>CM066170.1:52679269-53354269 GCA_033629205.1 Lithocarpus polystachyus
TTAGGATTTTTAAGTGTTGGCTAATTCCATAACCAATGTAATTGTATTGCTGAGCTTTGATATTGTAATGTAAATAGTGGTAAGAATGACAAGCTTGGTTGTGCAAGAATGAATGCTTGGCCTTGCGAAATTGAAAACCAAATAAAAACTTTCGGTAGAGTTTCTGTAGACTCTTGGTCAACCAAAACCCTGTTACAAAAACTTTGATATTTGCTTCAAGATTTGGTTGTGTAACCACTACCTCTAACCCGAACCCTACTTATATAAAAACCCTATACCAACCCTAATTTTTTGAGAAGGAAGACTGCTACTAGAAAACAAAGAAAAATTATCTGTGAGTGTTCTTTGTCCTTCAACTATCTCCAATTGAATTATTTATGAGAGGAGATTCCACCCAAACACTAAGATCACCTATTAAGTGTATTGGAGTGCTTTGTAAAACCAGAGAGTAGGAAAAAAAACTTCAAGTAGCCTTGGAGTAATTTTGAGATTAGTTTTTTGGTTGGTTATCGACTTGCAGCGTTGGATTACTGCGAATACGCGGTCTGGTTCGGCAGTTGCAGTAGGAGTGGGAAGCTCATATACAATGTCTATTACATGCACTAGAGGGTCTTGTAGGTTAGCTTGTATCACAACTTCTTCATAGTAAATTTAATGAACTGGAGTAAGCCCCAGAGTTTTTTTTCCTTATTGGGTTTTCACTTTGTCAACAATCTCTCGTCTCTTGTGTGTGATTGATAATTTAATTCTTTATCCACATTAAAATTGTAATTGGTTAATTGATTAATCAGACTATTAATTGCAAAATTAATAAATTTGTAGTAAGCCGTACTTAGGGGTCTAAACGCATTTTTCAATTAGTATCAGAGCTTAGGTTCAATCGTTAGGATTTATTTCTTTTGTGTGATCCTTAAACCCAGTTTGTCATGGACAAAGATAATCGTTGACTATCCTGCCATACTTTGACAGCTATTTTATGCATATTAGAAGTTTCGCATGTGTGCGATCCTGAAATCCATTAATGACTGTTAAATATTAGCATTGATACACCATGTTGAATATGCTAGTATAGACACGGAAGCGAAAGCATAAAATATAGAACATAATAACACACGAGGGTTACATGGTTTAGCCTAACGGCCTACATCCACGGAGGAAACCCTAAAGGGCTACATCAATAATATATTAAAGTGTAGTACAAATCCTGTGTTACAATAAATCATAACATGTGTATATATAGAGACTAAATCCTAAACTAATGGACTTCTAGTACAAGTAAATGACTTGGCTTGCATACAAAGTAGAATTAGGATTGGGCCTATGCTAATGGGCTAATATATCTCTAACACCCCCTCTCAAACTCAAGATGGAAATTTGATGAAATCTTGAGATTTGATAAGGTTGAGAAGATCCCTTGAATGAATTTTGGCTCTGTGACGGTAATTTGAGGAAGGCAATGGTCTTGCAGTGTTGATGCGACTTCTAACGATGGCATGACTGTACCGGAGAGTTTTGATGGCAACAATGGAAAGCCAAAGAAGATGAATGCAGCGAATAAACACTGAGGAAGACAGAGATTGCTCTTTAAATATACCGCAAGGACAGAAAACCATGGCCACAAGAAGGTGGCTCTGATACCATGTTAAATATTAGCATTGATACACCATGTTGAATATGCTAGTATAGACACGGAAGCGAAAGCATAAAATATAAAACATAATAACAACGAGGGTTATGTGGTTCAGCCTAACGACGTACATCCACGGAGGAAACCTTAAAGGGCTACATCAATAATATATTAGAATGTAGTACAAATCCTGTGTTACAATAAATCATAACATGTATATATATAGAGACTAAACCCTAAACTAATGGACTTCTAGTACAAGTAAATGACTTGGCTTGCATACAAAGTAGAATTAGGATTGGGCCTATGCTAATGGGCTAATATATCTCTAACAATGACAGAGTTTGATTGTCAATTGAGAAAGGGTGGACCAAACTAAGACACCCATTGAACAGTAGAAGAAAGAAGAATCTGCTGAGTTTAATTTTAACAATAGGGCCGTGAATGCAGTATACAATGTTGTGTCCACAGATGAGGTTAGGATGATTTCAAATGTAGAAACTACTAAGCCTGGTCCATCCTAGCTAGAAACTACTCGTGAAGACACTAAAGCAGTCAAAAACTCCAAACTTCACATGTTAACCACCAAGTTTGAAGCAGTGAACTCAAAGTTCAATCTAAGTGAAAAGATCAATGAACCTAAGATGGATTTTTTTTTTCAAAATAACACTGAACCTCAAACAATTCCATTAGTCAGCATGTTTTCAAAACAATTTAACAAACTAACTTCTCGAGCACAATGAAGTCGATTTTGTTGTGGTAAATCGAGTGTGAGGAACTTGAGTCTTCAAGGCTCGATTTCCCTGAAATGTCCAATAGAACATCATCAAACCCCTTTCCAAAGAAGAAAATGAATTACACAGAGAAGAATAAATAACCCATTAAGGATTTAGAGGAAAAAGGAGCTTTGTCGCCGCCGCTGGAACCTTCGCCGTCGCTGCTTAGGTTCAGTTTGAGCCAAACGATTTGGGTTAGGGAAATCTGAGTTTGTTGTTTCTTCGTGTTTCTTGTTTGGTTTCTTCGGATCTTTGTGTTTCTTGTTTGTTTTCTTCTTCTTTGGTCTGGGTTTCTGGGTTCTTCCTTCTGGTTATTTGTGTAGGTTTTCTCATTGTGGCTCAGTTTGATCTCTTTACAGAACTTGAGTTTGTAATGGTTGATTTCCACGCGTAGACCTCGAGTCTATAATGCTCGATTTTGCGTTGCAAAATCGAGTCCCTTTCTAAGGTTATTACCGTAAAAGAGAGCAAAGACTTACAATCTCTTAAGTCTTTAGGTTAGCCATTCGAGTGCGTGTGTGTATATACATATTAGTTTGATACTGTTAGAATACTATTCAGATTGCCCACAATGACGTCTCTCACGAGCGTACCAAACATATTGAAATTGACTGTCACTTTATTTGTCATTATCTACTTTTTGCCCTATCATTGTAATCAGTTTCTTCCCAAGATCATCTTGTAGCAGGGACGGACTTAAGATTTTAAGCTAATAAGGGCTGGAGTATAAAGAAAAAAAAAAAAAAAAACTACAAATAAGCATCCATATAGTATTAAAAAATTATAAATACACAAATTTATTGTTTCTAAATACATTAAGATGCAATAATTACCAAAAAAAGTAAAAAATGTTTTTTTTTTTTTATACTAGGCTAGCTAGGATTTTTTTTTTTTTTGAAGTTAGAGCACTTACAGTGGTGGTGCTAAAAATTTTAACTTTTAACACCTCCAAAAAACTACAAATAGACATTCATATAGTATTAAAAAATTATAAATACACAAAATAGTTATTTCTAAACACATTAAGATGCAATCATTATAAAAAAAAGACAAAAATACAAACAATTTTTTTTTTTAATACTAGGTGTAGACACTTAATTTTGCATCCATGATTTAATCAAGGAAGATGACTTAAATGACCAGACATATACCCAAAATTCATGATGGCATTACATGCATTAATTTGTTCATTGCATATCATAAAATGATCTTGAGGTTCTAATGGTAGCGACGATATGCCCGATTTCCAAATCAGACCGTTAGATTGAAAGATATCGCATGATCAAGTTTGCACGGTCAGCATGCGTTTAGGTAGAATAAACCACACATGATTAATTTAAATTAATTTTGATTGGTTAGACAATTAAAATTCATTAAATAATTTTGTGATTGGTTAGTATTTAGTGTCAAAACAAGGCTTGCTTGCATGGGAATAAAGGGGATAGTTGGATAACAATAAAATTGGGGATAATCAAAACTTTTTGGAGTGTTTATCTACAAGATAATCATTAATGAAAAGACCTGAATCATCAGAAAAAGAGTTTAATTTTTAGAATATGGATAAAAAACGCGTCTAAGTGCAAGTCCCGACTAAAAAAACCCAAAAAAAGAAGTCCAAAATGGACCAAAACTCAAATGAGGGATTGGCACCCAAAAGGGCCATTCGGCACTTTTGGAGTGCCGATTGGCACAAATTTGGGCCCCGGCCCAAGGGCACTTGGATTGAACTAAAACACATCCTTTTCAATTTTTTAGAGATAAGGACGCATCCCAGTTCATATTCTGATCACTTAGCTAATTTTTCGAACATCCCAGCCTCTATAAATAGAGGCTGCATCTCAAAATTTAGGGGACTTTTCACGCTCTTTGATTTTCCCCCTTTCTGACACTTCTTTTCTATTATTTTCTCTCTTACATTAAATACGTTCTGGAGGCTTCGGCCTTAGGAATTTCTTTTTTGTAAGCAAGATATTTTAGGTTTCAAAGATAATTGAATATATTTCTTTGAACCCTAAAATATTCTCTCAATAAGAAGAGCACGTCCATGCAAGAGGTATTTTTTCTTTTTCTTTTTTCTGGTTATTTATTTATTTATTTTACTTGATGATGTATGAATGGATGTGTCCTTTTATTTTTAATTTCTGATGTTGATGCCATATATTGTTAAACTTTTCTGTAAATCATGTTCTTAATGTTTTTGTTGTTGAGATTTTCCCTTTGAGTTTCAAAACTTTGCTCATGAATAATTTTTTTTTTTACACATCAAAACAAATCTGTATTTTCATTAAATACAAATAAGATTTTTTTTTACACATCAAAATTGATCTGTATTTGCATTAAATATAGATCTGATTTTTTTACACCAAAACTAATCTGTATTTTCATTAAATACAGATCTGATTTTTCTTATACAACAAAATTCATCTATATTTTCATTAAATTCAGATCTGATTTCTTTTAAGAAAATTTCTTCGTCACTAAAATGGTAGATTTTGAAACTTAAAAGAGGAAGTCAAAAGTTGTGACTTTTTTTTGTTTTGTTTGATGCATGTAACGTAGGTTTATTTCATGAAGTGTAGTCCTCTTCTAAAAAATATTTTTCTTATTTTATTTCATATAAAAAACAGATCTGAGTTATTTGCTCTCTACAAATCTAGATTTTCTTACTAACTAAACAGATCTGATTTTTTTTTTAACTTTGCTTCAAAACAGATCTAATATTTTTTAGTAAAAAACCTTGTTCTTTTTATTTAACAAAAACAGATTTGATTTTCTTAACCAAACTATTTTTTATTATACAAAAACAGATCTGGTTTCCTTTTAATGAATCAAATCATTTTTTTTTTTTTACAAAAACATATCTGAATTTTTTCTAAAAGAAGAGGACACATCCATAAAATAGATTTATGTGAGTTAGTTTTGGGTTAAGTTTGTCATGTATGCAACATGTCATTCATATCATGCATAAAGGGTATATTGGTCATTAAAATCTAGAAGACTAAACTCTGTCTCGACGGAATGGGTGCCTAACATCTTCCCATTTCATAACCCAGCATCCGAACTTAGTTTCTTTTGGATAGGTAGACCTATGCTCTGTCTTTATTTTTATTTTTGGGTAGATTGTAACTAGGATAAAAAGCCATGTAATTTTTGGTAGATTGTAACTAGGACCCAAAGCTTTGTAATATTCAATCTATCAAGTTTGTATTTTTTTATTATTTAATATTCAATTAATGACAATGAAACATTTCGGTCATTTAAAGTGGTTTTTAATTTTTTTTTCTTTTTTTGTATAAAAAATAAGTGGCGACTCCATACCACTTATCCAAAAAGAGAGGTGCCTTGAAAAAGCACCAAAATCTCTTTTTTGAGAGCACTGAGGTTTTGCGGTCTCTCGCATTAGGCTGGCTAGAATTTTTTTCGTTGTTATTGAAGTTAGAGCATTCACAGTGGTGGTGCTAAAAATTTTAACATTTAAAACCTCAAAAAGCTACTTTATCTATTTTACCACCTCACTTTACAACACACTTAATATCAAATATTCTATTTTTTTATTACTTCATTTAAAATAATATAAACAACTCATTAAAATAATAAAGGAAGAGAGAGAATTTGATTTTTTTAATTGAAGGAAGAGATATAATCTTAATAAAATATTGTATTTTATTTTTAATAACTTGCTACAGTCAATTGGTATTTATACTAGTTTACTGTAGTTGCAAAAAATTTAGCTTTAACTTCTCTAATAACACATAATATTTTGGTTCTTTGGTGGTAAAATATATATATATATATATATATATATATATATATATATATATATATTTTGCTAAAATATAATCACTATTGTGAGTGTTTTTATTGTTTTTATTAAATTTTTGGGCTGGATAGTTATTATTTGGAAGAGGCTAGCTAGGCTTATTGAGGAGAAGGGGGGCCTAAGGTTTTGGAAGGGGCCCGACTACAAAAATGAAATATAAAATAGCTAAAAAGAAAAATTGGACCTAGGGGGGCCTAGGCCCCCACTTGGGTCCATCCTTGTCTTGCAGATATGTTCACTAAGAGCATTCCCTTTCGAAAATTGTATTATATCCTATTTTACCATCTCAAAAAGCTATTTTATTTATTTTACCATACCATTTTACAATACTCCCAGCATCCCAACTTTTATTTTATAATATAACACATTAAAATAATATAAATTATACAATAAAAAAAAATTCTATCACTCCCCTCTCTCTCTCACTTCTATCCCTGCCTCTATCCTTCTCTCAACAACCAAACAACCCAATTAGCACCACAACACCACCACTACCATGCCCACCACGCCACCATTGCCCACCACCCACCAAAATCCCACCGGAACCAAAAACCCAAATTAAGAAAAAAAAAAAAAAAAACCACTAGATCACTGCCACATCCAACCCATCTGAACCCAAAAGATAAAAATCAATCCATGCCTCATTGCAAAACACACACAAAACCCACACAAAACCCAGATCAACGCTGCTAGATCAAAACCCAAATTAAACACACACACACACACACACACACACACACACACACACACACACACACACACACACACACACACAATCCAAATCACTGTCACATCCAACCACCACTGCCACTAGATCAACACCGCCACCAACGCTGTCACCATCACACCACATCTAGCCCATCATTAGCGACCTTGAGCAACCTATCATCGGTGAGCTTGGCAACCCATCATTGGCGAGTAATCACAACCCATCATCGGCGAAACCACTAGACCCATGACGCTACCAGATCAACGCTGCCAACATCGCACTACATCCAGCCCATCATCAGCGATCTTGAGCAACCCATCATCGGCGAGCTTGGCAACCCATCATCGGTGAAACCACTAGACCCACGGCACCACCAAATCCACGCCGCCGCTAGACCCACGTCGGACCCATGACCCATGCCAGAATAGCCCACCGTGAGAGAGAGATGTGACGAGAGAGAGAGAGGCCATTGTGGAGAGAGAAAGGAGATGAGAAATAGAGAAAATAAAGGGAGAGAGAGAGAGAGAGAGAGAGAGAGAGAGAGAGTTAGATATGCATGTGGTGAATAAAAAAAATTTATTTAGTTTTACAATTGTGCTATAGTACTGTCACAAATTTGTGACGGTATTATAACATAATTGTAAATTTTTGGCGAAAAATCCATTTTCGTCCTTACATTTTCACGCGATTCCTACTTAGGTCTCTATCTTTTTTTTTTTTCACCACTTTTAGTCCCTATTTAGAAAAACGCCTTTCATTTTAGTCCTTTCCGTCAGTGCTCTAATGGCAAAGTCCTACGTGACAGATGGAACTATTAAAATAAAAAAAAAATTTATTTTGACATTAAAAAATGCCACGTCAGCATCTAAATTAAAAAAATTAATTTATTAATTTTAACTAAATAAAAAAAATAAAAACATAAATAAAAACCAAAAATCACATTAATTGAGATCTAAGTCTGTCTTGAACAAGAACATAAACCTATATCTAAGAACACAAAATTAAAATTCAAAAATCACAAACCCACAAAATAAAAACAGAAAATTAAAATATCGATCCACATAAGAATGCATGCCCAGATTTTCTAGCATTTTCTTGCCCTTTCTTGTTAACCAAACACAAAAACACAAACACAGACACAAACTGATTTCCAGCGAGAACAAAAACACATACACAAACCCAGCAACAGATCTTCCTTGTTAACCAAACACAAAAGCAACAAACACAAACCCAGTTAGAAGCAAACAATTAAAAACGGTCTCTGACTCTCTCTCTCTCTCTCACTCACTGGCCACTACTCTCCCTTTCTCACACTCTCTGCTATCTCTCTCTCTCTCTCTCTCTCTCTCTCTCTCTCTCGCGGCTTGAACCTCCATGGAAAAACTCAAGCTGTGCTCCTCCTTCCTTAGACCACCGTTCACCATCTCTGGAGTTCACCGTTGTGCATCATTGGCTTTATCTCTCTCTCCTTTTTTTTTTTTTTTTTCACCGTGAGGCATCTAAAGCCAAAACCACAGTCTTAGTCCATCGCCGTTGACCACCACCACTACGACCGGCGTCGAATCTTGGTTTCTCCACTGTTGATTTCGAGTTTGAGAAAGAAACTGAGGTTTGTTATGGGTTTGTTTTATGGTGGGTTTGCTGTGAAATTTCTTTGTATTTTTGGGTCTTGAGTTTGTGGGTCTGGCCGGTGATTGGTGAGTTCGGTGGTGCAAGTGGGTTTGACCAATGATTGGTTGGTTTGCTGGTGTGAGTGGATTTTCGGTGGGGTTGGTAGTGCAAATGGGTTTGGTGGTTGAAGGGTTAGGCTTTGGTTGTGCCAATAGTTTTCGCCTATGATTGGTGGTGATATTTGGTGGTGGTCGATGGGGTTGGTTGTTTGCTTCTAACTAGGTTGGTGTTTGTTGCTTTTGTGTTTGGTTAATAAGGAAGATCTGTTGCTGGGTTTGTGTTTGTGTTTGTGTTTTTTTGTTCTTGCTGGAAATCAGTTTGTGTTTGTGTTTGCTTAACAAGAAAGGGAAAGAAAATGCTTGGAAATCTGAGCTTGTGTTCTTATGTGGATCTATAGTTTAATTTTCTGTTCTTATTTTTAGGGTTTGTGATTTTTGAATTTTAATTTTGTGTTTTTTGATTTGGGTTTGTGTTCTTGTTGTTCTTGTTCAAGACACACTTAGATCTCAATTAATGTGATTTTTGGTTTTTATTTCTGTTTTTAATTTTTTTATTTAGTTAAAATTAATAAATTAATTTTTTTTTAATTTAGATGCTAACGTGGCATTTTATAATGTTAAAATAAAAAATTTTATTATTATTTTAATAGTTCTGTCTGCCACGTAGGATTTTGCCGTTAGGGCACTGACGGAAATGACTAAAATAAAAGACATTTTTCTAATTAGGGACTAAAAGCGGTGAAATAAAAAGATAAAGACCAAAATGGGAATCGTGTGAAAATGTAGAGACGAAAATTGATTTTTCGCCTAAATTTTTTTAGGATACAAGTCCGAATGTTAGGTGGTTTTTTGGGCTTTAATGCTAAATTATCCCTACATATCTCATTTGGCAGTCACAATAGGAATGCTCTAAGCCTCCTCCACCAGGACGCTTTTGTGCTTTGACTCCCATACTCAAGTTGACATCATTTCACCAATATAAGTTTGGAGGGCTGTTAGATTACTTAGATCCATAATTGTAGGTTACTTGTACGACATACATTATCTATCGATATATAAGACATGCTCTTGTACTTTACTTGCACATAGTTTAATACATGTCTTTTAGACTTTTTAACTGATATTATAATGTGGCCCCAAGTAAAAATTCTTAGCTACACCTACACCCCTAGTTAATGCTACCTTTTCATCAGCTTCATCACTCGACGGCATCTCTTCATTGAATCTAGAGGCGTAGTCTCGTAAATACTCAATCTTCTTTCTTGCTCATCATTTTTGAGGTATATATGTATTTGGTTTCATGTTTCTCCATCCCCCTATGAAGTGGCTGACAGACAATCTGCTCAACTTGGCAAATGAACCCACTAAGCTTTGTTTCCACTTAATGCACACTATTCTTGCCGACCCCTTCAATGTGGTTTAGAACATCCGACACATTATCTCATCAAGCACCACTTGCAAATGGGTCTCTGGTTTCGTCAATGGCTTTTAATTGGGGCATCTTGAATTTAGGATATCCCAGATTCCCATGACTTTGGAGGGAGAAACAAGTACTATTACATACAAGTTATTTTACATAGTTTTGTACACACAAAAAAATAACCAAAATTGTGACTTGAAGTCACAGGAATTTAATTCACAATTATAGTTACTTTTTCGTTAGTAAAATAGTGTGTGTACAACAAGTTTAACTCTTAGTTAAATACCTAATCATGACGGATTCCTCCCTATTACTTTGAGGGTTAGGTTCCCCTAATAGTTTCCTCTATGTTCTCTATTAGTTAGGCAACAGTAATGCATCATAAACTATTCTTAATAGTACACTTAAAAAGTTATGATATTTCATTCAACAACTTAGCCATTTTCCCTGGTAAGCATCTAGTCAAAGTTACACGGCCATGGTCTGCACAACTGTCAGCACCATATAATCAATCAATGATGAATGATCTGTGATTGACATCAATTGTGCATTCTGAACCTCCGAAAAAATCAATCACTTTTAAGACTAGATTAGTCTTCTTACGTGATTTTTTAAATTTTGTTTGCATGTTTAATAGAAGTATGACCACTGGTGCCTCGTGGTTGGAGTACACTGCTACTATGAACTGGACCCTTTGGTCAAAATCACCTCTATGATTTGTTTAAGATTGAAAAATACAGACTTGGTAGAAGTTGATAAGTTTATCTTTCTGGCTGCCGCTAATCTATTAAAAATTTGTAATACATTTGCCGGGGAATTTTTTTGAGTTCCAATGACCAAATAGCTAATAAAAGGCACTAGTGGTGTTGTTTTGTGAAATCAGACCGCTAATCAATTAATTAGAAATCTTTTAAATTTGTTAAAATTTTTGTAGCTCAGTTGCATTCAATGGTTCTCTCTCTGTAGAGAACAGAGGTTCGAATTTCCTTTTCCCACTTATAATAAGAAGAAAAAAATATTTTTGATTTATTTTTTTAGATAAGATAGGACAACTGTAGCAACCGCTATATGATAATTGCTTGTCATCTTATGCTAAGATATTAATTAATGGGTTTATTTTTCTTTCAGGTAGGGTTTGAATCTTGCTCTCTTATCCAATGACAAAAATACTTTTTGATTGAGTTAGCTGTAATCGCAGAAATCTTTGAACTTTGGTAACACTCTTGTTTTCCTTCAGTCAGCTTTTTCCAAGCATAGTCTAACATATGACTTTTATATAAATATTCAACAGTCATTGTTAGGGGCTAGCTATAACTAAAAACCAAAGAGGGACGACCTTCTAGAATAAATGAGAAATTCTGGGGTCACACTCAAAATCACAACTTTGCCCACAACTCGCCCATATGACGAGTTGTGGTTGGTGGAGAGGTGATGGTGGGCCCATGTGGAGACACCTCTCCACTAACCACAACTCACCATATGACTGTGAAGGAGTTGTAATCTCAAATTTTAAAGTGCTTTGAGTGCAATGTCAATAGACACATCCGTAAAAAAGTGACCAAATTATATCAAGTCCAAACGTAAAGCTATGAATGCTACTTTGAGTAACTCTAAGGTGCGTTCGTTTGGAAGGAAAACAGGGAGGATGAAAAATAGAGGATGGAAAATAGGGTAGAAAATGCTGTTTTCCACTGTTCGTTTGGGGAAGGAAAATAGGGAGGATGGAAAACTCGAAGAAAGTTTTCTCTCCGAACCCACTTTTTTTTTCAACGTTTTTTTTTTCTTTCAACGTTGACCTGAAAGTTTTTTTTTTTTTTTTTTTTTCTTTTCAACGTTAACAACAACAACGCTGTTGTTAACGTTGGTTTTTTTTTTCTTTTTACTGAACAACGTTGGTCTTTTTTTTTTTTCCAACGTTAACAACAACAACGTTGTTGTTAACGTTGGTTTTTTTTTTTTTCTTTTTATTGAACAACGTTGTTCAGTGAACAACGTTGGTCTTTTTTTTTTTCTTTTTTTTTTTCAACGTTACTGAACAATGATGTTTTTTTTTCCTTTTCTTTTCAACTTTACTGAACAATGATGTTTTTTTTTTTTTTCTTTTCAATTTTACTGAACAATGTTGTTTTTTTTTTTCTTTTCAACATTACTAAATGTTGTTTTTTTTTTCAACGTGACTTGATCTAATTTTTACATTATAATAATATAAATTTATATATATGATGTGATAAATTTTATATTATTTAATGATTAAAAATAAATCTATTTCTTACATATTATGTAACAAGGGTATAATAGTCAATTTATATAAATTACATTTTCCATCCTTTCCTTTTTCTCTCCAACCGAACACAAGAGTTTTCCATCCTCTCACTTTTCCACTCCCCCAACCGAACACACAAGAGGAAAAACTACATATTTTTCATCCTCCCACTTTTCCATCCTTTTACAATTTTCTATCCTCTCACTTTTCCACTCCTCCAACCGAGCAGACCCTAAGTGACTGTTTGGATACTGCGTTTCACGCGGTATCCAAGTCTATGATTGCTGTTTTTTTTTTTTTTTTGGAAAAGTGTGTGACTTGTGACTTTGTCACACTAATGGATCCCGTGCACTATTCACAGGACCCACAAACTTTTTTTTTCTAGCAAATTTTTTATTAAAAATGAGTTTCACGGCATTATTTACACATTTAAAAATTATTTCGCTAAGTATTTTCAATTTTCAGTTTTTAGATTTCAGCAAAATAAGTTATTCAAACAGACCAGAGTTCTAGTTCTGAGGACAATAGTGATAGTGAAGGAAACTCCATAGCTTCTACAGCTATAGCTGAAGTTGATGGTGGTAATTCTGGAGAACCCTCTAATGTAGATGATAAGGAAGACAGAGTTTAAGGTTAGTGAGGGATCAGAAGATGAATTCAAAGGTAAGAAGGATCTTCAAACGGCGTACAATGAGCTGATGAGGATTGGTCTTATTATGCTAAGGCAGCTAATTAAGGTAGCCCTTAAGAAGTTAAATAAGTCTGAAACTGAGAACGCAGTTGTTGTGGATCAGTTAAAAGTGGCGAGGAAGGGAATAAAGAAGCTAAGGACTGATCTTGCTAGTTCTGTTGATAAATTCATAAAAAACAAAAATTGTAATCATAGTTAAATTTTCACAATGAAATTCTCTATGCAACTCAAGGAAAAAAAAGTGTTTTGCTGCACTAATTACTTTTACAGATTGACTAGTACAGATTAGGCATAAGTTAATAAGTTTATCCTTGTGGCTTCTGCTAAAGCTATTAAAAGTTTTTTAACACATTAGACTGCTAATTAGCCAATCATAAATCTTCAAATTTTTCAATAGTGTTTCATTTTACAGGCATTTCTTGGCTCTCTCTATCTGGAAAATCTAGGTTTGAATCCCCCTCCCCTACTTATTGTAAGAAAAAATCCTTGATCTTTTTTTTTTTTTTTAATTATTATTATTATTATTAGATCTGATAACATATGACATTTGTTTCATAATAATTGCTCACTATTATTAGGCTAAGACACTGTGAATTTATTTTTGGTGTTGGTGGAATATGAACACAACCACCCAAGTCACTTGTTCATCGACAAAAGATTTTACTAGTTTTTCTTTGAGATGATAGACTTTACTCGACAAGATTTTACTAGCTTTTCTTGGATAATGCTCTTTTTGATGTCAGCCAGCTTCTTCACAGCATAGCCAACTTAAGACTGTATCATAACGAGGGGCCATCTTCTGGAAGAAAATGTCTTATTATCTCCACTAATAAGGTGGTAGTGAGCAAATAAGTCAAGAATGTCTGCTTTGGTGTCCCCATGCATCCACTTGCCAAGTCAACTCCTCAGCCTAATAAAAAGGTCCTTATGAAATGAATCTTGGTGTGAGCTTGCTACAAAGGAAAAGTATGAGTTTGAATTACAAAATTCTTCTCTTACTAGCTCTATGCATTTGTAATGCTGAATCTGCAGATCCCTTGGGGCAGTATTGCAATGCAGACACTAATGTTGGTAGTGGTAGCCAAATATCAGCCAATATTGATAGCTTATTAGCTGAATTGGTTTCCAAAACCACCTCCAATGGCTTTATTGCTACCTCATATGGTAAAAACCAAGACCAAGTTTTTGGCCTCGCTCAATGTAGAGGGGACGTGAGCAGAACAGACTGCTCAAGTTGCATCCAAGATGCAGCAAAGCAAATCCGCCAACGTTGTCCCAACCAAGCCGATGCAAGAATTTGGTATGACTTTTGCTTTTTACGTTACAACATTAAAAGCTTCACTGGAGAAATCGATACATCTTATGGTATATTATATGGGAATGTGGAAAATGTAACTGATCCTGATATTTTTAACAAAGAACTAGGAACTCTGTTTGATCAGATTAGAGCACAAGCTGTTGAGACTAAGAATGAAGGGCTTGGCAAAGGTAAGACCAAGTTGTCAACATTTGTGACACTGTATGCATTGGTGCAATGCACAAGAGACCTGGCTCCGGTAGATTGTGCACAGTGTCTGGCCATTGCTGCGGGCAATTTTGAAAAATTTTGCAAAGACCGGAAAGGATGCAGAGTTCTATATAGCAGTTGTTATGTCCGATATGAGCTCTATCCATTCTTCTTTCCTCTTGAATCAAAGCCAAACGATACTCTGGCTGATACTGTTATGGCCATACTTTCATAGTCCCTATGCCAAATCAGCCCTTGTTAAGGAAATAAGGATGTTGCAATAACTCCTTCAAAGTTTCATTTCAATAAGTATTGCTACTTGTGACATTTACATGTTTGAATTGAAGTCACGGGCATGAGGGCTTCATGTCAAGTGGCACTTCCTTGTGTTTCCAATGAGCCAAGGTCTTTTGTTAAATATTTTTATATTCCTAATTCCAAGTATTTGTGTTTGCGTCTTTGCTTAAAAGTGACTGCATCTAAAAAGCTGATGAATTACAATAAAAAACTCAACCTTACTTGCTGCCTCCATGCAATTGTTAATCGGTTCTAGTATTGCTCAAATATACTAGATTCTCCAATTATACTAGAAGATTCTTTCTTATTTTGATAGATATCCATTCATTAACTATAAGGCCATCTATTGTCATAATAGTCATCTTTATTCTTTCCCATCTTTTTTTGTATTTTGTCTTGATGCATCATCTTTTCTTAGGAAAATACTTGGTACTCTCGGATGCTCTATTTGTTTTAATAGAGAATTTTGTGTATAGATAGTTTTCCATGTTTTTTAGTATTTGGTAACATCAGAAAAAATGAGTAAAGGAAAATTATCTTTGGTCAACATAAAAGTACGACTTATTTCTTAGAGGTTGTTTTTCATTAATTTTTTTTGGAAAACAATTTTATCTCACATCAAGCTAAATAAAAGGAGTAAGAAGATTATTTTTCAACTTATTTAAAGTTGCTAACAAACATAGAAAAATGATATAGTTTTATAAAAAATACTTTTTGAAAAATAATTCATTTTCTAGAAAATATTATCGCTAAAACAAACAAAGCGAGAGTATAGTGAAATGGTGCTCCATCCTCTCACATTCATGATGAACCATACCATGAATTTAATGAGTGGACTCCACCATAAATATGAGAGGATAGAATATTATTCACCATGCTCTGAAATTACCTAAAAATTACTCATTTTCCTATACTAAAGAAGCCATTCATTAGAAAAGAACTACAAATGCAATAATATTCCTTCCTTCCATATGGTCTTAAATTTCCTCTTTGGGGGTTGTCACTGGTATCAGAGTCTCTTACCTACTAATCTAAAGAATAAAAATCTACTACTATCTTTTAGTGTTTGTAAAGTAAGTCTGTAAGTGTGAATTAGTCTATCTACTATCTTTTAGTGTTTGAAAGGTAAGCTTGTATAATATTTTTCCATATAAATATTTCCTTTTTTACTAAGTCTTATATATTGTTGAATATTAATATTGTGTTTTGTTTCATTTAATTTAATGTACTATACCTAATGTTTACCCATCCCACTAATTACATGAATTTAGCCTAAAGTTGGGACTTAAGGAGAACAACTTAGTGCTTGATGGTTGCAAGTTGAAGGTCGGCAAGCTCTACACTAATAACTTTGTGCACGCCTCAAGTACCTCTGCCTAGACCTAGTAAACGGGTTGGATTGATTGGGTTCGGGTGAGAGACTGGTTGTAAAACCTACGGCCCTCATGCGGTCTTTTTAGGGTGGGCCAAACTCATAATTTTCTTTTTCATATGCAAACAACAATAATTTATATATATATATATATATATATATATATATCTATATATATATATATATATATCTATATATCTAAAAACTGAAACGTGGCATTTATTGTTGCTACGTTCCTCTTAAGCCACCTTATCCTTCACATCACTGGCTACATCATTATTGTTTTTCATATTTATTTTTTACCTTTAATTTTTTTAACGATATTAAATATATAAATACATTGGCTTTACAAATTCATCTTAGGCGGTTTTAACTTTACATATTCACCTACTTTAATTTTAATGTTATAACTAAGTATTGTCTATACATATTCCTTTTAGACGGTTTTAACTTTACATATAATTTTTTCCTTTTATCTTCCTTTATTTTGACTCTTCTTATTTTCATTATCTTAATATAAAATTGTCACTCTCTCCCATTTTATGCATATTTTTCCCACACAATAAGGTTATTTCTCGCCCTTTCTCTCATTTTTTTTTTCATTTTTTGTTGGATTTTTTATGAGGTTTGTACTCCCATTATCTTATTATTGACTAATTTATATGTGTTACTTGATGCAAGTATTTTTTTTTTATCATTTTATTTACATCTTTATTTATATATATCTAAAAGATAAAGTGTAACATTTATTGTTGCTACACTCTTGTTAAGTCACCTCATCCTCTACGTCATTGCCACATCATTATTGTTTTTCATATTTATTTTTTACCTTTAATTTTTTGACAATATTAAATATATAAATACATTGACTTTAAAAATTCATTTTAAGCGGTTTTAACTTTACATATTCACCTACTTTAATTTTAATGTTATAACTAAGTATTGTCTATACGTATTCCTCTTAGATGGTTTTAACTTTACATATAATTTAATCATTTTATCTTCTTTTATTTTGACTCTTCTTATTTTTATCATTGTTGACCAAATGTAGGGAAAAATCATATTATAATTTGTCCATATTTTGTGTTATTGTCAGGTTTTAGTTTATTTGGAAAACAGTAAGATGGTCTGGAAAATACAATGAAGAACAGTTAACGCACTTGAAGACGATGGTATTTGTGCAATTTCCTTTCACTATTTGTATATATTTTGTTAAACAAATTAGTAGCAAATTGTTATGTCTTTATTATATGATATCTTTAGATGCTTGAGTAATTATTTTAAGCATTAACGAATATTTTGTATTGTTCATATTCCTTATCTCATTAGTTTATTCTTTGAGATTTTTAAGAAAACAAATTCAATTTTGTATTTAAAATTATTTATTTATCTATTTATTTTTCATATGTTGGATTAGATGTTAGATTAGATTATGATAGTATTAACGAAATACTTCTTATTTTTACCCAAAAAAAAAAAAAAAAAATCTCTAAATTTCCCCTTTGTGGTCTTGGTTACAATCATATATATATATATATATATATATATATATATATATATATATATATTACTAAAAGCTGAAGCGTAGCATTTAATGTTGCTGCACTCACGTTGCGCCACGTCAGCAGCCATGTCATTCCAAGCTTTTTTTTCCTACAATTTTAAAATAATTTTTACAAATTTTAGAATAATAATAAATTCTGCATAATAAATCCCAATAATAAATCCCAGCCCATCTATATCTATATATTTATATCATATACTATATATAATAGCAGAAGCTGAAAGAAAGTTGGTTCCTACAATTAAGGAGGTGCTGACAAATAGGAAAAGTGCCTATTTAAAATTCAGACATGTTCAAGTTAAAATGCGATAAATTACATTGCTTCCCATCATTAATACCGTTTGATTGTCTTTGTGTGTGTGTGTGTGTGTGTGTGTGTGTGTGTGTGTGTGTGTATAAACCGGTTAAAGTAAAATAAAGAAAATGCTTGCGACTAAAAAAAACCTAGCGATAATAAAAGAAAGAAAGAAACACGGAGAAAGGAGAGAGAGATGAGGCACGTCGAAGACCCAATACACAGAGAGACCGAGAGTGAGAGCGAGAGCGAGAGATCCCAACAATGGCGACACGTTTCAAGGAGAAAGGAAAGAAACCAGTAACTCCTCTCTCTTCTCAGAAACCCAAAAATCAAAACCATATCCTTCCCCTAAAATCAAAATCCAAAACTTAGATGAGAAAGAAGTAAGCGATCAGAGGTGCCATTCTCACGCAATCTGCAACCAATCTCCTCTTTCACAGGTAACTACTTTTCTCTTTTTTTCTCTCTTTGGGGCACTGGCCATTCAAATTTTTCTCTCTCACTCTTTGGGTTTTCAGTTTTGGTAGATATTTGGATTCCAATTGGTCCTTAATATTTCCACTCCTTCTTAGAATTTTGATTTTAGGTTTTTGAATTTCTTGATTTTAACTAATCAGAGAATGTTTCGTTTCTTAATTCTTCTTCATATTTTTCTTCTCTCTTCCTCTCTCTGTAACTGCACAAAATTGAAACAATTTCTCCATCTTCCTCATTTGAGTCTAACACGGTATGATACAACCCTATAATAACAAGTGCACAAATTTTCCCAACCCTTCCTTCTTCTTTATCTGTCGACTTTCTATGAATCTAACAACAATAAAGAAGCAGGCTTAATCTAAATTGGGGCTGTTGACATCACCGCCATTGAAGGCGAAAGTGGCCTCCACGATTGCCTCCTAGCCCGTCCATTGGTCCGACCCAGCCGACTGAGCCGTCCTTCAGAAAACCCAATTGCTGCTTTGTGGTGTACTTCTTTTCCTCTTTCCTCTTAATTGATTTTTATTATTATTATTATTATTATTATTTTTTTTTTGGCAGAGTTTCCACATCTTCTTCTTCCTTTGTTGTCAGAGTTATGGCAAAGAAGAGTCATTAAAATTCTGGTATTGAATTTTTTTAATGCAATTTTTGTTGGATTTTTATTTTCCTGGGATTCTTTAATTTGGTTTTGATTTTGGGTTTGTTTTGGTTTGATGTATGGTGTTTTTTGTTGTATTTATCTTACATTGGTTTTCCCTTTCTATAATTTATTATATGGGCATTGTAAACGTAAGTTAGTTTTGTACATTAAGAAACAGCAAACAAGTTCAATGGTAATATAATCTTTCAGTTTTTTATATGCTAGACTGCGGAATCTTATGTTGGGGCTATCGCTATTTTGCATTTTGTGGTGATTTTATTTCTATTTTGAAGGTTTGGGGTGGTTAGTATGGTTGTTCAAGATTGCTGAACATGTGTGTCTCATTTTAATTTATAATTTTTTTTTGAATGCCACACCAAAAAAAAAAAAAAAAAAACAATGATCTGTTTAAACCAATAAAATTTAAGAGTATATGCCATATTTTTAGTGGGATGATTGATTGTATTAAAGTTTGTTTATTACTCTTTTTGATAAACCAAATTTTGTTCAATAGTTGGAGTTAAATTCGGTTTCAATTGTTAATTTGTAATATACACATCTATATCACTGTTTGATTTTGTTTTCATCATTTAAAGGATTGTCTACAATGTGTTTTATTATAGTTGTTGATAATACTCACATTGCTCTACAAGTCTTGAAGGATGGGCTTTCAAGTTAGTCGAAGGTGAAGGTGATTCTCCATATTGTTAGTTTTGTTTCACTCCATTTTTTCCTCCCTATTGTTTAGTTTATTTTCTGAAAAAATAGTACAGAAGCAATGTGTTATTTGTTGATATATAATTTCAAATCTTAATCCCTTAAATCTAAGTTTAATTTGAAAATCAAACTCTAATTCTTCCCATTTGTTTTTCTTCTATTCCAATTCTTCACATGGTAAAGTCACAGCCAAACATGTGTTGAGAAAAATCTTGGTAGATTCTAAGCTTCATTTGCTGAATTTGATGTAAGAGTTACATGAATACCATGCGAGTGACACCATATCTTTGAAGAAGAAGAAAAAACCGACTCTTTTTGGCTCTATTTCTTTTGCTCCCTTTCACTTTGAAATTTCTGATTCCACCGAACATGTCAAGCATTCTACCTCCAAGGTTGCCCTCAACTCCATTTTCAACCATAGTCCTCTCACTCCTTAAAGTTTGGTTGGTGTTTTAGTGAGGCCTCACTCCTCTCACTCCTTAAAGTTTGGATTGTGTCAATTTTGATTCATGGTAATTTTGTTTTCTTGAGTTTTTATCATTTGGGTATTAGATTTTCTGGATTGACTTGAAGAATTTAAATTCTTCTGAAGTTTGACTATTTTTAATGTATGAAAATTTTCATTCTGATCTTTTTCAAGTTTCAATTTTCTTTGATTGATATGGATTGCAGTGATTCCTCTTGGTGGATTTCTAGATCATCCACACATATGTTCTGCACTCATTGTTGTTTTTGATATTATGTAAGTTCATTATTCTTGACTCATTGTATATGTTAATTTCAGAATTTTCTGATATGAATTCTGTTTAACAGGTTTTGAGACTGTCACATACATGTTACAAGTACACTTTGTCTCAAAGCTATTCAATTACTTGATTATTATCAGGTTTAAATGTAAACAAATTTAAATTTGGTTTTTTGAATTTTAGGGTGGCATTACTCATCAAGATTCTGCAGGCCATAATGGTACAATTGGACCCTGTGATGTGCAGGTAAAGACATATCTTGAGTATGTTGAAAAAATTTGTTGTGTTTTAAGGTCTTTTATGAGAAACTCAGATGGATTTTTTTTTTTTGACAGGTTTTGTTAGATTCTTTTTTTGGTTTGATCTGTATTGAGTTTCCCCTTTTTACAGCCTAATTAAATATTTGGATTTGTTTTGGTTTCACTATTAATAAAATATTTGGATTTGTTTTAGTCTCACTATTAATGTTCTGGGATATCACATAAAGTTTAATTTTGTTGTTTTTTTTCTTTGTTCTGACATGTGTTAATTGATATAGAAAAAGAAAAGAAAAGAAGAGATTGTTGGCCAATAAATGATGAAAAGAGCAGGGCAAAGGGAAGATAGTATAAACTAGGGTGTTGCAAAGCCTATACTCACTTTGATTGGTAATGCGGTGCCTTCTTTGTTTACTGCATAATTTATATTTTTTTAGAAGTTGTTATTTTTATTCCGTTGATATTGTGAGCTATAGATGATTCTCTTAAAAAAAAAAAACCACTATAGGCATGAGAATTACAAATTTCATAATGATTTATGCATTAGTTAGAGATAATAAATGTTAGGTTCTAAGGAATTAGGAACTAATGTATTAGAACTTCATTTTGTAAGGTTGGCAAACCATGATCAAAACGGTTTTAGTCTTGTTAAGACTTGCTCAAAGTATGTGGTTTTTATGTAAAGTTGGAATGGAGTTACTGCAGAAGTTACTGTGCAAATCTTCCTGGCTCGATCGATCGAGAATTAGACTTGACCGATCGAAAGTCGTGCAGATTGTTTTTTCTGCAGGATTTCTAACTTAGCCCAAGCCCGGTTTGACGTGTAGGGTTTTATGTTTTACCCTAAGTATAAAAGGGAAAACCCTAGCCACGTTTTAGAAGAGTTCTTTATGCTGTGTGTGTGAATCTGTTGTGAGATCTAGAGGTGTTTGCCTTCACATACACTTAGGGTTTCCAAACTCAAGATTGATGTCAAGAGCTTGGTGATCATTCAGTTGCAAATTCAAGAATTTAAATATATACAAGTCGGAGTGCTTGTGCTTGTTGTGAATTTAAGAAAGAAGTAGTCCGTGGACTCGGAGCTGTCATATGGTCGTGGTAGTAAGTTTCCTACTCGAGGTAGTAATAGGATGTTAGTGGTTTAAGTCGCTATTGTGTAAATTTCAATTCTTTCATAGTGAATTCTGTTTTACCTTGATGATAGTTAGGTTAAATCCTTCCTAGGTTTTTCACTGGTTTGGTTTTCCTAAGTTATCATATCATGTGTTCTTTATTTTCCGTACTTTGCATGATATGATATATTTGTGTTAACCTAGAACTTATAATTTACTTAAGTTAATCACTTGGCTAAATAACTATGTTAATCTATTTAGGTTTTAAGGGATCTAAATTCTAACAAGTGGTATTAGAGCGGGTAGCTTCTTATTGTAGATCCTTTGATCTAAAAGCTGATCCTTAACCCCGGTTGTCATGGAACATAGACACTCTCTTGTTATTCCACCTCATTTTGATGGGAATAATTATGCTTATTGGAAAGTAAGGATGAGAGCATTCCTGAAATCTATTGATGAGAGAGTCTAGAACTCTGTTGAATACGGATGGGAGAAGCCCACTACTCCTATGAGTGAGTGGCAAACTTCTCAAAAAGAAGCAGCTGCTTTTAATAGCAAAGTTATGAATGCTATTTTTAATGCTGTTTCTATGGAGGAATTTTAGAGAATCTCTAATGTTGAGGTTGCTCATATTGCTTGAAATATCCTCCAGACTGTGCATGAAGGCACAAAGGCAGTTAAAATTAACAAGTTACAGCAATTGACTACTAGATTTGAAAGCATTAGAATGACTGATGATGAATCTTTTGATGAATTCGATGCTAAACTTAATAATATTGTTAATTCTGCATATAATTTGGGTGAAATCTATGATTAACCTAATATTTGTTAGGAAGATTTTTAGATCTTTGACTAAGGATTTTAGACCCAAAGTGACTGCCATCACTGAAATTAAGGATGTGGATTCCATCCTTGTTGATGAACTTGTAGGATCTCTTCAGTTCTATGAGTTGGACCTACCTAAGACTAGCAAATCCAAATCAATGGCTCTTAAGTCTATTAACGATGTTGATGCTGGTGGATTTAATGATGAGCTCTCTGCCACAGAGATTACTTACCTTGCCAAGAACTTTAGAAATTTTCTTAGGAACAATAACAGAAGGGCAAGAGGTAAGAACACTGTTGAACCGAAAAATTTTAGGAGGAATGATCCTACTAAGGTTAATAACACTGAAAAGCCTAAAGAGAAAGTAGATCAACCTTCTAATAATTCTATGGGGCAACAATGTTTTTTTTGTGTCAAGGGTACGGTCATGTAAAATCTGAATATCCTACATACTTGAGGTCTAAGGGTAAGGCTATGGCTGTAACCCTTAGTGATGATGAAGTTTCTAACAATGAATCTGGTAGTAATGAGGATGGAAACTTCATTGCTTTCACTGCTACTGCTGTAGTCAATGAAAGTGTGTCTGTTGAAGAGAACTCTTTTGATAGGGAACTCTCTAAAGATGCAGATTTACAAGAAGCCTACAATAAACTTTGCAAAGTTGCTGCAAAGGATGCTATGAATGTTGATCGTGGCTTAAAGAAAATTGCATCTCTTGAACTTGATAAGAAATATTTGCTTGTGAAACTGTTTGATGCTAATGAACTTTTGAATAATGTGAAGACTGAGAACATGTTTTTACTTGATAAAGTTAAAAATTTGGAACTTGAATTGTCTGTTACTAGAGAACAAACTAATAGGTCTGCAAGCTCCAAACTTAATCACATGCTAAGTGTTCAAAAGTTTCCCTCTGACAAAACTGGTTTAGGTTTTGTGGAAAGCATTACTATGCCTGAACCTCATTCCACAAAATTTATTCCTTCTACTGAATCCCCTATAAGTGAGGTTGTAAACCCTCTGTGAGTGAGGCAGTTAAATCTATTGATGTTACACCTCCTAGGAAGATTTGGGTTGATCTTCAAGAGTCTAAACCTAAGGTTCCTAATCCTCAAAAGGGCAAGTTGCATGATAAGCCTGCATGGGTTTGTCATTTTTGTGAAAAGTCTGGGCACATTTGTCCAAACTGTTACAAGTTGCAAGCTGCTAAGCTAGTAAATAAACCAAAAGTACCTGTGCCTCAAGCTCAAGATCCTATGGTACTTATTGGAGAATTGGTAAAGGCGTTAAACCTTTATTCCAATCCTAGAATTACTCAGAATTCTAATGTGAATAATGACTCCAATGCAAGAGTTGCATCTAAAAGGTTTTGGATGCAAAAGGCTCGATTTAATTGAGTTTGTCTGACATGGTCCTTGTTCTTCATTGCTTTATTTCTTGTAACCATTTTTTTTCTAGGATTTTCATTGCATAACATTCATGCATTTCATTCTAGGATGTTTTTCTTTATATATATATATATATATATATATATATATATATATATATATATATAAAAGGGAGAATGTGTTTTTGCAAAGTGTGTTTTGCAGTATTTTTCTTGAATTTGAAATCAAGGTTGGTCAATCTATTTTTACATAACATGTTTATGTACCTTGTTTGCTTGGATGAGCTTCTTTATTGCACGTTACTAGTGTGAGCTTTGTAGTGCATGTTGTATGGGAAAGGTGTTTATAGTTTTTGATCACATGATCTTGATCTTGAAGTCACATGCCTCTGATTGTTGGACTTGAACTTATTGAGAAAGGTATAAATAACCATCTCACCACTGTTTACTAGCCAATCATGAACACCTTAGTGCATATCATATGATTTTGTGCTCGAGAAAATATAGTACATGCACAAAAAGAATATAAGATGTAGCCTTGGATTAAATGCTAAAATTGGTGTGTACATTATTGGGCTATAACGAATTCAAATTAAATAAAATTGGTGTGTACATTATGAGGCAAAACAAGAAATTTACATGATTGCAACTTTTATTTTAGGAGATGTGAGAGTTATATGATGTAACTCTTTAGGTGATAGTCTCTTTCATATACTATGTGATGAGTTTTGTAGAAATTGTGATTGATTTCTATTCACATATCACCTCACATGTTTCTCAAGCTTTTGCTAGTTGCACACACTACCCAAGTTACTTTTTTGCTAAACTTTGTACATATTATTGTGTGTGTTTTTGGTTTGACCAACCAAATTTAAAAATTTCTTGAATTTATGCAAAACATGTTTTTCCTTAAGAATAAGAACAGAAATTGATTGAAAATCTTAATTTTGGAAAATTGGGATCAAATTAAGGGTTTTGAAAAGCATTTCATCTCATACTCATGCATTTTATTCATAAATTTAATGCTTTGAGGAGTTTCTGCACAAAAATTGTTTTGTTTTTCAAAAATTTGATTTTTCCAGAATTTCGATTGATCAAATTTGTTTCTCGACTGATCGAAAATGCGATTAAATTCTTTGGTTAGATTTTGTCTATTTCGATCGATGCCTAATTGGTACTAGATCAATTGAAGCTTTTTCGACCGATCGAATCTAATTTTCGATCGATCGAAAATCGCGTTGAGAGTTTTTTAAAAGGCTTTTTCCCTCGTGTGTTCTTCACTTTTCAAAAGTTTTCAAAAGTTCTTTCTCTCTCACTGATCGGTCAAAGCTCCAAAGAGATTTTTTTGTTGTTTTCATGTTTCATGCATTAAATCATGCATTTTACTTCAAATATTCAAACCCTTTTTCTTTTTGAGATTGTTGTTGAATTAGGCCATTTCTTTCACAATTTATTATTGGGTTTTTGTTGGGACACTATATATGACTAATCCATTTGGTTTAATTTGATTAATTTGGTGGTTTCTGACAAATTTGAAATTCTAGGGCTTGAAATATACCAAATTTGGGGGTTTTGTTCAATTTGTTTTAAATTGATGAAATTGGCTTGTTAGATTGCATCATTTGATCATTATTTGTGTTTTCTTTATTGTGTGATGATCAATTGATCAATTTGTTGAGATTTGTGAAAATGGGTTTTTCAAAATTTGGGATTTTTTATGTAACATTCATGCTCAAGCTAATTTTGTGAATTTAGATTATAATTGAACTGTTTTCATTGCATTAGAACATGCATCATTTAGAAATAATGTTCATGCATTATATAGAATTTTTTTTTTTTTTTTATGTTGTTTTTGTGCTAACTTGCAGTCTGCCCTTGATTTTTTTTTTTTCGTCTCTTTTCTTTCTGTGTCTCTCTATCTGATCTGAAGCACCATGCCTAGGAAAACTATAGCTCATAGGACCTCTTCTTCTTCACCATCTTTTGATAGTGATAGATTTCTGAGTGAGAAACATCAATAGACCTATGAGACACTTAACCTCAGGAGAAACATTTGGGGTGAGCGTAGGGTTGTTTTAGATGAGTTGGATGAGGAGGTTAGGCGTAACTTTGAGCGTCGGGGTTGGTTGCCTTTGTTAGACATAGATCATCCGCCTTCGACTACCCTGATTAGAGAGTTCTACTCGAACCTCTCTATCCACGTCTATGATTCCAACACTTTAGTAAAGAGTTGGATACGAGGTGTAGAGTATCACATTACTCCTTCGGTAGTGTCTGATGTTCTTGGGGTACCTATGGTTTCTCATCCTGTCTATGCTTATGATGAGTCTCCTCCCCTTGACGACATCATGTCTTACATCACTGGTATTTCTATCCAGTAGGGTTCTGATCCTCGGATCACATCTGCTGAGCTTTCAGAGTTACATTACCTTTTCTTTAGGATTGCTTGTCATTCCTTGTGGCCTATCTCTCATCTACACACTATCCCTATTGAGCGATGTGTGTTTTTGTATGCTCTTGTCACTAATGCTCCTATCAGTTTTCCTCATATTTTTCTTCGTTCTTTGAACGAGGTGCATAAGAGTAGTTCTACTGCTCATGCCTTGTTCTTCCCTGTTTTCATTCATCGTATTCTTCTACATTTAGGGTTAGGTGATTTTCTTGCTTCTGAGCCTGTTCATATCATTGCTCCCATTGGTGCCACCGTTCTTAGGCTTCGAGCTGCTCAGCTTCGAGCTAGCTCTAAACGTTCTAGGGTTGAACCTTCTGGTGTCACTCCTCCTCCTCCTCCCTCTTCTGTAGGTACTTTTACGGCAGAGACGTCTGTTGATTTGACTGTAGCTGCTGCTATTGTTCCTCCACCTTCTCCTTTGGATGATTCTGATATTCGTCGGTCGTTGGATACTATCATGTCCGTCCAGGCGGCTCATGGTCAGCTTCTGGTGGACATGCTTGATGAGCTCCATGCTTTGCGAGCAGATTTGGAGAGTCTTCGACGTTTTCCTCCGTCACCTCCTTTTAGTGATGAGTGAGTGCCCTTTGGCAATTCATCACAAAAAGGGGGAGTACATTGTAGGTAGAGGAGATTTTGATTTTAGGGGGAGATTTTGCTGTGATACTTGAGTTTTGTGATTTTATGGAGCTGTGGAGCCTTTAGATTGTATCTAGGTGCTTCATGTTGTATTTATCTTTTTGGCTCATGATATTTTTTGTTTAGATTGCCCATGATATAGGGAGATACACTGAGCGTGTATGTTTCTTGTTTCACATTGTGTTACATTGCTTATTAATTTATATTTATGAGGTTTTTCATGATATATGTCTTTGTTTTGTATTATGTGAAATCAAGAAGTTTCTTTTTACTTGTATTTTTCACACATGCGTTTATGTGTTTGTTAAGTGTTACAGGAATATACAGGTTGAGTCAGTCGTACTGCTGTCTACGCTTGCAACTGATAGATAGTAGTTAGGTTGAATTTGTTTTAGTTGGGCTATTGGTTTGTAATGGGTTGTTCTTTTTGTAAACTTTGAGCATTATGTTAAGTTTGTGTTTTGTCACGGATTGCCAAAGAGGGAGTTTGTTAGGTTCTAAGGAATTAGGAACTAATGTATTATGTAAGTTCGTTTAGACTCCTTAAACCCAAACAGATTAATTTAAAGAATTAGCCAAGTGATTAACTTAGGTAATTTAAACAGATCTATGTTAACACAAATATATCAAATCATGTAAAAGTGCAGAATAATAAAGAACACATGATATGATGACCCAGGAAAACCAAACCGGTAAAAAACCTGGGGAGGATTTAACCTAGCTATCCTCAAGGTAAAATAACAAATCCACTAGAAAGAATTGAAGTTTACACAATAGCGACTTATTTCACTAACATCCTATTGCTACCTGCCTGTAGGAAACTTACTACCACGACCACGTGACAGCTCCGAGACCACGGACTCCTTCTTTCCTTGAATTCTTCAGCAAAGCACAAGCAACACCTGCTTGTATATCTTGAAGCTCTTTTGATCTGCAACTGTATGATTTACCAATCTCTTGACATGAATCTTGAGTTTGGAAACCCTAAGTGTATGTGAAGGTAAACACATCTAGATCTAACAATTAGATTCACAAACACAACATTCAGAACTCTAAAAACGTGGCTAGGGTTTTCCCTTATATACTTAGGGAAAAACATAAAACCCTATACATTAAATGGGCTAGGGTTGAGTTGGAAAAATTCTGCAGAAGAACGTTCTGCACGATTTTCGATCGGTCAAGTCTAATTCTTGATCGATCGAGTCAGGCAGAAGTGTACAATAAATTCTGCAGTTAACTCGATTCCAACTTTACATAAAAAGCCATACTTTGAGCAAGTCTAACACACAATTTAAAGAATGTTTTGATCATGGTTTGCCAACATTACAAATTGAAGTTCTAATACATTAGTTCCTAAATCTTAGAACCTAACAAACTCCCCCTTTGGCAATCCGTAACAAAACACAAACTTAACAAAAAGCTCAAAGTTTACAAATTGAAACAAACCATTACAAAATTAAAAAGCCACTAAACAAATTCAACCTAACTACTATCTAACAGTTGCAAAGTAGACAGCAGCACGACTGAATCAACCTGTATATTCCTGTAACACTTAACAAACACATAAACGCATGTATGGAAAATACAAGGAATAAAAAAAACTTCTTGATTTCACATGACACAAAATAAAGACATATATCATGAATAACATTATATATATAAATCAATAAGTAAAGTAGCATAGTGAAACAAGAAACAAATACATAAAAATGTATCTAAAAAAAAAATCTCCTAACAAGAGCAAAAAATGTAAATACAAAGTGAAGCACCTAGATACAATCTAATAACTCCACAAGCTCCTCAGTATCACAGCAAGGTACAAAACTCCCCCTAAGACAAAAATCTCCTCTACAAGATATGAACTCCTCAATAGAATGCACTCCCCCCTTTTTGTGATAAATTGCCAAAGGGCACTCACTCATCATCAAAACGAGGCGGCGGAGGAGAAAGACAAAAACTCGCCAAATCCGCTCTCAAAGCACGAAACTCATTAAGGACATCCACCAGAAGCTAACCAAGAGCTGCCTGAACGGTCATGACAGTGTCCAGAGTCCGACGAATATCAGAAACATCCGAAGGAGAAGGTGGAGGAACAGCATCAGCAGCAGCAGCGGGATCAGCAGACGTCTCAGCTGCAGGAGCATCTGTAGAAGAAAGAGGAGGTGGAGTGACACCGGAAGGCTCTACTCTAGGACGCTTAGAGCTAGCTTGAAGTTGAGCAGCCCTTTGCCTCAGAAAGGTAGCACCTATAGAAGCAATAATGTGTACGGGCTCAGAAGCAAGATAATCACCTAAAGCTAGATGAAGGAGAATCCTATGAATAAAAATAGGGAAGAATAAAGCATGAGCCGTAGAACTACTCCGATGTATCTCGTTCAAAGAACGAAGAAACAGGTATGGAAAACTGATAGGAGCATCAGTAACAAGAGCATACAAAAAGACACACCGCACAATAGGAATAGTATGAAGATGAGAAACAGGCCACAAGGAATGACAGACAATCCTAAAGAAAAGATAATGAAGCTCAGAGAGCTCAGCAGACGTGATCCGAGGATCAGAACCCCACTGGATAGAAGATCCAGTGATGTAGGACATCACGTTATCAAGAGGCGGAAGCTCATCATAAGAAAAGACGAGATGATCAACAATAGGCACCCCAAGAGCATCAGACACTACCGAAGGGGTAATGCGATACTCCACACCTCGTAACCAAACCTTAACCAAGGTATTGGTATCATAGACGTGGATAGAGAAGTTCGAGTAGAACTCTCTAATCAAGGTAGCCGGAGGAGGATGATCTATATCCAACAAAGGTAACCAACCCCGACGCTCAAAATTACGTCTCACCTCAGGATCAACCTCATCTAGAATGACCCTACGCTTACCCCAAATTTGACGCCTAAGGTTCAGGGTCTCGTATGTCTCTTGGTTCTTCTCACCAGGAAACCGATCACTATCAAAAGAAGGAGAAGGAACAGAAGTCCTATGGGCTCTAGTTTTCCTAGGCATGGTGCTAAGGACAGAAAAGAGAGACAAAGAAAGAGGAGAGAAAAAACAAAAACCAAGGGCAGACTGCAAGTTAGCACAGCATAAAATAGAAATACCAATCTCTATGATGCATGAACAAAATATGCAAATGATGCATAAACTAATGCAGTGACATAGGTCAATTATGATCCAAATTATCAAAATTGGCTTGAGCATAAGATTTAAATCAAAAATACCCAATTTGGGAAAAACCCAATTTTCAAAACACAACAAATTGAGAAATTGATCATCACAACAGTTAAATAACATAATATAATGATCAAATTAATCAATCTAATAAGCCAAATTCATCAATTTATATCAAATTGAACAAAATCCCCAAATTCATCAATTTCAAGCCCTAGATTTTCAAATTTCCCATAAAGCACCAAATTAATCAAATTAGACCACTTGTAGTACTTGGATAAGGTGTCCCCACAGATACCCATGATTAATTTGAAAGAAAAAAAAAAGTCCAAAATCAATCCCAAAAATACCAAAACTATAAATGCCGAAAATAACCCAAAAATGCATGAAATAATGCATGAAACATGAAAATAAAAACAAAAGGAGGGTTAAAAGTGTCTTACCGGCTTTGGGAGAGAGATTTGATGCAAAAAGAATGGAGGAAAAAAACAAGAACAGCAAAAATTGCCTTGACCGGTTGGTAGAGTGAAAAAGGTATTTGAAAAGTGAAGAATCACGTGAGAAAAATCCTTTTTAAAAAACACTCAGCCCGATTTTCGATCGATCGAAAAACAGATTCGATCGGTCGAAAATCCTTTGATTGATCCAAAACCAATCGAGTACCGATCGAAACAACCCGAGACTTTTCAAGAGATTTTGAGACATTTTTGATCGGTCGAGAAACAGTTTTGATCGATTGAAATTCTGGAAAAAAAACAAATTTTGAAAAACGGACCAATTTCAGTGCAGAAACTCCTCAAAGTATTAGATTTTATGAGAAAAATGCATGAGTATTAGTTGAAAAGTTTTTCAAAAACACAAGTATTTACCCCAGATCTCCCAAAACAATATTTTCTCTTAATATTCCTCAAAAACTCTAAACAAACAAATATGTTTTGCATCAATTTCCAAAAATTTTCAATTTTGGTTGGTCAGACCAAAAAACACACAATAACATGTACACAGTTTAGTTAAGAATAATTTGTGTAGTGTGTGCAACTAGCATAAGCTGGAGAAACATGTGAGGTGATACGCACATAGAGATCAATCACAGTTTCTACAAAATTCATTACATGAATTTGAAAGAGACTATTACTTAAAGAGTTACATCATATAACTCTCACATCTCCTAGAATAAAAGCTTGCAATCATGTAAGTTTCTTGATTTGCCTCAGAATTAATATTCAATTTAATTGATTAGAAACTTAATAATATAGCCGGGATAATGTACACACCAATTTTATTTGAATTGTGATGTTATTATAGCCCAATAATGTACACACCAATTTTAGCATTTTAAAAGAGGCTACACCTTATGTTCTTTTTGTGCATGTGCTACACTTTCTCGAGCAAAAAATCTTACGATATGCACTAAGGTGTTCATGATTAGATAATAAACAGTGGTGAGATGGTTATTTATGCCTTTCTCGATAAGATCAAGTCCAACAATCAAAGACATAAGACTTCAAGATCAAGATTATGTGATCAACAGATATAGCATCTTCCCACACAACATGCACAACAAAGCTTCAGCTAGTAAAGTGCAATAGAAATAAGTGCATCAAAGCTAAACAAGGTACATAAACATGTTATGCCAAATTAGATTGATCAACCTTGTCTTCAAATTCAAGAAAAAATAGCAAAAACACAATTTGCAATTTTTTTTTTTATATATATAGAAGAAACAAACATCCTAGAATGAAATGCATGAATGTTATGCAATGCAAATCCTAGAAACAAAGGTCACAAAAGATAGAGCAATAAAGCACAAGGACCATGTCAAACAGACTCAATTAGGTCGAGTCTTTTGCACCCAAAACCTTTTAGATGCAACTCTTGCATTGGAGTTATGATTCATATTAGAATTTTGACCAACGCCAAGATTGGAATAAAGGTTTAACACCTTTACCAATTCACCAATAAGTACCATAGGATCATGTGCTTGTGGCACAGGTACTTTAGGTTTATTTGCTCGCTTCGCAGCTTGCAACTTCAAACAATTTGGATGAATGTGTCCAAACTTTCCACAAAAATGATAAACCCATGCAGGCTTATCATGCAACTTGCCTTTAGTAGAAGTAGAAGCTCTAGAATGAGACTCTTGAAGATCAACCCTAATCTTCCTAGGTGGAGTAACATCTATAGATTTAATAGGTTCACTCACCAAAAGTTTAACAATCTCACTCTTAGGAGGTTCAGAAGAGGGAAAAAAATTTGTGGAAGAAGGTTCAAGCACAAAAATACTTTCTACAAAACCTAAGCCAGTTTTGTCAGAAGGAGACTTTTGAACACTCAACATGTGATTATGTTTGGAGCTTGCAGACCTATTAGTTTGTTCTCTAGCAACAGATAATTCAAGTTCCAAACATTTTACTTTATCAAGTAAAAGCATGTTCTCAGTTTTCACATTATTCAAAAGCTCATTTGCATCAAACAATTTCACAAGTAAATTCTTCTTATCAAGTTCAAAAGATGCAATTTTCTTTAAGCCTAATTCAACATTCATGGCATCCTTTGCAGTAACTTTACAAAGTTTATTATAGGCTTCCTGTAAATCTGCATCTTCAGAGAGTTCCCCATCAGAAGGGTTCTCTTCAACAAACATGCTTTCATTAACTATAGTAGTAGTAGTGAAAGCAATGAAGTTTCCATCCTCATCACTAGCGGATTCATTGTCAGAAACTTCATCATCACTAAGAGTCACAGCAATAGCTTTACCCTTAGACTTCAAATATGTAGGACATTCAGATTTCATGTGACCATACCCTTGACATCCATAACATTGTTGTCCCAAAGAATTATTAGAAGGTTGACCTACTTTCTCTTTAGGTTTTTCAGTGTTATTAACCTTAGTGGGATCATTCCTCCTAAAATTTCTAGGTTCAACAATGTTCTTGCCTCTTGCCCTTCTGTTATTGTTCCTAAGAAAATTTCTAAAGTTCTTGGCAAGATAGGCAATCTCTATAGCAGAGAGTTCATCATCAAATTCACCATCCCCAACATCATCAACAGACTTAAGAGCCATTGATTTGGATTTGTTTGTCTTGGGTAGGTCCAACTCATAGGACTGAAGAGATCCTACAAGTTCATCAACAGGGATGGAGTCCACATCCTTGCTTTCAGTAATGGCAGTCACTTTGGGTCTAAAATCCTCAATCAAAGATCTAAGAATCTTCCTAACAATTTTAGGTTGTTCATAGATTTCACCCAAATTATAAGCAGGATTAACTATATCATTCAGTTTAGCATAGAACTCATCAAAAGATTCATCATCATTCATTCTAATGCTTTCAAATTTAGTAGTCAATTGCTGCAACTTATTAATCTTAACTGCCTTTGTGCCTTCATGCACTGTCTGGAGGATATTCCAAGCAATATGAGCAACCTCAACATTAGAGATTCTTTTAAATTCCTTCGTCAGTTCGTTTAGACCCCTTAAACCCAACAAATTAACCTAGAGAATTAGTCAAGTAATTAACTTAGGTAATTTAATTAAAACTAGGTTAACACAAATAAGCAAAAAACAACAAAACAGCGGAAAAATAAATAACACAAAGATATGATGACCCAGGAAACCACACCGGTAAAAACCTGGGGAGGATTTGACCTAGCTATCCTCAAGGTAATCTGAATCCACTATGAAAGAATCGAAGTTTACACAACAAGACTTAGACCACTAACATCTTATTGCTACCCAAGTGTAGGAAACTTACTACCATGACCCCATGATAGCTCCGAGATCCACGGACTCCTTCTTTCTTGAATCTTTGCAAAACACAAACACCACCGTTTGTGACTTTGAGACTCCACTCAAAGGTTTAGCAACACAAACTCTCCTGTTTGTGACTCCAAGACCACCCTTGAAGGTTTAGATCATCAGCTCCTTTGATGACTAGAAAAGGCAGCAACTTCAACAATACCGGATCTTAAGATTTCTTCAAGGAACAACACCGGTAGAAGTTATAAGAGAGGTTTTAGGAACAAAACCCTAAATAACAAAGAGGCACACTCTTCTCTCTCTAAAAAGCCTTATAAAAAACGTGCTTAGGGTTTCCTTTATATAGTGGGAGAAGTAGATTTGAAACCCTAATCCTTAATGGGCTAGAACTGCTGTTTGGACCAACTTAAAATTCTGCAGATACGATTCTCGATCGATCGAGCCTGTCTTTCGATCGATCGAACCAGGCAGATTCTGAAATCTTCATTCTGCAGCTTACATGTTCTTGTGTGCTCACGATTTGCCAATTGTTTTAAACTCTTAGAACCTAACAATCTCCCCCTTTGGCAATTCGTGACAAAATTTTCATACAAAATGAAATGTTAAAATACAAGAACAACCCAATACAATAAAATGCCCAATTACATCACAAATCCCAATCTAAGACTCTTAACCTAGAAGTTGCCAAGAAGAGGTAGAAGGTTTTGATTAGAATGCACCTGTCTTTCCTGAAACACTCAACAAACACATTAACGCATGTGTGGAAAGAAAGACATATAAACAATAATATGAAACAGAAATATAAAAACACAAATAAATTCTATATAAAAACACAAATAAATTCTAACTCTCCCCCCAAGTTAGATACATCAAAAAAAATTTATATTCTCCCCATTTTAAAAACAATTGCATCTCCCCCTAAACAAGACAAACAGGCTTCCCAACATTTCATCTATTTCTCCCCCTTTTTGTCACGTATTGACAAATACAACTCAAACAAAGAGTAAAGTGACAGTAAACATGAGAGAAAAAAGAGATAGAAAATAGAGAGAACTCCCCCTATGAAGAGCAAGAACTCCCCCTATGAACAACAATGGTAAAAAACAAGTTTCTCCCCCTATAAAAATAGGAAAAACAAAACAAGTTTTGGGAAAAACAGTTTTGGAGAAAATTTAGGAGGTGGGGATAAATAAAAAACACACAAACCCAAAAAAAAATTGAGTTGAGAATACACATGAAGAAAAATATTCTCTCTTTCAATAAATGCAAACTGGACACTATGTGACCTATAAACAGTTGCATGAGTAGAGAAAATATTTGCACATTGATTATCTATCATATCTCTGAAGAAAAATATTTTCTGTAGTTCACACATCAAGAAAAAATAGCATATACTAAAATGTACAAAGGACTCAAAAATTAAGCAATCAATTTGTAATTCAAGTTGAGTACCCAATTTAGCAAAGTGTATGCATGGTATGTGTGAAAACAATGAGAGATATGACTGCAAAACTGCAAGAGGGATACAGAAAACAATGCAACTCATGTGAATCCTAAATATAAATGATGCATGAAAAAAAAAATTGGTCAAAAACTCTAAAAACTAAAATTTTTTCAGTTTCGATCGATCGAGTATCGATCGAATACCAATCGAGTCAGACAGAAACAAACCAAAAATTTTAATCGCAATTTCGATCGGTCGAAAAACAGCTTCGATCGGTCGAAATTCTGGAAAAATGAGATTTTTGAAAAACAGAGCAATTTTATGTTGAAACTCCTCAAAGCACAATATTTCATGAATGAAATGCATGAGTATGAGACTAAAAGTTTTTCAAAAACACATGAATACAACCCAAATCTTCCAAAATTAAGATTTTTAATCAAATTGTCCTTCAAATTTTGCATCAAAATCAAGGAACATATAATCTTGGATGGCCACAACAAAATCACACACAATATAATGTACCAAGTTTAGCAAAGAGTAACTTGTGTAGTGTGTGCAACCAGCAAAAGCCTGAGAGACATGTGAGGTGATATGTGAATAGTAATCAATCACAAAGTCTACAAAATTCATCACATAAATTTGAAAGAGACTATCACCTAAAGAGTTAGATCATATAACTCTCACATCTCCTAGAATAAAAGCTTGCAATCATGTAAGTTTCTTGATTTGCCTCATAATATACACACCAATTTTAATTAATTTGAATTCATTATAGCCCAATAATGTACACACCAATTTAGTATTTAAACCGAGGCTACACCTTATGTTCTTTTTGTGCATGTGCTACACTTTCTCGAGCACAAAATCTTACGATATGCATTAAGGTGTTCATGATTGGCTAATAAACAGTGGTGAGATGGTTATTTATGCCTTTTTCAATAAGTTCAAGTCCAGCAATCAAAGACATAAGACTTCAAGATCAAGAACATGTGATCAACAAATATAGCATCTTCCCACACAACATGCACTACAAAGCTCAAACTAGTAAGGTGCAATAAAATAAGTTCATCCAAGCTAAACAAAATACATAAACATATTATGTAAAGATAAATGTGGCCAACCTTGATTATAAATCCAAGATATATAATACAAAAACACATAAAAATATTTTTGGTTTAAAAAAATTTTATGACCAAAAACAAAAAGCACACATTATTCTAAATGAACAAAAATGCAAATGCAATGCATGACAGTGCTTAACTAAGCTATAGAGGGTACACAAACAAGAAATATCAATTTCTTAATTAACCCTTGAGTACATGTACAAACTAATACATACTCAAACAAAATAAAAAAATAGCTTAGGACTTATAGAACACATGCTATTCAAGTTTCTCCACAATGTCAAGCATGTTCTAAATCAAGAGGGAGATATCATAATTCATGTAATCTTCAAAACAAATAAAACTAGACACAAAATAAAATATTTTTGTCTTTTTGAAAATTTTCAATGTTTTTGGATTTTTTTTTAATAAAAAATAACCTAAAAAAAACAAAACAACCAAAAACAAAAACAAAACATGTCCACAAATAATTGAAAGAATTAAATCAGGGACAAGTCAACAACACTCACCTTAAAGAATCTTTTCTCACCCATATAGCACGAGTCTTCGGCTTTGTAGGTGAAAATCCATGAGAAGCAGAGTGTATTTGAGGGATTACACCAATCTTCTGAGAAAGACTAAAATCCTGCAAATTCCTTTCACAAGCCAACAAGCTCAAATTATTCAAAAGCATATGAAACAGTTTATATGGACTTATGGCAGGAGAAATATCATCACATATCCTAGATTGAAATACAGAATGTTTAAATTTCAATTTATGACAATTAGGACGAATGTGACCGGAAACACCACAAAAGTGACAAACAGGAACAAATTTAGGAACATCAGTATTCCTAACAGCAAATCTAGTCTCAGATTTAGGTTTTTGCCTCAACAAAGAACAATTTGGTCTAATATGACCAACAACACCACAAAGGTGACAGGTGGGCACAAAAACAGATTTCTTTTGCACACTAGCAGTAGGTTTAGACATAGGTTTAAAAATTTCAGCGTCTACATCAGAACTTTTACCTTTTTCTAACCTAGCAAAATAAGCCTTTTCTTTATTATTCCTCTTGAAAGGAGGGATATAAACTTTTTCAGCTTTAGGCTTAAGAGAAACAGAAACACTTCTGTTATCAACAGCAGGCTTGATACAAGTCAAATTTTCAATCTTAGCTTTAGATTCAACTAAATCTTGTTCCAAGCTTTTCATCTTCTCATCTTGAGAGGAAATTTGATTGCTCAAAAATTCATTCTTTTTATTAGATTCATCTAATCTAACAATCAATTCCTCTTTTTCAAGATTAGCCAATTTTAACTCTTCCTTGAATTTCTTAGCAATTCTCATAGTTTTCAATAATTCTTTACGAAGAGTTTCACAAGCATCAAAAAGATCAACAGAAACAATAGTGTCCTTCTTATTCAAATCATCACAATCAAAAACAGTAAGACACTTAAAATTATCCATGATAACAGGGATCAAGGATCAACTCTTAGATCAAAAGATCTAAAACAGAAGAGCTACCCGCTCTGATACCACTTGTCAGTTCGTTTAGACCCCTTAAACCCAACAAATTAACCTAGAGAATTAGCCAAGTAATTAACTTAGGTAATTTAATTAAAACTAGGTTAACACAAATAAGCAAAAAACAACAAAGCAGCGGAAAAATAAATAACACAAAGATATGATGACCCAGGAAACCACACCGGTAAAAACCTGGGGAGGATTTAACCTAGCTATCCTCAAGGTAAACTGAATCCACTATGAAAGAATCGAAGTTTACACAACAAGACTTAGACCACTAACATCTTATTGCTACTCAAGTGTAGGAAACTTACTACCATGACCCTATGATACCTCCGAGATCCATGGACTCCTTCTTTCTTGAATCTTTGCAAAACACAAACACCATCGTTTGTGACTTTGAGACTCCACTCAAAGGTTTAGCAACACAAACTCTCCTGTTTGTGACTCCAAGACCACCCTTGAAGGTTTAGATCATCAGCTCCTTTGATGACTAGAGAAGGTAGCAACTTCAACAATACCGGATCTTAAGATTTCTTCAAGGAACAACACCGGTAGAAGTTATAAGAGAGGTTTTAGGAACAAAACCCTAAATAACAAAGAGGCACACTCTTCTCTATCTAAAAAGCCTTATAAAAAACATGCTTAGGGTTTCCTTTATATAGTGGGAGAAGTAGATTTGAAACCCTAATCCTTAATGGGCTAGAACTGCTGTTTGGGCCAACTTAAAATTCTGCAGATACGATTCTCGATCGATCGAGCCTGTCTTTCGATCGATCGAACCAGGCAGATTCTGAAATCTTCATTCTGCAGCTTACATGTTCTTGTGTGCTCACGATTTGCCAATTGTTCTAAACTCTTAGAACCTAACATCCTCCATAGAGACAGCATTGAATGAATGTAGGAAAATTAATTAAATCTTAACCAAATTAATCCTAATCTAGTTTAATAAAAATTGGTTTTTCTGAGATTAAATAAACTAAGAAAATAGTAAAATTAAGCAAATAGTTAAACTAAGTAAAAGATATAAAGCAATAAAAAGATGTAAACAATCAAGAAAAAGGAATTAAGGTTTTGGAATCCGCCTTGTAAGTCATATCAGCATATATTTATGATCATTAATTTTTCTCAACTACTGCATGATAATCTAGAAATCAATCTTGCTATCATGGAAAATATCATCATTAAAACTTATGTTTAAAAATCTAAAGCATGTTCTTCTTCGCTTCTTAAGTATAAAACCAAATCATCAATTGTATCCGTAGCCAAACAAATCACAAGATATATCCAATTCTAAAAATCAAATCATAAATTGTATCCATTGACAAATAAATCACAAACGATATCCAATTTTATAATCAAGAATTAATAAACCAAGCATTCAATTAATTAAGACAAATCCTAAATCATGAGAAAAACATGATTGAACTCATATCTAGAATCTCATCTTAGTCAATTGATATGAAGCAAGAACAATTTAAATCATTAAAGAACAATTATTGTAGGAAAAATCAAATCACATAAATATTACTAATAATCCTTAACAAGGTTTCATCCTCAACCCTAATTATAAATTTCGCTACTCATGATAATTAAAATAAAACACAAGAATAAAATACTAAACATTAAAATAGACAAATAAAATAGAGAAAGAAATAGTCACAATGCTATCATGGAGAAAAGCTACAGAGATGCCACATGCAGCACTGCCTCTTTCTCCAATTTTCTGTTTTGCATCTCATCCCTAGCACTAGCCTTCTGAATTTTACCCTAAAAAGCCTTTAAATAGGTCAAGGAATCCTATTACAAATTGAATTCCCGTTTGGAGAAAATCCCAGATTTTTAGGCTTCACTTAACCGACTATTTTGGCCCATTTAACGTCATAATTTGGACTTTTGGTAAACCACAAAGTTGTAGCCCTTTAAGTTAACTTTCCAGCCCAACTTGAATCATCTCGATTGGACATCTGAGGTGAAAGTTATGCCAAACATACTAACTAATGTGCAGGCTGGAATCCTAATCCGAATTGGACTTGGATTCGGTGCAAATTTCCTTTGATTCCTTGCTCCAATTGGACTTAAATTTAATTGGGTTGGCCTTTTTTTTACTTCATCATGGCCCTTGTAAAAGTAAAGTCCATTAGCTTTCTTCTTTGCACAAATCCACTTATTTAATTTCATTCTCCTACAAAAGACAAATTCACGCAATAAGATTCAATTAAGCACAAAATTGATTATTCAACATTATTCCAAAACCAAATATAAAATGCATGAATTACCTCAAAATAAGTATGATAATGCTTTCTAATAGTGAAATAAATATGCAAAATTAAGCTATTATCAATGCACATCACTTAGGGCAAAACATAAAACCCTATACATTAAATGGGCTAGGGCTGAGTTGGAAAAATTCTGAAGAAAAACGTTCTGTACGATTTTCGATCGGTCGAGTCTAATTCTCGACCGATCGAGTCTGGCAGAAGTGCACAGTAAATTCTGCAGTTAACTCGATTCTAACTTTACATAAAAAGCCATACTTTGAGCAAGTCTAACACACAACTTAAAGAATATTTTGATCATGGTTTGCCAACATTACAAATTGAAGTTCTAATACATTAGTTCCTAAATCTTAGAACCTAATATATTAGAACTTCATTTTGTAAGGTTGGCAAATCATGATCAAAACGGTTTTAGTCTTGTTAAGACTTGCTCAAAGTATGTGGTTTTTATGTAAAGTTGGAATCGAGTTACTGCAGAAGTTATTGTGCAAATCTGCCTGGCTCGATCGATCGAGAATTAGACTCGATCGATCGAAAGTCGTGCAGATTGTTTTTTCTGCAGAATTTCCAACTTAGCCCAAGCCCGGTTTGACGTGTAGGGTTTTATGTTTTGCCCTAAGTATAAAAGGAAAAACCCTAACCACGTTTTAGGAGAGTTCTTTATGCTGTGTGTGTGAATCTTTTGTGAGATCTAAAGGTGTTTACCTTCACATACACTTAGGGTTTCCAAACTCAAGATTGACGTCAAGAGCTTGGTAATCATTCAGTTGCAAATTCAAGAACTTAAAGATAGTACAAGCGAGAGTGCTTGTTCTTGCTGTGAATTCAAGAAAGAAGTAGTCCGTGGACTCGGAGCTGTCACGTGGTCGTGGTAGTAAGTTTCCTACTCAAGGTAGCAATAGGATGTTAGTGGTCTAAGTCACTATTGTGTAAATTTCAATTCTTTCATAGTGAATTATGTTTTACCTTGAGGGTAGTTAGGTTAAATCCTTCCCAGGTTTTTTGCCGGTTTGGTTTTCCTGGGTTATCATATCGTGTGTTCTTTATTTTCCGCACTTTGCATGATATGATATATTTTTGTTAACCTAGAACTCATAATTTACCTAAGTTAATCACTTGGCTAAATAACTAGGTTAATCTGTTTGGGTTTTAAGGGGTCTAAATTCTAACAATAAGTGCTTAAGTATAATATGTCCATCATTTGTGAACAAATTCTTGGAAGTTAAGAGTTCAGTACCACCAACATCTACATTCTTTAAATGCTTTAGATATTTAAGCATGTGCAAGTTAAAGACAAATTAGCTATGTAGTAGGGGAATTGTACATATCTAATACTATATATAAAAGCAGAAGCCTTTAACCAGGTGCTGCCACGTTAGGGAAAATGCCCCCTTAAAATGCTGACATGTGTACAATTTATTTTAAAAAAAATCGCACGTTGCACCGTTTGAATATGAATAAGATAGTGTTCTAATCATCAAACGTCAAAAATGTTAGAAATGCCACGTTTGGAAACATCTTTAGGCTGTGTTGCCACGTTTGGAAAAAAAACCCCTAAAAAACTTGCCACGTTTACGATTAAAATTCCAAAAGTTACAGTGTATCACCAAAACACGTCTAAAAAGTAAATACTGAAACCTAAAAACACTACATTAGAATAAAAAGAAGAGAAAGCAGCCTTATTTTTCTCTCTCTCCCAAAACGAAAAGGAAAATAAAATCTCTCCCTCGCCGTTGAAGAAGAGGAAGTTGAGGCAGAAGTAGAAGCGATGCAAGCAATGTATGGAGACGATTGCATGGTTCTCCAATCCTACCCTCCCCACCTCCACCTCCTCCTCAAGCCTCGCACTGCCGATGTCACCTCCCAATAGGTCTCTCTCTCTCTCTCTACTATTATATCTGTTTGGTTGCCCAGAAAACGATGGAAAGTAAAACCAAAACCTAGAAAAGATAAAAGAAAAACCTTCGAAACCTAATTAAAAGACCACACCTTTTGCTTTACCCAAATAAGTTGTGCTAATTTCTTCCCTTTGCAATCACTTATCACATATCTCTTTAATTAAGATTTTAATGTGTTTCAAAGTCATACCCTACGACACAATCACACCGCTTAAAAAGAAAAACCTACGTTCAATTTCCTTTCAATATCTTTTACTCTACTTCGTGTTTAAGGAAATCAAAAACTTCGATTGAGTCTCCTCTGCCTATTAACAACGCCTTCGACTGGGTTCCTATTCATTCTCCGACTTTTCCCCCACAAATTAGATCTGTTATATGTTTCAAACTTTTACAATTACAGTTGGGTTTGGTTCCAGACATTAGGGTTAAGGAATTCGAAATTCTGATATGTGAGTATTAATTTAGATATTTTCAGTAATGGGTTTGTTTAAATTCGTCTCTTTTGGATTTAAAACATTCAATTTCTTTCTCTGTAGAGATGAAGTGGAACTTTTCTTCAATCTGGAGTCTCTAATTTCATCAAAGCAAAGGTACCAATTTCTTTGCCAAATATTCTCCTAACTCTTCCTCTCTATTTGTTGAAATCAGGGAAAACCTCCGCAAAATGAAATCTTTCTAATCCTTTAAACTTTTCAAGTTTTGCTTTCTCTCTTACATGTTCTGTTATTTGTAAGGGGGATTGAAATTGTGGGGTTTCGAAATCTGAAAATATTTTGTTATTTTGTTTATACATTGTAGATTTTAGACGATATTTTTTTAAAAGATACTTTTAAGTCATGATTTTTTTATTTTTGATGTTGGGTTTTTCTGGGTTTTGCATGTTTTAAATTGTTAAATCTGAAAGTATAATGTTCTTTGTACAAAATTGATTACTTTGTATGTTATGGTAGAGAAGCTTTAGGGATTTCAAAGAATGTTAGCAAAAGGTTTACGCATTTGGGATCAAATATGATTTGGACACTTGGAGTAGATGATGGTGTTAGGTTCTAAGAGCTTAGAACAATTGGCAAATCGTGAGCACACAAGAACATGTAAGCTGCAAAAAGAAGAATTCCGAATCTGTCTGGTTCGATCGATCGAAAGACAGGCTCGATCGATCGAAAGTCGTATCTGCAGAATTTTAAGTTGGCCCAAACAGCAGTTCTAGCCCATTAAGGATTAGGGTTTCAGATCTACTTCTCCCACTATATAAAGGAAACCCTAAGCACGTTTTTTAAAAGGCTTTTTAGAGAGAAAAGAGTGTGCCTCTTTTGTATTTAGGGTTTTGTTCCTAAAACCTCTCTTATTACTTCTACCGGTGTTGTTCCTTGAAGAATCTCAAGATCCGGTATTGCTGAAGTTGCTGCCTTCTCTAGTCATCAAAGGAGCTGATGATCTAAACCTTCAAGGGTGGTCTTGGAGTCACAAACAGGAGAGTTTGTGTTGCTAAACCTTTGAGTGGGATCTCAAAGTCACAAACGGTGGTGTTTGTGTTTTGCAAAGATTAAAGAAAGAAGGAGTCCGTGGATCTCGGAGCTATCATGGGGTCATGGTAGTAAGTTTCCTACACTTGGGTAGCAATAGGATGTTAGTGGTCTAAGTCGCTATTGTGTAAACTTCAATTCTTTCTAGTGGATTTGCTATTTTACCTTGAGGATAGCTAGGTTAAATCCTCCCCAGGTTTTTTACCGGTTTGGTTTTCCTGGGTCATCATATCGTTGTGTTCTTTATTTTTCCGCTGCTTTACTTGATATGATTGTTATTGTTTTAACCTAGATCTGAATAATAAACCTAAGTATTCACTTGGTTAATTAATTAGGTTAAACAATCTAGTTTACAGGGGTCTAAACGAACTTACAGATGGCTTAGGTGTTGACTATTTATCCTCCCTAAAAAATACTAACATAGGCACTCTAAGTGTAAATACAGTGGAGAGAGTGACTTTAGTGGGCATAAGAACTTAGTTTAAAGACTACATCAACTAACTTTTGTTCCAATGTTCCTCAATGCTCATTTTAGCAAGATAGCCAAGCTTACCATGCATTTTGAGCTTATTTAATTGCTTTTGGGTTACATATTCATGAACTCTTTGGTAATACAATTCCTAAAACTATAAGTAATACTATTTTTACTACCATTGGTGTTCAGTTGCACCATTCCAGTGAGGTAGTTATAAATTTTACACCGTTTCAAATAAATTCCACTTTATATTTCTTTAGGAAAGAAATCAAAAATCAAAAACTTCAGTTCATCCTTCACCCTCTCTCTGTATGGTGAACCTTTGGTTTTTACTAATTGTTTTGGGGGTTTTAATGTCATGTTCCATTTTAGTTTTTTGATTCAAGTTATCGAGGCATATTTCAATCTTTGAAAGAAAATTTTGATTTCACTCTAATTCTTCTATTGTCTCTCTTTCATCTTTCTCTCCTGTAATTTGAACAATGTTTTGACCCTGTGTAATTTAAATTAGTATTATTGTAAGCATTTGGTTTTACTTTGGGCGCCACTCCATTTGGAGATGATTGGAACTTTGATCATGATAGTGTGTTTATAGGCTTTTATGAAGTATGATGTGTTGTACACTGCATTAATGCATTTGGTGTTCTTTCTTCACTTAATTATCTGCAAATAGATTAACGTTAATTGTGACAAAGGTTCTGATAGATGACTTTAGCAAGTTTGGTTTAGAAGAAATTAATTTTTATAAGGTGAAGTTGTGACTAACTTATATCTCCTGCTTGAAGTACATGGTGCTATGTAAGGAGCTAACTTACTAAATGGAAGGCATTGAATTTTTGAAGGAGTTTTTAGAGTAAAGTTCAAAACTTAGTTTTTAACTAAGATCCTTGCAACATATTTTCTTTGAGAATGCACTTGAAATTCCGATGTCTCTTTAGTTTCACAAGTTTACGTAATTTATGGTTATTTTGATGGATCAAACCTTTCTTTTGTAGTCTCTCTTTCATCTTTCTCTCCTATAATTTGAAAAACCTTCTAACCCTATCATTTTGTTGAAATACAGATTTACTTAGTTCTTTGCCAAGCACAACACTTGGGTAATTTACAAGAAGAGTTGATGAACAAACTGAAAGGTAAGGACAACAATATTTTCTCTTTGTTTATCTCATACTTTGTATTAGATTTTGTCCATTAGTGTGTGCGTTTGAATTGGCTCTTCTTTTCATATTTTAGCTAGCTTTCTCTTCAAAGAAACAAATATTTGCATTCAATTAATTCTTATACTGTATTCAACTAACCTGCCAAGCTTTTATGTTCTCTTTTAAAAATAATTGTCACCAACCATATTGGGTTTTTTGATTTGTCCTAACTACATAAGTTGTTTGCAATTCTCTTTCATTAGTTTATAGCATTAAAAGCTCTACAACAGGAGATTTATTTGTATGGGAACAAAAGAAGACAAATCAAATGAGTATTCAAAAAATAAAATACCTATTGGGAGGCCTTTTGTAGAACACCTAGCAGATATGGTAATTTGTTTTTACTTACATAATCCTTATGGAAAAAAAAAAAAAAAAAAAACAAACAAGAGATATGGTTCTATAGAGCCTAAGTATAAACAACCAAAACATACCCTATACTTTAGGCCAAATTAGTTAATAGCAAAGTGATGTCATGTTGTCTTTGGCAAGATGGTATATGGGATGGATGTTGTCTACAAGAGTGAAGTAGAAGGATATCTTCCTTTGAGTTTTATAGAGTGCAACTCAATACATCATTTATGTTTTATGCTAATACTATTTTTTATGAATATATATTTTTTTAATTTGCTAGGTCTTAATTGCTACTTAGGGCCAGAGAGCAGTTGAAAAAGAAGTAGAGACAATTAAGAAAATGAATATTGGTGATTCTGAAAAAAGTGCAAATATTATCAAGATCCTAATGAAGTAGAAGTTGATGGAAAAGGACAGTGGTAGGAAGCATCAAGAAATTGAAAACCAAATGTACATGGTTCAAGGAAGGAAATGCAAATTTCTGTTGGTACCAGTTCTTATCTTTTAATGATTGCTATTGAGAAAAATCTAAGGGAAGACTTGGTTAGGCCTACCATAGCCACTTTCTTTGCACTTACATAGGCTTGGGCATTTGATTTTGAGGGACCAATTTTTAGTTTCAATCAGTGCAAGTGCAAAATAAGGATTGGCTTTAAGGGATCTCTTCCCCCCCCCCCCCCCCCCCCCCCCCACCTCAAGATATATATATCCTATAATGGTGAAGAGGTGTTTTGATGATAAGTTAGAATTAAAGCTTTTTAATTTTGAACGTAAAAGTCTAACTTTACATAGGTTCTCAAAAAATATAATTGGGAAACTTTTTACAACAATGGAGAGGAGAATTTGAACCATGTTTGTCCTATAAATTAAAGCAACTACCTTATGCAATAAACATATAAATATAATGCATTTTGGCTAAATTTTGATCCGTTTTGGGATGATACAATTATGTAATTTGATTTATGTTATCAAGATGTAATCTACAATTTTACATTGAAATTTTATTCATAATGTTCTACTCATACCAAAATAATATGTTCTGCAGGGTGCAAAGACAGATATTAATGTGGAGAAGGTTTTCTTTTCAAAAGCAAGGGATATTAAATGAAGGCTTGCTGATACTAATTCCAAGATTGAGGTATGTGCACATCAATAACTTACTCCATTAGAAATTTGACAATTTCAAGAACACTTTGCAATTTGGTGTTGGTATATAGTGTGTCATATAGTTAGATGAACAGCCTACATTAAACTTAGAATTTTTCAATATTTACCGAACATTAATATCTAATTATGAAATTCTATTAAATGGACATGTCCTAAATTGATTATATAGTTATTTTATAATCCATTCTAAATTTTAAAACCGTCCATATTTAAAATAAATAAAAAACAATTTAACATAATTATCATTGCATAGGTGTTCACTAAAGGTCTCTAATAGGTAAATTGATTTCTTATTCTTATATGATTTATCTTCTCCAGTGTTGGAGCTTAAATACTCTAAAACTTTGAAAGAGAAAATCAAGTAACTTATGCAGTAGGTGATTGATGGAAGATGCGATTTGCAAATTCTCCCATTGTCTTCATTTATGAATGTTGAGAAAGAAAACATTTGAGGTCTTTTGCTTAGGCAATTGTACTATTGCATGCTATTTTAAGAGCCATAATTTAAGAAAAAAGTTTCATGAAAGTTTCATTTCATATTTGTTATACAAATTCCTTATTTAAAGCATTAACATTTTTATATTATGTTTTAGTGTCAATTAAAGTGTCCTTTTTTATTATAATATAATCTACATTTTATTTGTCTACTTAAATAAGGAAAAAAATTTATTTATTTTTGTAAGTTCGTTTAGACCCCTTAAACCCAACAGATTAACCTAGAGAATTAGCCAAGTGGTTAACTTAGGTAATTTAAACAAATCTAGGTTAACACAAATATATCAAAAACAATAAAGCAGCGGAAAATAAAAAACACAAAGATCTGATGACCCAGAAAAACCAAACCGGTAAAAAACCTGGGGAGGATTTAACCTAGCTATCCTCAAGGTAAAACCGAATTCACTATGAAAGAATTGAAGTTTACACAATAAGACTTAGACCACTAACATCTTATTGCTACCTGCCTGTAGGAAACTTACTACCACGACCACGTGACAGGTCCGAGATCCACGGACTCCTTCTTTCTTTGAATTCTTCAGCAATCCACAAGCGCACCTGCTTGTATATCTTGAAGCTCTTTTGATTCTACAACTGTATGATTTACCAACCCCTTGACATGAATCTTGAGTTTGGAAACCCTAAGTGTATGTGAACGTAAACACCTCTAGATCTAACAAATAAATTCACAAAACACAGCATTCAGAACTCTAAAAACGTGGCTAGGGTTTTCCCTTATATACCTAGGGCAAAACATAAAACCCTATACATTAAATGGGCTAGGGCTGAGTTGGGAATTTTCTGCAGAAAAATGTTCTGCACAATTTTCGATTGGTCGAGTCTAATTCTCGATCGATCGAGTCAGGCAGAAAGTGAACAGTGAATTCTGCAGTCAACTCGATTCCAACTTTACATAAAAAGCCATACTTTGAGCAAGTCTAACACAAGACTTAAAGAATGTTTTGATCATGGTTTGCCAACATTACAAATTGAAGTTCTAATACATTAGTTCCTAATTCTTAGAACCTAACAAACTCCCCCTTTGGCAATCCGTGACAAAACACAGACTAAACAAAAAGCTCAAAGTTTACAAATCTAAACAGCCCATTACAAAATTAAAAAGCCACTAAACAATTCAACCTAACTACTATCTAACAGTTGCAAAGTAGACAGCAGCACGACTGAATCAACCTGTATATTCCTGTAACACTTAACAAACACATAAACGCATGTGTGGAAAATACAAGAAATATAAAAAATAACTTCTTGATTTCACATGACACAAAATAAAGACATATATCATGAATAACATCAAAAATATAAATCAATAAGCAAAGTAGCATAGTGAAACAAGAAACATATACATCAAAATGTATCGAAACAAAAAATATCTCCTATCAAGAGCCAAAAAATGTAAATACAAAGTGAAGCATCTAGATACAATCTAATAACTCCACAAGCTCAACAGTGTCACAGTAAGGTAGAAAACTCAAAACTCCCCCTAAGACAAAAATCTTCTCTACAAAACAGGAACTCCACAATAGAATGCACTCCCCCTTTTTGTGACGAATTGCCAAAGGGCATTCACTTATCATCAAAAGGAGGTGGCGGAGGAGAATGACGAAAACTCGCCAAATCCGCTCTCAAAGCTCGAAGCTTATCAAGGACATCCACCAGAAGCTGACCATGAGCCGCCTGACCGGTCATGACAGTGTCCAGAGTCCGACGAATTTCAGAATCATCCGAAGGAGAAGGTGGAGGAGCATCAACAGCAGCAGCAGCAGGATCAGCAGATGTCTCAGCTGTAGGAGCATCTGTAGAAGAAGAAGGGGGTGGAGTGACACCGGAAGGCTCTATCCTAGGACGCTTAGAACTAGCTCGAAGTTGAGCAGCCCTTTGCCTCAAAAAGGTAGCACCGATAGGAGCAATAACATGAACAAGCTCAGAAGTAGGAAAATCACTCAAACTGAGATAAAGGAGAATTCGATGAATAAAAACAGGAAAAAATAAAGCATGAGCCGTAGAACTAGACCGATGTACCTTGTTCAAAGAACGAAGGAACAAATGAGGAAAACTGATAGGAGCATCAGTAACAAGGGCATACAAAAACACACATCGCTCAAGAGGGATGGTGTGGAGATGAGAAATGGGCCACAAGGAATGACAGGCAATCCTAAAGAAAAGGTAATGAAGCTCAGAGAGCTCAGCAGACGTGATCCGAGGATCAGAACCCCACTGGATAGAAGACCCAGTGATGTATGACATAACATCATCAAGAGGTGGAGACTCCTCATAAGGAAAAACAGGATGATCAACAATAGGCATCCCAAGAGCATCAGACACTACCGAAGAAGTAATGCGATACTCTACACCTCGTAACCAAACCTTAACTAAGGTGTCGGTATCATAGATGTGGATAGAGAGGTTCGAATAGAACTCTCTAATCAAGGTGGCAGGAGGAGGATGCTCAAAATTGAGCAAAGATAACCAACCCCTATGCTCAAAGTTACGTCTCACCTCAGGATCTACCTCATCTAGAATGACCCTACGCTCAGCCCAAATATGACGCCTAAGATTAAGGGTCTCATAGGTCTCTTGGTTCTTCTCACTAGGAAACTGATCACTATCAAATGAAGGTGAAGGGTCAGAAGTCCTATGGGCTCTAGTTTTCCTAGGCATGGTGCTAAGGAAAGAAAAGAGAGACACAGAAAGAGAAGAGCAAAAACAAAAACCAAGGGCAGACTGCAAGTTAGCACAGCATAAAATATAGAAAAAAAACAATCTATATGATGCATGAACAAAATATGCAAATGATGCATGAACTAATGCAGTGACAGAGGTCAATTATGATCCAAATCAACAAAATTGGCTTGAGCATAGAGTTTAAATCAAAAATACCCAATTTAGGAAAAACCCAATTTTCAAAACACAACAAATTGAGAAATTGATCATCACAACAGTTAATTAACACAATATAATGATCAAATTAATCAATCTAACAAGCCAATTTCATCAATTTAAATCAAATTGAACAAAATCCCCAAATTTATCAATTTCAAGCCCTAGATTTTCAAAATTTCCTCAAAGCACCAAATTAATCAAATTAAACCACATGTATTGCTTGGATAAGGTGTCCCCACAAAAACCCATGATTAATTTGAAAGAAAAGCACCCAAAATCATTGCCAAAAATACCAAAACACTAAAATGCCAAAAATAACCCAAAATGCATGAAATATGAAAATAAAAAACAAAAGGAGGGGCAAAAATGTTTTACCGGCCTTGGGAGAGAGGATTGATGCAAAAAGATCGGAAAAAAACGACAAAAACAGCAAAAATCTCTTGACCGGTTGGTAGGGAGACAAAAAGTAGTTGAAATTTTTTTTAAAAAAGTGAAGAACACATGAGAAAAGATCCTTTTTAAAAACACTCAGCCCGATTTTCGATCAATCGAAAATTACATTCGATCGGTCGAAAATCCTTCGATTGATCCAATACCAATCGAGGACCGATCGAAACACACAGAGACTTTTCTGAGATTTCAAAAACAATTTCGATCGATCGAAAAACAGACTCGATCGATCGAAATTCTGAAAAAATTGAATTTTTGAAAAACGAAACATATTAGTTCAAAAACTCCTCAAAGCATTAGATTTTATGAATAGAATGCATGAGTATGAGATGAAATGTTTTCCAAAAACCCATATTTTTAACCCAGATCTCTCAAAGTAAGATTTTCTCTTAATATCCCTCAACCATTTAAACAAGCAAACATGTTCTGGAACAATTTTCAGAAATATTCAAACTTGGTTGGTCAGACCAAAAACACACACAATAACATATACACAGTTTAGCAAAGAATAACTTGTGTAGTGTGTGCAACTAGCATAAGCTTGAGAAACATGTGAGGTGATATGCACATAGTAATCAATCACAATTTCTACAAAATCCATCACATGAATTTGAAAGAGACTATTACTTAAAGAGTTACATCATATAACTCTCACATCTCCTAGAATAAAAGCTTGCAATTATGTAAGTTTCTTGATTTTCCTCAAAATTAATATTCAATTTAATTGATTAGAAACTTAATAATAGCCGGGATAATGTACACACCAATTTTATTTGAATTGTGAAATTATTATACCCAATAATGTACACACCAATTTTATTTAGAGGCTACACCTTATGTTCTTTTTGTGCATGTGCTACACTTTCTCGAGCACAAAATCTTACGATATGCACTAAGGTGATCATGATTGGCTAGTAAACAGTGGTGAGATGGTTATTTATGCCTTTCTCAATAAGACCAAGTTCGACAATCAAAGACATAAGACTTCAAGATCAAGATCATGTGATCAACAAATATGGCATCTTCCCACACAACATGCACAACAAAACTTCAGCTAGTAAAGTGCAATAGAAATAAGTGCATCAAAGCTAAACAAGGTACATACACATGTTATGCAAAATTTGATTGACCAACCTTGTCTTCAAGTTTAAGGAAAAACTAGCAAAAACACAATTTGCAAAAAAATTTTTTTAATATAAAAAAGAAATAAACATCCTAGAATGAAATGCATGAATGTTATGCAATGCAAATTCTAGAAACAAAGGTCATAAAAGATAGAGCAATGAAGCACAAGGACCATGTCAGATAGACTCAATTAGGTTGAGCCTTTTGCATCCAAAACTTTTTAGATGCAACTCTTGCATTGGAGTTATGATTCACATTAGAATTCTGAGCAACTCCAGGATTGGAATAAAGGTTTAGCGCCTTTACCAATTCACCAATAAGTACCATAGGATCATGTGCTTGGGGCACAGGTACTTTAGGTTTATTTGCTCGCTTTGCAGCTTGAAACTTAAAACAATTTGGACGAATGTGTCCAGACTTTCCACAAAAATGACAAACCCATGCAGGCTTATCATGCAACTTGCCCTTAGAAGAAGTAGAAGCTCTAGAATGAGAAGCTTGAAGATCAACCCTAATCTTCCTAGGTGGAGTAACATCTATAGATTCGACAGGTTCACTTACCAAGGGTTTGACAATCTCACTCTTAGGAAGTTCAGAAGAGGGAACAAATTTTGTGAAAGAAGGTTCAAGCACGGAGATGCTATCCACAAAACCTAAGCCAGTCTTGTCAGAGGGAGATTTTTGAACACTCAACATGTGATCAAGTTTGGAGCTTGCAGACCTATTAGTTTGTTCTCTAGCAACAGATAATTCAAGTTCCAAATATTTAACTTTATCAAGTAAAAGCATGTTCTCAGTTTTCACATTATTCAAAAGCTCATTTGCATCAAACAGTTTCACAAGTAAATTCTTCTTATCAAGTTCAAGGGATGCAATTTTCTTTAAGCCTAAATCAACATTCATGGCATCCTTTGCAGCAACTTTGCAAAGTTTATTATAGGCTTCCTGTAAATCTGCATCTTCAGAGAGTTCCCCATCAGAAAGGTTCTCTTCAATAGACACACTTTTATTGACTACAGTAGTAGCAGTGAAAGCAATGAAGTTTCCTTCCTCATCACTAGCGGATTCATTGTCAGAAACTTCATCATTACTAAGGGTTACAGCCATAGCCTTACCCTTAGACTTCAAGTATGTAGGACATTCAGATTTCATATGACCATACCCTTGACATCTATAACATTATTGTCCCAAAGAATTATTAAAAGGTTGACCTACTTTCTCTTTAGGTTTTTCAGTGTTATTAACCTTAGTGGGATCATTCCTCCTAAAATTTCTAGGTTCAGCAGTGTTCTTGCCTCTTGCCCTTCTGTTATTGTTCCTAAGAAAGTTTCTAAAGTTCTTGGCAAGATAGGCAATCTTTGTAGCAGAGAATTCATCATCAAATCCACCATCCTCAACATCATCAACAGACTTAAGAGCCATTGATTTGGATTTTTTTGTCTTGGGTTGGTCAAACTCATAGGACTGAAGAGATCCTACAAGTTCATCAACAGGGATGGAGTCCACATCCTTGTTTAGGTTGATCATAGATTTCACCCAGATTATAAGCAAAATTAACAATATCATTCAGTTTAGCATAGAACTCATCAAAAGATTCATCATCATTCATTCTAATGCTTTCAAATCTAATAGTTAACTGCTGCAATTTATTTATTTTAACTGCCTTTGTGCTTTCATGCACAGTCTGGAGGATATTCCAAGTAGTATGAGCAACCTCAACATTAGAGATTCTCTTAAATTCCTCCATAGAGACAGCATTGAAAATAGCATTCATAGCTTTGCTATTGAAAGCAGCTGCCTCCTTTTGAGAAGTTCCAGACTCTCTGATCAATGGATTTCAGGAATGCTTTCATCCTTACTTTCCAATAAGCATAATTGTTCCCATCAAAATGAGGTGGAACAACAAGAGAATGTCCGTGTTCCATGACAACAGGGGTCAAGGATTAACTCAAAGATCAAAGGATCAAAAACAAAAGCTACCCGCTCTGATACCACTTGTAAGTTCGTTTAGACCACTTAAACCCAACAGATTAACCTAGAGAATTAGCCAAGTGATTAACTTAGGTAATTTAAACAAATCTAGGTTAACACAAATATATCAAAAACAATAAAGCAGCGGAAAATAAAGAACACAAAGATCTGATGACCTAGGAAAACCAAACCGGTAAAAAACCTGGGGAGGATTTAACCTATCTATCCTCAAGGTAAAACCGAATTCACTATGAAAGAATTGAAGTTTACACAATAAGACTTAGACTACTAACATCCTATTGCTACCTGCCTGTAGGAAACTAACTACCACGACCACGTGACAGGTCCGAGATCCACGGACTCCTTCTTTCTTTGAATTCTTCAGCAATCCACAAGCGCACCTGCTTGTATATCTTGAAGCTCTTTTGATTCTGCAACTGTATGATTTACCAACCTCTTGACATGAATCTTGAGTTTGGAAACCCTAAGTGTATGTGAAGGTAAACACCTTTAGATCTAACAAATAGATTCACAAAACACAGCATTCAGAACTCTAAAAACGTGGCTAGGGTTTTTCCTTATATACTTAGGGCAAAACATAAAACCCTATACATTAAATGGGCTAGGGCTGAGTTGGGAATTTTCTGCAGAAAAACGTTCTGCACGATTTTTGATCGGTCGAGTCTAATTCTCGATCGATCGAGTCAGGCAGAAAGTGAACAATGAATTCTGCAGTCAACTCGATTCCAAATTTACATAAAAAGCCATACTTTGAGCAAGTCTAACACAAGACTTAAAGAATGTTTTGATCATGGTTTGCCAATATTACAAATTGAAGTTCTAATACATTAGTTCCTAATTCTTAGAACCTAACAATTTTTATTATTATTAATTTTTTTATGGTAGTAGGTAGACACCTTACAATTGGTAAACAGCTGAACATACATGTATATTACCCTTATCAATTTTAGTATCTTCTACTTGGGTTTTTACCAAATTTTTTTTTTTCTCTTTGATCTTCCATGGAAATTCGGCAACACCTTATTAAAAGATAAGAAAAATATGATTATATTCTAATAGATACTTTCCTATGTTTTTTTTATTGGATTTTGTTTTTAAGTAAAATTTTGATTTAGAAATTTGTATTAGACATGTTTAAAGGAAAAAGAAATTATAAGAGCTATCTAACGCTCATTCACGTGATTTAGATTTTAGATGGTAGAACTAATTTCACATTTGTATGTGATCTTCATTTAGAATCAATTTAACATTAACATTTTGTTCCGAATCTTCTAATATGTCCAGGTATGCAAAAAAATCCTCAATGGCTTGGTTGCTTACAATATTAGAACCATAAAGACCTTTAACAGAGAAAGCATGAAGTCCATAAACAAATGGTTAAACTATTTGACTTTTGGTTTATTTTAGGATTATAAATGATATTTTGAGCTATGAATCTAAATTTTTATGATGTTATGAAGAAAGGTTTTTGTTTTCCTTTTGCTGTAAGTTTAATTTTTTTTCGTTATTCAAATTATGTTTATATTATTATGATGAAGTATTATTTACTTTTGATGATGTTATATAAAAAAAGAAGTGTACTTTTGATGATGCTATAAACAAACAACCAGCACAATTAGAAAAATCCCGTGCATTTGCACGGGTTATAAGCTAGTAATTAATTACTCAAGTTACTTTTTACCCAGATCAACAAAGCTTTAAGTTGAACAGCTGACTGAATTCAAATACAAGAATCATGAGTGTAAGCTATTATATCCTCCATAAATCTGTTAAGAAGATTATTGGACTAGCCTTGGCCTTAATGTAACAGAATATGATACAGTAAATGTTGTTAACCCATCTAGAATGACCAAATGAAATAGGTAACATCCTAGCATTATGTTTTTTAAGTTGAAATTATCTTGTATTTCAAAGTTGTTTCTATGTTAAACTACTTCCAAAATGTCCTGATTCACAATATTTATGCCTTCAGACTGTATGCTGGAAGAATTGTGGTTGGATTTGTATCTAATTAAGATAAATTGGTTCTTTTCTTTTGTCTTTTCTTTGAATTTTTCTGATTTTTTTTTCCTTCATCTCCCCCTTTTAAAATCTGCATAAAACTAATATGATCTACGGCCCTCTCTCAATAACAATAACATTTAATTGTTTGCAAAGACTTGAGCAACCAAAATTATTACCTTTTTTTCTTTCAAAATGGTAGCAACAATCACCTTCACCTTGCTTCATTTATAGTTAGGACATTTTGGGCCTACAAATGAATATGAATTGGATGCCTCCTCTGCTTGATCACTTTAGAAGTGTAAGATGTTTAATTGTCTCTATCCAACTTCACTGCTGGCTCTTTTGTTTATTTTTTTATAGTAGCTATCTTCAAATTTGACACTTGGTGTCTTTTCTTTTCATTCATGATTACTTAATGTGTTATCTTATAATTAGAACTATTTTTGGCTTAAACACAAGAGAAAGTTTTAAGATTCAAATAACAGAAAAATTGCTAAATCATTTTTCTCAAACTTTGTATATTATGTTTAGAATACTGCAATTTCATATTAATCTGATAAGATTTTTTAATGTTCTTGCTGCCTATGTCTTAGCTTATGTATTATGTTTGTATATTAACTAATGATATGCATTTCTATTTGTCTCTATTTAACCATTAGTTTGATAGGCTTTTTAACCATTACATTGTTTTTTAAAAAATTCACCATCTCCAACATGCAATTTCTTGCGATTTGTAACATCCTTTGGAAGTCGCTTTTTCTAGGACAACATTGAACTTATTTGACTAAGGCAAATAAAATTCGAGCTGACAAAGGATTTCGGTGTAACAACGTATTAAGTTTAAAGTTTTTAGTGTGTAAAATTCTTTGATTGCCTGATACGTGTACTGTAGTAACAATATTGCAGAAGTACAGTTACATATACTGTGCGAATACTTTCTGTCAAGTGGCTTATATATATATATATATATATATATATATATGTATGTATATAACTGTTATATTTGGAGTTTAGTCCTGATTGAACTATAATTATTTAACTATTATAGTTGCTTTTAGTTTATTGTAATATTATACAAACTTGATTTGTTCTACTGTGTAAGATTTATTTACTATGTTTGCAATGGCCTATAGGTATAAACATTAAATTCACTACAACTTTTTCTTTTTTCTTTTACGATTAAAAAGTTGGATTCAATGTCCCTTTTAAGGGTTATGTATTGTTTTGGTTTTACAAATTGAAATTCCCAAGTACTATTAATTATGCATTATTATTTGACTAATATTTTTCTGACCTACTATTTGAAATTGTCATGTAAGTTTTGCTTGCTTCAAGTTAGATTTTTTTTTTTTAGTCTCCCATAGCAGGGTAGTACACACAAGAAGTGATTTGAAGAAACAAATTTTTAGTTGGTTATGATATTGCAACTTCACTCTAGACATTAGTTTTGGTGGATGGCCATTATTTCCTTTTAAACATTTTGGTTGTAAAATTTTAATTGTCTTGCAAGTTTTAGTTCGGTGTGATTCATTGGGGTTCCTAAGAATAACAGATTTGCTATTTGAAATTGTCATGTAAGTTTTAATTGCTTAAATTCAGATTCTTTATTTTTTAGTCTCTCATAGCAGGGAAGTACACATAAGAAATGATTTGAAGAAACTAACTTTTAAAATTTTTAGGGGATATTGGACACTATATGCTTAAATATACTACGCTATTAAAGTTTGAATATAAGTAGTAGAAGTATGATAACTAAGTTTATATTATATGCAAAGTTCATTAATATGTAAAACAACCCCGCGCATTGCACGGGCTAAACACTAGTCTATATATATCTAAAAGCTGAAGCATAGCATTTATTGTTACTACGCTCCAGTTGAGCCACATCAGCGGCCATTTCACCCACTTATTTCCAACCATTTTTTTCTTATTTTTTGACTCTTCTTCTACTTATTAATTTTTTACCTTACAGTTACATTTTCTCCAACCTTTACCTCTCCCTTTTACCTTTTCATTTCCCCCACTACTCATAACCCTAATGTAACTCTTCCTTTATCCTTTCATCTTCCTTTTAGTTTGCCTCTTCTTATCCCCATCCTCTTATTATAAATTTCTAATTCTCTCATTCTACACATATTTTCCCATACAAAAAAAGGTTGTTACTCTCTCTCTCTCTCTCTCTCTCTCTCATGTTTTATTTTGTGGATTTTTTTTATTTTTTATACCTCTACTTTATGTTGATGAAATTTTGTGTTCTTTACAATTTTACTTTGGGTTTATGCAATTTGGATTTGTTTTTTTAAGTTGTTTTTTTTTTCATTGTTAAATGTTATCATATTGCATTATAAATATAATATAAAAGAATATTATTTTATTTTATTACATAGCATGACTTGAATAATTTGGTGTGACTATAATCACATCATCTTTCTACTTTTATCTTTCTATTTTCTCACTTACATGAATGGACCATTAATTTCAATTTTTTTTATATATATTTTGCTCAAATTGGATAGTGTTAGTGGATCTTTCAATATTAGTTTATTATGTTTAATATGGATTAGAATTTTATGGGCACTGAAAGTGTAAATGGAGGCACATACATTATTTATTTATTTATTTTGCTGGAGAATACTGTTCAGTGATAGTATAGTAAATGTAAATGTAGTAAATTTGAATACAAGGGTGCCTTTTTTGAGGTTTAATTTTGATCAAGGTGGAACAAAATGGACCAAAAGGCTTGCATATACTGGTTGTGTTTCTCACTATGTGGTCCAGGATGTTGGATTAACAGGCCAAACTCCCCTCCTCTATTCCAGCATGCTCAAAAAACATTCCAAAACACTCATTCCTCCCCCAAACCCTCTGGAACAAACCTAAAGTAAGATTAATGTTGTTTTTGTTGTTGAAGGAGATCAAGAGCCATTAGAAGTTTGTAGGACAATCCAATAAGACAACCCAATAGGCATGGATTACGTGAATCAATTATAAAATTATTGTATGTTTAGTCATAATTAAACCACTATTTGAGTTTCTTTTATGTACTTTGGTGGCTATTGGGTACCGCGGAAGAGAGTAAAGTCCTTTCCTTTTTTCTTTTTTTTAATTTTCACATATATATTAAGTTGGGGTCAATGCTAGTTTGTGCTCACTTAAAATATATTATTATATTATTTATTATCAAAGCATGATATCAAGCCAGATCAAAACACAAATACCCATTGCAGTTTCTAATAAAAAATAGGAATGATTTGTTTGTCTCCCCACAATATAGCACTTTTATTTTTTTTCTTCTTAACCTATACTTTTTTTTTTAAATCAAATAAAACTTTATTTAAATCTTCTTTTTTTTAGCCATTTATGTTAATAAATCTTCATTTTTCATAACATGCCTTTTAGGTTACTATGGGAAAAATTTGTTGGGAAACATGAATAAAAATATTTTTGAAGTAATTAAAGGAGCTTAATATAGTGAATAATTATTAAAATGGTGGGAGAAATAGGAATGATTTGTTTGCCTCCCACAATGTAGCACTTTTTTTTTTTTCTTCACCTATACATTTTTTTTAGAGTAATGCTAGAGATACAAAAAATTTTTTTACAAAAGTTTTTACAAATTGTAGATATGGTGAGTGGTTATTGGTAAATGAAAAAGTGTTATTAATGGTAGATCTAGATGAAAACTAATAAGGAGTTGACTGCATCATCATTTTGTAAAAATGTTGTAAAATAATTTGTGATTATAGAATTACGCTTTTTTTTTTAAGAGTAATGCTAGAGACAAACTTTTTTATTAAAATAAAATTTACAAATTGCTAATATGACGAGTGGTTATTGGTAAATAAAAAAGTGATGCTAGTGGTGGGCCTAGATGAAAACCAATAAAATGTTTCCCAAAACAATAGTTTGTAAAAATGTTGTAAAATAGTTTATGGTTGTAGTATTACTCTTTTTTTTTTTAAATCGAATTAAACTTTACTTAAGTCTTCCTTTTTTTTTTAGATCATGCCACTGTTGATGAATCATTATGTTTTTATAACACTATTTTGAGTTAATACGACTTGGGAGTGTGTGTTTTGAGTTCTCCAACACAAGCTCTCTCTCTCTCTCTCTCTCTCTCTCATAGCTTTTTTTTTTTTTTTTTGGTTTGACATAACACTTAGTTTTTTTGAAAGTTAAAATTTGAATTTATATCAAAATACAATCTTGCTATGTATTTGAATGTGTCTGTTGACTATTTGAGTAATATCAGTTATAATTTTGGGATAAATTTTGATTATTATGATAATCTCCTTTAAAAGAATGAGAAAATTGAATAATATATTTGAAACTTAAAGAGTTTAGTTGTAAAAAGAAAAATATATACAACATACCATAACATAATTTAGAAACATATAAACCACCTCAAAAAAGAATAATATCAACCAAACATACCAAAAATATTAAAATGATATATTTGTAAAGATGGATAGATGAAAAATAATTTTAGAAATTGTTTAATTTATAGGAAGAACAAATTATCTACCACAAAATTTAAATAACAATTTATACATTATACTACAATTACAAAATATTTATTTATTCCCACGCATCAGGTCGGTCTGCGACTAGTATTACTAAAAGTTGAAGCGTAGAGTTTAATGTTGCTGCACTCACGTTGCGCTATGTCAACGGCCATGTCATTTCAACCTTTTTTTTTCCCTACAATTTTAAAACAATTTTTACAAATTTCAGAATAATAATAAATTCTGCATAATAAATCCCAACCCTATAATAAATCCCAGCCCACTCTTTAACTAGTTACTTCCACCATAAAACCCAGCCCACTCTTATCTATTTACTTGGACTATAAAACCCAGCCCAAGGTCTTTTCAACTTAAAGGAAAAATTTGAAACCATGGAACCCTGAAGGGTTTTGCGTGAGAAGCAGCTCAGCGTAAGGATAACCAGAGAGTTCAAAACAGACCATTTGAATTTCTCCCACCTTTCTATTCTATGTTACGCATTGTTTCAAGGATAACTAGAGAGTCTGAAACCATGAAGGGAAGGAATCTGATACCATTTGACATCGTGAAAATCTCCCCACCTTCCTGCTCTACGATTTCACAATAACGGCCGCTTATCTGAGTTCCTTCCTTCCTATCTTCCTCTCCTCACAGCATATAAATACTAATGAAACCTAGCTGATTCGGTTGAGGTATCTCTAAATCCCAGTTCTTTTTGTGCTTCATTCTTTTGCTTGATGTTTTTTGTTTCCCTTTTTACATTTTGTTACTATGGATGATTGTTATGGTTGTTGTGGTTTTTAATTGGTGCTTCGTCTTTTGGTTTAATACTGATAGAAGCTGTAGAAATACTGCCAATAGATTGTCTTTTGATTTATATGGATTGGTAGTAGTGGTTTGCTGCTAGGTTTTGAACACACAACTCAATTTCTAAGATTATAAGGAAGACAAACACACATTCCAAATTGAATCTTTATTATTGGCCCGAGAATTTGGGTCTTTGACAAAGATATAATTGATTAATTGAGAAACAGAGAGAGAGAGAGAGAGAGAGAGAGAGAGAGAGAGAGAGAGAGGAAAGCCCAGAAAAATTGTTATGGATATGGACTCTTTAAGTCTTATCTCTATCTCTACGCTGTTCTTGTAATTCACGGTTTAGTGGAGTGTGCTTTGGCAAATCAGAGAACTGTGGGTCAACTTTAATCCAAAACACTGTATCTTGCCACAAACTTTCATCCAAGACATTGTCTTTTACATTGTATTTTCAGACTGACAGAACCTTTCAGAAAAATGTCCAACATAGTGTTTATACCTTTGCATTTTCTTTTGCAAGTTGGCACAAAGCCATAGTAGGACTTTTCCTAGGTTCTTTTATTTTTATACTTTCCCTTTTACTATTTTTCTTTTCTGTGTCTTATTTTTATGCTTAAGGGAGGTTTTAATTTATGAAATAGGTTATAGGTGGGATTAATACCCAATTAGTTGTGGTGAAGTTGTACCTTCTGGCTTAGGCAATCATGCCCACTGACCGATTGGAAATAACTTGGAATGTAAATGTTCAAAGCCCTGTTGTTTTGCAACTTATCTTTGATTGGACTTGGAAATAGCTTATCATTTATTGAAAATTTGGAATTGAAAATCCATTTTTATGGTTGGTTGATGCACTTATATTGGCTTATTTCATTATTTTCCCCACAATTTTACTACCAAACTGAGACTATGAGAGTTGGACAAGATCTGCAACAACAACCTTAGATTCCCAAAACTTTTCTGCAACCATCCCTCAATAGATTCCACTCATACACAGCTTGGATGAAAAAAAAAAAAAGTTAAAAATTTAAAAGTTAAAACCTTACATATAACATAATGTGATAATGTTTTCAAAAAAAAAAAAAAATTGAAGACCTACTTTGGGAATACCAACTCTTCCATCTACCTTTTTTTTCCCTAAATTTCGCCTGGTCATAGTTTACCCTACTTTTCATGTTCTGTCATGCTTCCAAGGACTCTATATGTGTTTGTTAAAATCTATACCCCAAATCTGGTGAACAATGGGCTTCTCTCCTCATGGAAATAAGTATTTTAAGTATAGCAGAAGCAAAACCACTCTGTTTCTTTGAGCATTCAGATCAATGGAATTTTTGTATCTTTTTTTGTTTATTGAGGTAGCACCATGAAGGGTTAATAGCAAATAGGAGGAATCAATATGTTTCTAATTTGTAGATTCCATTATTTTAAATATTTGTTAGTTACTAGAAATTGTTCTTCCCTCTATTACAGCACCTGTAGAGTAACCAAACTCTATTTCTTGGTTTTATCTGCTAGGTGTTCGACAAAATGCCTCTTAGAGCAACTGGTGTTGGTATTTTCACACCTATTTTAGATTACAAGCTTGAACAGATGCTAGGATTATAGCATAGATAAACTATCAGAAACTATTTGATGATGACCTCATAAATATCCTAGACATTGGGTTTGAATATTGGAAATAGAATTGTTTGGACTCTTTGATGTGCTCATTCCCACACCTTCTGATTTATGTTTGAATTGGGCATTCTTGGTTTTAGGCTACATTAATTCTAATGTTGAAATTTTCTAGAAATTGATACTTTTAAAGATTTTTATTTTTCAATCTGTGGATTTTTTTTATTTATAGATAGATATAAATCATGTTAGATGTCAAAACTCATATACAAATTAGTCCTCAACCCTCAGTTGGTTGCAGGCTAGACTGTAATGAGGAGGTTGTTTGTCAGTTGGTTTACAAATTAGTTGTCAACCCTCAATTACTCATATATATATATATATATATATATATGATTTCATTGGCAATTCTACAATCAACAATGCAATACTCTTGTGGTGTAATTTATAATTTATTCCATTGATTGTTGACATGTGATAGTTTATCATTCAATATCTTTCTCTCTTGCTTCTTGCTAGAATGTATTTAACAACTATTATCATATTGGACAACACAAAATGAATAGGATATATTAAGCTTTTTTTTTTTTTTTTTTTGGTTTATGCTTGGTGCTTCACAAACAAGTATGCTCTTCTTTGAATTTTTCTTTTGTTTTCTTCTCTTACTATTTTCTTGGCTGATTTGTTAAAATTTAGAAATTGTGTTTGGCTTCATCTTGCTAGGTTCATTTTTCATGATCATTGGTTTATATGCTATGATTTGGGCTAAAGCTATAGACATGGAACTGGAAGAGATCAAACTAGATATAGTCGTAGAGAACAAGAGTATTAAATGTATAAATTTGTGAATAGCTCAACAAAATGAACTGGTTCCATGGTTTTAAAACACAATTATGAGCATGTATAAACAATTCTATCATACTAATTTTGCTTTCTCCTACCCTTTTTGTGTTATTTATTGATTGACTAAGATTTACTACACATTTAGATTCCTCTGTTTTTCAGGTTAATTAAATTGTAGAGAAAAGATTCTTTAAAATAGTTGATTTTCATATATGAGTTTAGTGAATATCAAAATATAAATTGTTATAGCTTGGTTTAATAAACAAAGTTTGTATAAATTGCTCATTAACTTCTCAAAAAAATGAAAAATAATGTTAGCTTCCATATGAAATAATCAAGATTCATTTTCATGTTCTAATCAAAATTATACATTCTCTATTTTTTTTTTATTGTGTTGGGTTTTGATGCATATTTCGCTATATTATAACATGTTACAAAATATCTTGCCATATATAGTAATTGAAAGCAAATTGCAACATGTTTCCTTGGAAATACACACACACACACACACACATATAGACTTCTTTACCTACAAAATATATACTACTCCATATTACAATGTAATCACATTATTTTGAGATGAATTTGTGACTATAACTTATAAATCTCAAGTCCAACTCAGGTCGCCCCCTCTACCCTTTTTTTTTTCATTAAAAAAAAAGTCTCAAGTACTATTATCATTTTTAACTTCACCACAAAAAAAAAAAAAAAATTGTGATGTCAAATTTTTCCACGTATTGCGCGGGTTTGCGGCTAGTTATATATATATAAGATTATAACCAACACTTTTTTTCCTTGGGAGTAATGGCATATTTCTATTGCGTCACTTTAAAATCCTATTAAAAATTTTGAATTTGATTATGCATTGGATATTTGGCTTGATCACATCACGTTTAAAATTTTTTACATATTCGGAAGAAAAAGTCTGACTTTGATGTGATTATTATTTTTCCCTTTCTTTTTTTGAATTGTAGTTTTTGTTGATTTTTTTTTATACCTTTTTTGGTGTTTTTGATTGTACGGTAGATACAATTGGATTTGAAAAGTTTGTTTAAAACTTAAAAAAAAAAAAAACCAAATTTTATATACTTTTTAATGATACAAAAAATGTTATAAATAATTTTTATTAAAAAATTAATATTTTTGCTACCTTTTGAATTCTTGAGAAAAATTGTATTATTTTCATTTTGGTATGATAAAAATTGTATATATTACATTTGTGATTGTTCCTATAATAAATAAAAATATGATTATGAAATACATTACTATTTAATAAATTAGTCCAAATTGCAAAAAATAAATTTAATTAGATCATCCTAAAAATTTTATCATGCGCAACGCGTGGGTCCACGACTAGTATAAAATAAAAATAGAACATAATAATATTATGTTTTTGATTTTCCAAATACAAATAAGAGAACAAATAAGCAAAAATGCTAAAAAATAAAAGTTAAACACATAAATTCTTAAGTTTACATAACCCGAGGTTCATTAAACAGCCTTCAAGCATCGATCTTGTTAAGAAAAAAAATCTATAAGTGTCTGTAAGAAGAAAAGAAATAATAAAAGAAAGGCAATATAAAAAAAGAAGTGGTGAAAGTGTGAAACATTTTTACAAAGAGTTAGAAAGCCAAAATAAGCAAAAAAAGCGCTAAATAAATTCAGGGTAAACTTGTGTGGCCCGTGGGTGACCTGACCTAACTCATCATTTCAACGGGTTTAGCTTCAAGTCAACCCATTTTTTATGGGGCAAAAATATCTCTATCCAAACCTATATTTTTTGACTCGACTTCATTTCAACGGGTTGGCTTCAGGTTGACCCGTTTTTCACGGGTAAAAATATCTTTATCCATACTCATATTTTTCCATGGAGTTTAAATACGTTATTGAGTTTGGGTCCAATTTTGCTAGGTTTATGTTTTGAGGTGTTATCCTGGATAGTCTTATCCCCACTTTATTTATGTATTTTTGAGAAACACACACACACATAAAGGAGAGGGGAAGGAAATAAAACCCACTTTCTTTATTTCAAATGTTTTGTTTGGAAGATTGATGCTATTATGGTTTGTTTGGAAATAGAATTTTCTAATTCCTATTTGGGGTATTACAATTTCTATATACGTGAATCCCTCGTCCAAGTTGAGCAATTTTCCCTTTCTCTCATAGCAAAAGCTTGGGTGTATCAATTTGATTTCGGACCCCTCCCCTGAAGCTAATAACAAGCTTTTCTAAGAGAAACCATACGTCATATGTGCAATGAAAGTTAATTTGAGATGAGTAGTTTTTGAAGGAGACTTAATAGGTGTCAGACTAATTTTCTTTTGTTCATAGGGAATTGGAATGAGCTAGAACACTGCGAGATGGGGCTTGAATTGTAACTGGCTTGGGTGGTCCCTATCTCAGCTTTGCCCTCTGCACTAACCCTGGCTCGGGCCCATGCCTTAATGTATCCCTTTCCTTTTATGGAATAAACATAATGATTATTCAGAAAAAAAGAAAAAAAAAATCTACCCATAGCAAATAGAATATAGGGTGACACATGGTTGAAAATTTTTAAGTAGTTCCGGAATATAGTGAAATGGACCCTACCATAAACGTGAGAGGAGAAAGCAACATTTTCTGTACTCCGGAAGTACCTAAAAATTACTCTTCAATGAGTTTCATTCAAATACAAAATGGATCATGTGCTTCATCAATCTTTTCGTTGACTTTACTTGTTTTTGCCAACTATCTTTAACTTTTCAAAATTAATGTTTTGTTTGTTCTTATAGAAAACGGACTTGTTTTCTCGGATTAGGTTGCAAGCCGGAGAACAAGTTAGAAAAAATATTTTTTATTGTGTTGGATTGTATGAGAAAATCATTGATATTTCTTGTAATCCCAAATAACAATATGAATATTTTATTTACAAAAATAGACACTAGATATTTGGGAGTCTCGAATGGGAAAACACATCACAAATTCTGGAATTTATACCAAAAAAAAAAAAAAAAAAAAGTGAAAAAGTGGTTGGTTTGAGCAAAATAGGTTATTTGGGGGGGGAAAAAATCAATGGTCAATAAAATTTTCAGTCAATAATAGATCAATGGTTGATTTGTGGAGAAAGAGAAAGGGGGCCAAGAGAGATTAAGAAAGGGTGCAATATTGTGCACTTGCAAATCACTTTCAATGGTTGAGATTAAAAACACATTTAATCTCAATCTTTAGAAGGATCTATATATATATATATATATATATATATATATATATATATATATATATATGGGAAATGCTAACGGATATCTTTAGGGAAATGGTTAACAATTCATTTAAAGAACGTTATGGGAAAAAAAATAATTAATGTTTTGACAACTTTTTTTATTTCTCATAAAAGTGATGTCAAAACTTTTCTAAAATGGATTGTTAACCATTACCTGAAGGGCATCCGCTAGCATGACCCAATATAAAATGTGGCTCCAAGTAAAAATTCTTGGCTAAGTTAATGCTACCTTTTCATCTGCTTCATCACTCCGCAGAATCTTTTCATTGAAACTAGAGATGTAGTCTAGTAATTACTCAAACGTCTTTCTTGCTTATCATTTTTGAGGTATATATGTAGTTGGCTTCATGAGTCTCTATCCCCCAATGAAGTGGTTGACAGGCAATATGCTCAATTTGGCAAATGAACCTACTATGCTTTGTTTCCACCATATTACTGCCGACCCCTTCAATGTGGTTTGGAACATCCTACACATGATCTCATCAAGCACCACTTGAAAATGGGTCTCTGGTTTCGTTAACGGTTTTTAATTGGGGCATCTTGAATTTAGGATATCCCATGACTTCTTATGTAAAGGGAAGCAAGTAAAGTTTACAACACCTAAGTTGTTTTACACAGTTTTGTATACACGCGAAAAAACAACTTAAAGTCACTAGACTTTAAGTCACTATTACAGTTGCTTTTTCGTGTGTGTATGTGTGCGTGCACACGCAACCATTGTGAACTTAGAAATCATGACTTTATATTATAATGTTAATTGTTTTTTTTGTGTGTGTAAAACTGAGAAAAATAATGCCTGTGCAACAAATTTAACCCTAAGCTCAATACTTGGACATGAAAGATTCCTCACTATTACTTTGAGGGTTGGGTTCCCCTAAGAGTTTCCCCTATGTGCTCTATTTGTTAGACAATAGTAATGCATCATAATAAAACTATACCTAATAGTACACGTAGAAGTTATGATATTCATTCAACAACTTTGGCTTTTTCCCTGGTAACACGTACGGCAACATCTAGTCAAATTATACACGGCCATGGACCATGGTCTGCATGCACCATATAATCAATCAATGATCTGTGATTGACATCAATTGTGCATTCTGAACCCCCGAAAAAATCAATCACTACTAGATTGGTCTTACACCCTTACGTGATTTTTCAAATTTTGTTTGTATGTTCAATAGGATTATGATCACCTCAATGATTTGTTTAAGAACTAACTTTACATGTGAAATTCTTTAAAAAAACTGTAATCATAGTTAACTTTTCAATGTTATCACCATGAAATTATTTGTGCCACTCAAACAAAAAGATATGTTTTGGGGCACTAATTATTATTATTTTTAAAATTAACAAGTACAAATTTGGCAGAAGTCGACAAGTTTATCCTTCTGCGGCGGCGCTACGTTGTAGTCAAGGGGTTCAAATGAACCCCCTGAACGAAATTTATGTATATAAACTATTAAAAAAAATTGTTTTGAACCCCTGCAATACAAATTTGCACACCCTCAAAAAAGCCCATAAATCAAAATTTTTGGTCTTTAATCTTAGAAATAAAAAGCCCATAAATCAAAATTTGAAAAATCATAAAAAAAGGGCCCAATTAAAGTATAAAACCTAAGATCTGCTGCTGTGTTACTTGCATAGATGCTGCCCCCAAAATCTCCCATGATTCTTCTTCACTATCCAAACCCAAAGAAAAAAGGCTGCTTCACACACAAAAAAATCTCCCGCTCTGTAGCCCTAAGAATCTGCCACGGTGTTGCCGCCGGTACTGTCCTTGATCAGCCACCACCGCTGCTTCATCTGCCGCTGTTTCATCTGGTTTTTTAGCTCTCTCTCTTTCTCTCTTTCTTTCATTGTTAATTGTGTTTTGATATACTCTTTCACTGAATCACTGTGTGTGGGGGGGGGGGGGGGTTGCTGTGGTTTTGTAGTGTTTCGATTTTTTGTTGTTGAGTTTTTGAGTCTCGGAGTTTGTGCTTTGACCGTGTGTGCGTATGTGTGGGCCTATGGGGTTGGTGTTTGTATTGCAAACTTATAAATTAAAGAATTGCAAACAAATTAAAGAATTGCAATAGTGTGGGGCTGTGTCTCTGTGTGTCTTTACTGTTACCGTGAATTGTGTCTCTATGGGGCTTTGTATTGTAAACTTATAAATTGAATTTTTGAGTCTCTATGTGTCTTTACTATTACTGTATTTAAAGAATTGCAAAAAAATCACTTAACAACAATAATTAATATGTTTATTGTATTAGAAAAGAAATATGTTAAATGAACTTATAATTTATTTTCCTCAAACAAAAATTGGTGGCTTATGCGTTGATTTAATCCTAAATGATTTAAACAGTATGGAAGTTGGTTGAAATATAGTATTGAAAATAATGTTGTATATTGTTTATATTGTTACTTATAGTATTGAAATTTATGTTTTTTATTGACCTCCCTGAAGAAAAATCCTAGAGCCGCCCCTGGTGGGGGAATTTGTTTGAGTTCCAATGACTAAATAGCTAAAAAAAGGCACTAGTGGTGTTGTTCTGTGACATTAGAGAGCTAATCAACTATTTAGAAATCTTCAAATTTGTTAAAAGTTTTGTAGCTCAGTTGCATTAAACGGCTCTCTCTGTGTAGTGAACATAGGTTTGAATTCCTTTTTCCTGCATATATGAAGAATTTTTTTAATTAATTTTTTTTTTTTTTGTTTTTATTAATGATAGGACAATTGTAGAATTTGCTATATGATGATTATTCACCATCTGCTAAGATATTAAATAATGGTTTTTTTTTTTTTTTAGGTAGGGTTTGAATCTAGCTGACTCTTGTTCAATGACAAAAAAGCTTTTTGGTTAACTGTAACCCGCAAGAATCTTTGAGCTTTGATAATGCTCTTGTTTTCTTGCAGCCAGCTTCTTCCAAGCATAGTCTGACATATGACTGTTACATAAACATACGACGGTCTGTATTAGGAGCTAACTATAACAAAAAAAACAAAGAGGGTCGACCTACTAGAAAAAATATCTTATTTTTTCCACTCACAAGGTGGTAGTAAGCAAACAAGTCAGAATGTCTGCAGTGGTATCCTAACATCACATGAATGATGCATCCACTTCTCAGCCTACTAAAAAAAGGACCTTATGAAATTTAACTTTACGTGAGCTTGCTACAAAAGAGAAGTATGAATTTGAATTACAAAATTCTTCTCTTACTAGCTCTCTGCATTTGCAATGCTGATTCTGAAGACCCCTCGGGTCAGTTTTGCAATACAGACGCTAATATTGGTAGTGATAGCCAAATATCAGCTAATATTGATCGCTTATTAGCTGAATTGGTTTCCAAAACCACCTCCAATGGTTTTATTGCTACTTCCTATGGTAAAAACCAAGACCAAGTTTTTGGTCTTGGACAATGTAGAGGGGATGTGAGCAGCACAGACTGCTCAAGTTGCATCCAAGATGCAGCAAAGCAAATCCGCCAACGCTGTACTAACCAAGCCGATGCAAGAATTTGGTATGACAATTGCTTTTTACGATACAACAATAAAAGCTTCATTGGAGAAATTGATACATTATTTTGGTATATTCTATTGGAATGTGGAAAATGTAACCGATCCTGAAAATTTTAACAAAGAAGTAGGTACTCTGATGGATCAGATTAGAGCACAAGCTGTTGAGACAAATAATGAAGGGATTGGAAAAGGTGAGACCAAGTTGCCATCATTTGTGGCACCATATGCATTGGTGCAATGCACAAGAGACCTATCTCAGATAGATTGTGCACAGTGTCTGGCCATTGCTGTGGGCAATTTTGAAACCTTTTGTAAAGACCGGAAAGGATGCAGAGTTCTATATTGTAGTTGTTATGTCCGATATGAGCTCTATCCATTTTTCTTTCCTCTTGATTCAAAGTCAAACAATACCATGGCTGATACTCTTGGCTATAGTTTATCCATATAATTTCCAAGCTTAGTCCCTATGCCATTGAGCCATGTTAAGGAAACTTATTGTTCAGGTTTATGCCCTAAAATCTAATTTATTGACATGTCATAAATGATTAAATTGTTTAATTATATGAAATTATTTATTAATGAACTAATAAGACATTATCTTAGTCCATGAGATGCATAGTATGTGATTTAGTCACAGAAGATATAAATCACAAGTTCTTTGGAAACTCAGAATTTTAGTTCGTAGTCGGTGATGAAATTGGGTGTCAGTTCGTTTAAACCCCTTAAACCCAACAGATTAACCTAGAGAATTAGCCAAGTGATTAACTTAGGTAATTTAATTAAAACTAGGTTAACACAATTAAGCAAAAATAATAAAGCAGCGGAAAATAAACAACACAAAGATCTGATGACCCAGGAAACCACACCGGTAAAAACCTGGGGAGGATTTGACCTAGCTATCCTCAAGGTAAACTGAATCCACTATGAAAGAATCGAAGTTTACACAATAGACTTAGACCACTAACATCTTATTGCTACCCGAGTGTAGGAAACTTACTACCATGACCCCATGATAGCTCCGAGATCCACGGACTCCTTCTTTCCGGAATTCTTCAGCAAATCCACAAGCGCACCTGCTTGTATATCTTTGTGTTCTCTTGATTCTGCAACTGTAATGATCTACACAACTCTTGACATAAATCTCAAGTTTGTAAACCCTAAGTGTATGTGAAGGTAAACACCTCTAGATCTCACAGAGAGATTCACAAACACAGCAAAACAGAACTCTAAAAACGTGGCTAGGGTTTTCCCTTTTATACTTAGGGCAAAACATAAAACCCTATACATTAAAACGGGCTTGGGCTGAGTTGGAATTTTCTGCAGAAAAATGTTCTGCACGATTTTCGATCGATCGAGTCTAATTTTCGATCGATCGAGTCATACAGAAAGTGAACAGTACTTCTGCATAAAAACTCGATTCCAACTTTACAATAAGACCCATACTTTGAGCAAGTCTATCACACGACTAAACATTGTTTTGATCATGGTTTGCCAACATACAAATTGAAGTTCTAAATACATTAGTTCCTAATCTTTAGAACCTAACAAACTCCCCCTTTGGCAATCCGTGACAAAACACAGACTTAACAAAAAGCTCAAAGTTACAAATTTAAATAGCCCATTACAATAAAAATAGCCACTTAACAATTCAACCTAAACTACTATCTAACAGTTGCACGGTAGACAGCAGCTCGACTGAAAGCAACCTGTATATTCCTGTAACACTTAACAAACACATAAACGCATGTGTGGAAAAAAAAACAGGAAATACATAAATAAAAATTTCTTAATTTCACATGACACAAAATAAAGACATATATCATGAATAACATCATCAATATAAATCAATAAGCAGAGTAGTAGCATAGTGAAATAAGAAACAAATACATACAAATGTATCTCAACAAAATAAATCTCCTAAACAAGAGCTAAAAATGAGAATACACAGTGAAGCATCTAGATACAATCTAATAACTCCACAAGCTCCGCAGTATCACTACCAAGTAAACAAAAAACTCCCCCTAAAATGTAAATCTCCACAAAAAAAATCTCCTAGATACAATGAACTATGTACTCCCCCTTTTTGTGACGAATTGCCAAAGGGCACTCACTCATCATTAAAAGGTGGAGGAGGAGATCGACGAGAGCTCGCCAAATCTGCTCGCAACGAACGTAGCTCATCAAGGATGTCCACCAAAAGCTGACCATGAGCCGCCTGAACGGTCACGACAGTATCAAGAGTCCGACGAAGGTCAGAAACCTCATCAAACGGTGGAGGAACATCAGCAGCAGCAGCAGCAACAGCAGGATCAGAAGAAGTCCCAGCTGCATGAGTATCTGTAGAAGAAGAAGGGGGTGGAGTGACATCGGAAGGCTCTACCCTAGAACGCTTAGAGCTAACTCGACGTTGAGCAGCCCTTTGCCTCAAAAAGGTAGCACCAATAGGAGCGACAACATGTACAGGCTCAGAAGCAGGATACTCACCAGAACCAAGAAAAAGGAGAATCCGATGAATAAAAACAGGAAAAAACAAAGCATGAGCCGCAGAACTAGATCGATGAACCTCGTTCAAAGAACGAAGGAACAAATGCGGAAAACTGATAGGAGCATCAGTGACCAAAGCATACAAAAAGACACATCTCTCAAGAGGAATGGTGTGGACATGCGAAATAGGCCACAATGAATGACACGCTATCCTAAAGAAAAGATAGTGCAGCTCAGACAGCTCAGCAGAAGTGATCCGAGGATCAGAACCCCACTGGATAGAAGACCCAGTGATGTATGACAAGACGTCATCAAGGGGAGGAGACTCCTCGTAAGGAAAAACGGGATGGTCCACAATGGGCACCCCAAGAACATCAGACACTACCGAAGGGGTAATACGATACTCCACACCACGTAACCACACCTTTACTAAGGTGTCGTTATCATAGACATGAATAGAGAGATTCGAATAGAATTCTCTAATCAAGGTGGCAGGAGGAGGAGAATGCTCATACTCGAGCAAAGGTAACCAACCCCGACGCTCAAAGTTACGTCGCACCTCAGGATCCAGCTCATCTAAGATAACCCTACGCTCAGCCCAAATCTGACGCCTAAGGTTCAAAGTCTCATAAGTGACTTGGTTTGACTCACTAGGGAATCGCTCAGTGTCAAAAGAAGGAGAAGGATCAGAAGTCCTATGGGCTCTAGTTTTCCTAGGCATAGTGCTAAGGAAAAGATAGACACAGAAAGAAAAGAGCAAAAACAATACCAAGGGCAGACTGCAAGTTAGCACAGCAAAAAAATAGAATATAAAAATTCTATATGATGCATGAGCATGAACATAACATGATGCATGTACTAAAGCAGTGACATGTTCAATTGTGATCCAAATTAATAAAATTGACTTGAGCAAGCAATATTTATCAAAAATACCCAATTTGAAAAACCCTAGTTTTCAAAACACAACAAATTGATAAATTGATCAATACAATAGTCAATTAACACAATATAATGATCAAATTAATCAATCTAACAAGCCAATTTCATCTATTTCAATCAAATTGAACAAAAACCCCAATTTGCTCAATTTCAAGCCCTAGAATTTCAAATTTCCTTCAAACCACCAAAATAATCCAATTAAACCACATGATGTGCTTAGACAAGGTGTCCCCACAAAAACCCATAAAGAATTTGAGAAAGAAACTATCAAAAACAATCCCAAAACTAGAAAATTCCTAAATGCCGAAAATACCCAAATATGCATGAAAATAATGCATGAAATTAGAAAATAAATGCAAAGGAAAGGGTATAAAGGACTTACCACACTTGGGAGAGAGAGATTGTGCAAAAGAATCGGAGGAAAACGACAAAACTCCAAGAAAATCGTTGACCGGTTGGTAGGAAACCAAAAAAAATTTTGAAAAGTTTTTGAATAGTGAAAAGTCACTAGAGAAATTCCTGTTTAAAAAATAGCCGGCCCGATTTTCGATCGATCGAATATTACATTCGATCGGTCGAAAACTTATTTGATTGATCCAAAAACAGCTTGGATCGATCGATTCAACCAGAGAGTTTTCTGAACATTTTAAAACATTTTCGATCGGTCGAAAGTCAGTTTCGATCGATCGAAATTCTGGAAAAAACATATTTTTGAAAAACCAAACGTTTTAGACCAAAAACTCCTCAAAGCAACAGATTTGAAAAATCAAATGCATGAGTATGAGATGAGATGTTTTCCAAAAACACATGTATTCACCCCAGATTTCCCAAAGCATAATTTTCTCTCACTATACCCAAAAAAACAGCAAACAAGCAAACATGTTTTGCATCAATTTCCCAAAATTCTCAAACTTGGTTGGTCAGGCCAAAAAAACACACACATTATCATGTACACAATTCTAGCAAAGAATAGCTTGTGTAGTGTGTGCAACTAGCAAAAGTTTGAGAAACATGTGAGGTGATATACATATAGAGATCAATCACAATTTCTACAAAATCCATCACATGAATTTGAAAGAGACTATCCCTTAAAGAATTACATCATATAACTCCCACATCTCCTAGAATAAGAGCTTGCAATCATGTAAGTTTCTTGATTTGCCTCATTATTCAAATTTATTGATTAGAAACTTAATAAAAGCCGGGATAATGTACACACCAATTTTATTTAGAATTTGTGAGATTATTATAGTCCAATAATGTACACACCAATTTTAATTAGAGGCTACACCTTATGTTCTTTTTGTGCATGTGCTACACTTTCTCGAGCACAAAATCTTACGATATGCACTAAGGTGTTCATGATTGGCTAATAAACAGTGGTGAGATGGTTATTTATGCCTTTCTCAATAAGTTCAAGTCCAACAATCAAAGACATAAGACTTCAAGATCAAGATCATGTGATCAACAAATATAGCATCTTCCCACACAACATGCACAACAAGACTTTAGCTAGTAAAGTGCAATAGAAATAAGTGCATCAAAGCTAAACAAGGTACATACTTATGACATGTAAATTTTGATTGACCAACCTTGTCTTCAAATTCAAGGAAAAATAGCAAAACACAATTTGCAAAAAAAAAAATTTTTTTTTTTTAATTAATAAACAAAGAAACAAACATCCTAGAATGAAATGCATGAATGTAATGCAATGCAAATCCTAGAAACAAAGGTCACAAAAGATTGAGCAATGAAGCACAAGGACCATGTCAGACAGACTCAATTAGATTGAGCCTTTTGCATCCAAGATTTCTTAGATGCAACTTTTGCATTGGAGTTATGATTCACATTAGAATTCTGAGCAACTCCAGGATTGGAATAAAGGTTTAACGCCTTTACCAATTCACCAATAAGTACCATAGGATCATGTGCTTGAGGCACAGGTACTTTAGTTTTATTTGCTCGCTTCGCAGCTTGCAACTTAAAACAATTTGGACGTATGTGTCCAGGTTTTCCACAAAAATGACAAACCCATGCAGGCTTATCATGCAATTTGCCCTTAGTAGAAGTTGACGCTCTAGAATGAGAAGCATGAAGATCAACCCTAATTTTTCTAGGTGGAGTAACATTAACATGTTTGACAGGTTCACTCACCGAGGGTTTAACAATCTCACTCTTAGGAGGTTCAGAAGAAGGAACAAATTTAGTGGAAGAAGGTTTAAGCACAGAAATACTTTCCTCATAACCTAAACCAGTTTTATCAGAAGGAGACTTTTGAATACTCAACATGTGATCAAGTTTGGAGCTTGCAGACCTATTAGTTTGTTCTTTAGCAACAGATAAATCACGTTCCAAACATTTAACTTTATCAAGTAAGAGCATGTTCTCAGTTTTCACATTATTCAAAAGCTCATTTGCATCAAACAATTTAACAAGAAAATTTTTCTTTTCAAGGTCAAGAGATGCAATTTTCTTCAAGCCTAACTCAACATTCATGGCATCCTTTGCAGCAACTTTGCAAAGTTTATTGTAGGCTTCCTGTAAATCTGCATCCTCAGAGAGTTCCCCATCAGAAGGGTTCTCTTCAACAGATATGCTTTCATTGACTACAGTGGTAGCAGTAAAAGCAATGAAGTTTCCATCCTCATCACTAGCGGATTCATTGTCGGAAACTTCGTCATCACTAAGGGTTACAGCCATAGCCTTACCCTTAGACCTCAAATAAGTAGGACATTCAGACTTTAAATGACCATACCCTTGACAACCATAACATTGTTGTCCCAAAGAATTATTAGAAGATTGACCTACTTTCTCCTTAGGTTTCTCAAAGTTATTAACCTTAGTGGGTTCATTCTTCCTAAAATTTTTAGGTTCAACAGTGTTCTTGCCTCTTGCCCTTCTGTTACTATTCCTCAGAAAGTTTCTAAAGTTCTTGGCAAGATAGGCAATCTCTGTAGCAGAGAGATCATCATCAAATCCACCATCATCAACATCATCAACAGACTTAAGAGCCATTGATTTGGATTTGTTAGTCTTGGGGAGGTCTAACTCATAGGACTGAAGAGATCCTACAAGCTCATCCACAGGGATGGAGTCCACATCCTTACTCTCAGTGATGGCAGTCACTTTGGGTCTAAAATTTTCAGTCAAAGATCTAAGAATCTTCCTAACAATTTTAGGTTGATCATAGATTTCACCCAAATTATAAGCAGAATTAACAATATCATTCAATTTAGCATAGAATTCATCAAAAGATTCATCATCATTCATTCTTATGCTTTCAAATCTAGAAGTTAATTGCTGCAACTTATTAATTTTAACTGCCTTCGTGCCTTCATGCACAGTCTGGAGGATTTTCCAAGCAGTATGAGCAACCTCAACATTAGAGATTTTCTTAAATTCCTCCATGGAAACAGCATTAAAAATAGCATTCATGGCTTTGCTATTAAAAGCGGCTGCCTCCTTTTGAGAAGTTTGCCACTCACTCACAGGAGTAGTGGGCTTCTCCCATCCGTATTCAACGGAATTCCAAACTCTCTCATCTATGGATTTCAGGAAGGCTTTCATCCTTACTTTCCAATATGCATAGTTGTTTCCATCAAAGTGAGGTGGAACAACAAGAGAGTGTCCGTGTTCCATGACAACAGGGGTCAAGGATCAGCTCAAAGATCAAAGGATCAAACAAAAAAGCTACCCGCTCTGATACCACTTGTCAGTTCGTTTAGACCCCTTAAACCCAACAGATTAACCTAGAGAATTAATCAAGTGATTAACTTAGGTAATTTAATTAAAACTAGGTTAACACAATTAAGCAAAAATAATAAAGCAGCGGAAAATAAACAACACAAAGATCTGATGACCCAGGAAACCACACCGGTAAAAACCTGGGGAGGATTTGACCTAGCTATCCTCAAGGTAAACTGAATCCACTATGAAAGAATCGAAGTTTACACAATAGACTTAGACCACTAACATCTTATTGCTACCCGAGTGTAGGAAACTTACTACCATGACCCCATGATAGCTCCGAGATCCACGGACTCCTTCTTTCCAGAATTCTTCAGCAGATCCACAAGCGCACCTGCTTGTATATCTTTGTGTTCTCTTGATTCTGCAACTGTAACGATCTACACAACTCTTGACATAAATCTCAAGTTTGTAAACCCTAAGTGTATGTGAAGGTAAACACCTCTAGATCTCACAGAGAGATTCACAAACACAGCAAAACAGAACTCTAAAAACGTGGCTAGGGTTTTCCCTTTTATACTTAGGGCAAAACATAAAACCCTATACATTAAAACGGGCTTGGGCTGAGTTGGAATTTTCTGCAGAAAAACGTTCTGCACGATTTTCGATCGATCGAGTCTAATTTTCGATCGATCGAGTCATACAGAAAGTGAACAGTACTTCTGCATAAAAACTCGATTCCAACTTTACAATAAGACCCATACTTTGAGCAAGTCTATCACACGACTAAACATTGTTTTGATCATGGTTTGCCAACATACAAATTGAAGTTCTAAATACATTAGTTCCTAATCTTTAGAACTTAACATTGGGCATTTCATCTACGAACACTATAACATATCAATTAAGATGATTTGTCTTGATCATGGAAGTGGAGACTTTTAATTGATATGTTGATATGTTTTAAGAGTTAAGAAATATTGAACTGAACTGAACTGCTGTGAGATTTATTATTCTTCTAATGACTGTCAAATGAATAATAAATCTCACAACTTCTATTTACATCAACTCAAAATCCTGAGAGAATAACGAACCTAATCATGAGGTATAGGTTGCTTTGATATACCATGAGTGAGATTTATAAGTCACGATCAAAACCTCAATATGTTGGGCGGCTGCATTTAGTGTTGATAGAACATATATTCTCAAGATGAAATTCATAATCTCTTAACGGAGATATAAAATATTCCATTGAGATAAGTTTAATGAGTTTGGTTATTCAGAATATTAGGCCTAACCACTTTAGTAAGAAGTTACTAAAGTATATATTTTTGAAATTGAATTTCATAATCTCTCAATGTGTTGGGCAGCCGCATTTAGTGTTGATGGAACATATATTCTCAAGATGGAATTCATAATCTCTTAACGGAGATATAAAATATTCCCTTGAGATAAGTTTAATGAGTTTGGTTATTCAGAGTATTGGGCCCAACCACTTTAGTAAGAAGTTACTAAAGTATATATTTTTAAAATTGAATTTCATAAATATATGATGAATAACATAAAGGATTAAATTGGGTACTCAAGAATTAAGATGTAGTAATTTTCAAAGTGACAGTCAATTTTCATGATTTTGTATTACTACGAATATTTTAATGAAGGAGTTGCATGTATAATAAAGTCTTGGGATATAATTTATTAATAAGGCCTAGAGTGCAATTATATTCTTATAGTTGTATTAAATATAATTAATGGTAATTTTTGACTTGTCAAGAGTTGACAAAAAAGTCCAAGGCCCATTAGAGCTAGTGTCTTATTGGTCCCTTTTGGTCCCACTCTAAGCCACATACTAAAGCCCAATTGGAAAGGCCTAATAGGCCAGTCCAAATAGATAATCAGTTAGTTATAAAGAGAGAAACATATAGAATTTTTTAATAGAAGAAAGAGAGACATCATTGTGAAATGATGTATATGTGTACGTGAAGCTACTCAATTATTCTCCCTTGGAAACTGATTGAGAGACCACACTTCTTGGGTGTAAAGTGGAATTGAAGTGAAGATTAAAAGTGTTCTCAAGTGAAGATTATCTTATTGGTTCCTTTTGGTCCCACTCTAAGCCACATACTAAAGCCCAATTGGAAAGGCCTAATAGGCCAGTCCAATTAGATAATCAGTTAGTTATAAAGAGAGAAACATATAGAATTTTTTAATAGAAGAAAGAGAGACATCATTGTGAAATGATGTATATGTGTACGTGAAGCTACTCAATTATTCTCCCTTGGAAACTGATTGAGAGACCACATTTCTTGGGTGTAAAGTGGAATTGAAGTGAAGATTAAAAGTGTTCTCAAGTACTTCTAATATTTTTTTTTGAATTTCACCGCACCAAGGTACGCTATCTCGTTCTTAAATTCTGAAATTTACATAGTGCATGTTATCAATCATGAATGAAATTTACATAGTGCATGTTATCAATCATGAATGAAATAGATGCATGTTTATTGCTTCCGCTGTGTGTTTTGTATGAGATACAAAACCAAATTTTCCAACACATATATGTTGCAATAACTCCTCGAAAGTTTTATTTCAATAAATACTTCTATTTGTGAAATTTACATGTTTGCATTGTTGAGGATCGGATTTTCTATTTCCTACTTTTAAAACAATAATATTTGTTGTTAGGACTTTTAATTGTTGGCTAATTCCATAACCAATGTAATTGTATTGCTGAGTTTTGATATTGTAATGTAAATAATGACAAGCTTCATTGTGCAAGAATGAACGCTTGGCCTTGCGAAATTGAAAACCAAATAAAAACTTTCGGTAGAGTTTCTTTAGAGACTTTTGGTCAACCAAAACCCTGTTACAAAAACTTGATATTTGCTTCAAGATTTGGTTGTGTAACCACCTCTAACCCAAACCCTACTTATATAAAAACCCTATACCAAGCCTAATTTTTTGAGAAGGAAGACTGCTACTAGAAAACAAAGAAAAATTATCTGTGAGTGTTCTTTATCTTCCAACTATCTCCAATTGCATTATTTATGAGAGGAGATTTCCACCCAAACACTAAGATCACCTATTAAGTGTATTGGAGTGCTTTGTAAAACCGCAGAGAAGGAAAAAAAAAAAAACTTCCCAGTAGCCTTGGAGTAATTTAGAGATTGGTTTTTTGGTTGGTGATCGACTTGTAGCGTTGGATTACTGCGAATATGCGGTCTGGTTCAGCAGTTGCAGTAGGAGTGGGAAGCTCATATACAATATCTATTACATGCACTAGAGGGTCTTGTAAGTTAGCTTGTATCACAACTTCTTCATAGTGAATTTAATGAACTAGAAAGTTCTTCTCTTACTAGCTCTACGCATTTGTAATGCTGAATCTGCAGATCCCTTGGGGCAGTTTTGCAATACAGACACTAATATTGGTAGTGATAGCCAAATATCAGATAATATTGATCGCTTATTAGCTGAATTGGTTTCCAAAACCACCTCCAATGGTTTTATTGCTACTTCATATGGTAAAAACCAATATCAAGTTTTTGGCCTGACTCAATGTAGAGGGGATGTGAGGACAACAGACTGCTCAAGTTGCATCCAAGATGCAGCAAAGCAAATCTGCCAACGTTGTCCCAACCAAGCTGATGCAAGAATTTGGTATGAATTTTTCTTTTTATGTTACAACATTAAAAAGCTTCATTGGAGAAATTGATACATCCTATGGTATATTATATGGGAATTTGGAAAATGTAATAGACCCTGATACTTTTAACAAAGAAGTAGGAACTCTGATTGGTCGGATTAGAGCACAAGCAGTTGAGACTGGGCTTGGGAAAGGTAAGACCAAGTTGTCAACATTTGTGACACTATATGCATTGGTGCAATGCACAAGAGACCTATATCTGGTAGATTGTGCACAGTGTCTGGCCACTGCTGTGGGCAATTTTGAAAAATTTTGCAAAGACCGGAAAGGATGCAGAGTTCTATATAGCAGTTGTTATGTCCGATATGAACTCTATCCATTCTTCTTTCCTCTTGATTCAACGTCCATATTATGGCTGATACTGTTATGGCCATAGTTTATTCATGAAAATTCCAAGCTAAGTCCCTATGCCAAATCAGCCCTTGTTAAGGAAAGATAGATGTTGCTATAACTCCTCGTGAGTTTCATTTCAATAAGTATTGCTATTTGTGACATTTACATGTTTGAATTGAAGCCACAGGCATGAGAGCTTCACACAAATAATTCAGTCATATGTATATATAGTATATATGCATGTGCAGCCAATGACCTTTAGTCAAGTGGCACTTCCTTGTGTTTCCAATGGGCCAAGGTCTTTTGTTAAATATTTTTATGTTCCTAATTCCAAGTATTTGTGTTTACAGCTTTGCTAAAATGTACTTGCATTCATGCCTTTCTTTGTTCCCAATTTCCAAGGTCTTTTGTTAAATATTTTTATGTTCCTAATTCCAAGTATTTGTGTTCACAGCTTTGCTAAAATGTACTTGCATTCATGCCTTTCTTTGTTCCCAATCTGTTATGTAGAAAGTGTGTGAGCCCTCAAATAGAGATTTGAGACCAAAGAGAGAATTTATTTTATTTCCACAAGTACTTGGAATTGTCATGTGGCTGTTGACACAACTTACGTACACTACAGCAATGCTAAATCCTTCTTTAAAAAAAAAATGAGTGCAAACTTAAGGAGATTCCCCTTTTTAACATGATATTTGGTCATTTACATTTATGTATTCATGTGAACAACCAAGCATTCAATTGCACAAGGATAAACTCTGAATATAGGATACACTTCTCACATACGTACACAAGATATTAATAGACTTCTTCATTCCATAACAAATAAATAATTTAATGTAGAAGATCTTCATTTAGGAAGTGTCTCTTTTGCCTGAAACCTGATTAGTTGTTGGCTTTGCCACAGCCTCTAGGAAAAGGGATAACATCTCTAATATCAGTCAGCCCAGTGGCAAAGAGAACCATATTATCAAACCCAAGACTGAATCCAGAGTGCTTGACTGTTCCATGCCTGCGAAGATCTAAGTACCACTCATACTGCTCTCTTGGCAAACCCAATTCCTTTATTCTGTCAACAAAAAAATATGATGTTAATATTTGCAGTTTTATGAGAAAACAGGAACAAGTTTGAGGCCATTATACTATATAACCATCAATAGTAGCCACAAATTGATTGAGCAGACAGAAAACATAAATACATAATTATGCACTATAAGTGTGACTTCGAATTCTTCTTGTCATCATGTGATTTATAGATGCAGTTGTGAACTTCTACAACATCTTCTTCAATGAATTTACAAGACGTAATGCCCTTAAAAATGGCTAGATAAGGGTAAACTAGAATGTCATTACCTTGAACTTAACATATCAAAACGCTCCTCATTTTGGCTACCTGAAATTAAAGTTCCAGCCTACAAGAAAATTTATACAACCAGCCTAAATAAAAACTTGAATTTTATTCAAATGAGGAAACATCAGTTAAAGGTCATTCACAATCTAATAGACGCACAAAAAAACTCAATCTGGGCTTACCTTTGGTACAACCATATCAAATGCTGCAACCGTTTTTCTGTCATCATTCAAGCGAGCATAAAAGGGCTTAACTTCTTTTGGATAGTTGTATATTATTACAGGCTTCTTGTAGATCTCCTCAGCCAAGAAACTATTATGACATAAAAAGAAGGTGAGCACTTGCAGTAAGTAGACGCCTCACTTCCTACATTTCAAACATTGGCAAATTCAATAATGATAAAAATAGGTGTACCTTAGATGATCTGCTGTAAGAACATCACCCCACTCAAGTTTCTTTTCAAATTTATTATCTGCAACCTGGGAGGAAATTTTCAATATAAACATAAGTTAAAAATTGCTTTGGGTGAAAATGATTGTCAGGATAACATGCCCAAGGAACTAATAGTGTGATCTACCTGTTTAAAAGAATCTACTGCATCAGCGTAGGAAATCTTTTCAATTGTAGTTGATATCATTGATTGAAGGTGAGCAATGCAGGTTTTGTCAATTCGTTTTGAAACAAATTTCACATCTTCAGAACAGTTGTCCAAAATCCATTTGCAAAGGAACTTGAAAAAGTCATCCGCACAGCTCATGGCATCCTGAAAATTTCACAATCATTTATAATTATATGAAAAAAGAATATAAGTGTAGACATTTTCTACTGTGGAGATCTGGTAATAATACATTGCTTAGTCTGAAACTTGTTCAAGTCCAAATTAAACAAATGACATTATCACAATAGGGGGGTCGTGAGAAGGATGTGCTGAATAAATTATCAACCTATGGACTACATTTGACGTACAAACTATATATTATGAAGACCAATAGAAATACTTAACATGATGGGTAAGATGAGCCTATACCTCTAACTGTGAAAAGGCCATTTCAATGTCAATCATTGACATCTCTGCCAAACGTTTTGTAGAATCTGCTCTGAACCTGGGTCCAACTGAGTAAACATTTCCAAGGGCACATGCATGGCTCTCTAGATGTAGGCGACCAGAAACAGTTAGGTAAGTTTGGCGGGCAAAGAAATCTTCAGAAAAGTTAATACCAGCCTTCAGTGAAGTTCCAGGTTCTGATTTTTCTCTTGCTTCTAACTGTGATGCTAGTTCATTTGTTTTATGAAAATCTTGAACTGCAACAGTCAGTGCTTCCTTATTGCTTTCACTCCTCTTTAGTTCTTCAATTACCTTACTTTTCTCCTTTACAGCAGACTCAATAACTTCAGGACTAACACCATCAGTGTCATTATGGGTATTTGGCTTCACCTTTATATCTGCTTTTCCAAGAAGAGTTGTAACCTGGAATTTTTCACTAAATCCTTCACAGTCTGTGGTCGTGATAATGGGTACTTGCACATAAAGGAAGCCATGGTTTTGGAAGAATGTGTGAGTCGCGAAAGTCAGGGCATTGCTGATTCTCACAACAGATGCCACCTAGATAATGTGATACATGTCAAATAAATAAAACTTAGGTACAGTTTCTTAGGTGTAATAAATTTTCAATATGATTGCTATACTATAATGTAAGTGTGAGCTTTTAATAAAGCTGCAAAAATGTGATGACAACATTAATAAGATATATTACTATAGAATTTGTGTGATACAATATATAATCAGCTCATTGACACATTCTATTTCCAAGAAGTAGCACTCCAAAAGTAATAAAAGTAACTGAAATACCGCATTTAGAATATAGGTATAGTTATTATGATTTACTCTATTGAATATCCGTAAGTGCACAGATCCATACCAGTCAAAAACAATTATAACACAAAAGTATCTCAGCACTGGGTGGGGAAAAAAAAAGAAGTAAAATTGGATTACCTCTAGAAGTCACGTGGTAGTACATACTATGGGTTCAAAAATTATAGATACATACTAAGAAAAACCCAGAAAGAACTAAAATAAATTCAATAAAATTGCAGTGTCCTAGTTAACTTACCGTGGTTGTCCGAGGTCGAAACTGGGAATAATCCCTTAACATTTCAAATGGTACTTTTTTCTTTGATAATGGATACTTATCATGTTCCACTGTCCCTATATGAAGAATTCTCTCCACTTTAAGCTCGATAACATGTTTTCTCGGTACCGATGGCTGCGTCAATACACCTTCTACCAATATACAAGTTCCAATAGGCAGGAGCTGGCAGGGAGGAGCTATACTAGAGGCTACAAGAACCTGATAGATTTTAATTTTAGTTAGAATATGATATAAAAGTCCAAAGAGCTGGTACGAAACTCTTATTGATCAATAAATGATTTGAAACTTGTTATGATAGATGTGCCTTCAATAAAGAATGAATATGAAATTCCACCAAAACTAAAAAAAGAAAATAAAAAAGGTTGGAATTTATGCTCAATACCTTGAGTTTCAAAGTGCAGCCAACAACTTAGAAAGATTTTTTTTGGGGTAAGGCTGCCTACCAATCACCTCCCACAGAACCCGCAAAAATGAGAGTTTTGTGCAATAGGTACCGCTTTTTTTAGGGTCCTGGCCTCTAGTTTATAGAGTCATTTTATTTATGTTCTCCAAGTCTATACTATAATAAAATTTTGAGGTTTAATTTTTATGAGAGCAAAGCTCAAAACCTCTGAATTCTTCTTTAAACTAGTGGTTTTGACTCATGACAAGGGCATGATTAGCCAAACTCTAAAACTATTTATCACTTCAAGAGTCTTACCATCCCATTAATCGATTTGCATAACAACAAGCATTTAGAATGCATAGTTTATATGAACAAAATATAGTAACCAAAAGGCCTCTATGAAAAATAAAGAAAACCCCTTTTAATTCTCCTATATATGAAGCTAAGTTGATGTGTAATCAATCATCACATTTTTCCATAACAAAATAAAAGCTATTGTTCCATATAACTGAATGTATATACCTGAAGAGTTGCAACGCATGAACCATCGCTAACTCGCAAGAAAGCAATGGAAGGCAGTAGTGGCGGCAGCAGCCTAGGAGCCGGCTTCTCCAACTTCTCACGAGCATGGTAATTTCCGATCCCCAAAACATTTATGATGGACCGGAAAAATGGTATCCGAGACTGAATGATTTCGACACAGCTAATTTCGACTTTAGGCGGTGGTGGTGGCGGTGGCGGTGGCACGGGCTCTTTAATCTCCTCTTTAGAAGACTTGACCCACCCCCCTATCAAAACTCTCTTACCAACCAATCCCACACCACCATCATCACGCTCCAATATGGTTTTCAATAAGACCCGGTTGGAGTACTTGCAAGTAGTCACTGCAACCAGCATGGCTGCAGCTTCTTCTTGTTGTTTTTCTTGTTCATGTTGTGGCTGCTCCTGTTGTTGTTGTTGTTGTTCGGTGGCCATTTAGAGACAAAAGATAGGAAAAGAAGAAGAAGAAGAAGAAAAAGAAGATGGTTGATGGGTTTTTGGAGGTGAGCTTAAATAACATGGTGGAGATACCTTGAGTGAGAAGTGATGCAGAGGAGGGAGAGGTTGAAGGAGAAGGAAAGGGATTGTCTGCGAGTTTTGGTTTGTGCAACATTGGATTAGAGAGAAAGAGGTTGAAGGAGAAGGAAAGGGATTGTCTGCGAGTTTTGGCTTGTGCAACATTAGATTAGAGAGAAACGGAGAGAAAGAGGTGGGAGGCTTTGTTTGGTTTGGAATCTTTTCAAGCGTCGGGTATTCGCGGGAAGGAGGAGTTCCCAACTTCCAAATCTGCCTAGCTAATCTTTAAATTTGGCAACGTTAAGAGAAACCCAACTTGAAAGGAATGTTGATAAAGGTTGTGTTATTTATTTATTTTTGGGTAACTTACATTTTCTCATCTATATATATATATATATATATATATATATATATATATATATATATATATATATATATATATATATTTATATTTATATATATTCGGTTGAACCACATCAGCGTCTACGTCATTATCTTTTTTTTTTTTTCCAATTTTCCTGTAATTATTTTAAATATTTACATTTCTCCAACCTTTCTTCTTTTCTTACCTTTTTATCTTTTCACTACTTCTCCAATATTTCTCACCCCCTTACATTTTGATCTCCCCACTACCCTTTACATTAATACTATCATTCTTCCTCTTTTCTTTCATCTTCCTTTATTTTTGTCTCTTTTTATTAACTCTTTTTAGTCTCTTACTAAAAATTTGTCACTATCTCTTCCATTCTATACATAGTTTTCCTTCACACAAAAAAAAAAGGTTCTCTCTCTCAATTTTTTGGTGGATTTTTTATTTTTCTTGCATCTCTGCTTTAGGTTGATAATTTTTTATATTCTTTAAAACTCTATATTGGATTAATGCAATTTAGTTTTTTTTTTTTTAATTTTTGATTTTTTTTTTTTTTGTTCTTTTTGATTGTTAAATGTTATCCTATTGTATTATAAAGAATTAAATATAGTATATAAAAATATAATATTATTATATTACATAGCATTATTTGGATAATTTGGTATTTATTCTATTACATAGTATAATTTGTTATAGTGTTTTAATTATTTAGATGTTAAACTATCAAACTGTACTAATTTTTGTTTATTTTTTAATCTTTTGTGATGGACAAAGTACTCTTAATAATTGTATTAGAAGTACTCTATAATGACATTAATTTAGAGAAAAGTAAAGGTTAGCCAAACGAAAATAATTGGATGGGTGACAAATTTTAGCTTTTGCAATTATATTTTAATTATTATTATTATTTTATAACAATGCATATATAGAAATTTAATTCTTAGTATTTTTCTAATAATTGTTTATTTGATCATATGTTTTGGGTGGACAAAATTATAATTTCTGCAAAGAAAATAACCTTAATAGATTATCAACTATAAATTGTTTTCCTAATTGGTCCAATTAATCATTGTTAAGTTTTATTAAATTTTTTAGTCACGTTTTTTAGTATTTTAGATTGTAGGCAGAAAAAATAAAGTTTTAGAGTGTTTGTTTAAAACTAAATGAATAATTTTCAAATTTTATATTCTTTTTAATGATTCACAAAATGTTATAAATAACTTTTATTAAAAATGAATATTTTTGTTAACTTGCCTTTTGAATTTTTGAGAAAAATCATATTATTTTCATTTGGTATGACAAAATTTATAATTTTGATTTATGATTGTTCTTCTATTACATTTATATATGATTTTTCCTATAATAAATAAAAATACGATTACAAAATACATTACTCATTATTAAATTAGCTTAAATTGTAAAAAAAGTTTTATAAAACCACCATAAAAATAATTATCACTTGCAACACATGGGTTCACGGCTAATTCTAAACTATTGCCTCAATTATACTTACCCTATAAACTATTGAAATGCATGATTAACCCTCCAAGTTATAACTCAGTTACAATGTCTCCTCTACTGTCTGCTGCTTTAGTGTTACATTTGATGAAATTTAACATCAAAAGACCAAATTACCCATCTTCAAATAAAATGACTTATGGGTAAGTTGGTCTCTCAATACTAAATTTGTTAGACTTAATAGCAAAACATACCGCATGAGGTTAAGCGTAATGTGTTTTTAAAATTTAGGAGGGTCAATTATACATTTTGATAGTTCAAGGGATTTATTTTTTTATACGATAGTTACAATAATAGTGGAAAGAGATCCAAACCCAACTATTAATCTCATTCAATTAGAAAGCTCTTGATGATAAGGGTCATATTCATATCATGGGTTTTAATTTACACGAATTTGTATTTTGAAACTTGTAAGGAGTGTTTTTAAAAGCACAAGTTAAAAATGAAAAGTTTAACACACACCAAAAAAAATAATAATAAACGAAAAAATTCAGTTAAACCTAACATTTTAGGGGTAGCAATTTAAACCGTTGAGCCACAAACTTCAAAAAATAATAAATTAAATCTCATAGTTTCAAAATAATTAATTAAACTAAGGTTTCAAAAACTAACAAATTAAACTCTCGACATATATTAAATCTCAAAACAATGTTGTTCCATGTTAGTGAAATAAGATTTAATTTGTTACTTTTAAAACTATAGAGTTTTATATATATATATATATATATATATATATATATATATATATATTCATTCTAATTATGAAATAATATACATTCAAAAATTATTTATCAATAATTTATTGGAGTAAATGCACTAATTCAAAATGTTTGGATGTATTTTTCTTGATTTTCATAATGCGATAAAAAGTTCCTTCTACTCAAAGTGACATTTTGCAGCTTCAAGTTAAAGAATTAGCCTTTTCAAAAATAAAAAATGGGAGTAACATTTCTTACCAATCACCTTTTCTATATCCTGCAAAAAGGGTAGTTTGGTGCACCAAGTACAATTTAAAAAAAAAATTAAAAGCAAAATCATTTTATAGTATAGTAAATATGTTTACAAATTACTAGTCAATTAAACCATTATTTTTATTATTTATGTGTAGATTAAATAATTTATTTCCAAAAGTGTCACTTGAATTTTTTTTTTTTTTTTTTTTTTTGTGAATGTTATGCCAACTCACCTTTAAGTTTGGCTTAGTTAGGTGGCAAATTGGAAAAATTATATATTCCCCACATGTATTATACCTTCATTCGAATCATCTTATATAAATGTGATTTTATGTGCGAGACGTGACTCACATGATTTTACATGATAATCAAATATTCTTTTTGATGTTTTGAATGATGACATGCTTTGGAGAAAAAAAAAATCCAATTTGCCAATAGTAATTCTATGATCACATAATGATTTCTTGTGTTTATTTCTCTATTTTTCTAAGCTATGACATGTTTGGATAACTTGACATTCATGACCCTTAAGCTTTTGCAATTAAGAAAGGTTATGTGGTAAAAAAAAATATCACTCTTAATATATATTAATTAAAAAAAAACAGGGATATGTGGAAATCAAAGTTCTAAAACACCATTTCCTAAGTCTGAATATATAGTTGAGAATTGGTTTTGTTGAAAATTGTACTCATATTTTAAACATAGACTTGGCATTCAAGGTCCATTGACCACATTAATCTAAACAAGAATCTCAAGTCTTTTTCTTTTTCTTTTTCTTTTTTACCACATTCATTCAAGATCTTTGGTGTATCATCCAAGACTGAATAACCTGGATTGATGCCGATTTTTGTGGGTAAGATAACTCTACCCATCCAAGCCTCTGCAACTGCAAATGATTCTCGTACTTAAAATTCCCCTTCAACCCACAAAATATCAATATAAAAAACAATATTGGGATATAAAATGTTGAAAAATAAATGGGCATTTTCGTAATTTTAATTAATTGTCCAGAAATTCTATGAGTTAGCCTCAGTAGGGGATCTTTCTGTCTGGGACCTCTTCAGAGTACTCCTCTGAATCACTGCAGATTTTGCAGTCTCTCTAATGGTCTTTATTTAATTCACCACTCCTCTCTCTCTGAAACACGCACTCATATTTATCCTTCAATTATATTGACCACATATTCATCACCTTCAAAGTTATTCCAATACCAAAGGAAAAAAAAATGGCCAACATTAAACTAAGCAACTTACTGTTGCTACTCATCACCTTAATCATGGCAGCATATGTTATACAAGGTCATAATCAGCTACTAGCTATCTCTTTCTCACTTCAATTCCTTTTTCCTTAATGGGTTCCTATTATCGTACAGTATTTCACCTTTTTCCTATAGTTTTCTCCTGTTCCCAATATATGTTCTATTTCTGCTGAGCTTTTGTAAAAAAATATCCTAGTTTTACGGTCAGTTTGGCCTAGCTTTTCAATGTAAAACATGCTTCTCTAAATTATCTCATCTTTCCAACTAGGGAAAACTATGAACGGAATGAGTTTTAAAATTAAGCTTCGCTTGCCTTCCTTGCACCAAGTTTCCATTCATAATGAGATAGGCCAAGCTAGTAGCTAGTATATCTATCTTTGGTCTGGTTTCCAAGATAATAAAGCAATTCTCTTCTGCTTCTCTTCCTCCCAATGCCTATCTTTATTCTAAGATTTTGCCAGAATTAAATATGTTATGCTTTTTCTTCTTGTCTTGCAGGTTCTACAAATCAGCAAGAACTACCTCATCCTCTGAGTGCCTCGCATTCATCTCAACCACAAAGAGAACTACATTTGCAGGTAAAAATTAGCTAGCATTATTTGTAACAAAAACATTATTTGGTTTTGTACTTTTTAAATCGTTTGGTTGCTTAATTCTCACTTTTACATATATTGGAGCCTAAAGGGTGGCAGTGAAAGAGTGATGATGAGGAATTCGAGGAGATTGATGATAGGATCCACGGCACCAACATGTACTTATAATGAATGTAGAGGGTGCAAGTACAGGTGCAGGGCCGAGCAAGTGCCTGTTGAAGGGAACGACCCAGTCAATAGCGCTTACCACTACAAATGTGTTTGCCATAGGTAATCTTATCTATCAAATTCAGCATCTACTAGACTACTACTCCAGTTGAGTTTGCCGGGTGCAGACTGCAGAGTCAAGAGTCCAGTTTTTTTTTTCTTCTATTCTCTACGTGGGTTCGAGTTCAACACTGTTTTACAATGCAACCATTTTTAATGGGTGTCAAAATTAGCAGTTGGGGTGCACTACATGAATTTGTTAATTTATTATATATCGTACGAGTTTCTTAAGAAATAGCACTGTTTCTTCTTGTTATATTCTTTATTTCCTTGTACTTTGTTCAAGCAACATGTTCAAGAATATGTCTAACGGATAATATTGGGGATATTCTTTACTTCACTAGTTGGGTTTATATATTGACTGTGTTAATTTCTTGAACACCCAACAAATAAAGTAATTCGAAAATTTATCTATTATGTTGTGATATGCCATTAATTATATCCATTGTCACGATATTTTGTAAACATTTTGTAGTTAAATTGGTAAAACTTACCGGTTTTCATATCAAAAATTTAAGTTTTAAGTTTTTGAATGGTCTATTTTTTTGGTAATGTTATGAATATTACAAATTTTTACTTTAAAATTTTTACAAATTAATATGTTATCAATCACTTAAAGATAATTAAAGATATATTGATTAATTGTTAAGGTGGCGTCGATCATAATCATTATATCTTCATTTTCTATTTCTTTAATAATTAGATTTGTAATTACTTTTGATAATAATTCTTTATTTTCATGAAAAGTGATATTACCATCCTCTTGTTATTTCATTCTCCGTTGTGTGATACTGCATACATTGCCATTCAAAATAACTTCTTACTGCATATTGGAAATATCTTTTGTTCCGTAGAATCACTTAATAAGAGCCTTTTAAACTCGAGCCACATTTGAAACTCTTCGTTTATGTTGCTATAGTTTTACCAACGTAATCAACAAGAGTGAGTACTGTGGGAATAACAGTCAGAATTTACCAGTTTGTCAAAAACATTCAGACTTTACGGCCTAAATTTTTCGTTTGGTACATAAGGACTAAGATGTTTTCGGCATATATTGCTAGATGCGAAGGTGTTTCTAGAGAGACAAAAGTGAGGGGTCTGCAAGTGGGCATATGGAATGGTCCCGAAAGTTGGACATTAGCGAGCAAAGGGTCACATGCCCTAACTTATTTGGCTTCATTCGTCATGATTTTCACAAACTGGCACAAACTGAATTAAATAAGGCAGACCACACATAATAAGAGTATGGAGGTCCCATTTTCAGTGTAAAACCAGTAAACTAGCTGCAACATAGTTCATATTCAAATTGCACTTGCCTTCTCGCCCACTGTCTTCCTTTCTCGAGAATATTCCAGTACACACTCGAGTTTTGATTGTCTCACACTCAAATTATACACCTTCTTGGGTTAAATACATGGATATTCTTGAGAAATGTGTACAAGAAGATATGAATACACCGTCTTGGGTTAAATATATAAATATTACCTGTACGGAGTGTACTTCATAAAGTGTGAGACAATAATTTTCTTATATACTCTACATAAAATTGTGTTTCTAAAATGTATAGATGCTCTAAAGTTTAAACTAGCAAACATATATGAATTCAAAAGTATGGATATGAATCCTATATATATGGATGGAATCAATGAATACCTCTTTTCTTCATTTATTTATTTTCTCTCTCTCCCACTCTCTCACTATGAATCAAGAAAAAAAAAATTAATTTTAGGCTAAAATGCATTTTTCAATCTCTAAGTTTGGAGTCACTTATCGATTGGTCGCTCTACTTCCAATTTCTACTCTCAACTATTACCCTTCACTTTTTCTACTCTCGCCAATAAGTTTTGCAATTGTTTGTCAGACATATTTTACACTTTTTTGTATTTTTTTTAATTATTCCTATCAGAACTTTAAGGGTGGACATATTATCATAGAGCTATGATTGTTTTGCTCCCAACCGGCCAACCGTATCTACACTCTTTTACATGCATGTGTAAAGCATGAGCATTTTTGAAAATTATTGATACTTGACTATGAAAAATGTGGACAATGTGTGAAACAGTGTACATTAAGGGGGTGTGAAACAATCATTTTTCACTATCAGATTCATAACGTATTATATGATTGATGTTTTTTCTTTTTCTTTTTTCTCCCCTTATTTTTTGCTGGATGCTGCATGTCAACTACTAGATAGAAAACCTGTTCAACCTATTCTTTTTTCGTTTTTCTTTTTTTTTCTTTTTTTAAAAGTTCAAGCATAAAAAACTCTCACCAATGAGCAGTCCATACTACCATTGCATTGCTAAGCTCAAGATCATGAAAGATAAGATTAAAGAATATTATGTAATTAGTTCAGTGGTATTGTTGCCTTCCAAGAGAACAAATTAAGGATTTGGTATAAACCCCACTTTTACACCCTCTAATAAAATTAAATCTAGCCACATCATCACTCTTCACAAGCCAAAATATTCACCAAGTCCCAATTTGTTGATTTTATTCCCAAATTCCATCAAAAGGGAAATAAGAGTGTGTGTGTGAAGGAAAGTAATTGTTTCTAGTTGATGTTTTGATGGTTTGAACAACTTGTTATTCCCTTTAATAGTCACCGAACATATAGTAAAAATTAAGTCTCCACATTTAGTTCTCATTGTCATTGTCTTGAGATTATTTCAAGGCAAAATACAAAGGAAAATAAGAGAGATTAGATTTTGGGTTCTAGATTAGTGACTTTCCAATATGTCTTTAAAATGTAACTAGGAGTCAAACTTTTATAATTTTCCTTTAGATTGTAAGTAAGAAAGTAAGCCATGTAATTTTCTATTTTTATGAATCTTCACAAAAGAAAATGTAATTTTGAGTTCCAATTAAATACAAAAGTACTTTTTTATTATTTGGATTTTCTTGATTATCTCCTAAAATAATCAAGTAGTGACTAAAAATGTAAAGTCCCTTATTCTACGATAAGGGTAAAACTTAAGTACAATACTACTTGTAATTGATCCTTATTTGACTATTGGTTCTAAATTAATAGGCAGTGTTTGTTTGAAAAATAACGGACCCAATCTTAAATGAAAAAGAATCTAAAAGTCGAATTCTATGTGGGGTAGAACTTGGTCTTAGAGATATAAAAAGTTTGATAGAAGAGAGAACTTATACCTCAATGAAAGATGGGCAAGATTGAGGTATAATAGTTAGGTGACGTTCTTTAAGTTTTTCTTTTAAAATTCTGTCATATGAATTTTTGCTTATGGAATAAAAATGTATTTTTTTTTTAATTAAATAGTAATATGACTGAATTTTAAAAGAAAAACCTAAAGAACAGTATCTAAGGTACTGTGCCTAAATTTTGGCCACTAAGGCTTTTGGAAACCTCAATTTCATCAACCCAATTTCCTCATTTCAATTCTAAAATCCTATTTTTCACTACAATAGTCCAACTTTACGTCCAACCTAGAGCCCAACTTATAGTTTATTCCCCAATCCATCGACAAGCCCACTAAAAAGTTTGCGAGAAAGCCCACTGCAAGAAATATCTCCCAATCCACCAGCATGGTCCAAATAAGCATTGTTTCAGAATGAACATTTGAGATTGTAATTAAAAAATGGGCATGGACAGTAGAACTAGAAATCTAGCTTTCATCAGAACCCAAAAATTCCCCCATTAAACGAATGTGCATTGTTTTACGTCTCCTCTCTCCTAACAATCCTTACGCCCATTTAGAAATCAAATAAATGATACATTATGGTTTCCTTATACAGGGCTGATAAGCCAACTACGTTAGGGTACCCAATTTCAACCTTAGAATCATAATGATCGTGTTTGGTATTGTTGCATGTAGGAAGTATAGCTATAACTATAGATCTATAGTTGTAGCGTTTTTTTTTTTTTTTTAATGATAAATGACTTTTAAATGAAAATCTTTAAATTTTAATGTGTTTGAAAAATTACAATGCTTAGATACTTTAAAGTTTCAGTAAAAAAAAAAGAAAAAAAAAAAGAAAAAAAAAACAAAACAAAACAAAAGATACTTTAAAGTTGTTACAACTGTTTGATAACCAAATTATTAAAGAGTTTTTTTTTTTTTTTGATAAATTAAAATAATAAAAAAAAGAAATAATAAAGGTGTTTTGCATGAAAGACCTATTTGGCATAAAAAGTGCTACTCAACTTAACTATTTTATTATATAAATATGTATTTTAGTAACTGCCAATGGAGAAATTGATTATTTTATAATAGGGTAATTCTAACATATTCTTTTTTATTTTTTGGGTACGGTACCCACTAGTAGATAACCTGCTATACCAGATTATTAAATCCTTACATTTGACAGTTCTATTCTCACATTGTGCAGTTCCAACATCACATGTGACAGTTCTTTCGTCACATTTGGTGGTTCCCTTATTTTTTCTCACATTTGACAGTTTCATCTTCACATTATGCAGTTTCAACATCACATTTAACAATATTTTTGTCACATTTGGTGGCTCTCTTATTTTTTTTTTTTCACATTTGACGGTTCCATCCTCACATTATGTAATTCCAACATCACATGTGATAGTTCTTTTGTCACATTTTTGTCACATTTGGTGGTTCTCTTATTTTTTCTCACATTTGACGGTTCCATTCTCACATTGTGCAGTTCTAACATCATATTTGATAGTACTTTTGTCACATTTGGTAGTTCCTTTATTTTTTTTCTCTCACATTTGATAGTTCCATTCTCACATTGTGCAGTTCCAACATCATATTTGACAGTACTTTTGTCACATTTGGTAATTCCTTTTTTTTTCTCTCACATTGTGCAGTTCCAACATCACATGTGACAGTACTTTTATCACATTTGGTAGTTTCTTTACTTTTGCTCACATTTGACAATTACATCCTCACATTGTGCAGTTCTAATATCACATTTAACAGTACTTTTGTCACATTTGGTGGTTCCTTTTTTTCCTCACATTTGACAGTTCCATCCTCACATTGTGCAATTCTAACATCACATTTGACAGTACATTTGTCACATTTGGCAGTTCCTTTTTTTTTTCACATTCGATGGTTCCATTCTTATATTATGCAGTACAAATATCACATATGATTGTATTTTTGTCACATTCGGTGGTTCCTTTTTTTTTTTTCTTCACATTTGATGGTTCCATTCTCATATTGTATAGCTCCAATATCACATGTAACTGTTCTTTTGTCACATTTGGTGATTCTTTTTTTTTCACATTTAATTGTTCTATTGTCACATTCGATAATACTAACATATCATTTACCCAAAAGTGACTATAATGCCCTTAGAATCTAAAAAATGACCGTATTGCACTTTAAATCTAAAAAATGATCGAAATACCCATAGAGTCCCAAAAATGACCGAAATAACATTGAAACCTTAAATAATTCCGAAATACCCTTGAAACTTACAAAATGACCAAAATACCCCAAAACCCTCAACAATTACCGGAATACCCTTAGAACCTAAAAAAATTATCAAAATACCCTTAGAGCCTAAAAAAATTATCAAAATTACCTTAGAACCTAAAAAAATAACTAAATGACCCTAAAGCCCAAAAAATGACGAAAATTACCCTAAAACATAAAAAAAAAAATGACCAAAATAACTAAGAAATCTAAAAAACGACCAAAATACCCTTAGAACAAAAAAAAATGACCATAATGCCCCCTATACCAAGAGAATATCTGAAATACCTCTAAAAACTTAAAAATGACCAAAATACCCTTAGTACCTAAAAAATGACTAAAATGACCCTAAAAACCTTAAAAAGGACCGAAATATCAAATCTAACCATACTTTTGTCACATTCAGTATGACCATTATTTTGTTTTTCACATTTAACAGTTCCATCGTTACATTATGCCGTACTAACATCACATGTAATGGTACTTTGTCACATTCGATGGTTCTTTTATTTTTTTCTAACATTTAATGGTTCCACTTTCACATCAAGTAGTACCAACATCACATTTAACCGTACTTTTATTATATTTAATGGTACCTTTATTTTTTACTCACATTTGGCGGTTCTATATTAACATCATGCAGTGCCAACATCATATCTGACTATATTGTTATCACATTTGGTGGTACCCTTATTTTTTACTCACATTTAAAGGTTCAGTCATCACATTATGCAGTATTAACTAGGGCCGGAGGGAGACTTGGATGTTCAGGGGCAATGCCCCCCCCCCCCTCCCCCACCTAATTATTTAAATATATATATATATATATATTATTATATACATAGATATCAATTTTAGCAATTTTTTCCTATAAAATTACCATTTTCCTCTCTTAACAATATTATTGATTCTGTTAAAAGTAATACTATAGTCACAAACTTTTCTACGACAATTTTTCAAAACTTTTTATGTAGTAAATTCTTTTTAGTTTTCATTTGGCTCACCACTTACATTACTTTTTTACTTACTAATAATCACTCACCGCAATAGCAATTCGTAAAAAAAATTTGTAACTCTAACATTTTCCTCTTTTTAAAACTATCGTGGTTAAGAATCAAAATAATATACACACACACTTAGCGGTGTGTGTGTGTGTGTGTGTGTATTAAAAATGCTAATTTGAATTTTCTCATTCGTTGAGCTTCTCTGTCTCTCTCTTTGAGTATTGGTATCTCTCTCGCCCTCTTTGCATTTAAGATATTTTAAATATTTTGAAATTATAAATTTCACATTTTTATAAAAAAAAAAATATTGTTTTGTATAAAGAGTCCTGGTATGTGTATCACTCTTTCTATCTCTCCAAGTAACTTTTTGGAATGAGTGGCTCAAATTGTCGTTGTTCATTAATTTTAATAAAATTCTTGATTGTGATTTCGTGTAAGTTCCAAAATATCATCATCATCATCTCAAAGTATGAGAAATTCTTAAGATTATTTATTTTTCTATAAAGAAATTAAAGGGGAAATGGGTTAGAATAAGTTTTAAACTTAGGGTTTCACTATTTACTCATTAAATTTACCACTTAATTCTTCTAGATGAAACTCTTTTGCAATTTTATATCAACTCTAAAGAGGCTTTTTTATAAAAGGATTACTAGATTAGTCTTAATGAAGTCATTTCTATCCTGCACATAGCCTTCTCAGATTTTTGACAATTACCATAACATCTAAGAGGGAAAATTTGATTCAACAATTGTATAGAGAAGCTAAAATGGCCTAAAAGTTAAAGACAAGCAACAAGAATAAATTGTAAATAATTTTTTCTATTGAATAATGAATACATCCACAATGGAGGATAGGATTACTAGATTAGTCTTAATGAAGTCATTTCTATCCTGCACATAGCCTTCTCAGATTTTTGACAATTACCATAACATCTAAGAGGGAAAATTTGATTCAACAATTATATAGAGAAGCTAAAATGGCCTAAAAGTTAGACAAAAGCAACAAGAATAAATTGCAAATAATTTTTTCTATTGAATAATGAATACATCCACAATGGAGGATATGGACAACTATACTAGCCCAAAGAAGGATATGAAGTTTATGAACAACTCAACTTTATAAGCTATTTGAAAATTCCAGCCAAATATAGGGAAAAAGTAGAAAGGGATGTCTGAAAAAAAAAATTTTACAGCCAAATACTTCAGCTGCCACCTTTTACATATGTGTCAGTTTCTTCTACAAGCGTCTCCCACACATTTGCCATCTTCTCTGCATATCATGCCTATAAACAGGCATATATTATTATCAGAGCAAGAAATTGCTCTTATTAATTGTATAATGTAGCATTATTATTGTCCGGGACCATATATTGCCAACGTCAAAAGAAGGAACCTGATTTACAACAAATCCTCTCCACATGTGTCTCAACAAAAAAAAAAATCCTCTCAACATAACAACAAATTTGGTGCCAATCTACCAAAAGCAACTTAGAATTTTAAATCCTACATCACAATTTATGTTGCCACATGTTTAACAATCAAGTAATAATAAGCTCTCATTATATGTACTTAATACATAAATAAAAGAGACATCAGGCCTCCTAGTAATGATTTTCCAACAACAATACAACTCTTAGTCTTTACCAAGCAAATCCAAAAGGAGGCCAAATTACCTCTATCTAAGTAAACATTTCAGATTACCTTTACTCTAAGTGCTTACTCGTTTCTTGATATTGTTGATGGTTCTTATCCATGTCCAGAAAAATTTCTTAGAGATGATAAGGGATTCCCTACCACACAAGAAAATCCAAATTTTCTTCAATGGTGCATAAAAAGATCGAGCTTTAATGTCAATGATTAGTGCTACGTTGTCTCACTTAGCTCTTGCTCTTGTTGTAGGGCAAACTACAGCTAAAGGTGTATGGGATACTTTGAAAATGCGCTATACTTCTATGTACAGATCTAACATTCTTGGTTTGAAGAGAGAACTAAATAGCATTAGGAAGAACAATGATTCTATTGATGTGTACTTGGCCAAAATCAAAGATTGCATAACCAAATTGGAGGCAGTAGGAGTTCATGTTGAAGATGAAGAGCTTCTACACATTGTTCTTGATGGACTGCCACAAGAGTACTATTCCTTCAGTTCTACTCTAAGAACCAGTGATGATCCTATAGGATATGAACAAGTTCATGTTCTTCTCACCTCTGAAGAAAAATTACTAAAGCACGTCTCTAAGCTAATCAAAGACCCTGTTCATATAGCTATGATTGGTCAAGGTCCTAGGCCAAATTCGTCTCCTCCAACCTTTAATGGTCAGTTCCAAGCAAATAGAGGAAGAGGTAGATCAATCAATAATTGAGGCAGTGGAGGAAGACTCTATAGAGGTGGTTATTATAATCAAAATCATAATTTTTATCAAGGTGGTTATCAGGAAAATCTCTCTCTCTCTCTCTCTCTCTCTCTCTCTCTCTCTCTTCCCCAATTCTTGTTTTAGGTTAAACTCTATTACTTTAAACTATGCATACATAACTGCATTTTCACAAGACAACCTAATTTGATGAACTATTGTATTTCCATATTAAGAAACTGTGATTTTTTCTACAACCCCCTTTTCATTACAGTTCAGAAAGTATCAACCGCTTCCAAGAAAACTAATCTTCTTGGGCTAACAAAAATCTTAACAGCCCAGGAAGATACAATAATGTGCACATGCAATTTAAAGAAAAAAAATTAGTGCAGCATTAATTGATGAAAGCTACTACCTTTTTAGATATAGGATATAATTCAAACTTATAGTATCTACTCTATGATAATTGCTCTCAATCAGCAGACTAAGACACCAATTCTTTTTTTGTGTAGGCAGGATTTGAACCCCATGTCTCTTTTTTGAAGATAAGATACTAGTTCCCAATTCAAAAAAACCAAGATCTTATGAGAATATCAATTATTGTCCAATGAGTGAATGTCAAATTGCAGACTAATACAAATTGTAGACTAACATATGTATGTATGTATGTATGTATGTATGTATGTATGTATGTATGTTATATTCATGGGAACTAAGGACCACAATATAAACGAACAAGATCATGTAAGGTAAGCCACGAAAATTTACTAATACAAACAAGAAAAGGGGAACAAAATTGATGTGTTCCAAAAAAAAAAATTATTTCCAAGAAATCTATGCTAAAATACTATTAGGATTGGAAACTTATATTCTAATTTAAGAAGAGGAATTACTATCTAGACTCTTTAGATTAAGAGACTAAAATACATTACAAGATCAGTGATGTAATGGGCTGCTACAAAAATCCAACAACAAATAAAAAGGAAACAAAACAAATGAGTTTTGTTTTGATCCTTACCTTCTTCACATACATACAGGGATTTACGGAGGTTTATGTATGTATAGAACTATTAGGGCTTGTTTGGTTTAAAAAAAATGGTCACTCATCACTCATCATTCAATTTTCGTCACTCATCACTCATCATTTAAAATACTCAAATCCCTACACCCCACTCCATTTGGCACCATCACTCACTTATCATCACTCAATATTTTTCAACTGTTTGTGGGACCCACACATTGACCCAATGTCAATTGACTTTTCTCTCTCCTTTTTTTTTTCTTTTTCCCCTGCCTCTCCCCTTTGTTTTTCTCCTCATTTTCTCCTGTTTTTCTCTGCTTTTCTCCTCATCCATGTTAACATCAACAGCCGCTGCTACAACCTACAATGACAACAACAGAAACAGCAACATCAACAGCGGCGACAACTTCAGCATCAATAGCGACGACAACTTCGACAAACTCGAGAAGAAAAAAAAGGAATGGAAACCCAATGAAAAAAAAAAAAAAAAAAAACAAGCCCAGAAATCAAAGTGAAAAGAAAAGAAAAGAAGAAAAATAGAAAAGAATAAAAAAAAAAAAAAAAAACAAACCCAAAAAGTGAAAAGAAAAGAAGAAAAAAAGAAAAGAACAAGAAAGAACCAAACCCAGAAAGTGAAAAGAAAAGAAAAGAAGAAAAAGAAGAAGACGTGACATTGCACTGGCGAAGGGCCCACAATCTCACCTTATTTACTTATATTGCCACTGAGTATCAGTTTTCAAAACTTGAAAACAGCTTAAAACTATTTTCAGTTTTGGTAACTCACATCCAGTTTTTTGAATGATTGGATGATGAAAACCATAACTCAAAATTAAGTCAAACAATGCATCTTGCTTTGGGGCCCACTAAATATGGATATTGGATGATGAAAACTGAGTATTAGATGATGAAAACACTCAAACCAAACAACACCTTAATATCTCAATCCAGTGGTTAGAATTTAGGATTTGAATTCATTGATATCCAAATAGAAAATAAAGCAAAACCCAATCATAACTCAAGGAAATTTGCGATTTCAACTTGCCTATATCCAGAAAATAGAAAATTAAAGCAACATAATGCTAAAATATTGTGCTTCAGTAATGAATCCGAAGGATCTAAAATCAATGATATCCAAAACCATATATTAGGGAGTTTAGGGTTCCAAATTCATTCAAATACACGAAACAAAAAACCGCAAATGAAAAGAAAGAAAGAAAGAAGACAGCGAAGTTTGAAATTTCAAACGAAAAACAAGTTACAGTTCACACCTTGCCAGTCTTGAACTTCATGGAAGCAGTCTCGAGCATCGTCTTTATTGACATCGCCTCTGAATTGAAAGAACGAGAGAGAGAACGCAACATCTATTTTTTTTTTCAGCTTTTATACTATAACTTGTTTATTGGTAATCGATAAGCCACTAAAACTCAGTTAAACGGCCAAGATTAAAACATTTAGAATTAATGGTCCAGATATGGGTGGGTACCGTACCCACACAAAAAACAAGTGGGTATTGTAGAATTACCCTTTATAATAATAATAATAATAATAATAATAATAATAATAATAATAATAATAATAATATTATTATTATTATTATTATTATTATTATTATTATTATTATTATTATTATTTGGCTGTGTCTTGCCGTAATTAATATATTATTTATATTAATCAGTGTGTTCTAATATGGCATCACGATTGTTCATAAATGTAAATATCGATCATAATTAGTGCATTAAGAAATTAATCATAAATAATAGAAAGAAAAAAAAAAGATTATTGTACTCAAATAATTACATCAACAATTCAAGTGGAATAATTAATCCTCAAGAATACATGGGTGGCGGGTTCAATAGATTTGAAGGACGTGCCATAAACTTGAAAGTTTAAAGGGTATGCTTCTACAGCTAATTACTCAATTAATGGCACTAATTACACAATGGGATACAACCTTTCTGATAGTTTATATTCGAAGTAATCACCAAACTTCGAAGATTATGATCAACATTGTTCACCAATTCAGCCACCCACACCACAGATTAACAGGCATATTAGGCAACATTGATTGTATGCATTGGAAATAAAAGAATTGTCCAGTGGTATTAAAAGATATGTACTTTGGTCATATTCATAAACCAACTATTATTTTGTAAATTCCAAGAGTTTTGTAACTTAATTAGCACCTTCACATTTATAAAGTAATTGGGGTCTAGAAGGAAATGGTTCGAACTACAGTGTTAGCAACATATTGTAATTATCTCAAAAAAAAAAAACTATTATTTTGTAAACAATAACATCATATGATTGTTGAATATGGCACATAAGTTTTGGGTTACCTAGGTTTCATAATGGCATTATGTGATAGAATAGTCTTTTATATTTATGAAGTTTGTGCAAGGGCGTGCTTCTGCAGTTAATTACTTAATCAATGATAATAACTACACAATGGGAAAATACCATGCCAATAGGTTATATCCAAAATGGTCACTAAACTTTGAAGATGATGATCAACGCTCTTCACTGATTTGGCGACCCACGCTACTCACTTATAGAGATGTTAGGTAGCATTAATTGTATACATTGGAAATGAAAGAAGTGTCTAGTGGTATCTAATATGAAAAGATATGCACTCTAGTCATATTTAGGAATCAACTATTACTTTGTAAGCAATGACATCGTATGATCTTTGGATATGGAACAAGAGTTTTGGGTTACCTAGATTTCATTATGGCATTCATGTGCTAAAACAATTTTGTATATTTAATAAGTTTGTACAAGAGCATTCTTTTGTAGTACTACAGTTGATTACTCAACCAATGATAATAACTACACAATTGGATACTACCTTATTGATAGTGTATGTCCAAAGTGGTCGCCAAAGTCCGTAGATAATGATCAACGCTCTTTACTGATTTGGTCACCCACATCTAGTACCCACGCTCATGCTCACCCACACCCCATGACCAACCCATAGTTTTGCTAAGTCGATCTAGTGGAGAGTATTGTTAATCAGAGAGAGAATAAATAATAATTTTAAAATGCTACAAATCTAGTACCAATACAATGATGTTTTGCAAATTTTTGAATAATACAACTCGGTCAGTGGAGTTTTTTTTTTAATATTTTTTTGTGATCTGTAGTTATACTTTTATAGTGCTGGCCGATTTGGTTAATAATAATAACAATTAAAAAAATTTTAAAAAGAAAAAGCAAAAAAAAAAAAAAAAAAAACTGGAGCTGAACGTGAGTGCTTTAAGACTCCCAGGCCTCGTAGCGTGTAAGCCCACAGCGAAACTGCATCCTGTAAGGCCAGTTGAGATACTTAATGGGCCATTTTGGAATCATCTATCCTGATGAACCAAAAACCAATTATGAAACAATGTCAACAGGCCACTAGTCCAAGACCCAAGAAAAAGTCCATTATTGGGTCCATCTTTGAAGTAGTTGATGGACTGTGGCTAACAAAAACTGGTGAAGGAGATCCATGCTCTTATTTGATTATCATATCCAAGCCCAATATTGGGACCATCAAAATCAATACACTACAAGAAGTTATATATATATGGCAATCAATGCTCCATTCTTAGCAAAGAAGTACTAGCAGTGTAGATGAAATCCATCAGAGTGAAAACAATCAGGTCCGAAAGAAATAAAATAAAATTATAAAAACCAAATCAAAGCAACAGACATGTATTTGACCAGTAAATCAATCTTGGAGAACAGCTAGGGTAAAAACTATAGAAATGTAGTTATAACCACAAACATCTAATGCTTTTCTCATGCTCTTTAACTCTTTTCAGTCACATGCCCACCTAGAATTCCCCCATGTCAACACATTTTTTTCTTTTAATTGGTTGGGATACAACTGTAAAAGTATATAATTTTTTTGAAAAATTCGACAATATTTCAATTAATGCATTGCTGATTGTTTTTTATTATTAAGTCAAGCGATACCAATAATTATTGGTGTAAGCGAAGTTCAAATTAAACACTAAATTTTTTATTTAATAACAGTAAACTTTATCGGTTAAGCTAAAATGAAACCCACTGGGCCACTGCACAACTGTAAAAGTCGGCTCAACTAATTAATTGATCACAGCTGTAGGAGAAAAATGGAGCCATGCATGCACAATTCACGTGACGTTTTCCATGTGGTGGGCTAAAGAAAAGAGTGTTGTATCGTTTTCAGTTTCACGCGGTTTGTAGGTGTGCATTGTCCATAGCCACAGGCACACATTGCCGACTATTTCATGTGCCATTGAACACAATTTTTCTTTTTCATCCACGTGAAATTTCCTTTCAATTGATTAATATATATCAGAAGATCGATGAATGTGATTATGCCTTGAGTCCCAAGAACATGTCTTAAATGACCAATTCTAGGTGACAACGACAACTCTTGGCTCGAGACTTATGGGGTCAACTACCCCCATTAAAGTTTTTTAAGCTTTTCTTTTAACTACTACTTTGTTCTAAAGCCAAAAATCAGTGTCACATTACAATCCTCAAAAATGGAGTATCTTTGAAAATTTCTAACAGATGCCCACAATACGATTAAAGAAGTTCACTTTCGGTCATGATAACGTTTTATATTTTGATTGTGACTTATAAGATTTCATATCTTTCCTTAAAGTGTACGACTATAAGACTTCAAAAGGGATCTGTGAGATGGCCTTGTACAGACACACAGAATTTAGCAAAGGGCGTCTTGTGTTCTCTTCTTTTATTTTTTTAGAGGTATCTTCAAGGGTATGTGATATATATCATTATCTATAAGAACATGTTTGCATGATATTGTTTGCTTTTTAGAATATTTGACTTCGTGTTCATATGGAGGTTGGAAAAAAAAAAACTATAGTTTAATTTCTAAACTTTTTTTTTTTTCCCTATAATCTCTCTCTCTCTCGCCCGTGAAGCTAGGAAACAAAGAATTAGGGAACGGATCAAATGTAAGAGGTCCATAAGTCTTCTCTGAGTTTGTGTTCCTTTTAACTTAATTCTTTGACAATGGTATTAACTACTATAAGAGGATGATCTTCTTTGAAATTACTTATTTAATATTAAGTATGAAAGATCTATTTGTTGAGATTAGTTATTTATATATTGCAATGATATTGCTATCCGATAATGAATAGAGGACCAAAACATGTCTACAATAGAAACGTCTAGAGCTAACACACAACTAAAACATTTTGACCTTTGCTTGGCTTCCAATAGTTTATACAAGGGTGTGTAACACGCTCAGTACGTACGCGGGGAAATATTCAGTGAGACAAAATAGGAGATACCAATTGCTAGATAACATGAAATAATTGCTTAAACTTTTTATATATAACAAAAGAGATCATTATTGGCTACTATTGTATTGTGTTTTATCGATCAAAAGCTGCATGTCCATGATATGAGGGAGACAAAGTTCAATTCATGACGATGTTGTTAAAAGCACAAACCCTTCCTCGATATTTACAACAGTAAATTTTATCATCGTGTCCCTTTACTTTTTTGTCATTGTTTTTTCCGGCAGGTGTTAGGTTTTGGATTAATATTGTCCCTTTAATATATGAGATTATTAATATATATATATATATATATATATATATATTTGAAATTGAATATATGAGAAATTCTAATAAAAAGGTTATTCACTTTTTTTTTTCTTTTTTTTCTTAATTTTAAGGTAAGGTGTTGGATTATAAATTGACCCCGATTAATTAATTCAATTACTCAAGTTAATTAATTAGGTCAAATTACATGCAAATCGTAGAGATACTAACAAATCATTAAATAAACTAATATGCAGCGGAAATTAAATGATGCAATGATTTGTTGATTAATAGAGAAACCTCTCACAAGACAAAAAACCTCACCGAGTGAATTTCAAGGCACTACTCCCAATAATCTACTAATCAAGAATAAACAGTTACAAATATAAAGAATCTTACCACTACCAAGCATATCCCAAAATACTAACTTACAGTTGAACTTTTGCTTCAATCCCCAATTGGATTTGATCTTGTAGAAACTTTTTCCTTTGCATCAATCCTAGTATGTGACTAATTCCTTTGCATAAATCCAAGTACATAACTAACTCCACAGCAATCATTTGATTATTGTAATTCATTTGCAACAGCTTCACATAGAAACACTAATAAGATTTTCAATGTTGGTGCTGGAGACTTAATTTGCTTGGTTACAGAATCCAAAAGAGTACAAGAAACACAACAAGATCTCTTTCTTTTGTAGGAGGAGACTAGAGTTTCAAAAAGAAAACCTTATAAAACTTTATAGGGTTATTGTTTTCTTTCTCCACATCCTTATTCAAATAAGAGCTTAATGGGCCTTTTAGATGGGCTCTCCTATTCCAATTTGGTTTACACAAACCTTGAGCTTTCCTAATCCTATTAGAATTATACAAATTCATATATAAATAGCCTTTTAAAATAAAACATTGCTGACTATATTTTGAGATTCGTCAGCTCGATAGATCAAGAGGTGTCGAGCTTTTATTGAGCTTCTTCATTAAGTCTCGATAGATGCTAGTGTCAAAATTAGTGTCGTGCTTCACTGTTTCAGCTTTTTTTTCACTTGTTTGGATCAATTTTCATGTCTTTAATGATATTACTTGATAGGTTTGAGTAACACACTTTTTGACACATTAAACTCAACTTAGATCTACTCAATTACAAGTAAAGTGCGTTTTGTCAAAGAATTAGCCAATACATAGAAATTATGACCCTAACATAACGTACTTCTCCTAGGTTACTCATGACAATATAATTTAGTCACATTCACTAGAACGTTAAATTGAATCATAACTCAAAAGCTATACTCCACCTCTATAAATACCACTGTCATTCAAGAATTTTAGACATGAATTTATGTGTATGCGCGCCCCTAATAATCTTCAATTAACTAATATATATCTTTTTGGTTTGTTATTTTTTATAATAGTAACAAGGTTACGCATGACAATAATTTTGTCACATTCACTAAAACGTTATGTTGAATCATAACTCAAAAGCTATACATCCACCTCTATAAATTCCACACTCGAATTTTGGACTAACTTTTATGGACTCTAACATTTAGATAGTTTTGTGTGATCCTAACATATAATTATTTTTAATTATAAAATCGGGAACTAATGCACCTTTCAAATTAGGATAACTTGAGGAGTGTCGTGTGCATGGCTGCATGCCTTTTCTTTTCTTCTTCTTTCTTTCTTTCTTTCTTTTTTTTTTTTTTGTTTTTCTATTTTTCCTTACAATAGGTTTTGCAAGGGAGTATTTAACCCGAAATCTCAGAAAAGAATAAAAGAATAATACCACTGAATTATAAAACTTTTAACATGCCACATGCATGTCAAAATATTAATTTTTTTAATAAAATAATTAAAAATTTTTCATTATTCAACCAAATAAAATCAAAATGTTATAATTATACATGCATCATGTCGCAACTGTAAATAATAATTCTTAAAATAATTAGAAAAACGTCATCTTGTTTTCATTAGACTTATTTAAGACAGTTATAAATATTAAATAAGATATATATTTTATTTATTTCTAGGTGATACCTTAATCATTATCTGATGATAATAAATTATTTCAAGTATAATTAATTAGTTAAATAATTTTAACATAACTAATCCTTTTTATGTTTGAAGGGAAGGAGATGGAGGGAGAGTATAAGAAAGTGAGATAGCAAAAATATACTAAAATTAGTACATTCCATTCACTTTCCCCTCTCCTCTAGTCTCCTCTCCCTCCATCTCTTTCCTTTCCAAACATATGCTAATATTACAACACCATATGAGATATAATTTGAAGTGATTAAGCATTATGTATTTATGATGGCTTCTAATTGACAAATATATTTGGGTGAATTGAAGATGACATAAAAACTCAAGCATACCAGTAATATAACTTGGGTTGTTTGTTTTGATCATTAGGATTTTTTTTTTTTTTTATAGCTTTTTTACTGCACTACTTTTTAAATCCTTTTTATTATTTCTAAGTATAACTGTGCATTGCCCAACTTATTAAGATATTACAACAAATATAAGATTTCTAATAGAAATTTTATGGACACAATAAAATCTCACAAAATTTTCACTATATTTTTGTTTTTAACTGTGGTGGGTCCTAATCTAATACTTATGATTTTATTTTGATATATGAGAGTGACACATTAGTTATTGTGAAAATATTATGATAATTTGTTATATCCCTAACACAACTCTAAAAATTAATCCAAATAACAGCAAAAATAGCCCAAACAATACAAGATTAGGCCAAGCAAAAAAAAAATGAACAAAATATTCAACAAAAAGCCCATTCAAAAATAAAAAATAAAAACCATTTAATTATTCAGATTCGTAACTTGTTCAACCCATTTCATAAAAATAATCTCTAATTTCATTTTTCCTTCAAAAACGGTACTAAGAAAGATATTGTGGCCGTGAGTTCTCCTAAGCAGCATTGACAGGTTTGCTTTCCTTGACGGCTCAACTCATAGTTTTAGAAGAAAGTTATAAAACTTTATGTACTTATATGTTTTTTTTATGCGATGTAGATATATTAAAATAATTTTTTTATTAAATTTTATAAATTTAAGTTCTTAATAACTACTCTAAGAATAATTTTTAGAAACGCCACTGTGTTGGGTTGACTCAAGTGAAGTTCATTATATGAGTGGGTTGAATGCACACCTTGCCCTTGAAGATTAGGTTTTAAGTAGGATAATAAAACCCACATCCCTTTCATATCATATAAAAATATATAATTAAACAAGTTTAGGGAGAGTCGTTCCAATTTGCAACTAACATGGTTTATTCCTTTCTTATTATTGTAATTTAGTATAAGGTTTTTCTCTTTTGCACGAAAGTTATCCTTCATATTTATATACATTGAGATCCTCTCTCTCAAATAGAAAAAGTTAAAGAAAATCTTGGTAGTGCAGTGTTTTGGACCATTGAAACAGGAACCACAAAGTTTTGTTGGACCACACTATATATATAGTCCCCATTATTCCTTTAAGTTTTAGGGTCATATATATTATATAGTTGCTCAACTCTTTGCAAAAATATTCTAAGGCATCACTATCATGAAAAGTTTACATTACATCATATTATATATAATAAAAGTTGGGCTTAAACAACGTAGTTGCGCCACGTAACTTCACCAAATTACAGAAATTATAATAAATTTTTAGATTTTAAGAATATATAATAAAATTTGGGCTTAAACGCCGTGGTTGTGCCACGTAACTTCATCAAATTGTAGAAATTTTAATAAATTTTTAGATTTTAAGAATAAATATATACATATTTTTTAGATAAATATGACAAATCAAGTAATGAAAGAAAGTAGTATTTGATTTACAACTATAACAGTTGTGTCTATCTAAAATGTTATCAACAAACCCTAAAATCAAAAAATAGATTTTTTTTTTTGTCCTTATCTTTTTCTCCTATAATTTCTAAGTTGATAAAATTTTTAATTTGATTACAATCTAAATTCTTCATATAATCCTTTTATTATTAATTTATCTATAATTTCAAAAAAAAATTAGAGTATACGTAGAGTAGTTAAACTAAGGTAGTTAAAGTGAAAAAATAGTTAAATAAGAACTCTAAAGTCTAGAGAGAGATCAATTTTAAATCTTTGTTTTTGATAAGGATATAACTTCTTAATTTGTTGAAATTTTAATGAGTATGAAACAGCTCCGTGTTGATATCGACACTCCATTAGCCAAGATGTTGAAAACCCCATATGCCAGTACGCCACAACAAACAATGAGTAAATAAAATATTTTTTTTATTATTATAAATAATCGCAACTCCCACGTGCAAAATCCAAATCCCATCATAATGAGAAAGAGATTGTTCACAATCCAAATTTTTCATATAATCCTTTTATTATTAAATTTATCTATAATTTTAAAAAAATATTAGAGTATACACAGAGTAGTTAAACTAAAGTAGTGAAAGTGAAAGAATAGATAAATAAGGACTCTAAAGTCTAGAGAGAGATCAATTTTAAATCTTTGTTTTTGATAAGGATATAACTTCTTAATTTGATGAAATTTTAATGAGTACGAAACAAATCCGTGTTAACACTGACACTCCACCAGCCAAGATGATGAAAACCCCATATGCCAGTACGCCACAGCAAATAATGAGTAAATAAAATGTATTTTTTTTTATAAATAATTGTAACTCCCACGTGCAAAATCCAAATCCCATCATAATGAGAAAAAGTTTGTTTAATATATATATATATATATATATATATATATATATATATATATATATATATATATATATAAGAGAGAAAGAGATTACCGTTGCCATCTATGGTTTTAGTTGACACCATCTTGATCTTGATAAAAAAAATTTTCCTACATTTCTTTAAAATACGTAAAAGGAAAAAAAAAAAGAAAAAAAAAAAAGAGAAAGAACTTGCTTTTTCTTTTCCCTATGTTTTTTTTTTTTTTTGGTGGATAAATTTGAATTTTATGTCATCTTTTTCCTAATAATAAATTTTAAAAAAAAAGTATTTGAGTTTCACCTAAACTACTTCTTTTTGTTCATATCTTCTTTACAACCTAAAATTCTCACTATATATACACACAGTTTTTTTAGTATTTCATTATTTCTACTACGTACTTTACAATTATTTACTATATTCTTATTTTCTCTTCTCTGCCCTACCTACAACCTTGCAGGGTAATTTTTTTTTTCTTTCATCAAATTGAATAGATTTTGTGTATTTGTTGCCTTTTTATTATATACAATATGATTTTTATCAACAAGTTTTATAGATATGTTGAAATTCTATGTTTGATCACACATTTTAGTGTTTTTTTTTAGAAGTCAATATAGCAAGCAATATTTTTGTATTTTTTTTAATTTCTTATTACATGATTATTTGTTGTTGACATCAATATTTTATTATGGATTTAATTTGTTATGGCTTTTTTTTGGTGCTTTGTTCTATGTAATTTATATTCTTTAATTAAAAGCAAAATTTGTTGTCAAATATGAAATTGGATACGAGAGAATCCATCCGTTTAAATTTCTATGTAAGTCTATCTTTACTTAACTCCATTTTTCTTTTTCAAGTTCAAAAATTTCGATATTTTTTCATTAATGAATTGAGGATTTGGCTTAGTTTTGTTTTCAACCGTTTCAATTATTGAATTTATTATTTTTTCATGTGTAATATTAATATTTGTGTTTTTTTTTATGATAAAAAAAATAATATATGTGTTCTTAAAGGCTAAAACACAATATAATTACAAACATTTCTTTAAGTAAGGCTGTTATATTTATTTATTAGTAAGTTAGAATGTTACATTAAGCTAGAGTATTATATTTTTATTTATTATTAATTTAGTTTAGGGTAGATAACTTATAACCATTTGAATGAAATCAACACTAAAATAAATGATTTAAATATCAAATAAGAAATAAAAATTAAATTTCTTTTAAGTATACAAGTACAATTTATTTTTTAATCTTAAATTTTGAATTAATTCTTTTTTCATTTTATTTTTTATTAAATTTAATTATATTATCAAAATATTTTTTATTATGCCGTGAATTGCATAGGCATAATACCAGTTATATATATTGTTAGGGGTTAAACATGCAAAACTTGCTTTCTTAAAATATGCAGATGGTATATCATATATACTTGTTCACATTATATATAGATGGTTACTCTTGTCGGAGAAATTATACAATTCTCGTGGTGGACCACGTCACTTATATACCATTTTATTAAAAGATTCACATTTATTTAAAATTGTTGAGTCAGTAATCAGTTTTTGTTTTAAAAAAATTTCTGACTTAGTAGTTTTAAACAAATGTGAATGAAATAGTGGACCACATCACTTATCCACGATAAGTAACTTATAATTTCTCCTCTTGTTGCCTGTAGCCCTTTATCCTGGCGTGGTTCCAAGGCAATTATAAATTTATAACTTATTAACAATTAACAATGCCGACTGCGCCACAGTTTACAATCTCATATGCTTTGCACATGGGTCTACATTTGATGTATATGTTTCTTCTGGTGAGGACCAAAATGATTATGTGAACGCCGAAAAGAAAATGACACTATCATCACTATTAATTATTGTTAGTATTTAGTAAAGTTGGATATGATTATTCGAGTGTTTAAAGAAATGAGATTCCTTTTATTTAGTGAATGACTAGTCAGCAATTCACACGAAAGATTAATAAACTTTGGTTTTATCCCCCAAAAAAAAAATTTAAATTAAATTTCTCTTTCATTTTGTATATAAATGAAAAATTTAGTAATTATTACAATTAATAATAAACATTTATTACAATGATAAAACTTCAGCAAAAATGCAAATTACACTTTTTAAGTGCCTATTTGGGAATAACTTATTTTGCTAAAACTAAATTTTTTTTGCTAAAAGTACCGTGGATAGAGCTAAAAGGTAGCTGAAATAGTATAGTGAGACTCATGAATAGTACTAAAAAACGTAATGACCTATAAATAGTAACTAAAAATAAACTGAATAGTAAAAAAATGTGACTTTTTAAGCCAATGCCAAACACACCCTTGTTGGACTGAAATTCATTTTAGTCCTCTAATTCCACTTTCATTCAATTGAGTCGTCTAAGTTTCAAATCTATTCAATTCAAGCATTCTATCCAATTTTGTTAAAAATTTTCCATTAAAAATTTATTTTTCTCTCATAAAAAAAATCTATAAAATTAGAAAAAATATTTTATAAATTTTTTATGTGAGAATTAAAAAAAAAACATTCAATAGTTAATGGCATACTTAACCGCTTTTTTTTTTTAACAGAATTAGACAAAATACCTAAATTTAATAAATTTGAAACTTAGAGTACTAAATTAAATGGAAGTACGTTAAAGTACCTAAATAAATTTCAATCAAATTTAGAGGGTGTTTTTTGCATTTTAGCCTAAGACTTATGTTCCATATTTTTTTCGTTTATACCTAAATTAGGCGCCTCAATAATATTGTTAGTATTTTATTAGTCAATGTAGTTACGTGTTGTGTTTTTATGGAAGTATTAATTGTGATAATTTTTAATTTCTATCTATTATGAAATTTGATTATTATGATAATAATCAATAACATTTATTATGATTGTGTTTGTACATAAAATATAAAATATTAAGCTTGAAAATTATGGTAGTTATTAATTGATATTTATTAGTATGGTTTTTTATATGGAACTAATAAATATATAATTTATGGTAATTATTAATAGGTATTTATCATTGATTTAATAATTATGATAGTTATTAATATAAATTTATTATGATTGTGTTTGTATAAATATTAAATATAATATTTGGTAATTACTGTACTTATTAATAGTTATTTATTAAGTGTAGTATATTAGATTCCCTAACAACATTGCTTGTATTTTATTGGTCAATGTGTCATGTAACGAGTATTAATATAAAACCATTAATTATGATAATTATTTATATGTATTTATTATGAAAAAATTTTAACTTGGCCCACCTAGGACTTGTTGTGAAAACATTGTAGATAATTATCATAATTATTAAATTTATGATAAATACCTATTAATAATTACCATAAGAGAAATGTTATGTTCACAACATTTTCACAACAAATTCTAAGTGGCAGGTTATTATCGGTGAAGTAAAAAAGTAATTTTAGTGATAGATTCAAATTATAACCAATAATAACCAACTACCTATGATTTGTTGTGAAAATTTTGTGGACATAGCACTTCTCATGACCATAAACTATATATTTATTAGTTCTATATAAAACAAAACTTTATTGATCAATGTATTAATGGAATGGGTATTAATATAGAACCATTAATTATGATAATTGTTAATGTGTATTTATTATGAAATTTGATCATTATGATAATGAGTAATGTACATTATAATTTTTTTTTATACAAGATAGAAATTCTATTATTACTTAATTTAAGTGTATATGTGTGTGAAACTCCCTTCTGGAGACTTAAACCTCGGCCCTTGTCTCCTCTCCCATACCCCACAAGTACTTATACTTGTGGAGTGACCATCGCACCAAGAGTATGCAGTGATATACACTATAATTTCAAAACAAATCATAATGGCACGTTTGGTAAACTGTAATGATTATTACATGAGAATAAGAATAAGTATTATAAGGAATACATTAAGTTGGAATGTAATAAGTATTACTATTCATTAGTTTGGTGACTATTTAGGAATAAAATCTTAAATATGCATCAACAATTTAGTAGAGTATAAAAAAAATGTGTAATTAAATCATTTTTAAGTCAAATTTTATAAAATACACTTATTTTAGGGTGTTCAAAATAGAGCTTATAATTAACAAAAAGGAAAATTTATTTTCTTTCCTTTTGAAGATGTGACAACTAATGGTTTTTTAAGAAATATTTTTAAAAAGTTATTACATAAGGTGAAGGAATAAATATTCAGTACTTTTGATAAGGAATACTTATTCATCATTTTGAAGAATAGCTATTCATAAGAAATCACTATTCATTGTAATAAAAATATAACCAAACAATTGAATAGTTATGTCATAGGAATATCTATTACATTACAGTGTCTATTACAGTCTACCAAACGCGCCCTAAGTGGCAAACTGTTATTGGTTTTAAACTTTTCCTACCTAGGTCTTGTTGTGTTATTGGGGAATCTAAACACAATCATATTTAATAAATATCTAATAATAACTACCATAATTATTAAAGTTTATATTTAATATTATATGTACAAAGAAAATCTTTATAAATTTCTATTAATAACTATCATAATTATTAAATTTATAATAAATACCTATTAATAATTACTATAAACTATATATTTAATTTTGCAAAATAAAAATACATTTAATAATTCCATGTAAAAAACAATCATACTAATAAATATTATTAATAACTACCATAAGCATCAAACTCCATTTTAAATATTTTATGTAAAAAAAATCATAACAAATTTCTATTAATTATTATCATAATAATTAAATTTTGGCATAAAAATACATATTAATAATTATAACAATTAATAATTCTATATTGTTATTAATACACAACACATGACTACATTGACCACTAAATTTCAAATAATAATATTGGGAAATCTAATATACTCCACCTAATAAATAACTATTAATGACTACCATAATTATCAAATTTCATATTTAATATTCAAATACAAACATAATTATAATAAATTTCTATTAATACTTATAATTAATTTATAATAAATACCTATTAATAATTACCATAAAATATATTTATTGAATTTTGAAAAAATATATGTATAGAAAAACAAAATCATACTAATAAATATCTATTAATAAGTACCTTAGTGGTCAACCTTCATATTCAATATTATATGTAGAAAAACAATCACAATAAATGTCTAGTAATTATTACTTATTATAAAGAAAGAGAAGTGTTACGTCCACAACATTTTCATAACACTTTTATAACAAATCATAGGTTGTAAGTTATTATTGGTTTTAATTTGAACTAATTAGTTATTAAAATTACTTTTTTACCTACCAATAACAACTTGCCACTTAGAAGTTATTGTGAACATAATATTTATCAAATATTATATATGAAGTTTGAATATTATGGTAGCTATTTATAGATATTTATTAGTATGATTTTGTTTTATATGAAATTTTTTGTGTGAAAATTTTAATATATATTTTTTTGTGTCATGTGTCCACTTAAGTTTTTTTTATTTTTGGGATAAGTGAGTTAATGAGTACTAAAAGTCCAATATTAATGAATTATAAAAATCAACAATGAAAAATCAATTATATATCTACTCAAAAAAAATCACCACACATTCTATCTTATTAAGAATAAAAATAAAAATGATTATAAATAGTATTAAACTTAGGCCGAAATTTTAACATGCATCTAATTATGTTTTTTTTTTATAATGATATGATTAATCAAGTATTCATGTATGTTTTTCTGATAAAAAATATGTTTATTTTTAAAAATTTATCCATGCATAAGCATGGGGTACAAGCTATAAACTTAATAATTATTATAGTTACTAATAGAAATTTATTATGACTGTGTTTGAATATGAAATATGAAATATAAAATTTGATATAAGTATGGTAGTTATTAATAGTTATTTATTAGGTGTACTATAATAGATACTCCAATGATATTATTGTATTTTATTGGTCAATGTAGTCATGTGTTGTGTATTGGTAATATATAGAACTATTACCAATATGAGGTTAACAAAAAGTCAAACAACTTTAGTTCCATAATATATATAATCTATAATATATAATATTTTTAAAAATAAATTTATAAAACTATGTCATTTGGGTAGTCACTAATGGCACAACTATGATGGAAATTAACAGAAGGACTAAGATGTATAAATTTGAAGTTTAGAGAACTTAATTGAACAATAATAAAGTTATAGGACTGTATTAAATTTTAGCTAAAGTTAAATAGTGTAATTTGTAATTTAGCCTTTTATGTATATCATAAAATATATTATAGATTATAGATATTGATTTATTTACTAGATTTGAAATTGGTTTAAATTTCTTTAAAAAAATATATAAATAAAATACATTTTTATTTTCTTTTCATTCTAGAGTTCTAGGCTTCTACCTAAACAAATTAGCCTAAACCTATTTTATGTGCATGATCTAGTAGATTATGTCTAAGTTCCATCCCAAAACTAATATGGAGAGGTTAGACTTCGCCGAATATGCCTTCTTTGAAACCATTGATGTTTTTATACCTTTGTTCCTATACCTATATGTGAATGCAAAATTGAACATGAGAAAGAAAAAAAAAAGTATACAATAATAGCTATTTGCCTATTTCGACTTCCCTCTAGCTATATGCAAAGTGTTGTAGGATCACCGAAAGAAAATAGTTAGATCATGTGCTAGGATCTTAGCAGATTATAAAGAACCTTGAATTTTGGTAAAATAAAGGCATTGTGGAAAAATTGGAGACTGACTGAATTTTTTATTTTACAAAGTTGTGAAAAAACATTTGGTTGTACCATAAAGTCATGGTCTGTCAAGAAATAGCCTAGTAGGTTCTAAATGCATGGGAATCCACTTTGAGGAAAAAAATAAGACACTGAAAACTCTTAGTTACTGCTTTGCACAACTCCATTTGTTTATCAATTTATTCATCATTTTGGGATTTGGGTAAAACCACATATGATACCTCTGCATTTATATCTATCTATATCTGTACTACCTTACAAATGGTTGTTAGATGCTAATACCATGTCGTTTTTTCAAATTATCAAGAAGAAAAGAAAAAGATGCTAATACCATGTCCATTATAAATTGGAATCGGATGGTTCTTATCTAATCTAATCATATAAATGCCACGCAAAGAAACAAACTTTTTATTGACACCCTAAGCTAACTTGGTATGTCATTTTGACCTTTATATTAATTAAGAGTAGCATCCTTATAACCTTATTCGTATTCCCCTCAAGAAATGCCTTATTCAAATCATGGTGTTGGGTTATCAAAAAAAAGAAAAAATTATGGTGTTGGACACATGATTGCAGTACTCTTTAAAATTTCTCGTAGTCAAATCAAAGATTCATTACATTCTTCAGATGTTTATATAATAACTTAATTGTTGTGTGTATTTTATTTCAATAACCATCTCGATTAAGTGGAGAAGGGAGATTCAAAACCTATATACTTTTGAGAACACAAAAAATACAATTTGATCTAAATGTCATTGGAAACATCCACAACAATAATTACTCACTTTCTCATGTATGAATTCTTGTTTATAATTAAAATATTACAACAATAAAGTAATATGATAAAAGATATTTGCTGTTACAACCACATCTACACTGAAAATCAATTGGTATTTTAGCATAATGATAAAGAGCAATCATAGTAACAGCTCTAGGATTTTTTTTTATATAGGGTGGTCATTAAGAAACATAAATTATACAAAATCTAAAACAAAAGAAAACTTAAATATATCACAAAATAATTTATGCAAATATATGAAATTTTACAATTGCCTTCTACAAGATTCCATTTTTTTGAAATTGTTGTATGATAGCTTTATGAATTTACTTAGAAGAAAATGTAATCTAATTATAAATTTGTCAAAATTCATATTTAATAAAAAAAATTAAGCGGTAACCTTTTTTTATATGTGCAATTTTTTAATAATTAGGGGCAATATATGTACATTAGGTTTAGTATAATAATTTTTTTTTTAATCTGGGATAAAAATCTTACTCTAACATAATTTAAGTATATATATGAGTATAAAACTCTCTTCTAAAAATTTGAACCTCAACTTTTGCACCCCCACCCTTTACCAAAGGTGCATAATGGTAATATGGTAATCTCTAAAACTACAGTAGCCTATGATATTTTATAAAACCATAGTCTACACATTTATAACAATATTCTTTTTTTTTTTTTTTTGGAAAAAAGATTTGAGATAATACCATAATATTTGTTAACATTTTCCTTCAAACTCAAAGTAGAGCTACGGAAGGTTTGATGAAAACCACGGAATATAATCTCACTAACTTTTTTGGGTTAATTGTTATTTTGGTCAATTTCGTTTTACTTATATGTCAAAATTGTGCCTAACATTCTTCTAAAAAAAAAAAAAAATGGTGCCTAACAGTTTAAATGCATCATTTTAATTCCAAACCATTTGGGTTGCCCTATGACATCTTAGGTGGCACCAATATATATATATATATATATATATATATATATATATATATATTTTATATAAGATAGAAATTCTACTAAAACCTAATCTAAGTGTATATATATGTGAAACTTTCTTTTGAAGATTTAAATCTCGACTCTTGCCCCCCACACTCCACAAACACTTATATTTATGGAGTGATCATCGTACTAAAGATATACGGTAATTAGGTGGCACTAATATTAACATTTTTTAGCCTTCAAAATTAATTATATTAATTTTATAAAAAAATTAACTCATTTAAAATGTTAGAGACTAATTTAACATAGAGCTTAAAATTAGGACCAAAATGATAATTTGCCCAAAAATTATTTTGGGATAATTTGCGTTGAACCGACAAACTGAGGTTGAGTATTGAAGTTTACCAAAAAGAAAAATGTTGAGTATTGACATGGCAATGACATGGATACAGACTTCACAGTCTGATTGGGAAGTTCCCGAGACAGAACAAGCGGTCCCACTCCCAATACACAAATACATATTCTAAGTTCTAATAGCCAATCAAACCGAAGAAGAAGAAAATATGGTCCCTACGAAGCCACGAAGCTGACCTAGGATTGAGGCGAGAATATTGGAGACCGACACGTGTCCTTTTTTATTCAAGTAATAAGCCATTTATGCATGATCTGGCTACCTGCATACCCGGTAGTCGGTAGCCCCAAGAGGGCAATAAGTACAAAACCAAGGACTCCTCTATTTCCACCAAAGCAACCATTTGTTTTTATAGGCAATCTCTCTCTCTCTCTCTCTCTCTCCCTCTCTCTCAATATTCCAAGTCCCTTCCCAAGGAAATTTGAGCACAAACTTGTTGGTTTGGGCTTTTAAGAGCTAGCTGTCTCTCACTCTCTAATCTGTGTGTTTTGGTTCTCTTTTTATAGTACTGTCATTTTTCTTTGTTGCTGCGGAGAGAGATGACTGGGCCTCTAGAAGCTGAAAGTGTTACTCTTGATCTTCTCAAGAAGAAGATGGCAGAGTTTGCTAAGGAGAGAGACTGGGAACAGTTTCACAGCCCCAGAAACCTCCTTTTGGCTCTGGTATGTAAATAAACACAATCCTCCCCCTTGGCTTTGTTATAAGCCTTTTGTTTTGTATGATCCAAAAAAGAGGGAGGGTGACATAGAAATGTATTGTTTGCTATCTTGTATATTTGTTTCTTTCACTTTCTTTAAGGGTTTTTGGAGATTTGACCAAAAGAAATACAACTTGGATTGACAGAGAGAGAATTTGAAGTAATGATTTCAATGTTTCAACCATATAATTTTCTAATGGGGTACCTTTTGCCTGCAAGTGGGCTAGGCTTCCATTATTCTTTTATATATATATACTATGTATTTCTTATCGTTTTTACTTTTCTTATTTCACGAGTTTAGGTGAATGTTTTTTAACCAGAGTCAAACTTCACCAACTTTGTAATTAAACAGATCTTCCCTTTTGTTTTTATCACAGAAATCTTTGGAACCCCACTGTTATTATCTTGCTTTTTGCCTTTTCCTTTTCTATATGTAGTAATGTTCTTAATTAAAAAAAAAAAGAGTAATTTTTTGTTATGATCTTTGACCAGGTTGGTGAAGTTGGGGAACTATCTGAGATATTCCAGTGGAAAGGAGAGGTTCCAAAGGGACTGCCTGGTTGGAAAGAAGAGGAGAAAGTACACCTGGGTGAAGAGCTTTCTGATGTTTTGCTGTATCTTGTTCAGCTTTCTGACATCTGTGGCATTGATCTTGGCAAAGCTGCTCTTAGGAAGGTTGAACTTAATGCTATCAAATACCCAGTTTCAAAGCAACAAAGCCAGAAGACCAACAACACCACCTTCTACAATGTCAATAATGGCACCGAGAGTGGTTGATTCAATGTATTAAAAACGCCCACCTATCTATGCTTATTGGGGATGTTTTAGGTGTTGTAGGAAGTCATGGTATGCTTAGAGGCTTAGGCTAGACCTTTTTAGGAAAGGTTTTCAATTTGTATGAAGTTCATCGCAATTTGCATGGACTACGGGAAAAATGGTAACTGGCAACTGGTAAGGGTGGCGCGTTTGTCATTTATTCTCATAGATTTTGTTACTGTTTTGTCAAAGTGAATCAAATCCATCTGACAGATCATAAGAGAATAGATATGGCAGTCATAAATTTTCCTTTTACTTTTTCCTTGATGACTTTAGTCCTCTATCGTTTGCCCCAAAAGACATGTGACTTTACCCTTTTTCCTTTTATGTCTTTAACCAATTTGAATTTTCCTTTCACTTCTCAATTTCTTTTAAATTAAACATATTGAATCGATGAGTACACTAAAATTGCCGTTCTTAATTCAGATTAGTGAGTAAAATTATGAAGTGGAACTCTCTCTCTCTCTCTCTCTCGATTGGGTTGGGATGAAAAAAAAAAGATAGAAAATGATGAGAGGAAAACGACAAAAAAGTGGGGAATAGAATTTGGTTGAAAAGATGGAAAAATGAAATGATGTAAAACATTTTTATTTGATTGGAAAGAAAAATGAAATAATGGAAGATGTAGGTTGTTGTACCCCTACTACACACATGCACACTAATTCACATAAAATAAAATAGGCCAAAACCGGCCACAAGTCCAGTCCAAAAAAGACCTAAAAGTCGGTCAAAATAGGCTAAAACTGGTCAAAAATTGAGTGAAACTAGGAATCGGAGGCAAATTTAGTTTTGCCCCCCGTCCAGTTTTTAAAACCATGATTGTAACTTGTAATAGCTATTTCTTAGTAGGTATATTAATTTCTAAAATTAATATATTTTCAAATAAATAACATTTCCATATGCACATAACAATTATGAAAATTAAAAAAAAATCATAAAAAATAACAAATCTCTCTTTCAAATTTTAAAAGAAAATTAGGAAATATAATTATGAGTAAGATATTTCCTAAAATATATCTTGAGTTTGATTTAAAATGCTTTTATTTTATTGTATTTAAGGTTCTATTATCATGTTATCACCAAACAAATGAATAGTAATAAGTATTACATTACAACATCTTATATTTTTGTAATACCTATTTCTATTCTTTTATAATTACCGTTACAGTCTACCAAATGTGCCCTTAGCAAATTTGTAGATAACCCATTTTTCTTTTAGCCTATACCCAAGGTCCTTGACCTTAATGATGAAAAAAGCTCTGAACTCTTACCAAAATGATCATCAGATGTACTAAGTCCAATGGGCCAAAAGATGCAAGTCTGAACCATTTTTGAAGTCCAAAAATAGATCCTAGGAAAAAATGGAGTGTACTTAGGGCTGTCCACGGGTTAGGTCGAATTGAGTTTGGAGTTGACTCGTAACCGACCCGATCGAATCGGGTGAACAAAAAATAGACCTGTAGCCGACTGAGCATTCGTGTGGGACTCGATGGCTCAGGTCATCGGTTGAACGAGTTGGAGTCATCGAGTGATTTCGGGTTTGAAATACAATAATTCAGAAGAAATCAAACCCAAGAAAAACACAGATCACAACCATAATCCAAAGCTAGAGAAATCAATAACACAAAAAATACCACAAAACCAGATTTAAGACTAAAACCAAATAACACAAAATAATACAACAAACCCAGATTTGAGACTAAAACCAAATAGCACCAATAATACCACAAACCTAGATCTAAGACTGATACGAAGAGAGAGAGAGAGAGAGAGAGAGAGAGAGAGAGAGAGAGAGAGAGAGAGAGAGAGAGAGAGAGAGAGAGAGAGATAAGACTCCACCGGCACAAGCCACACAATAACCACTCTCTTTCCCACCATCACTGCATTGATCCATCACAAGATCAATACAACCATCATCAGATTACACAAGATTAGGCCTCAGAGGAGATTTGAAGGAGATTAAAGGATGATTTATGCAAAGATCAGTACATCCACCATCGGTGGGGCTTGAGAATGACTCAACTTAGGACAATGGCAGTTGGGAAAGTTGGCGATGGCGGCTAGGGTTAGTGATCTGACGACTATGATTAGTGATTTGTGGAAAAAATGAGAGAACATGAAAAAAGAATCTGAAGTTTTAGCCAAAAATAGATCAGACCCTTCAAGTATTAGGCGTGAATAATAATGGAAACCAAAATGATTTCCTTTTAAATTTATGGGCGGTCAGGTCGGTTTCTAAGGGTCAAGAAGTGTGAGACCCGAACTCAAATTGAAAACCCGATATTTTAAACTAACAAACTCGCATCCAACCCATCTAAGCATTCGGGTCCGACTGTGGGTCTTTGGGTCAGGTCAGTTTGGTTTAGTTGGGTGGGTCGGGTCTTCCAGGTTGATGGACAGCCCTAGGTGTACGCCTATTATTTAGTCGTACGCCACTTAGCGATAACAACCCTAAAATCACTCAATTCCATATCTGGCTCCAAGGCTGGTTAGCTCTCAAATGATTAACATGACCACTAAGCATATGGTTTGTATATTTGGCTATAAATACCCATTATTTCCACCACTAAAGAATAAAAGACACCCACCATACCGAAACTCTAGCGAAATCAATCTCGAAACCATTCCAAAGGTGATAGGGCAGAGTAGTTGAATATCATACTTAGTTTTTTGATCTTAGTGGGTTTTGTTAATGGTGGTGAGGGTAGTTAAGTTGCTGTGATGCTGGGAGTGTGAAAAAAACGATGACAAGAAATTTTTTATTCACTTTTCTTAAAATTTTATCCTTCATTTCCTCATTTATCTATGTGGTCAATAATCTGTACAGTGGAATATGGATGAGCTTTGATTTATTGAAAGTGTGATGTTCAAATTAGCCCTAAATCTTGTGTTAATGAATCCTAGGATAATGGTCAAACACCTTCTCATGAAATGCTTTTTGATCCATTTCCTTTTATATTGTCTTAAAAGTTTTTTCCTAACAAAAATTGATAAGGTGGGTTACAGAATTATAATAAAAACTACCTCATGTGTACTGGGACAGAAGGGGCTTATTGACCCAAATAAATTTTTTTTTTCTAGGTATAATTTTTTTTTATAGTTGGGCCCCCCCTCCCCTCCAAGATTATTAGCCCACTAGCTCATATTGCTAACTCATAATGCTATAATTAATATTTTTTTAATTAGATAAATTTATAAATTGAAAGCTGGTAAATTTTTCAATTGAGATTGCATAGATTACTGCACTATAATGTATTAAAAAACAATAGTGTTTTGTATTTTTTGTTATTATTAGTAGATGATTGCATCTAAATGTATTAAGAAATAATGATTTTGTGTATTTGTCTTAATTGATATTTTATTAATACTATATAGATGATTATATGGATTTTTTTTTCCTTTTGCTTGTACTCCAACCCCTTAACTTGAAATCCTAGATCTATTCCTGCATGTGTATAAAGTGATACTTTTTAAATCACATGTAGATAATATTAAAACAATTCAAACTACATATATGAGTAAAGTGTAATTATCTTTTATATATATATATATATATATATATATATATATATATATATATATATAGGTAAAGTGTAATTGTCCTTTTTTTTTTTTTGGTTGAGAAACAAGTGCAAATGTCCTTGATAGTGTATGAATTCGTCCACCCAATGGAAGACCTTCCATGTCACAAGACAACCAATAAGGTGGGAAAATTAAGTGCCAAGGTCATATTTGATCTTTAAACGGATAACCACAAAAGGAAATAGCAGATTTTCCATGACGATATCATGTAAATCTGTCACTTCATTAAAGGAAGGTGATTAAGGTAATTAGCTACAATCAAGGGTCAAAAATCAAAGAGATCAATGCCCTTAAGGTCCCATAAATAGAGGATTCAATCCATCACTCCAAGTATGAGAAAAACCCTAATCTCTATTCACTAAGAATTGAGAGAACATATTTTTAACTTGATAATCAGAGGATTCTAGGGCACTACCAACAACTGATCCTTTGGCCCTCATTTGGCAGGAGGGAATGAAATGGAAATGAATGAAAATAATAATTTTTGAATATTTTTTCCTTCCCTTATTTGAAAGTTTTAATGGAGGAAATGAAAAGTTCATTTCCTTGTTTGAGAGTTTAAGTGGGAGGAAATTGAATGAGTAAGAGGGAACATTCATTCTTCTCTATTTCCTTAAAAATTCAAATTTTCATTCCCCTCAAAATTGAGAGAAATCGGAGGGAATGGAACACACCTCAAATTTCTTTCTAAATATTTTCTATCCCCTTGACAGTTTTGATTGGATTGATAGACTTATGTTCTTATGAAGAGGAAGAAAAGTTTTTAAGCTAAAGCTTCACAATTTTAAGAAATATGCTTTTAGATTTAGATTTTTATGTTTTTGTTATTTTTTGTGTGTTTTTAACGATGAAGGTATAGAGGTGGGTTATAGAAGCCTAACAAAGTGAACTTCAAGTAGGCAAAGTGCCAACTTTCATTCCGTATAAAAAAAATTATTATATATATATATATATATTGATTAATTGATGGTTAAATCTTCATTTCCTTTGAAAAAATTTCAGGAAGCTTTGCACACTATGTAAATATCATCAAGTTTTACAATATTGTTTCTTTGTATCCACAACATAAAGTAATACCCTTGGCAGTTGGCAACTCGTTCTCAATTGCCGCCAAAGTAGAATTATGAAAAGAGCAATATAATAAAATTGTCCTTTAAATTGAAATTTGGCTTTCTAAGATTGTGAAGAACAACTTACAAAAGCAATCAAGCAAGCAACTATAGTAGAATATATCGTCCTTTAAAGTTTAAATAAAAAGTTGGCTTTCCAAAGATTGCGAAAAACAAATCTACAAAAGCAATCAAAACTCACCCACCGTATGATGCTAACCAGCCCATCGATACCAAGATTTGCATTGAAATCTTGAAAATAAAGATGACCGACACAAACACTAGAACATCTAAACACCTAATTTTTGAGCAAATAATTCCTAAGTTGTAACAACACATTAACAATGATCTAAACTCTACCAATATGATGTGACATGTACGTGTCTGTTTGGAAGTAGTTTATTTAGCTTTTTAATGAATTTTTTTTGCTAAAAGTGTGCTAAAATATATTTATACTTTGTAAAAATTTGAAAAAGTGAGAAAAAAAAGGAAGAAAAATGAAATTTTAAAAAACTGTACATAATAAAAACTAAAAGCTAAAACTGATGCCAAACATAATGTGCAATAAAAGGGCGTGTATGTAGAACATACATCAATCAATGCAAGCACATCAATTTTTTTTAATGATGTTATTACAATTATTGGTAGATTTGGAGAATTATGCAATATTTTAAGGGTACAATAATATCTATTTTTTCTCCTTTTACATAAATAGAAGGCTTAATATGAATTCAATTAGTGAAATCTGTTATTAGCGAAAAGAGAGAGTATATTATATAATTATACTACCGAAATATTATACTATAATATACCTATGTAAGTTTTAATTTGGGTCACCTTGAATGCAAAGACAACTTCAAGCCAAGGTTTAGAAGTTTTGCACTGAAAACAAGTTTTGCCCTGAAGTAGTAGACTCATTTCCTTCTATCCAAACAATAATGCATCAGTCCCACTATTAAATTTGACTAAAACACTATTTAAGCTCTTGAGTTTATCAACTGATTCGTTATAACTCAAACTGTCTTACAAAGCAAAAGTTCAATTAACAAAAGCATGATATTGTAACATCTCTGCCACATCCTTCCCTCTAAATTGGTTCTCCAATTCTCCCTGACAAGTTTTAGGGGTAATAGGTAATGATAGCTTCTTTTGACTACCAAAACTAGCGAACATGACACTATAAATTTTTAGAAGAGGACTGCAAAGTGGAGTCTTTCTTCAATGAAAAACATATATACTAGATAAGTACAAACAATGAAACAATTAAGTTCATTCCAGGTCTGCACACAAACTAAGCCATTATATATGTACTTGTCTCATTGGCCATACATCGTCTCACATTTTGCGGCATGGAGTAGTAGTGTCACGTAAGCACTTAAGAATCGAATAAGTATGATTATGTTTGTGACTAGTCAAGCACAAAAATAGTTTAGCCAATGCACCTTTTGCAGCTTGGAGCAGCGTCACGCGAATACCAATTAAGGACAAAAATGTTGTGTGTGATAAGCACAAGATAATTTGCTAATGTGTCAATTCTAATATACCTGCGTTTATAAATCCCATTCTTTTGCCTCAAAAAAAAAAAAAAAAAAAAAAAAAAAGCATTCTTCCTTCTCTTTCTCAAAGTATATATTCTCTTTCTCATGCCACAACCGCACAAGATAGACTAAAGGAGAGAGGACTTGTGTGGTGCCATGTGCCATGTGCCATATGTGTGTTATAAGGTCACCTTGTGCATTGATCCACGTGGTTGGATTTGGAGAAAAATGGTGTATGAGAGGCCCATAGATGACATGATAACGAAGGAAAAAAACCTATAGGCAAAATGAAGATAATAGGACTTGTTCGTTATCTATAAAAAGGCAAAAACTCACACATAATTAAGGGAGAGATTGTTGAGTACACATGTGCAAGTGAAGTTTTATATTGATTAAAAGAGTGAGTGATTAATACAACACAATTTTTACAAAATTGTTGTCACTCACTATTCATTGCAAGAATCATTCTCATAGATTGCACCATTTTGTAATGCTATAACAAGTTTGGTGATAAATGAGCAGCTTAAAAAAAAAAAAAATGCCATGACGCACATCACACAGTGTTGTTATGTCAGCCTTAGTCACATAACAATATTTCTTCTCAATGATGTAATTCTAAGCAAAGTATTGATACATGATCCTACTTGCTAAAGTGGTTTTGGCATACAAGCCAAACGTTATATCCTTCATCAATATAATGTCATGTCGATAACACAAGATCTTGTCATATCAATTAGTTAGCATATATAGGTGCCACATTAGTTGCCTTGTCAGCCTCATGCAACATGTCACGCGTGTTTTTAATGATGCCAATCACATGATGCTTTCATCTATTAACTCAGCTAGCTCCTAACTATTGGTGTTAACCATTATCATCACGTGGATGTATGTCATTAAGCTGAATTACATAAACCTCCATACGTGCTCTCTTTTTCATACTTTTGCTCATAATTCAATCACAAATCTTTTACAAAAACAAGTGGAGCCAATCCCCGGCCTAACTTAATGCGATGGGAACATGTTAATTTCCACGCCATTGCGTCAACCTTTTGTGATGGGTATGTGCTGATTTCCGCACTATTTTCTTGTTTCTCTTTTTTGTTTGAGCTTGACTATTGCTTCAGAAAATTTAGGTACACACAATTTTACACGTGTTCTTTTCATTTGCTGATTGATAAGTGAAAAAATGTGTGCCAGTCGTCAGTTAAAGAAATGTGTTAATATATATAATAACAACTACTAGTGAAAACCCAAAGTCCAATAGATGGGCCAGGAAAAATGATTCAAATGCAGTTCTAAAGGTCCCAAATGAGAGCTTGATCCGGAAATCGAAGTAAGAGCTGGTTGATCACCTAAAAAATATTCTCTTATGATTGTGTATCTTAATATTGTGTGGCTAGCTTGTTATGCGTCATATTGTTATCTTAGAAGAATCATCCACATGTAAGTAATTGAGCACGTACGTTACCTAAAGGGAACTTAATGATGATCGAGGGGTTTCATTTGATACGCTGGATTGGTTCAAAGAGATATTGGGTATTTATTCGATCGCTATCGTGTAAGATCATGCAAGTCATGAGGGAGAGAGACTTGTAAGTTTGGCAATCTGATGACAAAATTGCTTAAGTGTTATGTATCAATATATATAAATATTTTAGTGGCTTAGTATATATAGTTGTTACCTATATCATGTGGACTAATTCAAATATTATGCATGGTTCCCGAAATGGATTGAGAATCTCTTATTAAAAAAAAAAAAAGCAGTTTGGAAAGTAAAAGAAGCCTAACTCTTTACTTGGCGGATTTGAGTTCTCAACCTCTAAAACTATGAAAAGCTATTAATTCTTACAAAAATGAAACTATGCATGGCAATCAACTGAACAGCATGTACCAATCCAGATAGAGACGTTAAACGAGAAAAATGAAATGATCAATAGGGACATTCTTACTTAACAACACCAACCCCACACCCCCCCCCCCCCCCCCCCCCCTCCTTTTTTTTTTTTTTTTTTTTTTTTTTTTTTAATGTTGATCAAGTGAATTTATTAAGCAACAAGGTGGAAAAATCAGCCACAACAGTCAAGGGCTACAACAAACAACTTCCAACTGCAACAATATCTAAATAGACCAAACTGCACAACCAGCAAGATTGAGACTACCCAAATATGCAGATCGGGGAAAAAATCCCAGCGACTAACAAACCAAAATACAAGATAATGTAAAGTTAAACAAGCACATACCCACTTAGCAAATCAACATGAAGAAAAATATATGAAATAGTTGGAAATTATAATCCGTTTGGATTAAGGGAGAGAGAGGGGAGTAGAGTAGAGTGAAATTGGCCAAAAATTAGCATTTTTTAGCCAATTCTACTCTACTCTCCTCCACTCCTCCTCCATTCCCCCTCAATTTAAACGGGCCCTAAGTTGTACTTCCACAAGGACCACAACACAGATCATACTTTTTAGGCTTAAATCCACAACATTTGGGATACCCAACTTGGTGTAGATTTAAAAAAAAAATTTAATTTATTTATAAATTAGGTTACCACCTCACACTTGGGACCATCACAATCTGTTATTAATTTTTTTTTATAAATCTTATGTGATAATTAATTTGGGGAATGTTACAAAATTGTTGTGAATTTTTATTATATCCTTTAAGAAAGAATTATTTGATTACAAAAAGACGTAGACTTTTTTCTAAAAAAAAAAAAAAAAAAACGTAGACTTGGGCTTTCTATATCACTATTTATCTCCTGATGAATTGCTTTACCAATATTTTATACTTGGTGGCCGGATAATTGATTGTACAAATTGGATCAAAAACTTTAAATGATTAAAAAGAAGAAAAAACAAAATGGTTGGGCTTGATGAGAGATGAAAAGAATTCTCTGGAAGGTCAGGATTGGGCTTGGCTCAATTAAAGCCCAAACCAAAAAGATACAAATAACAAGCCCAGAAAACCCACCCACAATAGCCCAAAAGAAAATCAAGCCCAAAAAACCGACTACTGTTATTTATTTTTTTATGAACCCCACTACTGTTATAACTAGCGTTATTTATTACCTACACCATGAACATTACTTATTATCATGATGCTTTTGCATTACGAATCTAACTTTAATTTAAAACATTTGTACTCTAATCATTCGTTATAATTTTGATTTGTGCTACTTTTGTGTACACCTAACATAATTTATACCTACATAATCATGAGTAATGTTAAATATATTACAAATTTTACTATATAGGTATTATAAATTGATGTTTTAAATTTTAGACATACAGTAAAAAGTTTATTAAAAAATTAGTTATTATATTATTGACGTAGCATGCATCAATTACATTGAATATGGTCCCATTTACATACATTGTCACCACAATTTGTAAAATTCTATTATAAAATTAATATTTTTTTTTTTATTTTTTTCTTTTAGAATCTTTAACTAGAATCATTGGCTATTAGCAATTTGTATGCATTTGGAAATTTCAAAACACTATGTAACTACTATTCCGAAGTGATATCAAAAAGTATAAAAAATTTGGCTTCTTTAATCTTTAGTCTTTACCCTTTGGAATCTGAACTTTTTTTTTATTAGTGTTTGGAATCGTCTATCCGTTTAATTTAGCTAGACCCCACTCCAAGAATGATTGCATTATAGGATTGACACATAACGGCTATTTTGAAAAAAAAAAAAAAAAAAAAACAAACAAACAAACAAACTGGAAGGTATTCTTTTTTCCCCAGCATTCTACAGTATGCTTTGTATTCAAATTAATGGGGAAAAAAATAGCACAATATAGAAGGTAGAAACTGCCGAAATTATTCAATATACTCAATATACTACATATTTCTTTCAAAAAAGAACTCCAAACGTTGGTTTTACACACATAAAACTCATATTTATGTGAGAGGTTGTAGTCTACTTATTCTCAAAATAAGCAATTATCAGTTCTATGCAAACAATACTTTTCCTCTCACATTACACCAAAAAAACTATTTTCATAGATAAGCACAGCACCACAGGCCATAAGCTAAACTCAATCAATAGTAGCTATTTGTTTCAATTAGTTTATTCAGAATCAATCATGAATGTAGTTTTTAATTTATTGAAGGAATTATAAATGATTGTTAATGATTGTTCATATAAAGAAATATTTACACTTTAACAAGTTAACTTTAGTCTAAACTGATTTTTTTACTTTTCTTTGTTCGAGGGGTAGTTTTAAAGCCTATATGGCTATATGGCTATACCTATATCAGTAAAAGAGGAAGAGGACAATAAAATTGCTTTATTCAATTCAATAGTGTTTGTAATTTTGTTTCTCTAGCCAAAAAAACTAGCAAGAGGCAATCTTTGTACCCTCCCAAACTAAAAAGAAAGAAATGCCTTTTAACTATTAAACTAACCTTTAACTAAAGTTATACTGATTTTTTAATGAAATCTTTAATCACAAACTAACGAAGTCTAATCCTCTTTATTTATGTTGCTTTCACCCTATTTTTTTCTCAATTAAGTTAAAGGGAGGTTGCTAAAGTTAAACTCTGATTCTCCATTCAAACTTGCCACAGTAAAAAATAGCATAAACTACAACGTACAACAACAGATCTCACCTAAATAAAGTTCCAAGATCTCATTTTCATGAGCAGGAGCCCATCTCTTTTAATCATGACTGCCATAAGCCTAATCAAGAAAGTAGAACCAAAATCACCCCAATTGCTAATACTTTATTGCACACTAGCATCAGGCCATAAACAACATGATTGTTATAATTGCTGTCATTATGACCATCATGATTAACATCAATGATTCATCTTCATTACTCACTATATAAAGCATTAAGCATAATATTGAAGAAAACCCACTGCACAACCACCACAAAACTATCTGGCAATATGTTGAAAAGAGGTGCTCTAACCATTTCCATGTTATCAAATTCTACAACATTGGGGGGGTGGTGCAGGCCACGCCGGCGGCTTAGACGGAGGAAGAGTAGCACCATACGGTTAGGAAATAAGCGGCGAGGGTTCTGCTTAGCATCAAAGCCAGTGGTGCAATGGGGGGTCATGATGGGTCCTCTTAGGATGCTGAAGAAGTTCATCATGGAAATGGCACCAAATGGACAGTTGATGGAGGCTTATTATGCGTCTTTAATACCCTTTCTACGTCCCCATCTATTTCCATTATGTTAATTACTAGCAGCAACGTCTCCTTTGCTTGGTTTTTTCTTTTCTTGTTAAGCTGTGTAATAAGGGATCGAGCAACTCCTATAATTATTGAACAGACAAATTGCATATTATCTTTATAGCGGTTTATAAACATAGAAAATATTGCAAGATGAATGAAGGTTTAGGTTATGTGTATGTTTTAAAATGTTTGTACCAGCTTCTGAACAAATATTTATATATAGTATTATGGACATGCTGTCATAGCTAATTTGACTAAAGAAAGAAAATTAGGAGCTTCTACAGCGCACATCTAAAGGAGAAAAGAGAGGGGTGGGGGGGTTAGAAATTAATTTTGGCATTTGGTCTTGATTTCATGCTGTTTTCCACTTTCCGGCACTGCAATTGAGCTAGAAAATAGGCTGCCTCTCTGAATTGTACTATAGCAGATTTCCTGGGGCATAATTGTCGTTGCAAACACCGTAATTGGGGTATGCTTTTTGCGCCGCCCAGTTGCCTTTTGTTTCCTTGTAAACGTATACTGCTCCATGTCCATGTAAGCCATTCCATATGTCAATTGAGCGAAGTGAAATTTTCTTTTCTTTGTTGGTAAGTAAAAAAGGGTAGGGCAACCAGCTGTTATGAAATATATTCCCTAACATCTGAGATATATAGGCCTGAGACTTTCCAGATTGGTTCCGTAAATCAATTAGTCTTATGAAAAAAAAATTCACGACGGTTGAGGTTAGGGGTGTCCATGGGTCATTTAGAGTTAGTTTTTTACTCAACTTGAACTAGGCCTAATTACATCAACTATCAAAAGGCAACACCCACCATCAGTCGAACAAAAGCGACCGTTCTACTATTCCGTTGTCCACTAGTGGTGGTTAGGTTTAGTCAAAATTGCATAGAAATGGCGACGAGGAGTGTTTTCACCATATCTCATTGGAGATTGCAAGATTTGGTTAGAGATGGTAAGATCTCAATTAGTCTGGTTGGAGATAAAGATGGGGCTTTCATTTAGTGGGTCGGTTTTGATGTATTCCATGATGGAAAACTGACACGCAACCCGTTTCAGGCAAGTTTTGGAACATTAAAACCGTCACCAAAAACCAATTGCTTCAAAACTTGCAAAATCTTGGCAAATTTGTTCGAGTCAAGTATGTAGGGTCAGTTTGGGCACCGATTTGGACAGCCCTAGTTTTTTTTTTTTTTTTTTGAGAAAATGGACAGCCCTAGTTGATGTGGTATGTTTTGATTAATTTACAATAAAAGTGATGCTAATAATGGGACCTTGTGAAAGTAATGCATGGTCTTTTTTTGGTAAACCTAATGTGTGATCTTGTAGATGAAGTTAAACACTAGTCGGTGTGGTCAAATTTGGGTTGTTTTTACCCATTGCACTAGTGCCAAGTTGATGCAACCAAATTTGTAGCTAAGTCACACCACTAAGACCAAAATGTCGAAGTTGAATCGTTGATCAATGGCCAATGGGTTATCAATGTGATTGGATTTAGTCAAGTGTGAAAAACTCAATATCCAAATCGATAGTAAGTTGGGTTTCATATCAATAGTTAGAGAGGAACACCCATTCCAAGCAAACTTGAGACTCATGTTGTCAAAAACACAATAAATCTTCCTAGACATTGCCATTTTCCTATTTGAGTTCACTAAACTCACTATTTTGCCCATGTTAATCATGATAGTATAACTCCCCTAACCTTACTAAGTATGAGAGTTAAAGATCAAACGAAGAAGGAAAATAAAAAATAGTAGATAGGGAGACTTACAAATGCTTGAAAATGATAAAAGACCCAAAGGAAGAAGAATAGAGTGAAGAGATAAAAACTAAGGAGGCCTAAAAGCAAGAAGCAGAAGGCTTAAGTGAAAAATGAAGCAAACCAGATTCCAAGTAACGAACTGGTACCATAGTCAGGATTACAAGCGACAGTTGAGGACCTTTCATACAAAAGGAAGTTTCCTAGAGAAGTCTTAAGAACATCTTTTTCAATCCAACATTTAACATCCAATCTACAATTGAATTATCATTAAATGTAATAACATAAAAGGATTCCACTTCACCTCTTTGGGAGGCATGCTTTATCACCATGTCTCTTAAGGTTCGTTTGGTTGGAGGAGTGGAAAAGTGAGAGAATTAAAAATATTTTAATTTCTTTCATTTTTGTTTGGTTGGGAGTGAAAAAGTGTAGAAATAGAAAAAAATGAGTTTGTATAAATTTACTCATATACTTTTGTTAAAAAAGATGGCTGATAATGCTTTAAAATGTATACTTGTTATATATTTTTGTTGGCGTTATCTCTGTTAGGATATGTGCCCTTAAATCCTATTGTATGATGCTATGTATGATATTATGTATGACATTATGTGAGAAATGATGTATGACTTAATATTGTGTTTAATAAAGTTGTTTTATTCTTATCTAAAATAATGGTAACATGAATATTCGGACATTATCAAATAGTCCATGAGATGCATAGTATGTGATTTATGTGATTTAGTCACAGAAGATGTAGATCACAAGTTCTTTGTAAACTCAGAATTTTGGTTCGTAGTCGGTGATGAAATTGGGCATTTCATCTGCGAAGACTATAACATATTAACTACGATGATTTGTCTTGATCATGGAAATAGTGATTTCTAGTTAATATGTTGATATGTTTTAAGAGTTAAGACATATTGAACTGGACCGCTGTGAGATTTATTATTCTCCTAACGACTGTCAATTGAATAATAAATCTCACGACTTGTATTCACATGAACTCTTAATCCTGAGAGAATAATGGACCTGATCATGAAATGTAGGTTGTTTTGATATATCAGGAGTGAGATCTAAAGTAACGGTCAAAACCTCAGTATGTTGGGCAGCCACATTTAGTGTTGATGGAACATATATTTTCAAGATGGAATTCATAGTCTCTTAACGGAGATATAAAATATTCCCTTGAGATAAGTTTAATGGGTACAGTTATTCAGAGAGTTAGGCCTAACCACTTTAGTAAGACTAAAGTATATATTTATGAAATTGGATTTTATAAATGTATGGTGAATAACTCAAAAGGATTAAACCGGGTACTCAAGGAACAAGATGTAGTAATTTACAAAGTGGCAGTCTATATTCATGACTTTGTATTACTACGAATATTTTATGAAGGGGTGGCATGTATAATAAAGTCTTGGGATATAATTTATTAATGAGGCCTAGAGTGCAATTATATTTATATAGTGGTATTAAATATAATTAATTGTAACTTTGAACTTGCCAAGAGTTGACAGAAAAGCCCAAGGCCCATTGGAGCTAGTGTCTTATTTGTTCCCTTTTGGTCCCACTCCAAGCCACACACTAAAGCCCAATTGGGAAGGCTGAAAAAGCTAGCCCAATTAGATAATCAGTTATGTAGAGAGAAACATACAGAATTTTATATAGAATAAAATGATTTGTATGTTTAATAAGTGTAACAACACATGAAATAAGGAAGAGAGACACTCTTTCATATTCTCTCTAGAAAAACATAGAACTGATTGAGAGACCACACATCTTGGGCATCAAGTGGAATTGGAGTGAAGATTGAAAGTGTTCCCGAGTTCTTCTTCATTCGGTTTTGAATTTCACCGCATCAAGGTACACTCTCTTGTTCTTATATTCTGAAACCTACATAGTGCATGTTATCAATTGCGAATGAAGTAGATCCGTTTATTTTCCCCTGCGTATGTTTTGTATTGTATTGTATGCGATGCAAACATGTATATTACCCAACAATCTCCTTATTACTATGCTTAATTTGTATAATTAAGTCATGATTTGCATTAGTTCCTATTATCTATCTTTATATAATTTCTTGAATAAGATGTCATGCATTGCATGTAATTTTCTGCTTTCAGGAAATCATATAAAAAAGATGAGTTTACAGGAGTCTGTGAGAGAATGGAGGCCAAACTAGAATTAAAGAAGAGCTAAAGGACCATGCTTAAATGTCTAAGGGGTGCAGCTGGAGTGCTTGGGTCGTCTACCATGTTTGAAAGAAAATGCTAAATGCAAAATTAGAGCATCACTTGACAAGACCTCATGCACTCCCGCATGAGATCTCTGCTTTTAATATATATTGATGATTATTCCTTTATAACTCCTAATCACTAATCAACATGAGTCTCAAAGAACTTTGTGATAGGACTTTATCATACGTACAAAATAAGCATAGATTTTTTTTTTTTTTAAAGATATTGCTATTGTGTTCATCCTTTAAGAATTTAAGCATAGATTAAATTTTCGTTATTTTTGACAATTTTTCTTTGATTCATTTATAATTTATATATTGTTTTGATTTAAATGAATTTTTTCTCAAATTTTCAGAGGATGGACTTTAGATAAGATGTTCAACTTTTATACGCCAAGCATTGATTGTAAGTATTGTAAATGGAACAAATAGAGATAAGAAATTAAGAATATGGTCCATTTTGGTTGGCCTTAGCTTGATATGTCTAGACATCAATTTTCTCTCTTGCCAAATGTAGTGACCCAAAAGGGGGTCTTACATTTCATGGAATCCCACATTGTCTAGGGAAGCACATGGGGATGTGCTTATAAGGAACCAACATCAAAGAATATCAAACCAGAGCTTGATATATCCACACCAATCCCTTTAACTGGAAACCAAAGAAACAGCTCTTGAGCCGAAGCACTAGAAAACCTAGCAATCTATCCGAAACTAGAGTCCCAGAAACGTTTCCGTCATAATGCAATTGACTTTCAAACTTAGCATTGCAAGCTTGATCCAAGTAACATAATATTCTAAATTTCTATAAGAAACTCCTTTAAAATGTTTAACCATAGACAATAAAAACATAATATAAGTTAGAATAAAAATGAAAAGTTTATTAAGCACTAAAAGACTTGCAACAAAAAATCTCTCCATTGCCCATTGAAAAAAAAAAAAAAAAGAAGCAAAAATCATACTTAATATTTTTCAATTAAATATTTAAATAGTGGATTTTAATTCTAAAATGGAGGGTAAGTTTGGAAACTTGCCTTTGAATAAAAACTTTGCATTTTTAATTAAAATGTGTTTTGATCAAATGGATGTCAAATGGCAAGGGGAAATTTTTTTTTTCCCTTTAAGCTTTGGGTGAAGTGATGTTTATAGACCTCAAGGAAGAAAAACATAATTATACCAAAAAAAAAAAAAAAAAAATCTCAAACCAAACTGCCAAAGTTGACATGCATGTTGGCACATTTATAAAACTTTGTGCCATGTACATCTTGTTACCAATGCCATATGATGAACTTGTCTTTGGTTTTTGGAATCAGAAAATTTGGCAATGTTGATAGAATGATCATGAGGGGTGAGGGGTGAGGAGTGTGGAGTGACTCTCGTGTAATGCTTTGGCAACTAACTAAAGTGAACCACAGCCATGTGTTTTTTTTCCTTTTTTAACACTCCATGTTGACTTTGTTGTGGCCTTTCAAAATTCAAAATAAATAACAATATTTTCTTGGGAAATATTGATAAAAGAAGTAAAATATGAAATGATTAGTTTTATTCCAAAAAAAAAAAAAAAAGTAGTTGAAGAAAGTTGTTGATGGCAATGACAATGTCAAAGTAACGGAGACTAGTAAAACCAACTTCCCTCCAGCCACATTTCTCTCTCTCTCTCTCTCTCTCTTTTCTTGGAGGGACTTGAGAATGGGTGTGTGAGTGTCATTCAAGAATAAGGAAAGAAAAAAAATTATTAAAAATAAAATTTGAGACATGTTAAAATTATGTGATTAAATTTATCATATCTTATTAATTTAAACTTTTGGGAGAACCGGTAATTTAACATTTTTCATTTTTCATCCTTAAATTATTGAAAAGTTCATTTTTGTCCCTAAATTATTTAATTTTGTATAATTTAGGAGTCCATTTAGTTAGAGAAATGGAAAAGTGGTTGGAAAATAGTAGGAGGATTGAAAATATTTAGTTTTCCTTCATATTTGTTTGGTTGAGAGATGAAAAAATGGAGAGATAAAAAGTTCTTTTGTTTGGTTAAGAAGAAAAATAAGATAATAGGAAATAGATTTAGTATAAATTTACTATTATATCCCTATTAGATAAAATAAAAAGTAACACATTATATTTTTATTAAAAATTTGTGTATAAATGAATAATTCATTAAAAAAAGGCACAAGAAGTTTAAGAATAAAAAATATTTTCTTAAAAAAAAAAAAAACTAAACTAAACTGACAATAAAAGAAACAAATGAAAAAGAAAAAAGAAAAAAAAAGGGATAACTTTCTTGAACAAGGCTGAGCGAATAGCAAAGACGAAAAGACAAAAAGTAATGTCATGTATCTGGGTAATAGGTGAAGAGCAAGGAAGAAACAAACAATTTTGTTCAAAATGAAGGGGGGTAATTTTGTACAAAATGCCTAGTCTCATTTTCTCCCCAATTTGGAGAGATGAAGTTTCGGTGAGCCCAGAGAGAAAAACAACCGAACTCTACCAATTTTCTCTCCTCCTTTCCTTCCAACCAAACACCCTTCCTATCCATTTTATCTCCTATTTTCCACTTTTTTAAATTTTTTTTTTTATCCTTTCTAAAATTACTCCAACCCAACACAGCATAAGTTTCTATGGACCACCCTAAAAAAATTTATAAAATCACCACTGAATTAAGCTCGATATGTTTATGAAGAACTTGATTCTTTTACAAGCCTAATCTCCATCTAAATTTCAATTCCTAATTTCAATCTAAATTTCAAATCAGTAAAGCATAGTATATCCAAACTTTAATTAATTAATTTTTTTATTTTTTTTTTGTGTTGCATGTGTGCTTTTTCTTTCTCTCATTTGGGTGATGGGAGGGAGGAATTGTGGTAGGGATTTCAAGTTTTTTTTTTTGGATACTTGACATGATTAATCATGTGGACATCACATGTTACGCAACTTTTTAAGTTCTTCAATCTTCCAGAAAAAAGGAATAGTTTGTTGATCCTCATATTGCACTTTAATAATTCCGGAGACTCGTTTGATTGATCTGGTATATATACCTGTTTTTCTTTCCTGGGTTATTGGTCTGGTTTCATTTTTTTAGTTTTTATATATAAAGAACTTCATTATTGTTTAATGTTTATCATTCCAATTGAATTTGTTTTTATGTGTTTTATAAAGAACTTCATTATCTATATTCATGATTAGATGTCACTCATTGTCACAATATTAGCACTAAGCTGCTGTTTTTCTTGTTCTCATTTCATTAATTTTAATAACTGTTAGGTTCTAAGAATTAGGAACTAATGTATTAGAACTTCAATTTGTAATGTTGGCAAACCATGATCAAAACATTCTTTAAGTCTTGTGTTAGACTTGCTCAAAGTATGGCTTTTTATGTAAAGTTGGAATTGTGTTGACTGCAGAATTACTGTGCACTTTCTGCCTGACTCGATCGATCGAGAATTAGACTCGACCGATCGAAAATCGTGTAGAACGTTTTTCTGCAGAATTCTCCAACTCAGCCCTAGCCCATTTAATGTATAGGGTTTTATGTTTTGCTCTAAGTATATAAGGGAAAACCCTAGCCACGTTTTTAGAGTTCTGAATGCTGTGTTTGTGAATCTATTTGTTAGATCTAGAGATATTTGCCTTCACATATACTTAGGGTTTCCAAACTCAAGATTCATGTCAAGAGCTTGGAAAATCATACAGTTGCAGAATCAAAAGAGCTTCAAGATATACAAGCAGGTGCGCTTGTGAATTGTTGAAAAATTCAAGGAAAGAAGGAGGCCGTGGATCTCGGAGCTGTCACGTGGTCGTGGTAGTAAGTTTCCTACACTAGGTATCAATAGGATATTAGTGCTCTAAGTCTTATTGTGTAAACTTCGATTCTTTCATAGTGGATTCAGTTTTACCTTGAGGATAGCTAGGTTAAATCCTCCCCAGGTTTTTACCGGTGTGGTTTCCTGGGTCATCACATCATGTGTTCTTTATTATTCTGCACTTTTACATGATTTGATATATTTGCTATAACTTAGATCTGTTTAAATTACCTAAGTTAATCACTTGGCTAATTCACTAGGTTAATCTATTTGGGTTTAAGGGGTCTAAACGAACTAACAAGTGGTATCAGAGCGGGTAGCTTTTATTTTTGATCCTTTGATCTTTAAGCTGATCCTTGACCCCTGTTGTCATGGAACACGGACACTCTCTTGTTGTTCCACCTCACTTTGATGGAAATAACTATGCTTATTGGAAAGTAAGGATGAAAGCATTCCTGAAATCCATTGATGAGAGAGTCTGGAACTCCGTTGAGTACGGATGGGAGAAGCCTACTACTCCTGTGAGTGAGTGGCAAACTTCTCAAAAGGAGGCAGCTGCTTTCAATAGTAAAGCTATGAATGCTATTTTCAATGCTGTCTCCATGGAGGAATTTAAGAGAATCTTTAATGTTGAGGTTGCTCATACTGCTTGGAATATCCTCCAGACTGTGCATGAAGGCACAAAGGCTGTTAAGATAAATAAATTGCAGCAATTAACTACTAGATTTGAAAGCATTAGAATGAATGATGATGAATCTTTTGATGAGTTCTATGCTAAACTGAATGATATTGTTAATTCTGCATATAATTTGGGTGAAATCTATGATCAACCTAAAATTGTTAGGAAGATTCTTAGATCTTTGACTGAGGACTTTAGACCCAAAGTGACTGCCATCACTGAAAGCAAGGATGTGGACTCCATCCCTGTTGATGAACTTGTAGGATCTCTTCAATCTTATGAGTTAGACCTACCCAAGACAAACAAATCCAAATCAATGGCTCTTAAGTCTGTTGATGATGTTGAGGATGGTGGATTTGATGATGAACTCTCTGCTACAGAGATTGCCTATCTTGCCAAGAACTTTAGAAACTTTCTTAGGAACAATAACAGAAGGGCAAGAGGCAAGAACACTGTTGAACCTAGAAATTTTAGGAGGAATGATCCCACTAAGGTTAATAACACTGAAAAACCTAAGGAGAAAGTAGGTAAACCTTCTAATAATTCTTTGGGACAACAATGTTATGGATGTCAAGGGTATGGGCATATGAAATCTGAATGTCCTACATACTTGAAGTCTAAGGGTAAGGCTATGGCTGTAACCCTTAGTGATGATGAAGTTTCTGACAATGAATCCGCTAGTGATGAGGATGGAAACTTCATTGCTTTCACTGCTACTACTGTAGTTAATGAAAGCGTATCTGTTGAAGAGAGCCCTTCTGATGGGGAACTCTCTGAAGATGCAGATTCACAGGAAGCCTATAATAAACTTTGCAAAGTTGCTGCAAAGGATGCCATGAATGTTGATTTAGGCTTAAAGAAAATTGCATCTCTTGAACTTGATAAGAAGAATTTACTTGTGAAATTGTTTGATGCAAATGAGCTTTTGAATAATGTGAAAACTGAGAACATGCTTTTACTTGATAAAGTTAAATGTTTGGAACTTGAATTATTTGTTACTAGAGAACAAACTAATAGGTCTGCAAGCTCCAAACTTGATCACATGTTGAGTGTTTAAAAGTCTCATTCTGACAAAACTGGCCTAGGTTTTGTGGATAGCATCTTTATGCTTGAATCTTCTACCACAAAATTTGTTCCCTTTTCTAAACCTTCTAAGAGTGAGATTGTCAAACCCTTGGTGAGTGAACCTGCTAAATCTGTAGATGTTACTCCACCTAGGAAGATTAGGGTTGATCTTCAAGCTTCTCATTCTAGAGCTTCTACTTCTTCTAAGGGCAAGTTGCATGATAAGCCTGCATGGGTTTGTCATTTTTGTGGAAAGTCTGGACATATTCATCCAAATTGTTTTAAGTTGCAAGCTGCAAAGCGAGCAAATAAACCTAAAGTACCTGTGCCTTAAGCACAAGATCCTATGATACTTATTGGTGAATTGGTAAAGGCATTAAACCTTTATTCCAATCCTGTAGTTGCTCAGAATTCTAATGTGAATCATAACTCCAATGCTAGAGTTGCATCTAAAAAGTTTTGGATGCAAAAGGCTCAACCTAATTAAGTCTGTCTGACATGGTCCTTGTGCTTCATTGCTCTATCTTTTGTGACCTTTGTTTCAAGGAATTGCATTGCATAACATTCATGCATTTCATTCTAGGATGTTTGTTTCTTTTATATTAAAACAAAAATTTTTTTTTGCAAATTATGTTTTTGCTATTTTCTTGAAAGTGAAGACAAGGTTGGTCAATCAAATTTTGCATAACATGTTTATGTACCTTGTTTAGCTTTGATGCACTTATTTCTATTGCACTTTACTAGCTGAAGTTTTGTTGTGCATGTTGTGTGGGAAGATGCTATATTTGTTGATCACATAATCTTGATCTTGAAGTATTATGTCTTTGATTGTCGGACTTGGTCTTATTGAGAAAGGCATAAATAACCATCTCACCATTGTTTACTAGCCAATCATGAACACCTTAGTGCATATCGTAAGATTTTGTGCTCGAGAAAGTGTAGCACATGCACAAAAAGAACATAAGGTGTAGCCTCTATTAAAATTGGTGTGTACATTATTGAGCTATAATAATTTCACAATTCAAATAAAATTGGTGTGTACATTATCCCGGCTATATTATTAAGTTTCTAATCAATTAATTGAATATTAATTCTGAGGCAAATCAAGAAACTTACATGATTGCAAGCTTTTATTTTAGGAGATGTGAGAGTTATATGATGTAACTCTTTAAGAAATAGTCTCTTTCAAATTCATGAGATGAATTTTGTAGAAACTGTGATTGATTACTATGTGCATATCACCTCACGTGTTTCTCAAGCTTATGCTAGTTGCACACACAACACAAGTTATTCTTTGCTAAACTGTGTACATGTTTTTGTGTGTTTTTTGGTCTAACCAACCAAGTTTGAATAATTCTGGAAATTGATGCAGAACATGTTTGCCAGTCTAAATGGTTGAGGGATATTAAGAGAAAATCTTACTTTGAGTGTTCTGGGTTTAACAACATGGGTTTTTGGAATACATTTCATCTTATACTCATGCATTTTTTTTTATAAAATCTAATGCTTTGAGGAGTTTTTGAGCTAATATGTTTCATTTTTCAAAAATTCAATTTTTCCAGAATTTCGATCGATCGAGTTTGTTTTTCGATCGGTCGAAATTGTTTTTAAAATCTCAGAAAAGTCTCTGTGTGTTTCGATCGGTCCTCGATTGGTATTGGATCAATCGAAGGATTTTCGACCGATCGAATGTAATTTTCGATCGATCGAAAATCGGGCTGAGTGTTTTTAAAAAGGTTTTTTTTTTTTTTTTTTTTTTTTCACGTGATTCTTCACTTTTCAAAATCTTTTCAAACACCTTTTTCTCCCTACCAACCGGTCAAAGAAATTTTTGCTGTTTTTGTTGTTTTCGTCCGTTCTTTTTGCATCAATCCTCTCTCCCAAGGCCGGTAAGTCTCTTTTGCCCCTCCTTTTGTTTTTAATTTCATGTTTCGTGCATTATTTTCATGCATTTTGGGTTATTTTCGGCAGTACTGTTTTTGGTTTTTTTTGGAATTGATTTTGGCTCTTTTTCTTTCAAATTAATCATGGGTTTTTGTGGGGACACTATATGCAAACACTACAAGTGGTTTAATTTGATTAATTTGGTGTTTTGTGGACTTTTTGAAAATCTAGGGCTTGAAATTGATGAATTTGGGGTTTTTGTTCAATTTGATATAAATTGATGAAATTGACTTGTTAGATTGATTAATTTGATCATTATATTGAGTTATATAACTGTTGTGTTGATCAATTTATCAATTAATTGTGTTTTGAAAAATTGGGTTTTTCAAAGTTGGGTATTTTTAATTTAAAACTCATGCTCAATTCAATTTTGTTAATTTGGATTATTTTTGAACTTGTCACTGCATTAGTGCATGCATCATTTGCATATTTTGTTCATACATCATATAGATTGTTTTTTTCTATATTTTATGCTGTGCTAACTTGCAGTCTGCCCTTGGTTTTTGTTTTTGCTCTTCTCTTTCTGTGTCTCTTTTTTCTTTCCTTAGCACCATGCCTAGGAAAACTAGAGCCTATAGGACTTCTGATACCTTCATTTGATAGTGATCGGTTTCCTAGTGAGAAGAACCAAGAGACCTATGAGACCTTTAATCTTAGGCGTCATATTTGGGCTGAGCGTAGGGTCATTCTAGATGAGGTTGATCTTGAGGTGAGACGTAACTTTGAGCGTAGGGGTTGGTTATCTTGGCTAGATTTTGAGCATCCTCCTCCTGCTACCTTGATTAGAGAGTTCTATTCGAACCTCTCTATCCACATCTATGATACCAACACCTTGGTTAAGGTTTGGTTACGAGGTGTAGAGTATCGCATTACCCCTTCGGTAGTGTCTGATGCTCTTGGGGTGCCCATTGTTGATCATCCTGTTTTTCCTTATGAGGAGTCTCCACCTTTAGATGATGTTATGTCATACATTACTGGGTCTTCTATCCAGTGGGGTTCTGATCCTCGGATCACGTCTGCTGAGCTCTCTTAGCTTCATTACCTTTTCTTTAGGATTGCCGTCATTCCTTGTGGCCTATTTCTCATTTTCATACTATTCCTATTGAGCGGTGTGTCTTTTTGTATGCTCTTGTTACTGATGCTCCTATCAGTTTTCTACGCCTGTTTCTTCGTTTTTTGAATGAGGTACATCGGAGTAGTTCTACGGCTCATGCTTTGTTCTTTCCTGTCTTTATTCATAGGATTCTCCTTTATCTCGGTTTAGGTGATTTTCCTGCTTCTGAGCCTGTACACGTTATTGCTCCTATAGGTGCTACCTTTTTGAGGCAAAGGGTTGCTCAACTTCGAGCTAGTTCTAAGCGTCCTAGGGTAGAGCCTTCCGGTGTCACTCCACCCCTTTCTTCTTCTACAGATGTTCCTGTAGCTGAGACGTCTGCTGATCCTGCTGCTGCTGCTGTTGATGCTCCTCCACCTTCTCCTTCGGATATTTCTAATATTCGTCGGACTCTGAACATTGTCATGACCATTCAGGCGGCTCATGGTCAGCTTCTGGTGGATGTCCTTGATGAGCTTCGGGCTTTGAGAGCGGATTTGGCGAGTTTTCGTCGTTCTCCTTGATGATGAGTGAGTGCCCTTTGGCAATTCGTCACAAAAAGGGGGAGTGCATTGTATTGAGGAGTTCTTTTTTGTAGAGGTGATTTTTGTTTTAGGGGGAGTTTCTTTTGGATATCTGTGTGATACTGTTGAGCTTGTGGAGTTATTAGATTGTATCTAGGTGCTTCACTTTGTATTTACACTTTTGGCTCTTGTTAGGAGATTTTTTTGTTGAGATACATTTTTATGTATATGTTTCTTGTTTCACTATGCTACTTTACTTATTGATTTATATTGATGATGTTATTCATGATACATGTCTGTATTTTGTGTCATGTGAAATCAAGAAGTTCTTTTTTATATTCCTTATTTTTTCCACACATGCGTTTATGTGTTTGTTAAGTGTTACAGGAATATACATGTTGATTCAGTCGTGCTGCTGTCTACTTTGCAACTGTTAGATAGTAGTTAGGTTGAATTTGTTTAGTGGCTTTTTATTTTGTAATGGGCTGTTTCAATTTGTAAACTTTGAGCTTTTTGTTAAGTCTGTGTTTTGTCACGGATTGCCAAAGGGGGAGTTTGTTAGGTTCTAAGAATTAGGAACTAATGTATTAGAACTTAAATTTGTAATGTTGGCAAACCATGATCAAAACATTCTTTAAGTCATGTGTTAGATTTGCTCAAAGTATGGCTTTTTATGTAAAGTTGGAATCGAGTTGACTGCAGAATTACTGTGCACTTTCTGCCTGACTCGATCGATCGAGAATTAGACTCGACCGATCGAAAATTGTACAGAACGTTTTCTGCAGAATTTTTCCAACTCAGCCCTAGCCCATTTAATGTATAGGTTTTATGTTTTGTCCTAAGTATATAAGGGAAAACCCTAGCCACGTTTTTAGAGTTCTGAATGCTGTGTTTGTGAATCTATTTGTTAGATCTAGAGGTGTTTTCCTTCACATACACTTAGGGTTTCCAAACTCAAGATTCACGTCAAGAGGTTGGTAAATCATACAGTTGCAGAACCAAAAGAGTTTCAAGAAATACAAGCAGGTGCGCTTGTGAATTGCTGAAGAATTCAAGGAAAGGAGTCCGTGGATCTCGGAGCTGTCACGTGGTCGTGGTAGTAAGTTTCCTACAGGCAGGTAGCAATAGGATGTTAGTGGTCTAAGTCTTATTGTGTAAACTTCAATTCTTTCATAGTGAATTCGGTTTACCTTGAAGATAGCTAGGTTAAATCCTCCCCAGGTTTTTACCGGTGTGGTTTCCTGGGTCATTATATCATGTGTTCTTTATTATTCCGCACTTTTACATGATTTGATATATTTGTGTTAACCTAGATCTGTTTAAATTACCTAAGTTAATCACTTGGCTAATTCACTAGGTTAATCTGTTTGGGTTTAAGGGGTCTAAACGAACTTACATTTTTGATAACGGGTTGGGTTGGGTTTGGGTCATAAAATTTCAAACCCACCAAACCCGACCCGACTCACCCATATATTTAATATATATATATATATATTTAAAATATATTATATAATTAATAAAATTTTTAACATAACTAGCTCTTCCTATCCTATTTAAAAATCAATTAATTCACACAAACCCTAGTAAATTACTATTGTTGTTTAGTCATTAGTGTTGTTTGCCTTTAAGGAGTTACATTGATACTAATCTTTAGGTTTTTTTTAAACATATTTATATTTATATTTATATTTTTTTCTACTAAATTTAATAATAAGAATAATAATAATAATAAAAAATGTGTCCAACCCATGGGTTTAACCCAATCCATGTGGGTTGGGTTGGACTTATGTGATGGGTTGGGTTGGGTTGGGTTGGACTTATGTGATGGGTTGGGTTGGGTTGGGTTGAATTTTTTTTTACCCATCATGGGGGGTTGGGTCAAAAAATCTCCTTAACCCGACCCAACCCGACCTTGGCACACCCATATATATATATATATATATATATATATATATATATATATATATATATAAGAGCAACCACATCAACTCTTGCAAAGTCTTGCAAAATACAAAAAGTAGTTCATTTTACACATTTTGACCAAAAAAACACTCACATCAGTGGGAGTAAAATTGTGCATAAATGCACAAGTGCTATAGTATATGCACGGTTACTGTAGCTCTTCTATACATTATTTTAGTATTATTTCTCTCCCCTCACATTCTCTCTTCCCCCGACTCTCTCTCTCTCTCTCTCTCTCTCTCTTCAACTCATAATCTTAGCACCTCCACAAAACAGACCAGCATCGCAACTCAACACTGCCAAACACCACCACCGCAACCCACCACCACCAACCACCACCACCACAACTCGGATACACCACAAAATCAACCAAAAATTAAACAAACCCACACATAGTCACACCACAAAATCAATAAAAAATCAAACACACCCACATCCACACACGGACACACCAACAGAGACAAAGACAGACAGAGAGAGCATTGCCAATGCTACCGCTGGATTGGAGAGGCGATTCATTAGTGGATTGTGGATTAGAGAGGCAATTTCATCACTGTCGCCATCACCGTTGCTGCATGTGGATCGGTGTTGGCGGTGTAAATAGGTGCTTGTGGGTTGACAGAGATTGATGGTGCTTGTGGGTTTTGATGGTTGTGGTGCTTGTGATGGAGTGTTGATCTGACTGTGAGAGAAAGAAGAAGAAAGAAGAGGAACAAAAAGAAAGAGGAAACGACAGAGAGATAAGGAAAAAGAAAGAAGAAAAAAGAAGAGGAAGAATAGGAAAAAGAAATGGCAGAGATAAAATAATATTAACAAAAGAATATAAAAATATTATTTATATAAATTATAGTGTATAATAGATGAACTGATGTGGGTGTTTTGTAAAAATGATGGTGTAAAATAAAAAAGTAGGTTTTTTTTTTTTGTTTAAAATAGAGGGAATTTTTTAGAAGAGCTGATGCAGTTACTCTAACATAATAGACAAGTTTTCAATGCAACAAGTTCTTTAAACATTATTTTTGCCCATGTCTTCTTTTATCACTTAAACAATTCAATTCTTGAATGAATAGAAATTTGATTTTAATATTTCTAATCTGTAAATTTTTTGTTTGTCTATGTCCAAATATTCTATTTCAAGGAAACTTGCAAAGTGACCATAAAATGTTGAAAAAAGAAGAAAAATTTGTGAACCTAAACTGTTCTTCTTCATATATATACTTTCACTGATACCGTTTTCAAATGATTCAACTGTTATATTGGCATTAAATGCCTAATTTAACCTAATTTACACTAGGGTTTTTTTTATATATATAAAAAAGGAATGAGTTAATCTGAAGAAAGAGTAGAGAATCTAGAGATAATATTTGTAAAGTGGATTCAAGAAGGGTCTCTACAATTACCAAATCATGATTTACTGAATGTAACCTTGTCTGTAAAGTGGATTCAAGAAGGGTCTTTGCAATGATTAAATACAATAACAAAGATTGGAAGCACTAGAACCACACATGTCTATTAACACACCAAAAAAAAGAAAAAGAAAAAAAGAAAACACTAAAGTCCAACATGGTTGCTAATGAAAACAACATTCTTGGGACCATTACATGTGGGACATTTCGGGAGTAAACAATCCTTGCCAACTATCATTATAAACAAACCTAAATCTCACATTTACCTCACTTGCTTACAATGACAATTACATGATCAAATAATTTCATCCCAACAAGCTAGGATCTAAATGTATATCAGCTTAGAGAGACACTTGTGCAATAACATAATTAACACGAACCAACCTAGAGACGAGTCTAGTCTAGTCAATTCAAACCACTTTGCCTAATTTTAACCTTTTTAATTACAATGTTAAATTGGATAAATTTTTCTTTTAAATTGGGTTGGAAGAATCTCCTTTAGCTCGTTATGTAGCAATTCATAAGACCGGCCAGTAATTTCATGACAATGTATTTAATCACATAATTCATCAAATCATTTGAACAAGTTGCACGACTATATATTTAGATCTGTAATTTCATCATTTTCATGCACATAGCACATATTAAAAATAGAGAATAAATTGTTTATATATGCAATAAATACATTTCTGAAATCATAGGAGACGAGGGTTAAAGTAGTTGAACAAGAACAAATATAATTGTTTGATTCATTGATATCACACTACTTATATGGATCATCTTATATCTAAAAAAAGCAGAAGCATTGGCACCTCTAGATGCTATTTCCTAAGTAGTTTTGCAAATATAATAACTAACTAAAATGTTACAAAAATAAAGCTAAATACAAAAAAAAATTCAACCATGCACACTCCTAGTCTTAGAGGTTTAAAAAAAAAAAAAACTGAACGTACCATTAAACTCAACTCATCACTTTAATAGTTGAACTCACCCCACCTGCTAAGAAATATATATTATATCAGCGATTGTTTGTGCTAATTAAGCTGTTATTATTGGCTTACTGCACAAGCCTAGCTCTAAATATGTTTGAAGGCAAAATTTATCATTTTTTAAAACTAAAATTGAAGGCACAAAAATATATATATTTTTTAATAATAAAAAGTCAGGGATAAATTATTTTTTTTAGTTTATACGTAATTTTGGTAAGCCTGCCTGGTTGTGGTCGATGTCTTCCCACTGAAATGGTGCGTTTGCCCCTCTCGTTCCCACTGCAACTTCTCTCTCTCTCTCTCTCTCTCTCTCTCTCTCTCACTTCAACAGTCAACACTTTAGCTCCAAATCCAAAAATCCATTACAAAGCAGAATTCAACGAATCAGAACCCTGCATCATGGATATTGTTGAAAAAAAATTACAATTCTTGTGATTTTTTTTTTGGAATAAAATCCTTCTCGTATGAGAGATTGTTAGCTTGAATTGCTAATGGAATAATGCTAGTACCACAAAAAAACCCATAACTTTGCCACAACTTGTTCACGAACCCACCACTCACAACTTGCTATGTGGACAAGTTGTGGAAAAAGTTGTGGGTTTCTTTGGTGATTATTGGCTATTGATTTCGTACAGTTTGTGTGTATCTGAATTTCATACAGTTTTCTCCAACATATTAAAGGATACTCAGTGATGATGTCAAGAATCAAGTCAGTAAGCTGCAGAGTCTTCGTGCGTTCCGAGTGAACCTGCACAAGTAAAGTGAATCCTCAAAGGGAAGCACCGGCATGGTACCGGCCAACGACCCTCCGACGATTAAGTTAATATTGCTCGCAACTCTAGAGTGCCAGAGTCGGGTAGAATCATACGTACCTTCGTTCATGGGGGTCGAGGGTATTTATAGTGGTGTAGAGTTAGGGCCTTTGGCGTGTCCCAGGAGATGACTTCTGACCGGAATCGTACCTTAATGCGTGTTCCTTACGGAATTCTTCCCTCACCGGAGCCATCCCCTGTTGCGTGCTACTCCTGGGATCTCTGACTCCTCGGAGCCCTCCTTAATTGCGTGGAGTGCAAGTTATCCTCGCACGTGCGAGATGCGAGTCATCCTTGCATCTTTAGCTCTCTGGCGAACTCCTGCCCCGTCAATCCCTTTAACGGGTCTGAAGCTCGCCCTGTCGGCCTTGGGGCCCGACCGGAAAGGGACTCCACCCAGCGAGCCCGTCAGGCTCCGCCTGACGGGTGAGGGTGTCCTCATTTCCCTTATCAGTTCCCCCCCCACTCCGTGGAGTCGTCGGTCAAAGTTGACGACCCGTGGAGTGGTCTTTGTCGTCTCTGTCCCCTGCTCTGAGGAAAGTCATTTATGGCGATTGCCTCGAGCCGCCTTCATTTAATGCTGAAAGACGTGGCGCAATCTAATTGGATCCACTTTAGGACGAGGGCGTCGCTTCGTCTTCCGTGCGTATTTGCATGTATATATACGCTGAACTCCTCTCACTTTTGCTCATTTTCTATTTGCTGATTTTCAGAATGAAACCGTCACTCCAGAAACTTCTGTGCTTCCGTCCTGAGTGAAACCGTCATTTTCAAGGATCTGTCAGTCTATCTTGGTAAGTTGTACATTTCTTTTGCCTTCTCTCTCTTTATTTATTTTCTATCCTTATCCTGGTTGATTTGTGAAAGGATTTCATAGAGAGGACGTCAACATAGGTTCTTAGAATCAATCCGTCGCTTGTAGGTAGTCAGATGTCCAGTGAGGCGACGAGTACGCAATTGTCAATCGGCGAGGGAACGGGCTACGATGAGGTCTTTGGTCTGAGTCGTGAGCCTGAGGACCTCTCCTGGTCGTCAGAGAGGGAGACGACGGCCCGGTCCCCTGACGACGTCGTCGAGAGTGACGGCGAGGAAAGCGGAGAAGGGGTAGCCGAGGGTGAAGGGGAAATGGTTAGTGACGAGGAGAGTGAGGATGATGAGAATTCCCAAGAGGGGTCCTTAGGGGGTCCCGAGGGTAATCGTCCCTTCATCCTCCCCAGCGATTGGGCCGTCAATAGGTTTTTGCCAAAAATGAGCGACCGGGTCTTCGGGGAGTTACGTGCTCGCTACCAAATCCCGGACAACATTCCCATCCGTCTTCCCAAGAAGAATGAGAAGTGTTACACCGGGAGGACCGCTGACGTTGGCATGTACGATGCCATGTTTGCAGTGGGACTGAGGTTACCCTTGACGGCCTTACACCATCAACTGGCGGACTTCCTGGGGCTGTCCGTCAGCCAGATCGCTCCGAATGGTTGGAGGCTCTTTATCAGTGCTGAAGTGTTATGGGGCTGTCTGAGTGGTGGGAACTGTCAGCTCACTCTGGACGAGTTCTTCTATTGTTACCGTCCCCAACATATCGTCTCCTCCCAGGGAACTTACCATTTTGCCCCCCGGGAGAAAGACTTAAGGCTCGCCTCCGACATGCCTGATTCTAATAGGAATTGGAAAAGTAGGTTTTTCTTTGTAAAGGGGACGGATTGGGTGTGCCGTCCAGAGGAGTGGGCTACCATTCCCAATGGTTTTGACAACACATGGGGGGTTATTAGAGCTTCAGGTCGCGCCCCGTCAACCTTTGCTTGCTTCTTTCCCGTCGGACCTATATTTGCTCGTTTTTTATGTACTGACGTTTCTACCTTTCCTCTTTTTTAGCCAACACCCGTCCAAATATAATTGACAGCCAGTGGGACTTCATCCGGCGGGTTCTGGAAATTCCTCTCGAGCAACGGAAGTGCAGGGATTTGATCACCCCTGACGACCTCTATTTGTACTGTGGGGGCCCAGAACCGTCAGAGGAAGCTCGAAAGTTGGATGGGCACTGTCGCCGTCGTAAGTATCAGGCTTCTTCTTTTCCCTTGCCGTCAGTTTTTTTTTTTTTTTTTTTTTTTTTTTTTTTTTTTTAACGTTCTTCTGTTAACCTTTAAAGAAATGGAAGCAGCAAGGCAAAGGGTGAGGGCGGCTGCAGCGAGGAAGAAAGAGGAAGAGAGGAAGGCTAGGGGTGATGGCGTCTCCTCTTCTGCCCCCAAGGCTGTCACCAAGGTCCCTCTGAAGAGGAAGCCTGACGGGAGGGATGACCGTCCACTCAAAAAGGTGGCCGTACCTCCGGGGATGGACCCCCCACGAGGTCTCCTCCCAAGACTGGCAGGGGAGCGGGCAAGGGGGTAATGACCTTGTCAGGCCCTGTGGTGGAGGGTCCCCGTCGACTGCTGACACACAAGGACTACGCTGTAGAGGAAGTCGGAGCTTTTTAAAGCCGACGGACGTGGAGTTCTGCGACCAGTTGGGGACGGAGGACCTGGGGGCGTCAGCCCTCTTCGACCTTACCCGGGTAAGCTTATCTATATTTTTACCAGTTACCTCTCCTCACCGACACCCTTAGACTGACGGCCACCTTTTGCAGGCCTTAGTGCGTGTGAAGGCACTCCAGGACCGGTACATCGCCAAGGAGGGGGTCGTCACTCGGGTTAGGAAGCACAACAAGAACCTGTTGGACCAGCGGGAGCAATATAAGGATGCCGTTCGCACCCTGAATGGCGAGCTGAAGGGAGTGAAGGAAAGGTTGGAGGAAGCGGGCTGTCAGGTTCAAGCACTGTAGGGGGAGCTGACGGCCATGGGCGAGCAAGTGAGGAAGGCGGGAGCTGACGCCGTTAACGAGTTTAAGGAGTCGCAGCTCTTCGTTGACTCGTATGCTGAGTACTATGGCACGGGCTTCCAAGACTGCCTCAAGCAGGTCGCGTCAGCCTACCCGGAGCTGGATCTGTCCGGAATCACTTTGGATGACCCGTTGCCGACGACTCCTGCCGCCGACCCCACCGTCAAGGAGAGTGACGACTCGACGGGTTCAGGCCTTCCTTCACAAAGCGACGGCGTTGTCTTGGCCCAACTTGCTACAACCCCTCTTGAGACGTTGGACCTAGAGGATCCTCCTGCCCAATCCAAGGATGACGGGGCCCCTGCTGACGCTCTTGTTGCCCAGCCTTAGTGGTTTCCTTCCTATATTTTTGCATATTTGGTGTATTAAGCAACTTTTGATGCCCTGATGTCTTCTGGGCCACGTTTGTAAAAACTCTTTCCATTTATGGTATCTTATATTTGCGATGTGCGGATGATTTCCCCCCCCCCCCCCCATTTTTTTTTTGTCTATTTCATGGTAGTTTAATCTTGTATTTTTGGTGTGTGTTTTTTTTTTTTTTTTTTTTTTGAAGCCATAACCTCTTAGTGGGGTCGTCAGCCTTCATGCTTAACAGGCTTTAGTGCCCTTTTTATATTGGGATAGGGCTGCCAATACGTGAACCGTCAGCTTTTAAGTTGTCAGTTTTTGTGCTTGACTGGCTTTTACGCTTTGTATCCATTTGGGAGTGCTGTTGGTTCTAGGTCGTCAGTTTTTTATGCTTGACGGGCTTTTATGCCTTATTTGGCCCTTTTAGGATGGGGCCGTCAGCTTTTGAGCCGTTGGCTTTTATGCTTGACCGGTTTTTGCGACCCTTTAAGACAGGATTATTGGCTTTTTAATTTTTAGGATAGTGTCGTCGCCTTGAGGCCGTCTGGTTTCTACCCGATCCCTTTAGGATGGAACCGTCATCTTTTGAGCCATTGGCTTTCGTGCTTGACGGGCTTTTATGCCTTGTAGGTCTTTTAGGATGTTGGCTTCTAAGCTGTCAGCTTTTATGCATGACGCTTTTATGCCTTGTAGATTCTTAGGATGTTGGCTTCTAAGCCGTCAGCTTTTATGCATGACGCTTTTATGCCTTGTAGATCATTATACCGTCGACTTTGTTACCTCACATGTTTTAAGGTCCAACACTTGAAAAAGCATAGAAGAAATTGAATAAACTTCTGAACCTTGCATAAATTATAAGGAGGGGAAAACATGCCGTTTGGGTTCCCAAAATACATTTAAGCAAACTATGACCCGACTTTGCCATTCTTTTATTATTGGTAGTACTTTCGTAGGTGCTCGGCGTTCCATGGATGGGGTAGTGTCTGTCCTTCCAGCGTTTCCAAGTGGTAGGTGCCTCTTCGATGCCATGACGTGACTCGGTAAGGTCCTTCCCAGTTGGGGCCGAGCTTTCCTTGTGCAGGGTCTCTGGTGGAGCCCATGACTCTTCTTAGAACAAGGTTTCCGACCCGGAAATCCCTGTGCTTGACTTGGGAGTTGTAGTACTTAGCCTTGCAATCTTGGTACCGCGCAAGCCTTTGTTCTGCTACTGCTCTGATTTCATCGATTAGATCCAGCTGTAGACGCAATGCCTCATCATTCCTGCCTTCATCGTGGGTGTTCACCCTATAGGTTGTGAGTCCTACTTCGGCCGGGATGACTGCTTCGCTTCCGTAGGTTAGCCAGAATGGCGTTTCTCCTGTAGGGGTCCTTGCCGTCGTCCTATATGCCCATAGTACGCTAGGTAGTTCCTCAGGCCATATCCCCTTTGCCCCCTCGAGCCGAGTCTTGATTATCTTAAGCAAGGATCGGTTCGTTACTTCTACTTGGCCGTTGGCTTGGGGGTGGGCGGAGGAGGAGTAGTGATTCTTTATCCCCAGCTGCGAGCAGAACTCTCGGAAGGGGCCGTTATCGAATTGTTTGCCATTGTCCGAGACTAGGACCCTAGGGATCCCAAATCTGCATATGATAGATCTCCAGACAAAGCTCTGCACATTTTTCTCCGTAATGGTGACCAGAGCTTCAGCTTCTACTCACTTTGTGAAGTAGTCTATGCCTACTACTAGGAACTTCAGCTGCCGCATAGCCGTTGGGAATGGTCCCATAATGTCTAGTCCCCATTGAGCAAACGGCCATGGGGCTATCATGGGTGTCAGCTCTTCGGGCGGCTGTCTGACGATGTTACTGAATCTTTGGCATTTGTCGTAGGCTTTGACGTAGGCTTGGGCGTCTTTTTGCATAGTGGACCAGTAATACCTTGCCCGAATCAGCTTGTGCGCCAGCAACTGTGATCCTGAGTGGTTTCCACAAACTCCCTCGTGGACTTCCCTCATGACATAGTCCGCTTCCTCGGGGCCCAAACACCTCAGGTACGGGCGAGAGAAACCCCTTTTGTATAGGACGTCCTTCACTAGTATGAACCTTGCGGCTCGGACCTTCAGTCTTCTGGAGGCTTCTTTTTCGTTCGGCAAGGCGCCGTCTTTTAAGTAGGAGACTAGTGGCGTGGTCCAATTACCCTCGGAGCCTATTTCCTGCACACTGGTAAAGTCTATTAGTGGCGACACTTGCACAAAAGAAAGCACATTGTCAGGGGCGGTCATGTGTTCTGAAGAAGCGGCTTTGGCAAGGCGATCAGCTTGCTCATTTTCTTCTCTAGGTATTTGGATTACTTCCGTTTACTTGGTTGACGACGACCTAGGAGTCGCAGTAGACTACTACTTTTGCGGCCCTCGCTGCTTTGGCGAGGTCGATCCCAGCTATCAACGCTTCGTACTCCGCCTCATTATTGGTGGTGGGGAAGTCTAGGCGAATCATGCATTCGATCCGATCTCCCTTGGGGGTGCGAAGTACGACACCTACCCCCTTGGCCTGTCTGGTTGACGATTCGTCCGAATGTAAGGTCCATAAAGGGTGCTCGTCTGCCCCCTGGTCTTCGCCGTTGGTGAACTCGGCGATAAAATCAGCGACAGCCTGCCCCTTGATGGCGGTGCGCGGGCTGTACCGGATGTCGAACTCAGTCAATTCGATCGCCCATAAGGCTAGGCGACCAGCCGCTTCGGGGTTGTGCATTGCCCGTCGCAAGGGTTTGTCGGTTAAGACAACTATCGTATGAGCTTGGAAGTACGGCTTAAGCTTGCAGGCCGCAGTGATCAAGGCGAAGGCGAGCTTCTCCATGGGCGGGTACCTTTCTTCTGCTCCGCGGAACGCCCGGCTGGCGTAATACACAGGCTTCTGGACCTTGTCTTCCTCTCTGACCAAGGCCGCGTTGACTGCTGCCGGGGAGACGGCCAGGTAAAAGAAGAGCTCTTCCCCTAGTTGCGAGGGACTCAGTAGTGGCGGTGAAGAGAGGTAGGCTTTCAGTTCTTTGAACGCCTTTTGGCACTCATCCGTCCACTCGAAAGACTTCTTCAGTGTGCGAAAGAAGGGTAGGCACTTATCTGTCGCCCTTGATATGAACCTGTTCAGGGCGGCTACTCTCTCGTTCAAGCTTTGCACCTCCTTCATGTTCTTCGGGGGGGCCATCTCCATTATGGCTCGGATCTTGTCTGGGTTGGCCTCGATGCCCCTTTGAGACACCATAAAGCCCAGAAATTTTCCCGCCACTACTCCAAACGTGCACTTCGTCGGGTTGAGCTTCATGTTGTAGGAACGGAGGGTGTCGAATGTTTCTTCGAGGTCCTTCAGGTGGTCTTCCTTCTTTCTGCTTTTTACTAACATGTCATTGACATATACCTGAACATTCCTCCCTATTTGGTTGGCGAACATTTTGTTCATGAGTCTCTGATATGTGGCACCCGCATTTTTCAGTCCGAATGGCATCACCTTGTAACAGAAAAGCCCCTGGCTGGTAACAAATGAGGTCTTCTCTTGATCAGCCACGTCCATCCGGATCTGATTGTATCCTAAGAAGGCGTCCATGAAGCTCAGCAGCTGGTGTTGGGCCGTAGAGTCCACCAGTGTGTCGACTCGTGGAAGGGGGTAGCTATCTTTGGGGCACGCCTTGTTCAGGTCTGTGAAGTCAACACACATGTGCCACTTCCCGCTAGCTTTCTTGACCATCACCACGTTGGCCAACCAATCGGGATAGTACACTTCCCGGATGAAACCCGCTTCCCGTAGTTTGCCGACTTCTTTTGCCACCACTTGGTCTCGCTCTGGGGCAAACACCCGCTTCTTCTGACGGACGGGCCGGAAGACGGGCGATACATTCAGTCTATGCACCATGACTGAAGGGTCAATTCCCGGCATGTCTTCGTGACTCCAGGCGAACACATCTTGGTTTTCCCTGAGGAAAGCCACGAGCGCTTGTCGAGCTGCAGGGCTGGTGAGAGCGCCGATCCTGGTGGTCCTGTCTGGCCTGGATTCGTCGAGTGCTATCTCTTCGAGCTCCTCTACTGGTTCTGCCCCCACTCGCTGCTCTATGCTCATTGCTTGCAAGTGGCTGTCTACTTCCACCATCGCAACGTAACATTCTCGTGCAGCCACCTGGTCTCCCCACAACACCCCCACACCGTCCTCGGTAGGGAACTTGACCGTCAGGAGGTAGGTCGATGTCACGGCCTTCCACGCGTTGAGGGTGGGCCGCCCTATGATAGCATTGTAGGCGGACGAACAGTCGACAACGAGGAAGGTAACATCCTTGGTGACCTATCGGGGATATTCCCCAATTGTGGCCGGCAAGGTGAGGGCGCCGAGGGGGTGCACTCTCGTTCCTCCGAACCCAATGAGTGGAGTGTTGGTAGATACCAAGCGTTCCCTATCGATCCGCATCTGTTGAAATGCCGGGTAATAGAGGATGTCAGCGGAGCTTCCATTGTCGATCAGGACCCTGTACGTGTTATAGTCTCCTAGCCGGATGTTGACAACAAGGGCGTCATCGTGCGGATGATGAAGACGTTGGGCGTCTTCTTCTGTGAACTCAATAGTGGGGCTGCTGACACGCGGCTTTTTCTGGGCTGCGCCCACAGTTTGGACATTCTGAACTGCTTTGAGATAGGCTTTCCGAGCCTTCTTTGTTGAACCGATGGCTGCCGCACTCCCAATGATCATCCTTATGTCCTCTATGGGCGGTCTGGGGCGCTCATTGTCCCGGTGGGGGACCTGTTCCTGTCGAGGTGTTTCTATTTTTTCTCGGCTGACGAACCTTTACAGCTTTCCTTGTCTGATCAGGGCTTCAATCTGCTGCTTCAAATCATAACAGTCGGCAGTGTTGTGGCCGTGGTCTCGGTGGAAGCGGCAGTACTTGTCTTTGGGTCGTCTATCGGGATTCCCCTTCAGTTTTCCCGGAAATGTTAGTGACCCTTCATCTTTGATCTGCATCAAGACTTGGTCGACCGGGGCCGTCAGCGGGGTGAAGCTTGTGAACTTCCTGGTAGGGGGTTTCGGGTGTCTGTCGTCTCGGCTTTCTCCTGCCCGGGGTATCTTTCGCCCCTTGTCCTGCCGTACGTCCTCCTGCCTTTCCCTTTTCTTGGGAGGCTTCTCTTCTCGGGCCTGTAATGCATCTTCTGCATTCATGTACTTAGTCGCCCTGTAAAACACATCCGACATAGTCTTCGGGTCATTCTTATATAGAGAGAACAAGAATTTGCCCTTCCTTAGCCCGTTGGTGAACGCGGCAACCTGTATCTTGTCGTCTGCCCCTTCGACCGAAAGTGCCTCCTTGTTGAAACGCGCCATGTAGGCCCTCAGCGTCTCGTCTTCCCGCTGCTTGATATTCATTAGGCATGCGGTGGATTTTTTGTGTCGATGTCCTCCAATGAAATGAGAGGCGAACTGAGCGCTCAGCTCTTTGAAGGTGCCTATGGAGCCGGGCGTCAGTCTGTCGAACCAGATCCTCGCGGCGCCCCTCAACGTCGCCTGGAAGGCCCGGCACATTATTTCGTCCGGGGCACCTTGTAGGTGCATCAAGGTCTTGAAGCATTCTAAGTGGTCCAGCGGGTCTTTGGATCCGTCATAGTTTTCCACTTAGGGTATACGGAATTTTGGCGGTAGGGGGAACAAAATGACAGTCGTAGTGAAGGGGGAGTCCGTGCAGTGGATGAGGTCGTCTAGGTCACTGGATACTCGTCCCTTGAGGGCGTTCATCATGAAGTCCATGCGCTCCTTCATCGCCTGCATCTCCGCGGCAATGTGGGACGGGACGTGGTCTGAGGCCGACGGATGGCTTGTCTCCTGTGCCTCGGGTCGGCTCAAGGCATTGTTGCCTTCAGGTCCCCCGAGATTCCTCTCCCCGGCACTGTCTGCCTCTTGGTTTCCCCCTTGATTGCTGGTCGTCGCGTCTCTCTGCTGCAGTCGTTCTTCCAAGTCGTTGTTATGTTTTGTGAGGTGCTCTACCGCGGCTACCAGAGTTTGGACTTGTCTCTCGAGAGCCGTGGTGCGCTGTTCGTTGCCTTGATCGTTCATGGTGGTTGCTCTCGAACGCATTAGTACCATGCAACTCTTTATCTGGAAAGCACGGAGCACAGTTTACGTGCGACGCGTTCCCATAGACGGCGCCAACTGATGATGTCAAGAATCAAGTCAGTAAGCTGCAGAGTCTTCGCGCGTTCCGAGTGAACCTGCACAAGTAAAGTGAATCCTCAAAGGGAAGCACCGGCGTGGTACCAGCCAACGACCCTCCGATGATTAAGTTAATATTGCTCGCAACTCTAGAGTGCCAAAGTCGGGTAGAATCATACGTACCTTCGTTCATGGGGGTCGAGGGTATTTATAGTGGTGTAGAGTTGGGGCCTTTGGTGAGTCCCAGGAGATGACTTCTGACCAGAATCGTACCCTAATGCGTGTTCCTTACGGAATTCTTCCCTCACCGGAGCCATCCCCTGTTACGTGCTACTCCTGGGATCTCTGACTCCTCGGAGCCCTCCTTAATTGCATGGAGTGCAAGTTATCCTCGCACGTGCGAGATGCGAGTCATCCTTGCATCTTCAGCTCTCTGGCGGACTCCTGCCCCGTCAATCCCTTTAATGGGTCTGAAGCTCGCCCTGTCGGCCTTAGGGCCCGACCAGAAAGGGACTCCACCCAGCGAGCCCGTCAGGCTCTGCCTGACGAGTGAGGGTGTCCTCATTTCCCTCATCACTCAGATTCATAATTTAGCTGATGCAGATTCAGGTAACTCTTTCACCGACTAAAAACTGTTTTGCATTACTAAAAAAATTTGTGGTTGATATTTTACTTCACTGTTTTTCATTTTAGCTACTCTGAAAAATCATATTCAACTCAACTTAGGGAATCTATCATAATTTAAAATGGGAAGAAAAATTGGGAAAAAGGGGTAAGCTTATAGTATCTTTAGCATGTCATTGTCACAGGCTTGCATTTATGGGGTTGCTTAAACATGGTCCGAAACTCCGAATTTTGTTCTGATGCATGAGTAGATGTTATCTTATTAGACCTTGTTGTTATGCCACCTCATATTAACTGTAAAGTTAGATATAATTATTATCTCTATCTTGCAGGAATTTTATGCGGACTTTGTAGCAATTGATCCTTACCATTTCACTTTGAATATGCCGTCAAATCACATTTATATGCTCCCAGCAGTTGTAGATCCTTCAAATTCACAGCACTTCTGTGACCGAGTTGTTGATGGTATTGCATCCATTTTTTTGGCCTTAAAAAGAAGACCTATTATTAGATATCAAAGGAATTCTGATATTGCTAAGAGGATTGCACAGGAAACAGCTGTAAGTGAAGCACTGGAAGCTATAGTGTAAATATTACTTGTTGATGATGTATGTATTACTGAGTTTCATATGAATTTTGTGCATTCTGTTCTCAAAATTTAATACACACACATGTAGATGTTACTTGTTCATGATATACGTATCACTGAGTTTCATATTAATTTTAAAGCATTCTGTTTTCAGAATTTTTTTTTAATGTGTAATTTATTTATTTATTTTTTATAATTTGATAGTTACAATAGGAGAGGGGGGATTTGAATCCTGGATGTTATAGACACACCAGGAGATCTGTTTTCAGAATTTCATACACACACATGTATATTTTTTCCCCTAGAAACTGATTGATGATATGTGTATTCATGATATTTCTTATCATTGTTAATTTTACTGGATGCAGTTTCTCCTTCGAATTTTACAATTTTAGGTTCGTAGAAATCTGACTTTAATACTTTTTTGGGATGTATCAGAAGCTGATGTACCAGCAGGAAAGTGGGCTTTTTGATTTCAAACGAATGGAAATTTCCCCATTGTTGCTGGTAATTGATAGGAGGGATGATACTGTGACCCCTTTGCTAAACCAGTGGACCTATCAGGTATTTGGGGTTGTCAGTATAGATTTTACCATTTATATGAGAAATGCCTCTTTGTTTTGACGTAACATGGATGGTTTTATTATTTATTGAACTCATTTATCACATCATGTTCCATAGCCAATGGTTCATGAATTGATAGGTATTCAAGACAACAAGGTGGATTTGAGAAACATTGGCAAACTTCCAAAGGATCAACAGGTTGCATTGCATTTCCTGTTATAGTGCGCATATTTATTTTTATGTTTTACGTTGCTAAGAAAATGATCTTTGTTCAATTCACACTCACAGGAGGTTGTGTTGTCATCAAAACAAGATGCCTTTTTCAATGCTAACATGTATGAGAATTTTGGAGATATTGGGATGAATATCAAGCGATTGGTAGATGAATTTCAGCAGATTTCAAAGAGTAACCAGGGCATCCAGACAATAGGTTTGTATGAGGCTTGATAAATTTAGATTTACGAGATATTATGTTACTAAATTAGCATGGTGAGTTGAGGTATAACATTCCAACATTTTGAATTTCTGCAGAAGACATGGCCAAATTTGTTGACAAGTACCCTGAGTACAGAAAAATGCATGGAAATGTTTCAAAGTATGTGACATTGGTCACAGAAATGAGCAAGATAGTTGAAGAGAGAAAACTCATGTTAGTTTTAGAAACAAAGCAGGAGTTGGCTTGTAATGGCGGTCAAGTGGCAGCATTTGAGGTAGTGTAATCAATTGTATCTTGTCTTGTTTTTCTCTAAATATTGTTTATGTTACTTCATATATATCCATGAGCCTACTTAGTTTTACGTTTTTCTAGATAATTTATAATAGATATTATTACAAGATACATAAGTATGGATTTTGATATAATTTTTAGATAGCTATATGATCATGAATCAAGCGCAAGGAGTAGATTATCCTAGTACAGGAGGCTGAAGAAAAGGATGCTGTCTTGGATGATTTTGTTGTATGCACACATGCATGTTGATACACTCATCAGTATGAGACAGATTAAGATGGATTATGTTATTTACCCAATGCTCAAATATGGTGGGGTAAATGAATTTACAAATTGTAATTTGTTAAAAAATATATAAAAATATGATATCAATAAAAAAAATTTGTTAAAATATATATAAAAAAAATGATGGCCTGGTGAAAGTAGTTTTATGCATTGGAACTAATAATAAACTTGAGTGGCTCCACCAACAGCAACTGCATTACTAGCTCCATTTCTTACTATGTAAAGCATTTTCCTGGCGAAAATGTTTTTTACACAATATTTTCAAGGAAAATAAATTGTTTTATTTATTTTTTTATTATTATTAGTATTATTATTTTTTTGAGATCCGAATTTTTTTTTCTACTATTTGGTTGCATAAATCTAAGGTTGCACAAAATCTCTATGTTAAAACAAACAAAAAGTTAGTTGGTGGTGGGAGGAGGTTCTGTATTTTTTTTGGGGGGGGGGGGGGGGGGGGGTGGGAGGGGGGTGGCAGTGGTGCAGTGAAGAGAAGTGGGACAGGGAAGGTAGGAAGGTGGTGTGGTATTTGGTTTTTTACTTTTTTTTTTTTTTTTTTTTTTTTTCTAGTGTTAAGGGTATTTTTCTAATTATGTAAAAAAAAAAAAAAAAAAAAAAACTACATAATTGTTAGTTGTCAAGTCAGAGTTGTTGGCCTTGGGTTTTAATTTATTTATAGGTAAGTCTTATTTAGTTTATGGACTTTTATGTGTCTTTGGTCCAATTCATTCAGAAATTTGTTTGTTGGTCAAAGTCGGAGTTCTAGTTCTATTGGGAAAAGCTAATATCTAGAGTCTATAGAACTATCATTGCACTTAAAGAAAGATAGAGTTGCTTAATAGAAAAATTGAGTGTTTTGAGTATTGAGGGCACTTTGGCCTTAATGTCCTATTCTCACCTTCAATTCCCTCTTTCTTTTCTCTTCAGCCTTTTTTTTTTTTTTTTTTTTTGATAAGTTTGAAAATGAGAAATACCTTCTGTTCACTTTCAATTTCCTCTTTCTTCTCAGAAAAAGAATGACATCCTCTTAGGAACTCTGACACTCCAAATACTCTTTGAAGGAAAGGAATGAGCAGTAATGCCACAAATAACCTGGTAGTGGGACTACACATCAAAAGTACCACTCCCATTCAAGCTCCTGCTAACATTTATAGGAAAGGAATGAGCAGTAATGCCATAGATAACCAAGTAGTAGGACTGCTCATCAAAAGTACCACTCCCATTCAAGTGCCATCAAAAGTACCGCGCATCTGTTACCATCCGCATTACTGTCCACGTTACTATTCAGGTGCACTATTCACAATTGTAGGTAGATTTGATCTTAGTATCTTCTCATCTCTTTTGCAAACCTTAATCAAATATTTTCTCATCCTTTCCCTGTAAGAATTTAGACCCCTGTAAACTTAGATTGTTTAACCTAATTAATTAACCAAGTGAATACTTAGGTTTATTATTCGGATCTAGGTTAAAAAAATAACAATCATATCATGTAAAGTAGCGGAAATATAAAGAACACAATGATATGATGACCCAGAAAAACCAAACTGGTAAAAAACCTGGGGAGGATTTAACCTAGCTATCCTCAAGGTAAAATAGCAAATCCACTAGAAAGAATTGAAGTTTACACAATAGCGACTTAGACCACTAACATCCTATTGCTACCTGCTTGTAGGAAACTTACTACCACGACCACGTGACAGCTCCGAGACCACGGACTCCTTCTTTCTTTAATCTTTGCAAAACACAAACACCCACGCTTGTGACTTTGAGATCCCACTCAAAGATTTAGCAACACAAACTCTCCTGTTTGTGACTCCAAGACCACCCTTGAAGGTTTAGATCATCAGCACCTTTGATGACTAGAGAAGGCAGTAACTTCAGCAATACCGAATCTTAAGATTCTTCAAGGAACAACACCGGTAGAAGTTATAAGAGAGGTTTTAGGAACAAAACCCTAAATACAAAAGAGGCACACTCTTTTCTCTCTAAAAAAGTCTTATAAAAAACGTGCTTAGGGTTTCCTTTATATAGTGGGAGAAGTAGACTTGAAACCCTAATCCTTAATGGGCTTGAACTGCTGTTTGGGCCAACTTAAAATTCTGCAGATACGATTCTCGATCGGTCGAGCCTGTTTTTCGATCGGTCGAACCAGGCAAATTCTGAAATCTTCTTTCTGCAGCTTGTATGTTCTTGTGTGCTCACGATTTGCCAATTGTTCTAAACTTTTAGAACCTAACAATCTCCCCCTTTGACAATTCATGACAAAACTTTCATACAAAATGAAATGTTAAAATACAAGAACAACCCAATACAATAAAATGTCCAATTACATCACAAATCCCAATCTAAGACTCATAACCTAGAAGTTGCCAAGAAGAGGTAGAAGGTCTTGATCAGAATGCACCTGTTTTTCCTGAAACACTCAACAAACACATCAATGCATGTGTGGAAAGAAAGACATATAAACAATAATATGAAACATAAATATAAAAACAAAAATAAATTCTAACTCTCCCCCTAAGTTAGATACATCAGTAAGTCTTTATATTCTCCCCCTTTTAAAAACAATTTTATCTCCTCCTAAACAAAACAAACAGGATTGAGTTCCACATTCCCACATTTCATCTATTTCTCCCCCTTTTTGTCACCTATTGACAAAAACAACTCAAACAAAGAGTAGAGTGACAGTAAACATGAGAGAAAAGAGAACCAAGGGAACACAAAACAATTCAACTCTATAGAAGATAGAGACAACTCCCCCTATGAACAACACAGGCAAAAAAAACTTTTCTCCCCCTATAAACATAGGAAAAACAAAACAAGTCTTGGGAAAAACAGTTTTGGGGAAAATTTTAGGAGGTGGGGATAAATAAAAACACACAAACCTAAAAAAAATGTGTTGAGGATACATATGAAGAAAAATATTCTCTCTTTCAATAAATGCAAACTTGACACTATGTGACCCATAAACAGTTGCATGAGTAGAGAAAATAGTTGCACATTGATTATCCATCATATCTCTTAAGAAAAATATTTTCTGCAGTTCACACATCAAGAAAAATAGCATATACTAAAATGTATAAAGGACTCAAAAATTAATCAATCAATTTTTAATTCAAGTTGAGTACCCAATTTAGCAAAGTGTATGCATGGTATGTGTGAAAAAAATGAGAGATATGACTGCAAAACTGCAAGATGGATATAGAAAAATAATGCAATTCATGTGAATCTTAACCATAAATGATGCAAAAAAAAAAAAAAAATTTTGGTCAAAACTCTAAAAACTGAAAATTTTTCAGTTTCGATCGATCGAGTATCGATCGAATACCAATCGAGTTAGACAGAATCAAACCAAAAATTTTAATCGCAATTTCGATCGGTCGAGAGACAGATTCGATCGATCGAAAATCTGGAAAAATTAAATTTTTGAAAAATAGTGCAATTTTATGCAGAATTTTCTCAAAGCACAATATTTCATGAATGAAATGCATGAGTATGAGACTAAAAGTTTTTCAAAAACACATGAATGCAACCCAGATCTCTCAAAAACAAGTTTATCAACCAATTTGTCCTCAAAACTGAAATTTTGCATCAAAATCAAGGAACATATAATCTTGGATGGCCACAACAAAATCACATACAATAACATGTACAAAGTTTAGAAAATAGTAACATGTGTAGTGTGTGCAACTAGCAAAAGCTTGAGAGACATGTGAGGTGATATGCAAATAGTAATCAATCACAATTTCTACAAAATTCATCACATGAATTTGAAAGAGACTATTACTTAAAGAGTTACATCATATAACTTTCACATCTCCTAGAATAAAAGCTTGCAATCATGTAAGTTTCTTGATTTGCCTCATAATATACACACCAATTTCAATTGATTAGAAACTTATTAAAATAGCCGGGATAATGCACACACCAGTTTAAGAATTTAAACCGAGGCTACACCTTATATTATTTTTGTGCATGTGCTACACTTTCTCGAGCACAAAATCTTACGATATGCACTAAGGTGTTCATGATTGGCTAATAAACAGTGGTGAGATGGTTATTTATGCCTTTCTCAATAAGACCAAGTCCGACAATCAAAGGCATGTGACTTCAAGATCAAGATTATGTGATAAAAAACTATAAACATCTTTCCTACACAACATGCACTACAAAGCTCAAACTAGTAAAGTGCAATAAAATAAGTTCATCCAAGCTAAACAAAGTACGTAAACATGTTATGTAAAAATAATATGGCTAACCTTTATTATAAATCCAAGATCTATAATACAAAACACAAAAATCTTTTTGGTTAAAAAATTTATGACCAAGAACAAAAGTACACATTATGCTAAATAATTAAAAATGCAAATGCAATGCATGACAGTGCTTAACTAAGCTATAGAGGGTACACAAACAAGAAATATTAATTTCTTAATTAACCCTTGAGTACATGTACAAACTAGTACATACTCTCACAAAATAAGAAATAGCTTAGCACTTGTGTAACACACACTATTCAAGTTTCTTCACAATGTCAAGCATGTTCTAAATCAAGAGAGAGATATCATAATTCATGTAATCCTCAAGAAAAATAAAAACTACTTGTTCTCTCTCTTTATTTGAATAATAAAGAAAAGACTTATTTTGCTAGGTTAGACAAAGGCAAAAGTTCTGATGTAGACGATGAAGTTTCTAAACCTATGTCTAAACCTACTGTTAGAGAGCATAATAAATCTGTTTTTGTGCCTACCAGTCACCTTTGTGGCGTTGTTGGTCATATTAGACCAAATTGTTCTTTGTTGAGGCAAAAACCAAAATCTGAGACTAGATTTGCTGTTAGGAATACTGATGTTCCTAAATTTGTTCTTGTTTGTCACTATTGTGGTGTTTCCGGTCACATACGTCCTAATTGTCATAAATTGAAATTTAAGCATTCTGTGTTTCAATCTAGGATATGTGATGATATTTCTCCTGCCATAAGTTCAAATAAATTGTTTCATATGTTTTTGAAAAATTTAAGCTTGTCGGCTTGTGAAAGGAATTTGCAGGATTTCAGTCTTTCTCAGAAGATTGGTGTAATCCCTCAAATACACTCTGCTTCACATGGATTTTCACCTACAAAGTCGAAGACTCGTGCTATATGGGTGAGAAAAGATTCTCTAAGGTGAGTGTTGCTGACTTGTCCCTAATTTAATTCTTTCAATTAATTGTGGACATGTTTTCTTTTAGTTTTTGGTTGTTGTTTTTTTCTTAGGTTTTTTTGTTTAAAAAAAAATCCAAAAATATTGAAAAATTTCAAAAAGACAAAAATATTTTATTTTGTGTCTTGTTTTATTTGTTTTGAGGTTTACATGATATGAAATATCTGTGTTAACCTAGATTTGTTTAATTTACCTAAGTTAATCACTTGGTTAATTAATTAGGTTAAACAATCTAAGTTTACAGAGGTCTAAATTCTTACAAGTGGTATCAGAACGAGTAGCTTTTTTGTGTTAGATCTTTTGATCTAAGAGTTGATCCTTGATCCCTGTTATCATGAATAATTTGAAGTGTCTTTCTGCTCATGTTTGTGAGGATTTGAATAAAAAGAACACTGTTGTTTCTGTTGATTTTATTGATGCTTGTGAAACTCTCCGTAAGGAATTATTGAAATCTATAAGAATTGCTAAGAAATTCAAGGAAGAGTTAAAATTGGTTAATCTTGAAAAAGAGGAATTGATTGTTAGATTAGATGAATCTAATAAAAAGAATGAATTTTTGAGAAATCAAATTTCCTCTCAAGATGAGAAGATGAAAAGCTTGGAACAAGAGTTAGCTGAATCTAAAGCTAAAATTGAAAATTTGACTAGTACCAAACTTGCTGTTGATAACAGAAGTGTTTCTGTTTCTCTTAAGCCTAAAACTGAAAAAGTTTATATCCCTCCTTTCAAGAGGAATAATAAAGAAAAGACTTATTTTGCTAGGTTAGACAAAGGCAAAAGTTCTGATGTAGACACTAAAGTTTCTAAACCTATGTCTAAACCTACTGTTAGAGAGCATAATAAATCTGTTTTTGTGCCTACCTGTCACCTTTGTGGTGTTGTTGGTCATATTAGACCAAATTGTTATAAATTAAAATTTAAGCATTCTGTGTTTCAATCTAGGATATGTGATGATATTTCTCCTGCCATAAGTTCAAATAAATTGTTTCATATGTTTTTGAAAAATTTAAGCTTGTTGGCTTGTGAAAGGAATTTGCAGGATTTCAGTCTTTCTCAGAAGATTGGTGTAATCCCTCAAATACACTCTGCTTCACATGGATTTTCACCTACAAAGCCGAAGACTCGTGCTATATGGGTGAGAAAAGATTCTCTAAGGTGAGTGTTGTTGACTTGTCCCTAATTTAATTCTTTCAATTAATTGTGGACATGTTTGTAAACACAATTTTTTCTCAATTGTAGAAAATCAAACAATTGAAAAGAAATATGGTTTGCAAATATAAATTTGTATTAATGAATAATGAGTACAATCTCTATTTCAATTCTTTTACAAAAGAATACCCTCTGATTCTATCTTCGTTGAACTTGACTCAAACAAGAAATCTTCTTGAATTTGGCTAGAAGATGGATCGAATTGTCTCCACAACAAATCTCTAGCTTCGAGCTTATTAGAGATTTATTGTTCTTCGAGTCTTTGAATGTGAAGGTTTTTAGGTTGAAGTTCTTCAGGGCTTTTGAGGCTTGATCCGTCGAACTTCAAAGATTTGGGGTTTGTTGAAGTTTATGGAGGCTTTTTGTAGCTTAATTCCAATAGAATTTCAAGGCTTGATCCGTCGAGCTTCAAAGATTTGGGATTTGTTGAAGTTTATGGAGGCTTTTTGTAGCTTAATTCCAATAAACTTCAAGGAACTCGAACAAGAGATCTTCTTGACTTTGGTTGGAAAATGAATTGAACGGTCTTCACAACGAATCTCTAGCCTTGAGCTTGTTAGAGATTTGTTGTCCTTCAAGTTCTTCAAGCCCTTTGAATGTTCTTCAAGTTCTTCAAAGATGCTTCAAGTTCTTCAAAGATTCTTGAGACAGAATTTCTCCAGAGCTTGGGCCTCTTGAAAACTTCCTCTCAAAATGAGAAGGGATGTCCTCTATTTATAGTGATTTTAGAGGATGAGCTCCACTTCAAATTGATATACTTGAAAGTATGTAGTAGACTTTTGATTGGCCCAAATTCTTCTTAGAGATAATTATCTCTATTTATCTATTTTGATAAATATCATATTTTGATAAAGATAATAATCAATAAAGATAAATAATTATCTCAAAGATAATTATCTATCAATTTTGAATAGGAAATTTATCTTTATTTTATTTATTTATAAAGATAATTATCCATAAATTTTGAATAGGAAATTTATCTTTATTTTGTGGGCCAAGTGACACGTGGCAAATTTTAATATGCCAACGTAATATCCATTTGGATGACACGTGTCATCATTTGATTTAGTTAATTTAATGACAAATTAATTTAAATTTTGTCACTAAACTTTGATGTGGCATTTTATGATTGGCTTAAAATTTTGCCTCCTACAAATGCCCCCTCGAGACTTGAACATGTACACAATTTTGGGTGTGAAAAATGGTCAAGTCTCGACAACTTCATGCTTTGATGCTATTATTTTCAAAACCTTTCATATATATTTTTCCAATCTTGAAAATTTGCAAGCAAGTTAATTTAGAACCCATAATTTCTAATATGATAGGAAGTTCCCCGTGCACATTATTCCAGAGTGTCTGACATCATGCTTCTCCCTTGGAATCATGTGACCAACATTTAGCAAGGTGGAGTCCGTAGGTTGGGTAAATCCAAACGGGAGAGTGACTTGATAACCCACACTTCAAGGAGTTTTAATGTGATGCAATCAAATAGAATTCTTATTCAAATAGGAATTGTTTGAAAAGAATTCAAACGTGGAAGTGGCCACATTCAGATGCCTTGGCTACGAATCCACACCTTTCTATCAGATCCAGACCATCATAAATTTTTTTTTTTTTAATGGCCCAACTGATAGTCTTGGACTCTTCTGGAAAGACTCACCGACATAACAAGCCGTTTTTTCAAAGTATAGGAAACTTGTTTTCACATACATAATGCTTTGACTTACATAAAGACTTCTGATCATCAAAATTTTCTTTCCAATAGTTCCACGTGAGCATTAATTCCCAACAGGTCCATGTTTATTGGATTTGTCTTCTACCCGAGGTAAACTTCTTTTCTTAGTCAAATTATGATGAGAGGGCTTTTAATAGGAATAAAGGAGACAACCTCCACCGCTTGAGACAAATCCAAATTTGAATAAGAATCCTATTTAAACTTGAACTTCAGTAGATAACGGTAATGGGAGGACGGGTAATGGGAATTTTTCTGATGTTCAAATCCAAGGCATATCAAGACTTAAAACTCTAACGGATGCAAGATTCCCCCATGCAAGACTCCATGCAAGAAGCCACGTTTCTTTTTTAGTCCAAGCTGAAGAAGAATTCCCTTCCACTTTTAAGAAGGAAGTTTGTTTCCTAGTTGAAGTAGTCTTGCGAAGATAACTTCAATGAGGAGAACCGGTTTCCTACTTGATATCAACAGCCACAATACACTTGATATCAACGTCCTATAAGAATTGAAACTCTATCCTATTTAAAGTCCTTACAAGTTTAATTCCAATTAGAACAAAGGAACTCGCAATGTCTTCTCCCTTCAAGAATCCTTCTTTATTTTGACTTCTTTTCTTGGCCAATCTAGTCTTCACTTAGATGAGTCTTAGTTGCAATTAAACTCTCTCTAACCAGTACTATAAAAGGGTAGCCTCAGCCACACATAATTCACAAATTTTTTTTAGTGCGTAAGTTAGAGATCTCAAAAACAATTCTTGAAGAAGGCATAAGATTTTTTTTTTCTTTCTTTCTCCTTCAAGTAACAAGGTATAATCTCCTCTTTTCATAATTTTATCTTCATATTTATATCTTCGTAAACTGGATTCATGTTTTTTTTTTTTATATATTATTATTCTATTTTCTTCTCTTTTCTTTGCATGCTGTCAAATGTATTGACTCATGTTTGCTGGTGCAGATTTGATTTCAACCTTCCCGAAGTCATCTACGCCACTAGTAATAATTACTAGTATCTAGGTATAGGAAGCAGAGACTTTTTCCTCCATCAGGTATAACAATTCTTTTGATTCAAAGGAAGCGTATGGTCCCTCAATTTCTAAGGAAACTTTCATCAAGTTTATCTTGTCAATTAGAAGAACAATCGTCCCCATCATTCGAGTAGATTGCGTCAAATCTATAACATAGATTACACCAAGTTTTATCAATCTATACGAATATTGGTTGATTATCTCCCTTCTGATTTTTTTTTTTTTTAATATGAATCTAATTTATTCTTTGCCTCCCTTTCTTTGTGCAGTACGGTCCATCTTAGAACACTTTAGCCTCAAGTTTTGCAAAAGTTCCGTCACTCAAATCTTTGGAGGTACATTCTTGTACAAAGTTTTCTTATTTGTGAATTGCTCTTCCTGCATGTCTATTTTTTTTTTTTTTTTTTTTTTTTTTTTTTTTTTTTTTTTTTGTATTGTTCCACCTCTGTTTAGGATAGGTATTATGAGGACTTAGTGGCATTACAAAGAACTTGCAAGAGTTTATTTTGTTCCTCAAGCCAAGTAGCTACCAAGACAACGATCTCGAAGACAATCTTGAAGACGAAGACAATCTTAACAACGAAGTCTATCTTGGATACGAAGACTTCCTTGAAGACGAAGAAAATCTTGAAGATGAAGACAATCTTGACAACGAAGTCTATCTTGGATACGAAGACTTCCTTGAAGACGAAGGTAATCTTGACAACGAAGTCTATCTTGGATACAAAGACTTCCTTGAAGACGAAGACAACCTTGAAGATGAAGACAATCTTGACAACGAAGTCTATCTTGGATACGAAGACTTCCTTGAAGACGAAGACAATCTTGAGGACAAAGCCAATCTTGAGGAGGAGAGTTCCTTGAAGACGAAGACAATCTTGAAGATGAGGACTTCCTTGAAGATGAAGACAATCTTGAGGATGAAGACTATCTTGAAGACGAAGATTGCCTTGAAGACACCTTGAAGACGAAGATTGCCCTTGAAGATGAAGATTGCCTTGAAGATGAAGATGATCTCTACAAGAACTTGAAGATGAAGACTTCCTTGAAGATGAAAGACAATCTTGAGGATGAAGACTATCTTGAAGATGAAGATTGCCTTAAAGATGAAGATGATCTCTACAAGAACTTGACGAAGACTTCCTCGAAGATGAAGACTTCCTTGAAGATGAAAGACAATCTTGAAGATGAAAAGGATCTTAAAGATGGAGTTTGTCCATGCAAGGATGTGCATTGGCATCGTTGCAATGGAGCAACTATCGATGCAACAATCTAAGGATGTGCATTGGATTCTTGATATAAAATGATGAGTGCCAGACTTTAGAGATACGGGGTGACGCCATTCAAAGTTTAAATATGCGAGAAGATGACACCAAAACTTCAAGGATTTGAGGTGATCCAACTTAACTAAGAGGCAATTCAGTCCAAACTTTTTAGATGCAAAGAGATGCCACCAAATTTTTTGAAGATGTAAGGAGATACCACCAAGTCTTTGAAGAAGAGAGGCAGCACTATGTAAACTTTAGAGATGTAAGGTAACACAACTTAGAAGGAAGGCAATGAAATTCAAAAGAGAGGCGATGCAATGCCAACTTTGACAGTGCAAGGCGACATGACTTTGAAGGGTTGCAATCCAGACTTCAAAAATGCAAGGAGATACCACCAAGTCTATGAAGATGCTAGGAGATACATACCACCAAGACTTTATACGTGAAAGGTAGAACTACTTAGACTTTAAAGACGAGAGAGAAATCACATTTTAGAGATGCCAAGAGATATTCTCACAATAATGTTTGCTTTCATGATGACTTTTCAAGGCTTAAGAATTTTTTTTTTTTTTTTGACATGTGACTAAACTTAGCGTAGAATACCAAGCTGCTTACATACCCCTTAAGAGGGATCAAGTCACCACGTATTTCAAAGGTTTTTTTTGGTTTGAGACGTGACTGAACTTAGTATAAAATACTAAGCTGCCTACGTACCCCTTGAAAGGGATCAAGTCAACACGTAGTTCAAGAGGGGATTTTGTTTTTGAGGATGCGACTGAACTCAGTAAATGATACCAAGTTGCCTACGTACCCGAAATGGGATCAAGTCATCACGTAGTTCAAGAGGGTTTTTCAAATGAGATTTTTTTTTTGAGGATGTGACTGAACTCAGTAAATGATACCAAGCTGCCTACGTACCCGAAATGGGATCAAGTCAATACGTAGTTCAAGAGGTTAGAGTTTTTTTTTTTTTTTTTTTTTTTTTTTTTTTTTTTTTGTGCCCTAACTTTTGCCTAGGCCGCCTTATAAAAAGGTTTTCAACCTAGCAGGCTTTTTTTATTTTTTTTTTATTTTTTTTATTTATATATATGAACACTTTCAAGAGTAATGGGAAAACATCATGTACCCTTTGAGTGTTGAGGTAGGTAGTTTAGGCTCTTACCAAGGAGTGTTTCAAATTTCGAGCATAGTAATGTTTCAAGAATTTGCCATTGATGGGGCCAATTCTCAAACCATCTTCAATTGTATCAGTATTGATTTCCTTCAATTCATCAACTGTAGCTTGTATGCCTTCTTCAAATATGGGTGGAGCATTCTTAAGATCATCAACAACTTCTTGGTTTGTGATCACCATTGTACGCCTTTTTATAGTCAAGGCTTCTCCAGTATTCACTTCCCAAATGGTTTTACGTTTCATACGAGATGGAATGGAGCTTCAAATCTCATTTGAATCTTGATCAACAATAAGTGTGTCATTAGCACCTCTAGGAAGGAGATTTGTCCTTTCATTCTGCTCTTGCTTTGCCTTCAGATCTTTTGAGAGTTTGGAAGGGATTGCTTGACTGAGCCTTGTGAGAACTGAACCTCGAGTGCCAACCTGAGAAGGAGTTGAGTGACTGAGTCTTGTAAAAATGGAACCTTGAGTGCCAACAACAAAGTTATCTTCTTGTGCCCCCAACCTATCAAAGACTGAGATATGGGAAGTGGGTCGACCAATGCGGTCAAAAATAGATGATTTCTTTGATAAGTTCAAAGATTGTTCTTCTTCTTTATCATCTATTGAAATCATCAAAATGCTAGCTTTCCAAATGAGGATGTGAATGGGAGTTGGTGGAGTGTATCCAACTCCAGCCTTAGAACTTGTTCCCCTAACACCCTTAGCTTTCATTGTCTTTTGTCCTTCTTTTCCAGAGGCTTCAGGGATGAGCTTACCCAAACCACTTGGCTTTTCATGGTTATAACCAGCTTTTTCCATGAGTCTATACGCGTTAGGGTCAAAACCCTCTTTGGTTCTTTTGGTGGGCAAAGTCCCATGCTCAACAATTGGTCCTTGGGATGGTCTTGTAAACCCTTTCAACGGTTGACTTGGGGGTCTTGGTTTTGTGATTTTAGTAACTGGCAAGTTTAATCCTTGCAAATTCTTTGATATTGACTCCTCATCTCCTGAAAATGGGGATTGGCCTTCTTTTCTTTTGGCGACTGGAACATAGTGTAACACAGCGGCTACTTTAGTTACTTCTAAAGTATGATGCTTCTTCTCTTCCATAGAAGTCTCGGTTTGCTTGGTTTCCTTCTCCTCAATTGGAGGATCAATTTTTGGAGCCTTGGAGCGGGGCTTTTCTTCTTTGCTAGATGGTGAAGCCACAACTTGGGTTTCTTCTATCGTATCGTCTTCCAAATAAAATTTTGCATCAGCAAAGTGTGACTCAGCTATAGAAAAGGGCTTATCATCAGCTACAATCTTCTTGACTTGTCCATCTTGGAAATACTTGAGGCATTGGTGATACGTAGATGGCACAACACCATACTCATGCAGCCACGGTCTTCCAATAAGCAATTTGTAAGTGGTTTTGGCATTGATGACATGAAAGAGTGCATTTGATTCCATTTCTCCAATGAGCATATGAAGTCTAATCTTCCCAATAGCTCTTTGTCCACCCTGATTAAAGCCTTGAATCATCAACCTACTAGGAAGTAGTTCATCCAAGGAGATTCCAAGTTCTTTCAATATTTTGAGTGGAAGGATATTGACTGCAGATCCACCATCAATAAGGATACGATTGACTTGTTGTTCTCGAATGTGCCCAGTTACAAACAAGGGGCGATTGTGAATCTTGGAGCCCAACAAACGATCATCATCAGTAAAAATGATTGAAGACCAATATGCCCTATACACGATAGCTCGTTCTGTCTCTTTCTCACTATCTGAAGATTCTTCTTCATCACTTACTTGATAACATGTAAAAGATGAAAAGATATAATCCTCCGGAATTGGCACTGTGGAGAAAGGTACTTTCACCTCAATAGGCTCAAATGAACCAAATTGAATGGTGAGAAAAGTAGAAGTGGTTGTTGACGCCACCATGGCAAGATTAGAAGTCACAGCTTCATCATCAAATGTGATTTTTCCTTGGTGGGCTAGCTCCATAATTTTGTCTTTCAACACAAAGCATCGCTCTATAGGGTGGCCTATGAGGCGATGATACTTGCAATACTTAGGGTTATTTGTTTGGTCAGCTTCTTCAGGCCGTTTCATCTCTGGTAACTCAATCAATTTCAATTCAAGTAAATGATCCAACATCTCGGAGACATCAGAATCGGGGAATGGGTATTGCTTCTCTTGCATCTCTTGTAACGTCGGTCTTCTTCTTCTTTCTTGAGTGAGAGCAGATGTTTGTTCTCTTATCTTGGGTTTAACTGGAACTTTGAGAGGAGTAGTAGTTACAATCAAGGACTGTTTGTTTTCCAGTTTAGGAGGGAATTTGCCCCCTTTACAAGTATCTTGCCCTTCTCTCCCCTTACAAGGTTCTTGAACAGGGGGACCTTGGCGACCATTGGAAGCAATGCTAAGCTCCATGTCATGAGCACGTGTTGCTAATTCTTCAAATGTTTTAGGCTTTATTCCTTGAAGAATATAGCTTATAGCCCAATTCATTCCTTGAATGCACATCTCAATTGCGGACGCCTCAGATAATTGATCCTTGCAGTTAAGACTAAGGTTTCTCCACCATTGAATGTAATCAATGACAGGTTCTTCTTTCCACTGCTTTGAATTGGTGAGTTCTATCATGCTAACAGTACGTCTAGTACTGTAGAAACGGTTTAGGAATTCTCTTTCCATTTGATTCCAACTATCAATAGAGCCAGGCGTTAGATCGGTATACCAATCAAACGCATTTCCCTTCAAAGAGCGAACAAATTGCTTAACCATGAGATCCCCATAAGTTCCAGCATTGTTACAAGTTTCCACAAAGTGAGCTACATGTTGCCTTGGATTGCCTTTACCCTCAAATTGTTGGAACTTCGGTGGCTGATAGTTTTGAGGCATCCTCAAGAGATCTATCCTTTGAGTGTATGGTTTAGCGTAAGCAATGGATGTCTGACTGCCACCCCCAACTTGGTCTTTGATAGCCTCCTTGATTAACTCCTTGAGCTGGTCAGGAGAGATAGACCCCTCTGTAGAGAAATTGAAATCCTTTGTTGAATTTTCAAGTTTGTCATTATGGGTTCGTTTCGTCCTAGAGCTTTCATCTTCATGATTTAGTCCAGATGTATTCCCCATCTTATCCATTAGGAGAGTTATTTGTGCATCTCTTAATGCTTCCCTCTCTTTCATGGACTTCATTAGCTCTTCTAAAGTCTGGGCTATAGTTGAGACTTGCTCCTCCAAAGATGTTGTGTTAGTCATCATGACTGGCATGGCAGATGAACTAACAGAGTGAGGGGATTCCCTAAGTTTGGAAGTAGGGATATTTTCTGAAAAAGAAAATTCAGAGCCATCAAGTGATTCATCCTTTTCTTCAACAATTGGAGCTTCTTGTGTAGGCTCTGGTGACAAAGCTGGTTGAGACAACACTTCTTTAACGAAGCTAGCTACATCTTTGTTTGTCCCCTGAGTAGATGAGGCTGTTTGTAACTCCTTGGTTTTAGAAGTGTTGAAAACAGATGAGGATTGGGGTATGGGTGTCATTTGAGCATAGACTTCTGCAAGTGCTTTTATCCTTCCCCTTGTCATGGGTCCAGTATAGGGAATATCAGAGTTTGAATCAAGTGTAGGATCAACTTCACTTGTTCCAAAAAGAGGGTTGTCAATTTGAGTCTTCTTTGAAGCCATATGGCTTTAAAGGATGTGACAAGTTGATGAAGAAGAAATGAGAGGTAGAGATGGTCCCACCGGGCGTGCCAAAAATTTGTAAACACAATTTTTTCTCAATTGTAGAAAATCAAACAATTGAAAAGAAATATGGTTTGCAAATATAAATTTGTATTAATGAATAATGAGTACAATCTCTATTTCAATTCTTTTACAAAAGAATACCCTCTGATTCTATCTTCGTTGAACTTGACTCAAACAAGAAATCTTCTTGAATTTGGCTAGAAGATGGATCGAATTGTCTCCACAACAAATCTCTAGCTTCGAGCTTATTAGAGATTTATTGTTCTTCGAGTCTTTGAATGTGAAGGTTTTTAGGTTGAAGTTCTTCAGGGCTTTTGAGGCTTGATCCGTCGAACTTCAAAGATTTGGGGTTTGTTGAAGTTTATGGAGGCTTTTTGTAGCTTAATTCCAATAGAATTTCAAGGCTTGATCCGTCGAGCTTCAAAGATTTGGGATTTGTTGAAGTTTATGGAGGCTTTTTGTAGCTTAATTCCAATAAACTTCAAGGAACTCGAACAAGAGATCTTCTTGACTTTGGTTGGAAAATGAATTGAACGGTCTTCACAACGAATCTCTAGCCTTGAGCTTGTTAGAGATTTGTTGTCCTTCAAGTTCTTCAAGCCCTTTGAATGTTCTTCAAGTTCTTCAAAGATGCTTCAAGTTCTTCAAAGATTCTTGAGACAGAATTTCTCCAGAGCTTGGGCCTCTTGAAAACTTCCTCTCAAAATGAGAAGGGATGTCCTCTATTTATAGTGATTTTAGAGGATGAGCTCCACTTCAAATTGATATACTTGAAAGTATGTAGTAGACTTTTGATTGGCCCAAATTCTTCTTAGAGATAATTATCTCTATTTATCTATTTTGATAAATATCATATTTTGATAAAGATAATAATCAATAAAGATAAATAATTATCTCAAAGATAATTATCTATCAATTTTGAATAGGAAATTTATCTTTATTTTATTTATTTATAAAGATAATTATCCATAAATTTTGAATAGGAAATTTATCTTTATTTTGTGGGCCAAGTGACACGTGGCAAATTTTAATATGCCAACGTAATATCCATTTGGATGACACGTGTCATCATTTGATTTAGTTAATTTAATGACAAATTAATTTAAATTTTGTCACTAAACTTTGATGTGGCATTTTATGATTGGCTTAAAATTTTGCCTCCTACAATGTTTTCTTTTAGTTTTTGGTTGTTGTTTTTTTCTTAGGTTGTTTTGTTTTTTTTTTTTAAAAAAAATCCAAAAACATTGAAAAATTTCAAAAAGACAAAAATATTTTATTTTGTGTCTTGTTTTATTTGTTTTGAGGTTTACATGATATGATATATCTGTGTTAACCTAGATTTGTTTAATTTACCTAAGTTAATCACTTAGTTAATTAATTAGGTTAAACAATCTAAGTTTATAAGGGTCTAAATTCTTACATTCCCCAGTTATTAATTGACCCTAAATCAAAAATCCTCCTAACCCTAATCCTACCACAAGTGCATGTAGACAAATTCCCTAATATGTCCTACGTCATTGTGGTGTCGGCATGAAGGAGGGAGAGAGAGATTGTGAGGGTCATGTTCTAATCATTAAAACAATTTGATTGTTAGTATTAACATCCAAAATTTACAAATCACATGCAAGAATGTGATACATCCCTTGCTTTGGCATTTCTTTATCCTCTCAGTGGACTCTCATAGAAGAATCTCTGCACACACATTAAAAGAAATTTCCTTTAGTTTCCCTTTGAGTTTAGACCAATGGATAATCCAAGGAACTAAGGTTTGGTAAGTTGCACCCCTGGTTCATTTTGCGAAAATTAAGCGAAAGATTTTAAACAGCAAGTGCTGGGCATTCTGTGTTTCCAAAAAATACAAATAATGTTACTAAAACAACATTACCAAATGGGCCCTCAATTTCAAGTGTTTTTAGGTGTTATTGTGCTTGTGTTTCCATGTCAATTGGGAGAAAAGTCACATCCTAGTTTTAAGCTCTCCACAAGTTTTTGATCTGCCCAATGTTTGAATTTAGGGTTTATACTTCTTTCCTTGATGAAACCAACAAAGCCTAAATAATAAAGCCTTAGTCCTTTGGGGTTGGCTATGGATTTGTTTTTTATTTTGGGGAGGGTGTAGGAGGGATAAACAGGTTCTCTAGAGGTGTTATGTAAGTTATTTGAAGTTTCATAGGCGATTAGTAGTTAATGACATCATCCAATAGGATTAACTCAAAATTTGTGCCTTCTCATAAAAACGAAAGGCCTATGCAATAAATATTGCTTATGTTTGGTTACCAAATTTTCCTTTCTATGTCATAAGATTATAATGCTATTTGGTCTCCTGAATTATTGTTTAATTAGCACATCATGTTTATTCCCTTCAAGTTATTGTCTGAAATAAAGTGTTCATCTACTGATATTGAGTGGTGCTACATAACACCGTTTAGAGACTTTTTCAACCCCAACCCCCCCCCCCCCCCCGGCGGCACCTAGCATGCACACTTACATGGGCACACCACTAAACACTGGGGAGGGAGAGATGTGATAGTTGGTGCTTCTTTGGTGTCAATAGACTTCCCTACTGATATATGATTTGAGATTCCTGAATTTGACAGCTTGAAATTAGAGTCGGAAATATCTAGTATACTGTTCAAATGTTGAGTAGTGACATTCTTCCCTTTTCAAACTTCAATGCAGGCAGTGACAAATCTTTTAAACAATGAAAGTGTATCTGATATTGACTGTTTACGCTTAGTGATGCCTTATGCTTTGCGCTATGAGAAGGAAAGCCTTGTTCAATTGATGCAAGTTTTCAACAAATTGGCTTCTCGGTCTGCCAAGTACAAACCAGGGGTAAAATAAGCAAACCAGCATTTTTGTTTTTCATGCTTTGATGCTTTAGTAGAGCAGTAAATATGTTGAAATTGTTGTGTTCCTTGCTAGTTGCTAGATGATTCACTGGTTTTGAAAAATTGGCCATCATGGTATGACAGCTTGTCCAATTCGTCTTGAACCAAGCGATAAGCGAACTGGTGATCTTTTTCGAAATTGAGATCTTTTGAATATTGCTTGTAACATGGCTCGTGGACTGAAGGTTAGTTAGAAACACTTCACTTTTTGCTTGCGGATGTGGTTAGATGCTTATAAATCATTTTCCCACATGCTGTAGGGTGTTGAGAATGTTTACACCTAACACTAGCCCCTTTTGTTCCAAACCATGGAAAGCATTTCCAAGGGACGGTTGAGAGATGTGGACTACCCATATGTTGGCAATCACTTTTAGCAGCGCAGGTTCGTTTTCTAAAATAATTGTTTCTTCCCAAGAATGTTGTAGTTTATCTCTTGTAAATTTTGGAATGTAGCGTGGTTTCTTTCCACTGTTTTAAAAACCTGAGCAGACCAGCTAATTCAACTGGTTCAATCAAGAACTCTATACCAATCCAAATATAGCCTAAAACGGTAAAACAAGATTTTTTGAAAAAACCGGGCTTAACTGAATAACCAGTGGTCAGACTGCAAAAACTGGTAACTGGAACTTGTTGTGCATGTGTGTGTGGTACATGTGTATGTATGTGTGTAGGTTTGTATGTACATGTCTGTGTGCATATTATCAGGAAGTAGTGCCAAGATAATTCTAGTTATGTTACTAATTTTACTCTTTAATAATGAGAAGAGTTTATGAGGAAAAACCCACTTCATACAAATTTCTCAGTCTAAATAACATATTATCTCTCATCAGATATATGATGCTAATGTCTAGCTTTTAGCACTTGTTAAAGAATGTATGCTGGTCCGTAACTCCCCTCCCCCCTCCCCCCTCTCCCAAAAAAAAAAAAAAAAAACAAAGAAATGAAGTAATGCTGGTCCGCTAATGGCTCATTTGAAGCAAACCTATCAACATAGTTTATGGCAGGTCACACACCAAAGGTATCAATTAGGGATTTCTTATCTTTGAGAGTTTGGCCCTGTGCATATTTTGGGCATTGATGCTTCACCCTGACACTACGCTATATATAGTCAAAGGGATTTATATGAGTTAACTGAGGTGACTGTGTCCCCTCAATTTGTTAAAGATAGTTTTTAAGCCATCTAGCCTACCCCCAGAACTTAGATTATTGTTCATTTAATGGAAACTATTACTGTTTCTGCATAGCTTCTTGATTACCATGCATCCAAATTAGATATATAATTTTGATAAGTAATAAGTTGTATTAAGAGGAGAAAAAAAAAAGGAGAAATCCAAGTGCACGGGAGGTATGCAAGGAAAACACTTAAAAAAAAAAATTTTATATAGTAGTTTTATTTTTCATTAAGAAAGTGCAAAAAGGGGCACAATCCTCGTACATGGGATGACAAAAAGAAGACCCAAAAGAAATAAAATTAACATGTACAAAAGAAAAACTAAAACCAATGAGGTCTAGCTTAAAGGGAATCTCCTCCCCTTGTAAGAAAATACTAAAAAGAAGGGGGGAAAGGACTAAGATATGAAATTAAAAATGTCTATAAATTTCAGAAACAAAAGTAATGGTAAGTTAGAAGTAGAAGTTAACGTCAAAATCAGATATATATGCCCCTGATCACCAATCCTCTTAAGTTTTTCTACCATTTTACTCAAGTCTCCTATCTTTCCCCTTCATTTTGCTGTTACATGCTACAGTAAAGGCTTTTCAAGTGGATAGACTATTGTAGGATTGAATGTTAATTTATATTTGAGATAGCCATAGCCTTTGAAGTGAAAGTTATAGCCTTCAAATAAAGATTTTTAAAAGGCTTTGGATAGTATAGCTTGAATGACAAACACTTCATCTTTGAGCAGGCCACAAGAAGTAGTCATATTCATTGTTGGAGGGACAACATATGAAGAGTCACATTCTGTTGCTTTACAAAATGCCAACAATTCTGGAATTTGTTTTATACTCGGTGGTTCTGAATTCTAAGAGGTATGTATGCTTTTGAATCATCATTGTGATTTCAGAAGCACGGTATTGTTGTGCTAGCTGTGGTTCATGCTTGGCACACACTAGCTTTAAATGATAGCTACTATGGCTTTCATCTTTCTTGCATCAGTTGCAAATTTGAGAATGCAGTTGTGGGTTGGATTGCATCATGTTAATTTGACACTTGGTGAAACTTTTTTGGAGCTTTGGTTTGGCATTACTCATAGGTTGCAAGCATGCAATGATTTGTGGTTTCTTAAAATTTACAAATCAAAATTCTTTTAAAGTTCCATTTTTAACCCAATCTTGACCCAAGCCTAGAGAATGGAAGGTTGTTATAAGCCAGACTTCTATAACTTCATTCACACTTTACTGAACTTAAATCTCAACTAATATAAATAGCCATAAATTGTATTTAATTTATACTCTTGTCATATTTATATGGTACGCTTAGTTATATAGTGATAATTTGAGGCTAGTTTAGTTATTTGATGGAATGTAATTAAAGTGGAAGCTATCCTTGCTTTACATGATTTTCTCTGTTCCAATAATCATTTTGGCCAAAAAAAAGTAGGTTTCTGAAAGACTTGGAAGAAGCTCAAAGGATAGCTCGTTCTAGCACAGCAGTGAAGAGCCAATAGATAATTTTTATGGCTTTATATAGAGCTTTTGACTTGGTGACTAGCAGTGGTAAGATTGTTAATGAATATTGGGAAGAGGAACTTGATGATCATCAGAATCAACCCACCTATCTTGCATAAGACATCCAATATTCACCAATTTGCAAAGAAATAAAAAGTAAATAGGTTTTTTGGAGACTAAACCCATTGCGTATTGGAATATGAGATATTACTAGTTCGCGAGAAATAATTTGTAGACAGCCTTATTGCTTGTTTAACAACACTAACTTACCTTGTGAATGAAAATGTAAAATCACACAATTTTTTTTTTCTTTCTTTATTTTGGATTGTGTAGATGCTTGATTTATCCTAGGTAGTTTTGTACTTGGACCATATTGTGAAAAGTTACAGCTGAGCATATGGTTGAGCCAAGGCCAGGGGTTTTGTTTATACTTGAGCAATCATTGTTCCGGTGACATGGGAAGTTTATGAATAATTGTGTGTGCATAACTGGTATTGAATTAAACTCTGTTGTAGGCACTCTCAGCATGCTCTCTCTCTAGCATACACACAAGGAGAAAAAAAAAAAAAAAACCCCTTTATAGGTTCACTTCATTTTTTTTAAAGTATAAAAATCATATCATGTATGGATTTAAACCGCCCAAAAATTATAGAATTGAAGAAATTTTTACTTAAATTAGAGAAGTAAAGTAATTTATATCTTTTCCTTATCTATTGGAAAATAGTATTACATACTAGGGTGGTCATTAAAAAACTTAAATTAAAAAAATTTAATAAAAATAAAACTTAAATATATTAACATCACAAAAAAAAAAAAAAAAGACTCCCAGTTACATAAAGTTTTAAAATTTCCTTCACAAGTTTTTATATATTGAAATTGTTGTATGATATATTAGCTTCACTATCAATGTTATCAACTACATCTTTTTCAATATACACAATTAAACAATTATTAAATTATTGATCTCCTTTTCAGTTACCAACATATTACCTAAATAAGTATCAATATAAACAAAATGCATTATTTTTTGAAAAAATGTATCACATAAAATCCAACAAATTCGACTAAAGACTAAAACAAGCATTAACAGACTAGCTATTTGAAAATTGTGCATTTTTTTTAATAAAAAAATAGTGATTTTAAAATATGCCATTTGAAAACACAATTAAAAAATCACAATTAAACGTTTGATTTGGGCTTTTAAGCTAATTTGTTTGTTTAGGCAATTTTTGAAAGTGCTATGTCCAAAATATTTTTACAACACTTACATAACAAAGCCTAAGTGGTAAGTTTTTACTAGCTAATTCTAATTTCAATATATCACAGAAATTATTTTTTGTCCATTAGTAAAAGCCTACTACTTAGAATTTGTTGCGAAAGTGTTGCGAAAATGTTGTGAACACAGCATTTCTCGCAATTTTTGGGTTCAACATTCAACGGACCAAAATTTTGGAGAAGTTGAATTTAATTTTTAATGGGCTCAAATTGTTATTTAAGGTGTTCAAGTTTTTTTAGGCTGGTCCAGTTTTTTTTTTTTTTTTTTTTTTTTTTTTTTTTTTTTTTTTTTTTCTAGAGCAGGTTGATAATTCATGTTAATTTAAAATTCAAAATTTTAAGGTATTTTAAAAACAAATTCTCAAGTCGGGGTGGTCACATTTGGCTCCTCCCCCGATTGTTCTACTATTAGCAATAAACAACCACTATTTAAAGAACCCAATAATTATCACTGCGTACCCTTGACGCAATGGTCACTCTCCCCTAACTTTTTACCTATTAGCAATAAACAACCACTATTTAAAGAACACAATAATTATCACTGCGTATCCTTGACGCAATGATCACTCTACAAGTATAAGTGTTTGTGAGTGTGAGGAGCAAGAGCCTGAGTTCAAATTTTCAGAAGGAAGCTTTACACATATATACTTAGATTAAGTTAAAGTAGAATTTATATCTTGTATAAAAATAAATAAATAAATAAACCTAATAATTTTTCTTCATTAGTCAATGTACATCCGAGTTCTAGGGTCAAAAATAATTTATGTACTTAAATTAAAGTTGCCAAAGAAGACCAGAGTTTTTGTAAAGTATCTTTCACTAATGTGAACTGGTTTTCAAGGTAAACGTGTGGTTCCTAAGCTTGACAAGTTGACGATAGCTTGCATATGTCGGATAACTCATTTAACTTTATTTATAAAAGAAGAACAACTGATTTTTTTTTTGTATGGCTATCAATCTCTCTATAGTCTATACTAGCCAGTTAGCCACAAGTCCCATTACTGTACTCTTCATTAGAAAAAAATGATGAATCCTGCTAAAGGGAATACATCATTGCTTCTTCTCTCTCATCTTCTTGTTTGCCCAATCTGCACTTCCCTTGACACCATAACACTAGACCAACCCCTCAAGGATGGTCAATTTCTACTCTCAAACTAGAAAACCTTTGCACTTGGGTTTTTCAACCCCGGCAGTTCCAGTCACCGCTACGTTGGAATTTGGTATAACCAAATCAACGAAAAAACCGTTGTATGGGTTGCAAACAGAAATGCTCCTCTCAATGATACCTCCGGAGTCCTTTACATCAACGGTAAGGGAAACCTTGTACTCCACACCCAAAACCAAACCACTCCTATTTGGTCCACCAATGTTTCTTCTTCTATCTCATCCACAAATAATTCTATGGCTAAGCTCTTAGATATAGGAAATCTTGTTTTGGTTCAACAAGACAGCCAACATGTTACATGGCTAAGTTTTGATTATCCAACCAATACTATGCTTCTGTTTGTGAAACTTGGGCTAGACCGGCGGACCGGGTTGAACTAGTTCCTAACATCTTGGAAGTCCAAAGATGACCCGGGAATTGGCAACTATTCATATCAAATGGTTCTAACTGGGTACCCTCAAACGTGCTTATACATGGGTCGGACTCTATTATGGCGTGCTGGATCTTGGACTGGCCTAAGATGGAGTGGTGTACCCAAAATGGCATCAAATTACTTCAAAGTTAGCTTTGTGAATAATCAAGATGAAACCACCATTATGTACAGTAAATTTTCAAATTTAGCTTATCCCAAAGTTTTTTCTAAAATGGTGGTGGATGAATCAGGAATTATACAACGGTCTTTATGGTAGGAGACTAGATGGGTCGAATATTGGTCTGGCTCACAAGCATTATGTGATAAGTATTTGAATTGTGGTCCAAATAGTTATTGTGACCCATACAATGAGGTCATTTTTGAGTGCAAGTGCTTTCCTAGATTTGAACCCAAGTCATCTCGTGATTGCATGAGGCAGAAGTAAGGAGTGTCCATATGCAACAAAGGAGAAGGGTTCGTGAAATTGGCAAATATGAAGATACTTCAATAGCACGTGCAGACATGAGTTTGAGTTTGAAAGAGTGTGAGAAAAAGTGTTTGAGGAATTGTTCTTGTATGGCTTACGCAAGTGCAAATGAGAGTGAGGGAGGGATTGGTTGCTTGACATGGCAAGGGGACTTGATGGACACAAGAACATATCCTGATGGAGGACAAGATTTATACATACGAGTAGATGCGGTTGTATTAGGTACTCATAAACTTTATTTCTTTAAAAATTTGGTAAAACATTTTACAAAAACACATAGTGACTTTTCTCACTCCATTTGATGGCTAGGTCATCGATTCAGTGAGCTAGGCAAATGATGTCAGTTGTACGGTGGTTAAAGCCACCGCTCCGACAATCAGCGCTAACGTTTTGGTGGCTAAAGCCATCACTCCGGTAGCAAACGCTAGCAGTCTGGTCACTGAAGCAGTGTGTTAGAGGTTCGATAACCAAAGCCACCATTCCAATGACCAAAGACACTGCTCTAGTGGTAGTTTCCTAATCTTGGTTGTTTCCTTGAAAAAAAATTATTTGCCATACGAAACACCTAAAAATCATATTTGTTGTACTTCAAAACAAATAGAGCATTAGTGAAGATTCATGTCTATTGTATTATTTTAGTCAAACGTTTATACAGAATACTAATCCAACATATAATTTTCCCAATGGTATTTACTTTAAAGTTGGTTTAGGTCAAAAATATTGAAAAATGGTTTTCTCCATTTAAAAAAAGATCCATTTCAAAATTATATAGTACAAATCTAAACGAGTATTACGTTCCATATGGGAAAGAATTTATATATGGTTTTCTTAAATTATCTAAAAATATCAAAATTTTCACAATGTATACCTTATCTATTTCATAATAGTTCAAAACTCATACAATGTGTGGAGAAGTAAAAATTATTAAGAGTTGTGTACACCTAATAACACAAGATTTCTACAATTATATTCATCACTCGCAGTTGGTCCTCCTACTATGTAATACTTGTTTTATTTGTCTTTTTTTTTTTTATTGTTACAATAATGGGGGAGGGAAGATTTAATTTATGATTCTACTTATATTAATAAGAAACACTCTTGTTGTTTGACATTGTTGTTAGGTTTGCAATTTTTGTTTTTTGATTCTTCTTTTAACATATTTTCGGTCTCAACAAAAGAGAATCACATATGGCACTTGACATTGTTGTGAGAATATGTTTGCTTTTTTTGTTTGTTCTTTTGATACGTTGGACCTCAAAAAGAGAATCACATTTTCTCCTTTTTAAAAAAAATAATAAAATCACATGTTCTCCTTAAACCCATTGTTTCATCCCTACTCTCATTTTCCTATAAAATTGCATCAATAATAACTATTTATGTTCAATCAACTTCTCAAATTTATGATGTCATTTGAATAATTCTTTTTTTACTCAGCTCAATATGCTAAGAAAAATGGTCTTACTCAGAAAAAGAGGATGCTGGCAATTTTGGGAGTTTCTGTTGCTGTAATGTTTCTTCTTATAGTCCCAGTTGTGTATTGTTTTGTAATGAAGAAGAAGAAAGGTAAGGAAGTTTAGAGCAATTTTTAAAAAAAACCTATTTCTATATTTCTAAGGCCTATGAACAAATGCTTTGAAGATTACTCCAACACTATGTTTCAAGTTTTATAAAAGAACAGGCAGAATTCATAGATAATGAAAAAATTGAATAAAACGGGATGGAACTTGATTTATTTTTCAAGCGTAGAAGTTGATAAAAGAAAAATGAAAAAGAACTTGATATATTTTGTTATTATACTCATAATCATTTCTTTGGATCCAAAGATGGTATATTGAAGCAGCCAAGGAAAATTTTCAAATGCTTCTTACACAAATGTCAAATTCATAAGAAAGAACACTTGAAGACAACATGATCACAAATTCCATTTGACTTCTACAGAAAACATACATGAGCACCATTGTATCCCATTTTACAAGCCTTTCTTGGGAGGGCAACCTGTCCTTCATTGCCAGCCAAAATATGAGGGACTTGTTAGGAAATCCTGCTTTAGACCATACCAGTTTCTACCATTCATTGAGACATACATGTTTCTTATTTAATTCTACTCTGAATTGCAATCCGTCCTTCACTACCTGCCAAAGACAGAGTATTAAGGAATGCTTAGAAGCAGCTGCTTTAGACCATACCACTTTCCACCATTCAGCTGTATCCATCTTGTTTCTTATTCCACTTTAGGTTGAAATCCATGTGACTTTTCCATATTTAGATGAAATCCAATACATTGAGTTGTCTTAAAGTCTGTTTGGGATCTGCTTATTTTTGCTGAAATTGAAAACTTTTTACTAAAAGTACTGTAGAGAAAGGTAAAAATTAGTTGGAATAATATAGTAGGACACACAAATAATACCAAAAAGTGCATTGAGACCCATGAATAGTAGCAAAAATAAGCTGAATAGTAAAATAAGTTGGCAAAAATAATCTTTGCCAAACGGATACTTAGCTAACTTTAATTAATGAAAATAAGCTTGTAGGGTAGTATCTTTTGATCTGATAGGTTTCCTAGGCTACTGCATTTCTTTCAAAAAACTGGATACTTATGCAAACTCAGAAATTGCAGTATCATACACCACCTTGTGAACAAAGTTGGGGATAAGAACACCTTCAGGGTGTCAATTATCATGCCACATGGATAATTTTTTCACCCTTTCAACTAAAAGCTTAATGAATAGCCCAACCAATTCCCAGACATTTTAAGATTTTCTCCAGCCCCATCAGTGGGCTTGAGGAACTTTCATCTCCCATATGTACTTACCTCTAAGAAAAGTGCATTTTAACTAAATGGGATTTCCTGTCAATGATAAATAGAAAATTGTAAACTTCAAATTTTCCTCTTATTTTCCACTGTTTCATTCTTTTATTTTAGTGTGTTTCTCAGTTTTATTAAACTAGGCTTTTGTGTGAGAATTCCTAATTGGAAAAATATGGGTACTAGCATTATTAATTACTTTTTTTATGACAGAGAATAGGCATAGCACATATTCATATAGTGCTGACTCCACTTTACCATACTTCGAAGACTTTCTAAGTAGAAGGGACCTCGATGGAACTAGAAGTGTTGGGAAATTTAGACCCCGATTGATAGAATTAACAAGTTTTAAACCCAAGTTGTTATTTAGATTTATTATGAATAAAACTTGTTGAAACAAACTAACATCAATATCATGTCAAAATCATGCAGCGGAAAAATAAATAAGACAAGATATGATAACCTAGGAAAACCAATGAAACAAACTTGTTTCACAGTAAAAAACCTGGGGGGAAACCTTCCTGAAAAGCAATCCACTATAGTAAAGAGAAGTTTTAAATCTAGTACAAAACCTTTATCCCTCGACTCTACAATCCCTGTAGATGAACTTACAGCAGAAACCTTCTACCGCTTCAGAACCTCTAAACTCTTTAATATACGAACGCCACCCTTTTTGATGCACGGTTCCCAATACATGACTAACGAAAGATGTACGAATCCCAGTACGTGACTCACTTACCAACTTGAGAAAGAAGAATGTTGGCTGCAAAGTTCTTCACTTCATTAACAATGAAGATTAAGAAGCACTTGGTTACAAAACCTTAAGGCGCAAAAGACGCAATAGCTTCTTTCAGAGAGAATAAGGCATCGGTCACCTTTTGCATATGTTCTCCTTGTATTCTCTTATGTGACGGCCTCTAAAATAAGCTTTATATATGTCTAGGGTTGTGAGAAAAGAAACCCTACACAAATACATAAGCTTGGGTCGAAAATCAGATCTGAAAATTCTGATTTTCGTAACCTCGATAGATACCTCGATTGATTGAGAATCTGTCAAGCTTCATTCATTAAATCTCGATAGATAGCTATCTGTCGAGTAGCTGTCCAGCTATCTGTCCCCAGGTGTTGAGCTATCTGTCCAGCTTTAATGAGTAGCCTTTCTTCACTTGTTTCTTGGTCCAATCTTCATGGCTTTAATACTAGACTTAAACAACATGTTTTTGAAGTATTAAACACATCCTAGATCTATTAAAATACAAGTAAAGTGCGTTTTGTCAAAGGATTAGCTAATTAAATAAAATATTTACATATGTTCTTAACATGAATCACATATGTCCTAACAAGAAGAAATTCAAATTTGCCATTGTTTGATCTAAGAACCATTATCACAGCTACAGATAACTTCTTTATTGCTAACAAGCTTGGCCAAGGTGGTTTTGGCCCAGTTTATAAGGTAGTCTCATTGAACAAGTCTCATAATTTGCATAATCTCATTTCAAGTGTGTTTATGCATCAAAAATTCCATCATAAATGTTTACGGGTACTCGTTGAGTATGAATTTGTGGTGTGCAATTGGGCTTCCTAAAATAATTCACCAAGTTGAGTTTCTTTTAACAATTGTGCACTATGACAAAATGATATTTGGACTTTAATTACAGGGTTTGCTACAAAATGGAATGGAAATAGCAGTAAAAAGACTATCAAAATGCTCTAGACAAGGAATAGAACAATTCAAAATAGAAGTTGCACTAATTGCTAAACTCCAACATAGAAACCTTGTGAGAATTTTAGGTTGTTGCATTCACAAAGAAGAGAAGATGTTGATCTATTAGTACTTGCCAAATAAAAGCTTGGACTCTTTCATTTTTGGTATGTCTTCCTTTTCACATTAACCTCACTCATCATCACTAGAAAATGATCTTCCCATTACAAACATATCAGTTCCAAGTAGCAAGATTTTATACCTAAGTAAAAAACCAAGAATGCAATGCAATCTAATCCAAGTTCTCATTTCTTCATTTAGATGAAACAAAAAATCATGCTTAGATTGGGGAAAGCAATTTGAGATTATTTGCGGAGTTGCTTGAGGGATCTTATATCTTCATCAAGATTCAAGATTAAGAATTATCCATAGAGATTTAAAGGCCAGTAATGTTCTACTTGACAATGCATTGAATCCAAAAATTTCGAATTTTGGTATGGCTAGAATTGTTAGAGGGGACCAAATTGAAGCTAATACAAATTACGTTGTTGGAACATAGTAAGTATGGTAGAAAACAAAGATATACTTTTTTAACCGATTACTTGACTACCTTTTTTACCTCTAAGGAGAGTACAAACTACAGGCCTCTGTAAGAAAAAAATCTTAAGGATATCTTTGCAATTCGTTTTCATATTGTGTTACTTCAAATTTTACATGCATGTTAGTGCCCAAAGGCCTATTTTTTATCATTTTATGTTGGGGCTCAATATCTTCAATTTCATTGTGCTATGACAGTGGTTATATGTCACTTGAGTATGCAATGCAAGGACTATTTTCAATAAAGTCTGATATATATAGCTTTAGGGTATTGCTACTAGAGTTCGTTACTAGTAAAAAGAATAGTACTTACCATCATGATGGCCCTTCCTCAAATTTGATTGGACATGTAAGTACATGTGCAAACAATGACTACAAAATTAAGCCTATATTGTTGAACCTAATATGATTAATATCTTGTCTTAGGTTTGGGACCTATGGAGAGAAGACAATTCTGTGAAAATAGTCGACTCGTTACTAGATGAGACATACCCTGCTAATGAAGTTTCAAGATGCATTCAAATTGGACTTTTGTGCGTGCAAGAACTTGCAACAAACTGGCCAACCATGTTAATTGTTGTTTTCATGTTGGGTAATGACACCCATCTTCCTTCTCCAAAACGACCTGCATTTATTTTGATGGGTACTAACAATAGTACAGATAGATCAACTAGTGCAACATCTAATTCTATAAATGAAACAACACTTTCTAAAATTGATGGTCGTTAAAACCCCAAACTATTTGTAGCAAGTGTACTAATATTCCATTACAACATAGGATTAAGCTACTCTAAGTCTACTCTACATTACAATTTTTTTTTTGTATGAACAATTGAACATAATGTATGCACTGTAAAATTATTACAAAAAAGAAGATAATATGTAATATTACATAAACTGTTATTGTCCAGAACTTGTGATGAAATCACTACCATCTCCTTTGGCTTTTTCTTTCAAGTGGTTTTTGAAATCAATATACAAAAAGTTAACTGCGTGTATATATTCTGTGGAGATAACTTCATTGGTTTTCAGAACAAGATGTCCAAAGTTACAAAGATCTTTTCTTTTGGTGTGAAATTTACTAAGTTTAACCATGAAGATTTAATAGAGGAACGCTAAATGCATAATACTGAAATTTGATTTGGATTTCAGGGTGTTTTACTCAAAACGGAACCATTGTATTTATGAATTGTGAAAAGCCTATTGATATGCTTGAGTATGGCTAATATTTTTAACTTAAAAGAACACTTCAACCAAGACAATATGACAAAATAAGTTAGAACAGCAGTTTATAACTTTGATGGCAGATCCTCTTGTATAGCGAGGAGAAGTGTGAAAAAATGGGTGACAAAAAGTTGTAATCATTTCCTCATTTTTGCTTAAATTTGGCCCAATTCTACTTTTGTGGTCACTTATATTTGTGAAGGTGCCTTATTGAGAGCGTGTGATTCTCTCCTTGAAGTTCACTTGAAAAAAAAAAAAAAAAGGTTCAAACTAGTTTTCACAACATTAGCATCATATGGAACAAATTAATGTTATATAGCAGGACACAAGTGATGAATATAATTTCAGAAAATCTTACTATGTTAGACATCTACAAATTTCAAATTAATGTTATATAGCAGGACACAAGTGATGAATATAATTTCAGAAAATCTTACTATGTTAGACATCTACAAATTTTAAACAATTTCAATTTGTCAACTTGCTGCTCATAGGTTTGCAATTTTATTTTATTTTTTTTGGTGAAATGGGGATAGGTTTGTAAAAATTTTAAGAAAAAGAGAAGATATCCGTTGAGAGAATTTTAATTTTTTTTTTTGGGATGGTTTAACAAAACTATATATAATTTCTTTACAACATGCATAAAATCTGGATGTTCTAGATGTGCTAAACATCCTATTCAAACCTTCATTTAGTTAAAAGGTAGAACTAAATATTATACAAGGTTTTATTTAAAACATTGTTTTAAATGATATTATTTTTAATATCTTGATCAAAATACAGGTGTATTCACAACGTTTCTTAAGACCTTGCTATGATGATTTTATTGTCTTCGAAGTTCAAACAAGAAGTGATTCAGTGATGCCAATTTTTTTTTTTTTTTTTAAAATTTATCAATGTGAATTATACTATGTCGGGTAATCAAAAAGAATGCAAGTAACCCAAATACCTTCTTTTTTTTTTTTTTTTTTTTTTGGTGAAGAACCCAAATACAAATGTAGCATGCTTTCCAAGCCCTTCACTAAGAATGGGCTTAGATACTAAAAATGAGATTTTAAAAGGTGCTACCATACCATACACGTAATCATGTACAACACTATTTCATAGTATGCAGCTAGATGTTTGGATTTTACATTTTAAAGTGAAAAATATATCTTTAGGGATGTTTGGATTTTATACCTTGAAGTTTAAGAATTTGGATTTTACCCCTAATGTTATACGCCGTTTTGATTAGCAACCCCTATCTTAAGTTTATATTGATGTGTTTGTTAAGTGACACGTAAGATCATGATGTGTATTCAATCAAATCATGACACATGTATTTCACTATTTTATGTCATATGAATAACCAATATAAAAATAAACTTTAATTATTAAAATAAATTCTTTAAAATTCAAAATTGCAAAAAACTAAATAAAATAAATAAAAAACTAAAATAATACAAATTTTTTTCTTAGATATGTACCTAAATTAAAGGAAAGAAACCAATTCTTGTTTCTCAAATCAAGGATTGATCTGGACCTTAAAAATACAATCCTTCATTTATGAGTCACCTTTAGCAAACTTAAAAATAAAGAACCTTTAACATCAAACATATTTGTTGGATCTGGACCTCATATTTCACAACCCGTGTTCCTGAGTTTGTAGATTTTGAGTTGTGCTGGGTACCCCTGCTTGTCACCGCTCTTCACCACTGTAACACCCCAAACCCTTAAGAAGGATTTAGATGCATAACCTGTCTTAGAAATAATCAACAATGATAAAATGGAACAGAGCGTAATATTTATCCTCAAATAAACTTCTTGAATATCATCAGATTTCCTTAACAATCCATAAAAACAAAACAACAATAATATTCTTGAATGTAAAATCTCCAAATAACATCTCAAAATAGTTCCAAAATAATAAACTCATTGTCCTGAAACAATTTTACTAAAACAATTCTGCAACTATCAAGCTCCAAACGAAGTCGTCAATCTAAGGCTCCACTGATCTACCACCAAAAGACACTCCATAACTCTAATCTGAAAGGATGGAAAAAGGGGTGAGCTAAAGGCTCAATAAGAGACTACAAACATGAGGATGTCTTCCAAAACAAAACGATAATATCATTGACAAAATATAGTCATCACGATACAATTAAAATTAGTTTAAACTGTAATATAATATATTCTATAAAGCTGTTAAAATAAAACACTTCACTATAACACTGTAAACATTAATAAAATAATGACCACATTTATATGCCAATATGCACCAAATAGGTAGAAACAATTTTATTTTGAAAATAAGCAATTTTCCACCTAAAAGAACAGTAGTAAATAAACAGTAATTCAATATGAAAAATATTAGTCAAACACAGACAAAAGCTGCTAAACACTCGGTGGGTGATTTCCCATGGGAACAATAACACTAACCTCAAAGAGGCAACACTAGCTCCGAAGAGCAACAATAACACTGCACCACACCACACTAACACTACTTCGGCCGAAGACCAACACTTAACCCTGTGTTGGCAAAGGTTGCAGACTGTCTAGTTGACCATTTGAAACTCTCTTGACATATACAGTTTCACAATAATATAAAATAAATAATAGAGTTTGAGTATGTATAAAGCACTAACAATGGTATAAGTCTTTGAAACTTCACTTTTGCAATTATGTGTATGTATATATATATAAATATATTTTTACCACAATTATATATATATATATATATATATACGTCTTGAGAGACGTCATGTGTTGAAGTCTACTTACCTCTAGTGGCTAAACCAAGCTTCACTTCAATTGCTCGAAACAACGTCAACTAGAACCTAAATAATAATTAAACAATTCAATAAGGGTAGGTTCTCTAATAACCACAAATTCCTCAACCACTATGAAGATTCGGCATGGTAAAAATTTAACATATAATTCTAACATACCCCCAAACCTATTCCAGTTTAAAAATAATTGTAAAGCATTCCCTAAACTAACATCTAAAATACTCGTATATTTAATTGTAAAGCTGCCCACAATTGCAATTCTATACAATTCGGTCAACCAATATGAATCAAACCATCAAATGCTTGAAACCCTTGAAAACATAATCCTATTCTCATTAGGAATAAATTTCATAATCCTAGCATTAACATGATAGCATATATATATATCAGCAATCATGACGCAATACCAAAAAGGTAATTCCAATTTAACTTTCTCAAAGTTCATTGCATACTTTATCACAGAAAAGATACAATCTAATCCATGTGAATTCAGGCCATAAATCATATATAATCATTGACAGTGTGCAATACTAATTCAAAACTAGCAAATCGACACCATTACATATATATGACATTTGGGTCCACGATATTCATGCCAAGACATTCATTCAATAACTATATCCAAGCAATTGAATTTAATGTGTTCATCATTAAAACAAATACTATGAAAACACGGCACCATAATTAAGAAACATGAACACGAGCCGCTTCGAATGACGCATATAGGTGTACTGAACATAAATTCATAAACAATAGTCATTGAATAAAATTCAATATCTAAGCCCAATTGCCAACAAACGAAGCAGTTCAATTACATTCATATTCTTAAAACTCAAACCGTGACAATCGGCTATATATATATATCTATATATACCTATATATAAATCTAATAGCACAAATCACTATTTCAGCCAACAACGTGAACGTGAAATTCCAGCAAAACACAATTTCAGCAATCTCAATACCACAAAATCAAATATCAGTTGCTGAAAATTACCTTGATGTCGTCTTGTCAGTTTGGCAGAATTTCTTTCACAGCCGCTTCTAGTTTCAAGGGTCTCTTTCTCCACCTTTCACATAGGAAACCCTAATTTTATTTCATTATAAAGCTGTTGCACTTGGGCTGAAAGTTTAGAAGCCTATTCCATGATAAGGCTAATTTCAGTTGGGCTGAAAATTTAGAAGCCCACTACACTAAAATAAACTTCCAAGACCCACTTATATTCCCACTAAACACCTTAATATTATTTTTTTATTATTGTTATCATTGTAAAAATCACAATATAAATTAATTATTTCCTCCAAAATAAATAAGCAATTTATCAAATTTACTCTCTAGGAGTGATTAAATTAAATTTAAATGAGACGGGTGTTACAACCACCGTGTACATATTAGTTTTTTTTTGGCGTAAATGCACTTTTAGTCCCTACATTTTGGTTTTTTTCCATTTTAGTCCCTACATTTTAATTTTACCACTTTTAGTCCTTAAATCAATTAACGCGTTCCATTTTAGTTATTTCCGTTAGCCCACCAACAGAAATTGCTTAGGTGGCAAACTGATGCTGACGTGGCCAATTAAAAAATAATAAAAAAAATTTAATTAGCATTTAAAAAATGCCATGTTAGTCTTTAAATATAAAAAAATTTATTAATCAATTTTAATGAAATTAAAATAGAAAAAACAAAATTAAAAACAATAAAATACTTCAATTCAGATCTAATTCATTTTGAACAAGAACACAATCACAGATTTAAACATCAACACAAGAACATAAAGCACAAACCTAGAACCAAACACAAAAAACACAAACTCAAATTTAAACATTAACACAAGATCACAGACACAAAGGACACAATAACAAACATAAACTCTTCTCCCTTCTCTTTCTTCTCTCACTTCTCTCTTTTCTCTTTGCTCTCTCCTATGCCTTTGTTTGTGCTTAGTGGTTCGAATATTGTGGTTAAGAGGTGAGATCAGATTCGTGGGTCTAACTCATGGTGAAGAGGTGAGATCGGATTCATGGGTCTGATTTGGTGAGGCGAGATCGGATTCGTGGTTTTGTGATTTGTGGTTGCTGGGTTTTGGTATGGTGGGTGGGTTTTGTTGGTTGTGATATGGGTTTGAACTTTGTGGTGGTCAGATTGGTGGGTGGGTACGGCGTTGACATTTTGGGTTGGTGTTATGGGTTCATGGGTATGGTGGTGCGTTTGGCCATGCTCGATGGTGTAGCCAAGGGTCTCAGGTGAGGTTTCGTGGGTTGCAGATGGTGTGGCCATGGGTTTCAGGTGGGTCTCAGATGGTGTGGCCGTGGGTCTCAGGTGTGTTTGGAATGGGTCATAGATGGTTCACGTTGGTTGAGGTTTTGTGGGTTTTTTTTTGCCTCTGGTGGGCTTCAACCTTGTAGCTGAAATTAATCTTTTGGGTTTTCGGCAAGGTAGAAGTGCTACATATGTATACAAAGCCAGTCATATAAGATGCATATATCATCGTCACTTTAATTATACCAGTTGGATTGTTGTTACATATTAATTGGAGATAATTTTTGGATTTCTATTTTAGTTTATGGGTTTGATTTGTTGGAGGATTCGGTGGAGAAAAGGGATTTTGAATGAATTTTTGCATGTTTATTTGCTGAGAAAATGTAATAAAAGAACAGAAAATATTGATTATTTTAATTTTCTAGGCAACCTTCATGTTCTTTCTCGAAGAACATGAAGAACATGTTACTTTGTTCTTCCGAAATAATGAAAAGAAAAAAAAAGAAAAAAAATTTTAATTACTCTTTTTTTTTTGTTTATGTTTGTTACTGTGTTCTTTGTGTTTGTGATCTTATGTTAATGTTTAAATTTGAATTTGTGTTTTTTGTGTTTGGTTTTGAGTTTGTGCTTTATGTTCTTGTGTTGATGTTTAAATCTGTGATGGTGTTCTTGTTCAAAATGAATTAGATCTGAATTGATGTATTTTATTGTTTTTAATTTTTTTTTCTTTTTTAATTTCGTTAAAATTGATTAATAATTTTTTTTTTGTATTTAGAAGCTGGCATGGCATTTTTTAAAATGCTAATTAAATTTTTTTATTATTTTTTAATTGGCCACATCAGCATTAGTTTGCCACCTAAGCAATTTTCGTTGGTGGGCAAACGGAAAGGACCAAAATGGAACGCCTTAATTGATTTAGGGACTAAAAGTGGTAAAATTAAACTGTAGAGGCTAAAATGGAAAAAAGCCAAAATGTAGGGACTAAAAGTGCATTTACACCTTTTTTTTTTAATTTTAATTTAATGAAAATAAATATATATTTTTTTTAATAATTAAAGTGTTGTTTTGCTATTTATATGACGTGGAATGGTGAATACCGTGTGTCACGATATGATTTGATCAATCAATACACACCATAAGTTTACATGTCACTTAACAGACATGTCAGCAAAAAATTAACTAAAGGGTTGCTAATCAAAATGGCATATAATGTTAGGTTGTAAAATTTAAATTCTAAAACTTTAGGCAATGTAAAAAAAATGTTGGTGATGGCAATGACAAATTGACAATGGCATAGTATGTGATGAGTTGGTGTCTAGTAAAACCCACTCTCTCATAACCACAAGATAACTGACAAACCCTATCTCCTTTGTTGGAGAGACTTGAGAATGAGTGAGATTTGAGAAAAGAAAAAAGGAGGATTTAAGGTAGTCTGAAGTTTGTACACTTTTAAACTTTTTTCTACAACCCACTACATGATAGTTGAAAGGACTATCGAGTATCGATATGTACTTTTAGTCATATGAACATTTTAATGAATCATATGACTTGTTTAAATAATACATGTGAATTACAATTCTTCATGTAATGGCTTGGAGGAGATTTCTTCAAATTGGTTTAGAGTAAAATGTTGTATTTTTTGTAATCTCTTACTAATCACTTTATTTAAATTGTCAATCAATTTTGACAAATTTCTTAATAATCATTGTCTTTCACTCATCAGAAACTATTATTTGTTGGTTGATTTGGTTCAACAAGGTAGTTGTTAGTTATTGTAGTCCATGACTTGAATAGCCCTAAAGATTTTTCAAAGCTTAGCTCAATGCCAGCTCTATAGTAGATGTAGTTGATATGATCGTCTAAGGCCTAGGTAAAAAAAAGGCCCCCAAATTTTAACCAATAGGGGTTTTCTTTAAATTAATTAAGCTCAAATATTAGCTAACAAACAAAATAATTATTTTTTCTTATCAAATGAAAGACAAGAAAACAAGAGATAGAAATGCTACATCCACAACATTTTTCACAACATTTTTACAAAAAATCCTAAATAACAAGTTGTTATAGGCTGTTGTTGATAGCAAAAAAATAATTCTTGTAGTAGGTTCAAATTAGAATCAATAATAATTTAACACCTAGGATTTGTTGTGAAAAAACTTCCCAAAAAATAAAAAGTTCACCCCATTTTCACAATAGTTGAGTTGGCAAATTTTTACTAGTTCTTACCTTGGTCCACATCAATAGGTGTGAAAAGTTTTGTCAAATTTTTTGTGTCTATAGACTTTCTAATTTTTTTTTTACGTGGTTCATGTTAATTACTAATTAGTAATTGTGGAGGTGATTGATCCGAGCACACTACTTGGCCATGGGCCCTGTTCGACGATGAATAAAGATCCACATATATGTCAACCAAAATCTGACACGTGGACTAGGTCCGAGGAGGGAAGACGTCTAGATCATTCAGAAACAAACGAAAGCTGTGAATGAGAGGTCCGAGGAGAAAGGCAGACTGGTCCGCCGACCAAGGATCCTGAGAAGCAAAGACACCTTGAAAATATTTTAAGTAACTTCCTACACCAGAAAGTAAAGCTTCAAGGAAGACAACAGAGCCGTGTAAGTAACGGAAGGAGGAAATATCTAGGAAGGTGACTGCCACCTCCACTTTTAATGTACTGCACCAACTGAACTGGCCGCATTTATAAGGAAAAGACACCTGAATAATGATTTCACTGCTCACAACCCTCTCTACCACCTCTAAAAGGGTCTTGATGGGACAAGCATCCAAATGGTTCTCTTGAAATGTACAGATGAAGGGCTGAGATGCAGTGGGAGGGACTATATAAGGAAAGGAATTCCATAGAAATAGGGGATGCACATTTGACACAAGAAATAGAGAAAGGTAGAGAAAACTGAATCTCATTGTAAAAGTATCAACAGTGAATTTTAATGAACAACTCCTCATCGGACTTGCTCGACGAAGATTTTATGCTTAATTTGCATCTCTTGCACTCATATTAATAGCGCTAGCCCAATTATCCACAATTCTGTATTTACTTTGCATTGTAGTTGGCTCATAAAACCCATTCTCTTACAAATCTATTATTTTGGGCTTGTTGTACTGGGTCACATTGCACTAAGTGGGCTTGGGCCACAATCCTAGTCCTTACAATTGGCACCGTCTATGGGAAAAGGCACCTACAATCTTTGTTAGTCTGGCTTTCTTTCTAATAGCAAGGAGAAGAGATGGCAGGCTCTAGGCAGAATAGAGAGGAGTCCGTAGGGTCGCAACGTGTAGATTTTGTCAGCTTGGGGAGAAGAAGCGATCGAGAGGCTAACCAAACTCCTAGTGTACGGGTTGAAACGGACTACATGGATCATACTAGCAGAAGTCATTTGAGGCCTGGAAGTCATATCTCTCATGATGAAGAAATGAGGAATCTTAGGCTAGAGATTGATCATTTATGTTAGGTTCTAAGAATTAGGAACTAATGTATTAGAACTTCAATTTGTATGTTGGCAAACCATGATCAAAACAATGTTTAGTCTTGTGTTAGACTTGCTCAAAGTATGGGTCTTAATGTAAAGTTGGAATCGAGTTGTTTTGCAGAATTACTGTTAACTTTTTGTCAGACTCGATCGATCGAGAATTAGGTTCGATCGATCGAAAATTGGGCAGATCGTTTTTCTGCAGAAAATTCCAACTCAGCCCTAGTCCATTTAATGTATAGAGTTTTATGTTTTGCCCTAAGTATAAAAGGGAAAACCCTAGCCACGTTTTTAGAGTTCTGAATGCTGTGTTTGTGAATCTCATTGTGAGATCTAGAGGTGTTTGCCTTCACATACACTTAGGGTTTACAAACTTGAGATTCATGTCAAGAGTTGTGTAAATCAATACAGTTGCAGAATCAAAAGAGCATAAAGAATATACAAGCAGGTGCGCTTGTGATTTGCTGAAGAATTCAAGAAAGAAGGAGTCCGTGGATCTCGGAGCTATCATAGGGTCGTGGTAGTAAGTTTCCTACACTTGGGTAGCAATAGGATGTTAGTGGTCTAAGTCTTATTGTGTAAACTTCGATTCTTTCATAGTGGATTTAGTTTTACCTTGAGGATAGCTAGGTTAAATCCTCCCCAGGTTTTTACCGGTGTGGTTTCCTGGGTCATCAGATCTTTGTGTTCTTTATTTTCCGCTGCTTTGTTGTTTTTGATTATGTGTGTTAACCTAGACTTGTTTAAATTACCTAAGTTAATCACTTGGATAATTCACTAGGTTAATTTGTTGGGTTTAAGGGGTCTAAACGAACTGACAATTTATGTAAGAAGTTGTGCTGTAGGGAGCATGTTAGGGGGAATAGGATGCCTCTATCCAACTCAGGGACTGTTAGGGGAAATTTCCTTTAGTTTCCCTTTGAGTTTAGACCAATGGATAACTCAAGGAATTAGGGTTTGGTAAGTTGCATCTCTAGTTCATTTTGCGAAAAATTAAGCGGAAGATTTTAAACAGCATGTGCTGGGCATTCTGGGGAGTTTCAATTTCAAGTGTTTTTGGGTGTTATTGTGTCTGTGTTTCCATGTCAATTGGGAGAAAAGTCACATCCTAGTTTTAAGCTCTCCACAAGTTTTCGATCTACCCAATCTTTAAATTTAGGGTTTAAACTTCTTTCCTTGATGAAACCAACAAAACCTAGGTTTAGCCTCATTATTACAAACAATAAAGCCTTAGTCCTTTAGGGTTGGCTATGGATCTATTTTTTTATTTTGGGGAGGGTGGAGGGGGGGGGGGGGGGGATAAATAGGTTTTCTGGAGGTGTTATGTAAGTTATTTGAAGTTTCATAGGCGATTAGCAGTTAGTGACATCATCCAATAGGATTAACACAAAATTTATGCCTTCTCATAAAAACAAAAGGCCTATGCAAGAAATATTGCTTATGTTTGATTACCTATTTTGTGTTACAAGATTATAATGTTATTTGGTCTCCTGAATTATTGTTTATATTAGCATATCATGTTTATTCCCTTCGCATTCTCAAAAAAAAAAAAAAAAAAAATTATTCCCTTCAAGTTATTGTCTGAAACAAAGTGTTCATCTACTGATATTGAGTTGTGCTACATAACACCGTTTAGAGACTTTTTCAACAAACAGCCCCACCCCCAACCCCCCCCCCCCCCCCGGGCGGGGGCATGTACACGTGTACATGGGCACACCAATAAACACTGGGGAGGGAGAGATGTAATAGTTGGTGTCAATAGACTTTCCTACTGATATATAATTTAAGATTCCGAAATTTGACAGCTTGAAATTAGAGTTGGAAATATCTAGAATACGGCTCAAATGTGGAGCAATGACCTTTTTCCCTTTTCAAACTTCAATGGAAGCAATGACAAATATTTTAAACAATGAAAGTGTATTTGATATTGACCATTTACGCTTAGTGATGCTTTATGCTTTGCGCTACGAGAACTAAAGCCCTATTCAATTGATGCAACTTTTCAAAAAACTAGCTTCTCGGTCTGCCAAGTACAAACCAGGGGTAAAATAAGCAAACCAGCATTTCTGTTTTGCATGCTTTGATGCTTTAGTAAAGCTGCAAATATGTTGAAATTGTTGTGTTCCTTGCTAGTTGCTAGATGATTCACTGGTTTTGAAAAATTGGCCATCATGGTATGACAGCTTGTCCAGTTCGTCTTGAAGCAAGCAGGGGTCGATAAACGAACTGGGGATCATTTTGGAAATCGAGATCTTTTGAATATTGCTCGTAACATGGCTTGTGCACTGAAGGTTAGTTAGAAACACTTCACTTTCTGCTTGCGGATGTGGTTAGATGCTTATACATCATTTTCCCATATGCTGTAGGGGGTTGAGAATGTTTACACCCAACACTAACCCCTTTTGTTCCAAACCATGGAAAGCATTTCCAAGGGACGGTTGAGAGATGTGGACTACCCGTATGTTAGCAATCACTTTCAGCAGGGCAGGTTCATTTTCTAAAACAACTACTTCTTCCCAGGAAGGTTGCAGTTTATCTGTTGCAAATTTTAAAATGTAGTATCAAAGTTCTAAAGAATCAAATAAGAAAGGATCAGATTAGAAATGAAGAAATGAAGTGAAGCAAAGAAGAAAGAAATAACAAGAAGCAATCTGAGCTCTAAACGACAGTGTCATGCTTAGTTGTTGAGTACTATAGACTAAACTACAAGTAGCTTAGTAGTTATTTATGTAGTGATGCTTTCACACGTGCTATAGCTAACCTTACACATGCTGTAACTGATTCCGTATAAGTTGGGATATTTGTTTATACTCTATTTTTGTATATAGACCCAATTCATGTATAAATTCAATTCAGTTAGTAAAATACAAGTTTCTTCATCTCCAGTTTTCTCTCTAGCTCTCTGTTTTCTCTCTCTTATTTTTTTGTGCTTTCTTATATGTAGCATGGTTTCTTTCCACTGTTTCAAGAACTGGAGCAGACCAGTTGATTCAACTGGTTCAATCAAGAACTCTATACCAATCCAAATATAGCCTAAAACGATAAAACAAGATTTTTTGAAAAAACCGGGCTTAACTGAATGGTTGTGGTCAGACTGCAAAAATTGGTAACTGGAACTTCTTGTGCATGTGTGATTGGTACATGTTTATGTATGTGTACATATTATCAAGAAGTAGTGCCAAGATAATTCTAGTTATGCTACAAATTTTACTCTTTAATAATGAGAAGAGTTTATGAGGAAAAACCCACTTCATACAAATTTCTCAGTCTAAATAACATATTATCTCTCATTAGATATATGATGCCAATGTCTAACTTTCAGCACTTGTTAAAGGAGCTATGCTGGTCCGTAACCCCCTCCCCCCCCCCCCCCAAAAAAGCTGGTCTGCTAATGGCTCATTTGAAGCAAACCACGTTATATCAACATAGTTTATGGCAGGTCACACACCAAAGGTATCAATTAGGGATTTCTTATCTTTGGGAGTTTGGCCCTGTGCATATTTTGGGCGTTGACGCTTCACCCTGACACTATGCTATATTTAGTCATAGGGATTGATATCAGTTAACTGAGGTGGCTGTGTCGCCTCAATTTTTTGAAGACAGTTTTGAAGCCATCTAGCCTACCCATAGAACTTAGATTATTGTTCATTTCATGGAAACTATTACTGTTTCTGCATAGCTTCTTGATTCCCATACTACCATGCACCCAAATCAGATATACAATTTTGATAAGTAATGAATTGTATTTAAAATGTTTTTTATATACTAGTTTTCTTTCATTGAGAAAGGGCAAAAAGGGGCACAATCGTAGTACATGGGATCTTTACAAAAAGAAGAACCAAAAGAAATAAAATTAACATGTACAAAAGATAAACTAAAACTAATGAGGTCTAGCTTAAAGGAAATCTCCTCCCCATGTAAGAAAATACTAAAAAGAGGGGGTAAAAGGACTAAGATATGAAATTAAAAATGTCTATAAATTCCAAAAACAAAAGTAATGGTAAGCTAGAAGTAGATGTCAACGTCAAAATCAGATATATATGCCCCTGATCACCTATCCTCTCAAGTTTTTCTACCAATTTACTCAAGTCTTCTATCTTTCCCCTTCATTTTGCTGTTACATCCTACAGTAAAGGCTTTTCAAGCATGGACAGACTATTGTAGGATTGAATATAAATTTATATTTGAGATAGCCATAGCCTTTGAAGTGAAAGTTATAGCCTTGAAATAAAGATTTTTAAAAGGCTTTGGGTAATATAGCTTGAATGACAAACACTTCATCTTTGAGTAGGCCACAGGAAGTAGTCTAATTCATTGTTGGAGGGACTACATATGAAGAGTCACGGTTTGTTGCTTTACAAAATGCCAGCAATTTTGGAATTCGTTTTATATTTGGTGGTTCTGTGGTTCTGAATTCTAAGAGGTATGAATGCTTTTGAATCATCATTGCGATTTTAGAAGCACACTATTGCTGTGCTAGCTGTGGTTCATGCTTGGCAGTCACTAGCTTTAAATGCTAACTTCTATGCCCTTCATCTTTCTTGCAACATCTGCAAATTTGAGAATGTAGTTGTGGATTGGATTGCATCATGTTAATTTTGTTAGGAAATATATATGTTTGCATCGCATACAAAACATACGCAGTGGAAAATAAACGGATCTACTTCTTTCGCAATTGATAACATGCACTATGTAGGTTTCAGAATATAAGAACAAGAGAGTGTACCTTGATGCGGTGAAATTCAAAACCGAATGAAGAAGTACTCGGGAACACTTTCAATCTTCACTCTAATTCCACTTGATGCCCAAGATGTGTGGTCTCTCAATCAGTTCTATGTTTCTAGAGAGAATATGAAAGAGTATATTTCTTCCTTATTCTTATTCTTATTAAGCATACAAACCATTTTATTCTATATAAAATTCTATATGTTTCTCTCCACATAACTGATTATCTAATTGGGTTAGCCTTTTGGGCCTTCCTAATTGAGCTTTAGAGTGTGGCTTGGAGTGGGACCAAAAGGGAACACATAAGACACTAGCTCCAATGGGCCTTGGGCTTTTCTGTCAACTCTTGACAAGTCCAAAGTTACCATTAATTATATTTAATACCACTATATAAATATAATTGCACTCTAGGCCTTATTAATAAATTATATTCCAAGACTTTATTATACATGCAACCCCTTCATAAAATATTCGTAGTAATACAAAGTCATGAATATAGACTGCCACTTTGTAAATTACTACATCTTAATTCTTGAGTACCCGATTTAATCCTTTTAAGTTATTCACCATATATTTATAAAATCCAATTTCATAAATATATACTTTAGTCTTACTAAATTGGGCCTAACTCTCTGAATAACTGAACCCATTAAACTTATCTCAAGGGAATATTTTATATCTCCGTTAAGAGACTATGAATTCCATCTTGAGAATATATGTTCCATCAACACTAAATGTGGCTGCCCAACATACTGAGGTTTTGACCGTTACTTTAGATCTCACTCCCGATATATCAAAGCAACCTACATTTGATGATCAGGTCCATTATTCTCTCAGGATTAAGAGTTCATGTGAATACAAGTCGTGAGATTTATTATTGAATTGACAGTCGTTAGGAGAACAATAAATCTCACAGCGGTCCAGTTCAATATGTCTTAACTCTTAAAACATATCAACATATTAACTAGAAGTCATCACTTCCATGATCAAGACAAATCATCGTAGTTAATATGTTATAGTCTTCGCAGATGAAATGCCCAATTTCATCACCGATTACGAACCAAAATTTTGAGTTTACAAAGAACTTGTGATCTATATCTTCTGTGACTAAATCACATAAATCACATACTATGCATCTCATGGACTATTTGATAATGTCCGAATATTCATGTTACCATTATTTTAGATAAGAATAAAGCAACTTTATTAAACACAATATTAAGTCATACATCATTTCTCACATAATGTCATGCATAATATCATACATAGCATCATACAATAGGATTTAAGGGCATATATCCTAACAATCTCCCACTTGCCCTAAAGACTATTGTGCAATAATCTAACTCCCATTCCACGGTGGAGTCCGCAATACAAGATTGCTTAACACTCCTCCAACTTATGGCTCTACCTACCAAGGTGAAAACACATCCTGACGTGGACTTTCTGAAATCTAGATCCGATTGAAAGTCTGAATTTGTATAGCCAATGGGAATCAAATCCTCACAACGATAAACAAGCATATAATCTCTCGTTCTCCGTAGATACTTGAGAGTATGCTTTACAGCTTGCCAATGTTGTGGTCCTGAATTTGATTGATATCGGCTGACCATGCCAACTGAAAAACAGATATCTGGTCTAGTACAAAGCATGGCATACATGAGATTTCCTACTGCAGAAGCATAAGGAACTTGTCTCATCATATCTACTTCCTTTTGAGTCTTAGGCCTTTGGTCATCAGACAGAGGAACTCCATGTCTGAAAGGAAGTAATCCTTTCTTGGAGTTTTGCATGCTAAACCGTTCTAGAACCTTAGCTATATATCCAGCTTGTGATAAGCCTAACATCTTATTCTTACGATCTCGCCAAAGCTTGATCTCTAGAATAAAGTTAGCCTCACCCAAGTCCTTCATATCAAATTGGCTTGAAAACCAAACCTTTACTGATGACATTACACCTACATTATTTCCAATGAGCAGAATATCATCAACATAAAGTACTAGGAATATTACTACTTTGTCTTGATGTCTTTTGTACACACATGGTTCATCAAGATTGTTCCATGACCTAGATGCTTGCTTAAGTCCATAAATGGACCTATTCAACTTGCATACCATATGCTCTTGGTTCTTTGCTATGAAACCTTCTGGTTGCTTCATATAGATTTCCTCTTCAAGATTGCCAAATCTCATAATCATAATGAGCAGCAATGGATAAGAGAATTCTGATAGATTTAAGCATTGCTACTGGTGAAAAAGTTTCCTCATAATCAATATCTTCTTTTTAAGTATACCCTTTTGCCACTAGCCTTGCTTTAAAGGTTTTAACCTTTCCATCTATCCCTCTCTTCCTCTTGTAAACCCATTTGCAACCAACAGGTTTAATGCCGTTAGGCGCCTTTACAAGATCCCAAACTTGATTGGAATACATGGAATCTAATTCTGATTTCATAGCTTGGACCCAATGATGTGCATCTATATCATTGATTACTTCTTCATAAGTGTAAGGATCAGTTTCAGCCTCCTCTGAGATAGCCTCATAATTCTCTCCAAGACCTATGAATCTTATAGGTGGCCTAACATTCCTCCCACTACGACGAGGCAATTGTGTACTAGACATCTCATGAGTAGTATCTTTTGGTGTATCCAATACCCACATCATCCCTAGTTTCAACCATTGGTTGTTCAATTACAGGTTCATTCATTTCAGCCAAGATAACTCTACTTCTAGGAGTAAAATTATTCATATAGTCATATTCCAAGAATTTAGCATTTGTACTAACAAAAACTTTGTTATCTTTAAGACTATAGAATAAATAACCTTTAGTTTCTTTTGGATAACCCACAAGCAAACATACTTCTGATTTTGGTTCCAACTTATCAAACTTCCCTTTTAACACATGTGCTGGACAACCCCAAATGTGGAGATATTTCATACTAGGCTTACGCCCACTCCACAATTCCATAGGTGTTTTGGGAACAGATTTTGATGGAACTAAATTCAAAAGATGTATTGCTGTATCTAAGGCATAACCCCAAAAAGAAATAGGTAAAGTTGAGTAACTCATCATAGACCTAACCATTTCTAAGAGAGTTCTATTCCTTCTTTCTGCTACACCATTTTGTTGGGGAGTTCCAGGTGCAGTCAATTGGGATACAATCCCATTTTGAGTTAAGTAATCCTTGAAATTCCCAAGAAGGTATTTGCCACCACGATCAGATCGAATGGCCTTTATGTGTTTACCCAATTGATTCTCAATTTCAGCCCTAAACTCTTTGAATTTTTCAAAGGCTTCAGACTTCCGTCTCATTAGGTACACATAACCAAATCTAGAGTAATGATCGGTGAAGGTGATGAAGTACTCATAACCTCCTTTTGCTTGGGTTGACATAGGACCACAAACATCTGTATGAACTAATTCTAGCAACTCTTGGGCTCTTCTACCTTTTGCATTAAAAGGTCGTTTGGTCATTTTGCCTTCCAAACAAGATTCACAAACTGGAAATTCATCAAAGTCCAATGGCTCTAAGAGACCATCTTTGATCAGTCTTTGAATTCTGTTTGGATTAATATAACCCAAATGCAAGTGCCAAAGATATGCATCATTAGTAGAAGGAAACTTTCTCTTTAATGATTTTACATGAGAGTTATTATCTAATTCAGAATTATATAATTCATGCTTATCAGGAGTTAAAATATAAAGACCATCCACAATATTGCCAGAATAGATAAACATTTTATCCTTCTTTATTACAACATTGTCTTTAAGGATAACACAATATCCACTTTTACCTAAATAAGTTGCAGAAATTAAATTCCTACGAACATTAGGTACAAATAAACAGTCTTCCAATATTAAAACCCTAGTTTCAAAGCATAAATTAAACACTCCAATAGCTACAACTGGAATCCTGCTCCCATCAGCCAAGGTCAGAAACAACTTTCCTTCTTTAAGTTTTCTAGTCTCCTGGAACCCCTGCAAAGAATTGCAGATATGATTAGTACAACCTGAATCCACACACCAGGAATCCGTGGGATTTTGTACCAAACATATTTCAAGAAGGAATGAAATTTTCATACCCTTATTGGCAGCCTTGAACTTTGGACAATTCCTCTTCCAATGTCCTTTCTCTCCACAATGGAAACATTTTCCTTTCAGCTTCTTTCCTTTGTCGGCAACCCCTAAGACAATTTGTTTACCCTCCTGCTTAGTGAAGTCCTTCTTCTTCTTCTTCTTCTTCTTACCCTTGCCTTTTGACTTAGGTTGAGAAGTAGAAGCTTCTCCCACATTGGCTTCAACATTAGAAGTACCAAGGATGCCTTCCGCCGCTACCAACTCATTCATTAATTCAGACAAAGAATAAATCTTTTTGTTCATGTTATAATTAAGTCTGAATTCCTTGAATGATTTTGGTAGTGACTGGAGTATCATATCCACTTGGGATTCTCCATCAATGTCGGCACCCAAAACTTCCAATGTATTCAGATTAGAGATCATTGTAAGACAATGTTCTCTCACTGATCTACCTTTAGCCATTTTGGTATTATAAATTTGCCTCATGGTTTCTTGCCTTGCAGAATGGCCTTGTTCACCAAACATCTCCTTCAGACTTTGCATAATGTCCGAAGCTAGTTCTACATCCTGCATTTGATGTTGTAGAACATTTGAGATGGACACTAGGATGTAGCACTTGGCCATTTCATTAGATTTCTGCCAACGATCATATCGTTGTTTTTCCTCAAGAGGAGCATCTAATGAAGGAAAGCTAGGACATGGTTTTGTAAGCACATATTTGTGCTCTTCAGCGATGAGAACTATGTCCAAGTTTCTTTTCCAGTCAACGTAATTGGTTCCAGTCAGTTTGTTTTGATTAAGAATGCTAACAAGTGGGCTAAATGATGTTATGTTCAAATCTGAAAATAATAAACATGAATATAATAAGTAAACTGGACATTATCAATTTAGCATATAAACATATAATATGGAACCTTAATAAAACCATAATATAATATATGCAACGACAACCCAATCCCGCAATTAATATTCCTCGGTAGCGAGGTCATACCAATCGCTATGATTAAGCGAGGATTATCCTCATTATTAATGCTATCATGGTAACTCTTACCAAACAAAAATAATTTGCCGCTTATTCTTTAGCCTCTAAGTGATAATGACATAGCTCCGTAGGGAGGTTAACATTATACTTAGTTTAGTGTACACCATTGTCTAGAATCAATGTGAGTCACCAAGTAACTCCACGGTAGCGTGGTCGTTCTTAATGTAAAACACACTTCATCTATCATTAAGAAGTTTAACCTGTAGTATCATGAATTAAACACCCTCCGTAGGGAGCAAGGCATATATGCCAAGGTGAGGTGATTAATCACACTACTATAAACCGACAATGGAGGCCGTGAGGTCCAACCCTTGAATCTCTCTCCCACTAGATATTTTAAATTAAAGGTTTTTATCTTTTAAACATGCATAAACTAATTATACACAGCCTTGCACTTTATACTAAGCACTTTAATCACACACTTTTAAGTTTGAAAACACTTAGAAAAAATTCAGATTTTCCTTCTTTCGATCGATCGAATGTGCCCCTCGATTGATCGAAAAAATTAAACAATTCGAACTTAACCTTCTGACTTGTTCGATTGATGCTCGATCGCCTTTCGATCAATCAAAAAGAAAATTCGATCGATCGACTAGCAATCAAAAATTAATCGATTCAAAAGATTGGTCTCCGTTTTACTCAATCGATCGAAAGTAAATTTCGATCGATCGAAACTCGTAAAACTCGAATTTCCAGAAATTCTTCTAAGGCAGTTTTCAACGGTTTTGCATGAATAAACAACCATCATATGAACATGATAGACAGAGATTGATATCAAAACTAAAATCTATTGATGCTATAGCCTTAAAGATCAATTTAACATTCTTAAATTCATATTTAAACAACATCATAACATCAATATCAGTTTTTATCAAATCATAGTTTCAACAACCATGCAGAAAATTAAATGTATAATCCTCTATCAACTTGAAACTATTATCTCTAATTCCAAAACGCACAAAACATGTTATATAGATTCGAAATGAAGACCGCTTTGATACCAATGTTAGGAAATATATATGTTTGCATCGCATACAAAACATACGCAGCGGAAAATAAACAGATCTACTTCTTTCGCAATTGATAACATGCACTATGTAGGTTTCAGAATATAAGAACAAGAGAGTGTACCTTGATGCGGTGAAATTCAAAACCGAATGAAGAAGTACTCGGGAACACTTTCAATCTTTACTCCAATTCCACTTGATGCCCAAGATGTGTGGTCTCTCAATCAGTTCTATGTTTCTAGAGAGAATATGAAAGAGTATATTTCTTCCTTATTCTTATTCTTATTCTTATTAAACATACAAACCATTTTATTCTATATAAAATTCTGTATGTTTCTCTCTACATAACTGATTATCTAATTGGGCTAGCCTTTTGGGCCTTCCCAATTGGGCTTTAGTGTGTGGCTTGGAGTGGGACCAAAAGGGAACAAATAAGACACTAGCTCCAATGGGCCTTGGGCTTTTCTGTCAACTCTTGACAAGTCCAAAGTTACCATTAATTATATTTAATACCACTATATAAATATAATTGCACTCTAGGCCTTATTAATAAATTATATCCCAAGACTTTATTATACATGCAACCCCTTCATAAAATATTCGTAGTAATACAAAGTCATGAATATAGACTGCCATTTTGTAAATTACTACATCTTAATCCTTGAGTACTCGGTTTAATCCTTTTAAGTTATTCACTATATATTTATAAAATCTAATTTCATAAATATATACTTTAGTCTTACTAAAGTGGTTAGGCCTAACTCTCTGAATAACTGAGCCTACTAAACTTATCTCAAGGGAATATTTTATATCTCCGTTAAGAGACTATGAATTCCATCTTGAGAATATATGTTCCATCAACACTAAATGTGGCTGCCCAACATACTGAGGTTTTGACCGTTACATAAAGCAACTTTATTAAACACAATATTAAGTCATACATCATTTCTCACATAATGTCTTACATAATATCATACATAGCATCTACAATAGGATTTAAGGGCACATATCCTAACAAATTTGACACTTGGTGAAACTGTGTTGGGCTTGTGGATTTTGGTTTGGCATTATTCATCCCATGTAGGTTGCAAGCATGCAATGATTTGTGGCTACTTAAAATCTACAAATCAAAATTCTTTTGAAATTCCATTTTTGACCCAATCTTGACCCAAGCCTAGAGAACGAAAGGTTGTTTTAAGCCAGACTTCTATAACTTCAGTCACACTTTACTGAACTTAAATCTCAACTAATATAAATAGCCATAAATTGTATTTAATTTATACTCTTGTCATATTTATATGTACGCTTAGTTATATAGTGATAATTTGAGGCTAGTTTAGTTATTTGATGGAATGTAGTTAAAGTGGAAACTATCCTTGCTTTACACGATTTCCTCTGATCCAATAATCATTTTGGCCAAAAAAAAAAAAAAACAGGCTACTGAAAGCCTTGGAAGAAGCTCAAAGGATAGCTCGTTCTAGCACAGCAGTGATTTGAAGGCCTATCATATGTGTTTTGAGAGCCAATAGATAATTTTTATGGCTTTATACGGAGCTTTTGACTTGGTGACTGGCAGTGTTAAGATTGTTAATGAATATTGGGAAGAGGAACTTGATGATCATCATAATCAATCCACCTTTCGTGTATAAGACATCTAATATTCACCAATTTGAAAAGGAATAAAAAGTAAATAGGTTTTTTGGAGACTAAACCCTAACCCATTACAGATTGGAATATGAGATAATACTTATTCGCGAGAAACAATTTGCAGATAGCCTTATTGCTTGTTTAACAACACTGTTAGATTCTAAGATTTAGGAACTAATGTATTAGAACTTCAATTTGTAATGTTGGCAAACCATGATCAAAACATTCTTTAAGTTGTGTGTTAGACTTGCTCAAAGTATGGCTTTTTATGTAAAGTTGGAATCGAGTTAACTGCAGAATTTACTGTGCACTTCTGCCTGACTCGATCGATCGAGAATTAGACTCGACCGATCAAAAATCGTGCAGAACATTTTTCTGCAGAATTTTCCAACTCAGCCTAAGCCCATTTAATGTATAGGGTTTTATGTTTTGCCCTAAATATATAAGGGAAAACCCTAGCCACGTTTTTAGAGTTCTGAATGCTGTGTTTGTGAATCCATTTGTTAGATCTAGAGGTGTTTACCTTTACATACACTTAGGGTTTCCAAACTCAAGATTCATGTCTAGAGATTGGTAAATCATACAGTTGCAGAATCAAAAGAGCTTCAAGATATACAAGCAGGTGTTGCTTGTGCTTTGCTGAAGAATTCAAGGAAAGAAGGAGTTCGTGGTCTCGGAGTTGTCACGTGGTCGTGGTAGTAAGTTTCCTACAGGCAGGTAGGAATAGGATGTTAGTGGTCTAAGTCTCTATTGTGTAAACTTCGATTCTTTCATAGTTAATTCGTTTTACCTTGAGGATAGCTAGGTTAAATCCTCCCGAGGTTTTTACTGGTGTGGTTTCCTGGGTCATCATATCATGTGTTCTTTATTATTCTGCACTTTTACATGATTTGATATATTTGTTTTAACCTAGATCTGTTTAAATTACCTAAGTTAATCACTTGGCTAATTCTCTAGGTTAATCTGTTTGAGTTTAAGGGGTCTAAACAAACTTACAAACACTACCTTGCCTTGTGAACGAAAATGTAAAATCACATACAATTTTTTTTTCTTTCTTTTTTGGATTGTATAGATGGTTGATTTATCCTAGGTAGTTTTGTACTTGGACCATATTTTGAAAAGTTACAGCTGAGAATATGGTTGAGCCAGGGCCAGGAGTTTTGTTTATACTTTAGCAATCAATGTTCCGGGGAAGTATATGAATATTTGTGTGTGCATAACTGGAATTGAAACTTTTGCAATTACATATATTTTGATCATGTTTTCTGGTGAATTATATTATCAGGGAGAATCTTTTGATTTTATTTATTGGTGTTATGTCCAATTATGTGCCTGTGGACCTTGGTCCTCTCGATTCAGCCGAGTCATCTTCCAAATTATACTATCTTTGCTTTTATTTATTGGATATATTTTTTAAAGGTACTTTAATAAAACACTACAAAGGATATATTATTATTTATTATTTATCATCGTTGGATTATCACTTGAACCTTAGTTGTTGACTATTTGGCTATAAACAATCACTTTTAGATAGACATGGCAAAACGGGCGGGCCGATCGGGTTCGGGTTGTGGGTCAAACGGGTCACGGGTCAAAAACGGGTCATTTTAAATGGGTTAAAAAAGGGTTCGGGTCAATCGGTTTGCAGGTTGGGTCGGGTTGATCGGTATTTTTCACATGAATTTTTTTTCTTTTTTATTTTTATAAAGAAAACAACATGTATTTGCTATTTGGAAAGTTATGCAACAAATTACATGATGGAAAATGCATTATTTTGAATTCACCACTTATATCAAGAATGAACTCAGTTAAACTTATTAATACTTATTCAATAATTTTAAAATTATATAAATCCTAACATTGCTATCTAAAACAAAAAAACATAAAGAGAAGTAAAACAAACACACGAGTTTTATTTCTACGCAATATCAACATTCTAAAATATAAAACAAAATTACAAATGACTTATTGGATAACTCATTTGATAAAGAATAATAACATATAAAAAATTTACAATCTTGAAAATTAATTTTATAATTTATTATCAATTGTGGTTGTCACTTTATTTCAATTTGAGATATACATTAAAGTTTAATTACTTATTTATACATGGTCTCTTTTATGAATATCATATCATTATTAAGCAGTTTATTTTGAAAAGCAGTTTATTTTGGACATAAATTGTTAAAAATTAGGTCTAAGAATTCATAATCTATGCTAATTTGATACTTTGGCTTCATTATTTTCACACTTGTGAATGTTTCTCACACATGACTACAATTTTAAATCTATGTTTTTAACTCTATTGTAACCAAATTATCTTGTCATGTACTTTACTATTTGATATCTAAAAATCTTTACTCATTACAGAATGCTCAACCATTTATCTTTCAATTAATTTGCATGCAGTTATGTAAATGTATCAATTGTTTCCTTAAAACTCACAATAAACAATTAAACCAATATTGTCTTAATTTTACTTTTTTTACCAAAAAAAAAATAGTTTTAAAAAAATTGTTTGGGTTCGGGTCGGGTCACAGGTTAGGTCGGGTTAACCTGCAAAAACATGGGTCGGGTCACGGGTTAACCCGTTTTTGCTTCGGGTCAAAAAAATCGGGTTTGGGTCGAATATTTTTCGGGCCGGGTCGGGTTAGAAAATTCTGACCTGTTTTGCCGTGTCTACTTCTAGACAAACCCAATAACAATTATTTTACCACCACAACTTTTTCAATAACCAATGAAGTAGACCACAATTTTTTTTTTATCTTATTATTGAGATAGATAGATAATGGGAGAGGAGGTGATATAAAACACAACAAACGTTATATAATTAATTATTTATTATCATTGGATTATTAATTGAATCTTAAGTGATTGACTGTTCGACTATTAGCTCACTATTAAAAGAACCACCCAATAATTTTTCTTCACCAATCACTCTGTCATTGTACATCAGAATTCTAGGGTCAAAAGTTTGGGAAATTCTTACTAGTCCCGGACTACAAGGTTACCAAGCTGACCTTGTAGTCCTAACCAATAGGAAAATACCACATCAATAGAAATTTGGTTGACATCATTTAATGATTACAGCTCATCAACAATGGCAGCACACTCTTGAAGTCCCCAACGTTAATTCTCAAAAAAATAAGGTGAAAATCACATTTTTGTCCCTACATTTTCACGCGATTCCCATTTTAGTCCCTAGATTTTATTTTTACCGCTTTTAGTCCCTGTTTAGAAAAACGCCTTCCACTTTAGTCCTTTCCGTCAGTGCCCTAATGGCACTGACCTACGTGGCAAACATAATTATTAAAATAATAATAAAAAATTTTATTTTATTATTAAAAAATGACACGTCAGCATATAAATTAAAAAAATAATTTTTTAATTTTAACTAAATCAAAAAAATCAAAAACAGAAATAAAAATAAAAAATCACAATAATTGAGATCAAAGTGTGTCTTGGACAAGAACAACAAGAACATAAATTCAAATTTAAGAACACAAACTTAAAATCTAAAAATTACAAACTCAAAAAATAAGAACAAAAAATTAATCTATAGATCCCCGTCAAATTAAACATGAACAAAGAATTAAACATGAAAACAAACACAAAACACAAACCCAAAAAATTAAAATAAAACCAACACAACACGAGAACTCTCATTTTCCACTTCTTTTTCTTCGTTCTTTCCAGATCCATTTCTTCATTCTTTTCGGATCCATTACTTGCTGTGTTTGTATCTTTGTTTTTCTCCTTTCTTTTCAGATCCAAGACTCTCCTTTCTTTTCAGATCCATTTCTTCGTTCTATCTGTTGCTGGGTTTGTGTTTCAAGAGCACAAACCCAGATCGACGCCGGCCGGAGATCTGGGTTTGTATTTCGCGGGGTTGTGTTTCAAGAAAACAAACCGAGATTGACATCGGCCGGAGATCTGGGTTTGTGCTTTAAGAACACAAACCCAAATCGCGCCGAATGGAGATCTGGGTTTGTGTTTTGTGGGGTTGTGTTTCAAGAACACAAACCCAGATCGCGTCGGCCGGAGATCTGGGTTTGTGTTTTGCGGGGTTGTGTTTCAAGAACACAAACCCAGATTGACGCCGGCTGGAGATCTGGGTTTGTGTTACGTGGGGTTGTGTTTCAAGAACACAAACCTAGATCGCGCCGGCCGGAGATCTGGGTTTGTGTTTCGTGGGGTTGTGTTTCAAGAACACAAACCCAGATTGACGCCGGCCGGAGATCTGGGTTTGTGTTTCGCGGGGTTGTGTTTCAAGAACACAAACCCAGATAGACGCCGGCTGGAGATCTGGGTTTGTGTTTCGCGAGGTTGTGTTTCAAGAACACAAACCCAGATCGACGCCGGCCGTGATCCGGGTTTGTGTTTCAAGAACACAAACCCAGATCGACACCGGCTGAAGATCTGGGTTTGTGTTTGTGTTTGTTTCTGGGTTTGGATTTGGGTTTGTGGGTCGAAGGGTGGGTTTGTTGTTGGAGATTAGTTTGTGTTTGTGTTTGGTTGGCAAGAAAGGGTAAGAAAATCCTAGAAAATTTAAGTTTGTGTTCTTATGTTTAATCTGGGTTTGTGTTCTTATTTTAATTTTAATTTTTCTTTATGTTGATTTGGTTGAGCTGGGTTTGTGTTCTTTTTTTTTTCTTTTCTTTTTTTTTTTTTTAAATTTCTGGGTTTGTTGTTATTGTTGTTCTTGGATCTGGATTGATTAGTTTTAGTTTTTAATTATGTTCTGTTTTTAATTTTTTTATTTAATTAAAATTAATAAATTAATTTTTTTTAATTAAAATACTGATGTGGCATTTTTAAATGCAAAAAAAAATATTTTTTTTATTATTAATTAGGCCACGTGGACATAAATTAAGTATTATTTATTCCTGCCGTTTGCCACGTCAGCTTTTTTCGTTTCTGATGTAACGGCAGGGACCAAAACGGAAAGCGTTTTTGAGAATAGGGACTAAAAGCGGTAAAAAATAAAATCTAAGGACTAAAGTGGAAATCACGTGAAAATGTAGGGACTAAAATGTGATTTTTGCCAAAAAATAAAAAATAAAAAGTCACCAACATTAGTCAACAGTTAACGTTAATGTTATTAAAAGAATAAAATATAAAAAAGAGAGCCAGCCAACTGTTTTCCAATTGGGACTTCGGACAAAGAGAACCTTTTAGGGTTCTCACTCTTGTGAACAAAGGCCACAAGGTCTTACTCAGTGTCAACAAAAAACAAGTGCATAGTGTGACGACAAACAAATGTTACTATATATGAGTGATTTTTAGTAAAATCAAGTGAAAAGTTCTAGTGTAAAGAGACAAAATCTTGTTCACATAAGCATGGAAGAACCCAATTTTCAAAGTAATAGAGGTATAATTTATTTTTTCTTATTGTGATTTGTTTCATTTTTTAAAGAATGTATTATCATTTGTTGTGATATGTTTGCTCCTAAATAAAATATATAGAAATGTAATGAGGTATGAATTTAATGCTTTTTTATTTGGTGAAAAATTTAATGCTTTGTTGTGATATGTTTGCTCCTAAATAAAACATATAAAAATGTATTGAGGTATGAATTTAATGCTTTTTTTTTGGGTGAAAAATTTAATGCTTTGTTGTGATATGTTTGCTCCCAAATAAAACATATAAAAATGTATTGAGGTATGAATTTAATGCTTTTTTTGGTGAAAAATTTAATATTTTGTTGTAATATGTTTGTTCCCAAATAAAATATATAAAGGTGTTTGCTCCCAAATAAAATATGTGTAGTGATATATGTTTTTTTTTTTTATCGGAAAAAAAAAGTTGAACTAGTTTTCAAGGTACACGTCATTGAGTAGAGTGTAGTAGGTCTTTGACAAGTTGATGATAGCTTGCATGTGCCTCTTTCATATGTCGAATAACTGATTTAATTTATTTTTATTTTTATTTTTAAAAGAAGAATGACTGATTTTAGCTATTTGAGTCAGACGTGTTAATTAAGTTGCACGTTGTGTCTTTGTCAAGGCTTTCATAATTTCATCTCCCCAACTCCCTTGTCAGACTTTATTAAAATCCATGTCGGTGTAATGTTTTTTTTTTTTTTTTTTCCAAATTTGGATTTGAAATCTTCCTAATCTAAAAATCAATCAATATTTTAAGTTTGATGGTAAAAAATAATTATCATAGAATAGTGTTGCAAGTAGTGTCTTTGTCATGGCTTTCATAGTTTCGTCTCCAACTCCATTGCCAGAATTTATTAAAAGGTTTGTGTTAACAATAGCTTTTTGCACTTTTTTTTTTTATAGCCTTTTATTCTTTTTGAAAAAATTTTAGTTATTTTTTTATCCTTTTAATAATTTTTTGTCATTTTTATTAACACAACATAAGCACCACACGGTGCTTGTTAACATTTTCCTTATTAAAATCCATGTGGGTGGAAAGATTCTTTTGTTGAATTTGGATTTCAAATCTTCCCAAACTAAAAATCAATCAGTATTTTAAGTGCGATGATAAAAAGTAATTATCTTAGAATCTGACATGTAAGTTAAAAATAAAGAAATGAATAGAAAGCTACATCCAAGACTTTTAGTATATATGGCTATCAAGCTCTATACCAGCTAGTCAGGTCAGCCACAATTTTTGTGTCACAACTCGCCACGTGGAGAGTTGTGATTGGTGAATGTATGATTGTGGGTTATGTAGAGATATATTTTCACCATTCGTAACTCACCACGTAGCAAGTTGTAGAACAAAATTGTGCATTTTTCTTTTATGTCACATAGCATGACTCATCTTTCACTAATGTGAATGGGTTTTCAAGGTAAACGTGATTTAATTGTGTGGGTCTTGGACAAGTGGACGACAGCTTGCGTATGTCGAATGACTCATGTAACTTTATTTATAAAAGAAGAAGAACTGATTTTTTATATGGCTATAAAGCTCTTTATAGTCTATACTAGCCAGTCAGCCATAAGTCCTACTACTGTACTCTTCATTAGAAAAAATGATGAATCCTGCTAAAGGGAATAGAGGGATTCTAGCCTTTTGCCCTTATTGGGCAAAATATTTGGCATTATGACCATGTTTCCAAACTATATAGGGGCGTGCCCCTGTTTCAATACTCGACCACCCAGTAATCGAGTTACTTAAGTAACTCAACTATTGTGAAGTCGAGTTCTGGCAGGTTCTTGCCAAACTGGCAATCCAGCTTAGCTTTTGGGCAATAAAATATTCCCACGTAACTGTTTAAAACTCGGCAATGGGGAAACCGAGTTACTGACGGGATTTCAAATCACCTGTTTGCATGTGAAGCTGAACCTAATGAATGGGAAATCGAGTTATTAACTTTACTTGGCTCTGGTATAATCGAGTTGTTCTGCTGTTTACTACTCGCCTACATAGATCAGCTTCTCATGCAACATTACTTTATATTATCCTCATCATTTTCAGATCAGCTTCTCCTCATTTTTTGAATTTTTTGCTAGAAGTTGGTGTTATCTCTCTATCATCTCAGGTGAGAAACTCATTTTCTTCTTTGAAATACTTAGAGAATTTTATTGTGTAGGTAAAAGTAGTTGTAGATATTATAAAAGTTGATCAACCATAATGTATGTTTTTGTTAGAGAAGAATTTTCATTTAATAGGTTGCATTACTTGTACTTTGGTATTGTCTTGAATGAGTGTTATGTGAGTAGATTAGGGTTATATTAGTTGTTTCGTGTTGTTTGGTTCTACAAGAAATGTACAATAATCTATAAAAACGGTGATAAGTGTTATGTGTGTACATTGGGTTATACTGGGTCTTTGCTGGTGTAAATTTCATCGACAAAAAATGAAAAACTTTAGATTTTCTAAAACTAATGAACACTTAATCTTTAGATTTGCAAAAGTTGAATGTACATACTCATCATTGGTTAGACATTAACAACAACATTTTGTATTGCACGCAACGTGTAGACATTAACAACAACGTCTAATGTTTATGGTCAAATGTGAGTGTTAGTATTTCATTTTGAGCATGTAATAGTACACAAATTTATGAATGTCTTTGTCGTGTACCATCTGATGCAACATTACATTATTTACCAACAATTGATGCACACTATTAACTTGATCATTTGATGTTATTGTATTTAGCGTCAATGTCTAGTTCTGGTAACCTACAACTCTATAGGCCTCACGATGTGTTCACTGCTATGGGTCGTTGCTGGGTATTGGAAGATAAGTTCAGCTATCCAATCAATCCGAATCTGTGAAATAGTCTTTACGTTCATAATACCATGAGACAGGAGTGGGCTTGGTTATTTTGTGAACAACAAATGTTTTATGATGAGTTGGTTGGTTATAAGTTGCTAGTGCCTTGGCAACTTGCATTGCAGATGCCCAGAGACACGATCGACGAACTTCGTAAAGCACTGAACCACATAAGAGAAGAAAATAATAGAATGAAGATACGTCTTAATTGATATCGGACCTAAGTCGAGATTCAAGAGTCAATGGAGGGAGGGTGGTATGAGCACTCACAATTCATGCAATCACTTCTTGCTGATCCCATTTATTAGTCAAATGTGGAGATGTCAGATGAAGAGTAATCGTGTCGTGGTGTAATTAGACTTTGTTGGAGAACTATTTTGCTTAACTATGTTTTATATGTATGTGTGTCACTATTGTTGCATTTGTACTATGTAAACGTTATTATTGATTGTGAGGAGCATGCACATTATTCGTAATCTAGATTATTCTCACATAACGCATAAAAGTTAAATATTCCAACACATGATGTTTTCAATAAGCACGCACAACATAACGTAGAAAACTTAAAATAACTTACACGATGCCACCAATATGCATGCATTGCATATTGAACACTAACGCTACTACCATTATTAACTTAACCCTAGACATAACACACACACCATATAGGCATTCACTCAGACAGGTAATCCTCGTAGTTGAGGATATTATTACATTTCGCCGGAGTGAGTTACCTATTGGCTGCGGCTGCTGCACCTACGACATAACACAGAAAACTTAAATATTCTTACACGAAACCACCAATATGCATTCATTGCATATCGAACACTAACGCTACTAACATTATTAACTTAACCCGTAGACATAAGACATACACCACATAGGCATTCATTCTGATAGGCAATCCTTGTAGTTGAGGACATTGTTACGTTTCGCCGGAGTGAGTTGCCTGTTCGTTGCGGCGGCCAGCTCTTCTGTCAGTTGTAGCATGTGATACCTGGACCTATGGAGTATCATAAGATTGTTCTCTTTTTTTATTTTAGTCACTGCACGCTCATACTGGTGCATGTTTCGCCATGGTAGTGTGAGCGAGATACGATCGACAAGAGGTGCTCCGAGTCACACAAGATCATCGTGCAGAGCGTTGGACTCGTTCAGGCGAAAGTCCCACTCCCGCCGCAGTCCGGCATAGTATTCCCTCTCGTTGGAATCTCTTTCCCTCCTATAGTTATCTGGAAAACGAGGTAGCATCTAATTGTGCATTGACATTGGAAAATGTGACTTCAGATTGGTATGTGTAGATGTTTTGCAAGGGTAGATGTAAATGGGAGTTCAGTATGTGTAGATGTTTTGCAAGGGTAGATGTAAATGAGACTTTATATAGGAGTTTTGCAAGGGCAAGTATTCACATGGATGTGACTATATGTAAGGGTAAGTATTCACGTAAATAAAGATGATATGACTAGACAATGTATTGTTTAGTGAGGTGTTAAGGAGCACATGCAAAACTGCGAACATGACTTGACTGTACAGTGGCGTCTGTTGGTGCATGTGGTTCGCTGAGGCAACTGTTTGATATGGCTATAGCTTGTGCTATAGCAATGGGCTGGTGATGTATACTACAAAGGAGGTTACGTATTTATTCATGTGAAGACTATTCAGCATTCTTGTGCTTCATCGGACATGACTTGACGAGACAGTGCCGAGCTGTGTTAAATGTATCATAAACTTTTCAATGATGCTCTGCATCCTTGAAAATGGTGCATTGCAAAAGGATACATATATGTGTATTGACGTGCGTGTAGGTGATATAACTGGATAGGGTTCAACAGTGCGAAGCTGTTGAGCAGCACATGCATCACTGCAAACATCAGTGTAGCAATGATGGACAGCTCACCCCCAAAATTGATGCATAAACTTTTTCGAGCCATCCAAGGGCTATATTGTTCCTGATGTTGCTGATTAATTGGTTGACAACGTTTAATCTTACCCACTTTTTCTTTTAAAAAATTTCTAAACATGTCATATAAACTTTTATTCTATTTTTTAAGGCATTTTTCTTGTATGCCTTTAGGATACTTGGCTCTGTCCTTTTTAATTAAATTTAAAGAAAAAAAAAAGAGGATCTTGCTTTACAAAATTCAGGACATGGGCAACATCTCTATATGAACTTGATGAATTTGGAAGTTTATGCTAGACGAGATAAACATGAGCATTCCTAGCCAACCTCACATGGGCAACATCTCTTATGAACTTGATGAATTAAGAATTTTATGCTAAAAGAGATAAACACGAGCATTCCTAGCCAACCTCGCAACCAAATCAGTACATCTATTACCCTGCACGAAAATTTTTGGCTTATGCGAATCAATTGACTTACCTCAAATCTGCTTACATTTTTATTACATGTTTGAAAATGTGCATTTGAAAATTAAATGATCTCAAGTTTCAATAACAGCTCTGCAGAAGATACTACGAGAGTTCCTTTAAAATCCCCATTCAATCTGTTTGTCTTCCATAGTAATCTCTTCTAAATAGCTAACAAGGAAGTAAACCTGTGTCAAGAATAGCTCCTAGAATCCATGCCAGATGAAACCCAATCAACCTAGTCTAATCTGCTCCTAGCATTCAATTAAGGCTATAAAGTAAATTTGGATCTATATTAAAAATGGATCCAAACTATAGTTTAATCAGTTCTGGAGAAGTTTGGATCTAGATCACAGCAAATAGACAAATTTCTAAAGTTGCTGAGTATATGTACCCTCATCTTTTTCTTTTGGCTTATTTGATTGTGTACAGCTTTTTAAGCCTCATTTTTCAAGGTACAACCATACTTTAACCAACTTTCAGCTAATAAGCAATCAGTAAGAAGCTGCATCCAAATGTATAACCACAAAAAAAGTTTGCTTACCATTAGCATTTGTGTTCTCAAAAAGGCCTTGAAAGTTGTCTAGGATTAAGGGTCTTCTAACTAAGAGGCTAAATTATGCTTAAAATCTTCTAACTAAGAGGCTTACAACTGTTGTCATGTGCTAGTAATTGGAGGCTTTCCCAAGTTTCTCACTCAGAGTTTCCCTTGCCTATACCGCAAGAACCAAATAATCTGGCCCTAAAATGTGTGTCGTTTATCCCTAAATACAACACTGACTTTTTTATTAGCTTTTTACTTTGGATCTTATGAAATTGTTCCTGCACATCCATTTTAAATGGTCCAAAATTTTTAATATTCGTCAAAAGGCAAGTCTAATTTATGAACTAGGGAAGGCCATTAGAAATGCTAAGAGCCAAGAGCACAAATGATTCTAAAATGACTTGAACTTGAAATTTCATCCTAATTTGCTAATATATAATTTCATCCTATTTTGCTAATATATGGACACATGCACGGTGAATGACAAATGGCATGACAATTGTATCAAATGTATTAATCAAATAACATACCTCCTGGCGAGGGGACCTGCCTCCACTGGTAGTTGTGGCGGCCTCGTAACAGGGCATATAAGTGGGAACCTCGAATACACCCATAGCTGCACCAACATCAGTGCTCCTCCAATCTGCTTCACCCTCATCTCCGATGCCTTGCATAGGTGCCTGTACAGCCAGGCTAATGCTCCCTTGCCCCAACTGTACCTCTTCGCATTGCTAATTGGGTTTAGGAACTGTAGAGGTATGACTGACACCCAATTTGTCGACTTGTCCATAAACAGAAAGGACCCCAACCACACTAGTATGTGATAGCGCGCATGTTGCTACACTACCTCGTTAGCTGCATCCGCAGGTAAGGGACCTTTAAACTGTTCCTTCAGCCAACTGACTCTTAACCTCACCCCAGCAAGGATAGACATGTTTTCATGGGGATGCGGCACTGGGTCTGAAGGATGATGACCTAGTAAATCACGACACAACATAGGCCACTCCAGCTTGACACTCCTAGTCACTGGCAACCCATCAATAGGAACCCCTAGCATCACCTCAATGTCTTCTAAGGTGATACCCATCTCTCCATGCGGTAAGTGAAACGTGTGCGTCTCCGGATGCCAACGCTCGACTAGAGCTGTGATCAATATATGATCAACTTCCATGTTTGGAACCTTACATAACCCTTCGAAACTCGCCTCAGCTATGTAATGGGCAATCCGTGGGTCTAGCCCATGCTGGGGTAACTGGCAAGATCGGCGTTTGTACTTTAGCATGCCTGGCACTACCTACACACGAAAGAGCATTGTCTTAGGATAGTGCATATTAAATAACTATAAGAATGCCACATAATAATAATATGCAATAAACAGTAGACTAACTGGTTAGTTATGAACATTTTGCAATATGTTAGTTACGATATTAACTGGTTATTCACTCTAGCTCAATAGCAGATAGGATCAATTCAAGATCAATGACATTAAATAGAACAAGATTCTCCAAAAAAGAAAAAAAAAAGAAAAAGAAAAAGAAAGTAAATAGAACAAAATTAAAGAGAGATAAACACTAGGATATCACACCTAAGTTTTCTTAAGCAATCACACTTAGCTAAGAGAAGAAATCACACTCTTAAAGCTTAAAATGAGCTGTCGGAATTTTATTAAATAATCTCATATCCACGTTATGAATGTTATTGACCACAATAGTTGCTTTTGTATAGGCTATTGCTAAATCATTTCTTGGCAGCGGATTCATTTTAATTGATTACTATAACTTTTAAATGAGATCTACTGACTTTGAATATACCTTTTCATTAGCCACTACTGATGTTTAATATTTTTTTTAGCATTAGTAGTTTCAATATATCTGGTAATAAAACTTGATGCTGTTAAAGAAATCGTTGTTTTAAATTCACGATTATTTCTGCTTCATACCATTTTCTCTTTGGATTAAATAAAATTCTTCCAAAACCAAAAGAGAAATGATACCATTTCCAACATCTATTTACAAATAATCAAAGAACCCTACAAAAAGAAAAAGAAATGATTTCGACATGTCCAAAGTTCAGTACAACTACGTACCTCATTGGCAGCAGGCATCTCCCATAACGCCGTGGATCGATGAGCTAGCTGCTGCATCAACTGTGCACCAACCGCAGGTCCAGGATCCATATTTGGCAATTGCTGCATATCTGACATGCATGCAATCATGTTAATAAACCATTGATAATGAATATAGTCCAAGAGTTAACAATCTTGAGATTATGGATAATGAATCTTTTCTATTTCTCTTATTCTTCAAATTAGTTAGAAAAAAAAATCATCAATTTTATAACTAAATAATTAGTTATTTTTTTTCTCTTACAAGTGAAGAAGGAAAATTCAAACCTTAAGTCTTTCAAGATTCATAATAAGAAACTTGGATGGAGTGTGGAGTACATACTATCTAAAGTCGGGTCATGAAAGTGAAGTCTCTAGCTAGCTTTCAATATGAATATTATTTTTTAAATTATAAAATTCAAGCTAGCTATTCCTTTTGTTAGAGAAATCAAGAAACGTAATTGAGACACAATCCATGTGTCTGATTGGTCAATGCAAAATCTCGAATTTGAGTACGGGTTTGGGGATTTAGAGAGCTGTAGCATGAAGCCACTTGGTGGTGACCCTGACCAGTCCTACAATGGATCTTTGAGAAGCTCATGGCTTCAGAGAAAATCCAAAGACACTGAGGTTGATGTTCGTATCATCGACGATGAGGTTACCATCAAGCTAGTTCAGTGTAAGAACAATTGCTTGCTATTTGTGTCTAAAGTCCTCAACGACCTTCGGCTTGATCTTCACCATGTTGCTGGAGGCCACATTGGTGATTTCTACAGCTTCTTATTCAACACCAAGGTTAGTAACCAATATACTATGTATGTCTACATAAATGTCCTCGTCAAAATTAGTTTTTCTGCCAAAAAATTTGGTTCAGTTTAACATTCCAAATTTATGTTTGCATTTTTTTTTCTAGTTTAATTTGTCAGATATATGAAGGGTCTTCTATGTATGCAATCCACACTTAAATCAGAGTACATGCACTAGCCACACTTAACTCAGATTACATGCAAAGGGAAAAAAAATTGAACTCAGCATTTACAAATTACCTTAATACGTTTCTAATCCTTTAACTCTGAAGATGTATTGGGTTAACCTTCGGCTATGGTGAGGGTTATGGTGACAGTTTTGGATGTGGGTTTGCGTTGAGCTTCGGCCTATGAACTTGGAAATAAGAGAACTTGAAGCTACGAACTTGGAAAGGGTCTACTCTAAACGGATTGAGGGAGGGATAGAACGGATTGAGGGTGGGAGACAAAACAGATTGAGGGTGGCTACTTATCAGAGTGAGTGAGGGAGGGAGATGAACTGTTTTGGAGATGTTATATTCAAAATTCCAATTTATTTTGCATATAACTTGGTTTCCCCATTGCTGAGTTTTAAACAGTTACGCGAGAATATTTTATTGCCCCAAAGCCACGCTGGATTGCCAGTTTGGCAAGAACCTGCCCAGAACTCGGCTTTGCAATAGTCGAGTTACTTAAGTAACTCGATTATTGGGTGGCCGAGTATTGAAACAGGGGCACGCCCCTGTATAGTTTGGAAACAGGGGCATATTGCCAAATATTTTGCTCAATAGGGGCAAAAGGCTAGAATCCCTAAGGGAATAAATCATTGCTTCTTCTCTCCCTTCTTTTTGTTTGCCCAATCTGCACTTCCCTTAACACCATAGCACCAAACCAACCCCTCAAGGATGGTGATGGTCAGACTCTATTATTTCGTTTTGATGGGTTCCAACTGGGTAGCCTTAGTGGAGCTTATACATGGGTTAGACTCTATTATTTCGTTTGGGATCTTGGATTGGCCTAACATGGTGCGGTATACCTAGAATCGCATTAAATTACTTCAAAGTTAGCATTGTGAATAATCAAGATGAAAGCACCGTTATGTATAGTATACGTCCAAATTTACCGACCAAAGTTATTGTTAAAATGGTGGTGGAAGAATCAGGAATTGTGGAACGGTCCTTATGGCAGGAGACCACATGGGTCGAATATTGGTTCGCCCCACAACAGATGTGCGATAGGTATTTGAATTGCAGTCCAAATAGTTATTGTGACCCATACAATAATATGGTCAGTTTTGAGTGCAAGTGTTGTCCTGGATATAAACCTAAGTCGTCTCATGATTGCATGGGGGAAAAGCAAGGAGTGTCAATGTGCAACAATGAAGAAGGGTTCGTGAAGTTGGCACGTATGAAGGTGCCAGATACTTCAATAGCACATGTGGACATGAGTTTGAGTATGAAAGAGTGTGAGCAATAGTGTTTGAGGAATTGTTCTAGTATGGCTTACACAAGTGCAAATGAGAGTGTGGGAGGGATTGGTTGCTTAACATGACATGGGGACTTGGTGGACACAAGAACATTTCCTGATGGAGGACAAGATTTATACATACATGTGGATGCGGTTGAATTAGGTACTGTAAAATTTTTTTTCTTTAAAAATTTAGTAAAGTATTTTCTGAAAATACACAGTGACTTTTCTCACTACATTTGGTGGCTGGGTCACTAGTTTGGTGAGCTAGGCAGATGACGTCGGTAGTCTGGTGGTTAGAGCTACCACTCTAATGATCAGCGCCAACACTCTGGTAGCTAAATCCATCACTCTGGCAACCGATGATGGCAATCCGGTCACTGAAGCTATTTGCTAGAGGTTTGATAACTGAAGCCACCATATTGGTGGCCGAAGACATTGCTCTGGCAGCAGTTGCCCCCTGTTCAGTTGTAGAAGACATTGTTCAAGCTACAATTACAACAGTCTAGTCACTAGACCTCCTACACCAGCAATTTTGGTGACTCAGCTATTGATTTTGTTTGTTTGCTTGAAAATATTTATTTGTGATACTAAATACCTGAAAATTTTATTTATTTTACTTCAAAACAAATAGAGTGTTAGTCAAAGTTCAAGTCTATTGTATTATATTAGTCTAAAATTTATGCAGAATACTAGTTCAACATCTAATTTGCCCAATGGTACTAACCTTCTTTGGTACTAACCTTAAAGTTGATTTAGGTCATACTATTGAAAAATGATTTTCTCTATTTAAAATAGATCTATTTCATATTACAAATCTAAATGTGTATTACATTCCATATGGGAAAGAAATTATATATAGTTTTGTTAAATTATCTAAAAATATCAAAATTTTCACAATGCTGCCTTATCTATTTCATATAATTCAAAACTCAAATGATGTGTGGAGAAGTTGAAATTATTTAAGAGTTGTATACCGTTAACAACGCAAGATTTCTACAATTATATTCATCACTTGTAGTAGGTCCTACTATGTAATACTTGTTTTATTTTATTTTTATATAGTTACAATAATAGGAGAGAGAGAATTTGAACTGTGATTCTACTTATATTAATAAGAAATACTCTCTTGGCATTTGACATTGTTGTTGCAAAAATAGGTTTGCATTTTTTGTTTTTCGTTGCCTCTTTTAACAAGTTTTCAGCCTCAAAAAAGAGAATCACATATGGACATGACATTGTTGTGAGAAAATGTTTGTCTTTTTGTTTTGTTCTTTTGATATGTTGGACCTCAAAATGAGAAACGCATTTTCTCCATTTAAAAAAAAAATAAAATCACATATTTTCCTTAAACCCATTGTTTCATCTCTACTCTCATTTTCTTGTGAAACTGCATCAATAAATATTTATGTTCAATCAACATCTGAAATTTATGGTGTCATTTGAATATATATATATATATATATATATATATATATATATATATATTTACTCAGCTCAATATGCTAAGAAAAATGGTCTTACTCAAAAAAAGAGGATGCTGGCAATTCTGGGAGTTTTTGTTGCTGTAATGTTTCCTCTTATAGTCTCAATTTTGTATTGTTTTGTACTGAAGAAGAAGAAAGGTAAGGAAGTTTAGAGCAATTTTTTTAAACCTATTTTTATACTTATAATGCCAGTGAACAAATGCTCCTAAGATTACTCCAACACTATGTTTCAGAGTTTATAAAAGAATAGGCTAAATACGTAAATCATGAAATAAAATTGAATAAAATGGAATGGAACTTGATATATTTTTCAAGCCTAGAAGTTGATAAAAGAAAAAATGAAAAAGAACTGGATATATTTTGTTATTATACTCGTAATCATTTCTTCAGATCTAAAGATGGTATACTCAAGCAGCCAAGGAAATTTTTCAAATGCTATTCTTAAACTTCTTGCCTTTCAGCCTACGAATAAATGCATCAGCTCATTCCATTTGCATATTCTTTTGTCTACCATACCCAAATGTCAAATTCAAAAGAAAGAACACTTGATCTCGAAGATGACATGATCAAAAATCCCTTTTGACTTCTACAGAAAACATACATGAGCACCATTGTACCCCATTTTACAATCCTTTCTTGGGAGGAAAACCTGCTCTTCACTGCCAGCCAAGATATAAAGGACTTGTTGGGAAAAGTTGCTTTAGACCATACCAGTTTCTACCATTCATTGAGACATACATGTTTCTTATTTAATTCTACTCTGAATTGCAATTCGTCCTTCACTGCCAGATAAAGACAAAGCATTAAGGAATGCTTAGAAGCAGCTGCTTTAGACCATACCACTTTCCACCATTTAGCTGTATCCATCTTGTTTCATACTTCACTCCAGGTTGAAATTCATGTGACTTTTCCATATTTAAATGAAATCCGTTACATTAAGTTGTCTTAGCTAATTTTAAATGATGAAAATAAGCTTGTAGGGTAGTATCTTTTGATTTGATAGGTTTCCAAGGCTACTGTATTTCTTTCAGAATACTGGATACTATTGCAAATTTAGAAATTGCAGTATCATACACCCCCTTTTGGACAAAGTTGGGGATCAAAACACCTTCAGGGTGTCAATTATCATGCCACATGGATAACTTTTTCACCCTTTCAACTAAAAGCTTGATGAATGGCCCAACCAATTCCCTTACATTTTAAGATTTTCTCCAGCCCCATCAACAGGCCTGAAGAACTTTCATCATCCATAAGCACTTACCTCTTAGAAAAGTGCATTTTAACCAAATGGCATTTCCTGTCAATGATAAATAGAAAATTGTAAACTTCAAATTTTTCTCTTATTTTCCCCTGTTTCATTCTTTTATTTTAGTGTGTTTCTCAATTTTATTAAATTAGGCTTTTGTGTGAGAATTCCTAATTGGACAAAAATGGTTACTAGCATTATTAATTACTTGTTTTATGACAGAGACGAGGCATATCACATATTTAGATAGTGCTGACTCCACTTTACCATACTTTGAAGACTCTCCAAGTAGAAGGAACCTCGATGGAACTAGAAGAAATTCAAATTTGCCATTATTTAATCTAAGAACCATTATTGCAGCTACAGATAACTTCTCTATTGCTAACAAGCTTGGCCAAGGTGGTTTTGGCCTAGTTTATAAGGTAGTCTCATTGAACAAGTCCCAAAATTTGCATAATCTCATTTCAAGTGTGTTTATGCATCATAAATTCCATCATGAATGTTTATAGGTACTCATTGAGTACGATTTTGTTGTGTGCAGTTGGGCTTCCCCAAATAATTCATCAAGTTAAGTTTCTTTCAACAATTGTGCACTATGAAAATGATATTTGAACTTTAATTGCAGGGTTTGCTACAAAATGGAATGGAAATAGCAGTAAAAAGACTATCAAAATGCTCTAGACAGGGAATAGAACAATTGAAAACAGAAGTTGCACTAATTGATTAAACTCCAACATAGAAACCTTGTGAGAATTTTTGGTTATTGCATTCACAAAGAAGAGAAGATGTTGATCTATGAGTACTTGCCAAATAAAAGCTTGGACTCTTTCATTTTTGGTATGTCTTCTTTTTCACATTAACTTCACTCATCATCACTAGAAAACGATCCTCCCATTACAAACATATCAGCTCCAAATAGCAGGATTTATACATAAGTAAGAAAGCACGAATGCAATATAATCTAATCCAAGTTCTCATTTCTTCATTTAGATGAAACAAAAAGGTCATGTTTAGATTGGGAAAAGCGATTGAGATTATTTGCAAAATTGGTCGAGGGATCTTATATCTTTATCAAGACTCAAGATTAAGAATTATCCATAGAGATTTAAAGGCCAGCAATGTTCTACTTGACAATGCATTGAATCCAAAAATTTTAGATTTTGGTTTGGCTAGAATTGTTTGAGGGGACCAAATTGAAGTTAATACAAATTGCTTCGTTGGAACATAGTAAATATGCTAGAAAACAAGATATACTTTTTAACTGATTACTTGACTACCATTTTTACATCTAAGGAGAGTACGAACTACAGGCCTATGGAAGAAAAAAATACTAAGGATATCTTTGTAATTTGTTTTCATATTGTGATACTTCAAATTTACGTGTATGTTAGTGCCCAAAGGGCTATCTTTGATCATTTTATGTTGAGGTTCAATATTTTCCTTTTCATTGTGCTATGATAGTGGTTATATGTCACCTGAGTATGCAATGCAAGGACTTTTTTCAATAAAGCCTAATGTATATAGCTTTGGGGTATTGCTATTGGGGATCATTCCTGGGAAAAGGAATAGTACTTACCTTCATGATGGCCCTTCCTTAAATTTGATTGGACATGTAAGTAAATGTGCAAACAATGACTGCAAAATTAAGCCTATATTGTTTAGCCTAATATGATTAATATCTTGTCTCAGGTTTTGGACCTATGGATAGAAGACAATTCCATGAAAATAGTCGACCCATTACTAGATGAGACATACGTTGCTAATGAAGTTTCAAGATGCATTCAAATTGGGCTTTTGTGCGTGCAAGAACATGCAACAGACCGGCCAACCATGTCAACTGTTGTTTTCATGTTGGGTAATGACACTCCTCTTCCTTGTCCAAAACGACCTGCATTTATTTTGAAAGGTACTTGTACATTTTTAGATCCCTTAAAACATAACCGGATTAACCTAGTTAATTAGCCAAGTAATTACTTAGTCAAATTATGAAGTCTAGGTTATAATTTGGATTTTAGGGTGTTTTACTCAAAACGGAACCATTGTATTTATGAATTGTGCCAAGCCTATTGATATGCTTGGGCATGGCTAATATTTTTAACTTAAAGAACACTTCAACCAAGACAATATTAGAAAATAAGTTAAAACACTAGTTTATAACTTTGATGGCAGATCCTTTTGTACAACAAGGAGAAGTGTAAAAACATGGGTGACAAAAAGTTGTAATCATTTCCTCATTTTTGCTTAAATTTGGCCCAATTCTACTTTTGTGGTCACTTATATTTGTGAAGGTGCCTTATTGAGAGTGTGTAATTCTCTCCTTGAAGTTCAACTGAAAAAAAAAAAAATAAAAAACTAGTTTTCACAACATTTGCATCATATGGACCAAATTAATATTATATAGCAAGACACAAGTGATGAATATAATTGTAGAAAATCTTATTATGTTAGACATTTACAAATTTTAAACAATTTCAATTTGTCAACCTGCTGCTTATAGGTTTGCCAATTTTATTTTATTGGTGAAATGGGGATAGGTTTGTAAAAATTTTAAGAAAAAGAGAAGATCCATTGAGAGAATTTTAATATTTTTTTGGGATGGTTTAACGAAACTATATATGACTAATAAGTTGCTTATGCGATGCATGAATAATTTTGTGATTTTTTTATGTAAAACAGTTTTGAATAATGTTGTACATAAATTATAAAGAAAAAGTAAACTAAATTAGAGTAAAGAAACATATATATTTTGAGATATTAAAAATTGGTTTAGCAGCTTCACTACATATTTGTAGCCTTCTTAAAGTAAAAATATTATTTTTTTTAAATCAAGAAACCAAAAAAAAAAAATGCAAAAGAGTAATGGGACCATGAAAATCAACTAATTTGTGTTGTGTTCACTCATTTCATACTATGAAATATAAGTATACTCTACTCTCTGACTGTCTTCCACTCATCGATAGTGCGACATTAAGACATTATGTAGGCAAGTGTATATGCATGTGTCTTATAAATGATTTAAAATTAAACCATAGTAGAATATGACTTTACATTGCGCACCAATATTCATTCTACTTATATACCTAAAACAAAAACTGACTAACCAAATTACCTAAACCTAAATCATATTTAAGCCCATAATTTAAAATGAAGAAAAGATTACCTGTAGGGGTTTCGGTGTCTTGATGGTGGTGGAAGGCCAGTATTACGGAGGTTGTGACCCCTCAGATTCCTCCTTCTCTCTCTTTCAAATGTTTTGTTAGTCTTAGGTCTTTTACTTTGGTAATATATAGTGAAATAGTGCCTTTTGTTTAACAATCCACAACATTTTTGTATCTCTCTATCTCACTCTAGAGTCTTATCTTGTTAGTTATTACTATTAGTCCTTACCTATTTTTTTTTTTTTTGTTTTTTCATTTTTTTTAAATACTAAAATAGTGGATATGCGAAAATACATGAAGAATAGCGAAAAGTGTGGTGTAAGCTTAGGCAATTAATGAGATATTAATGAGATAACAGTAAAATAAGATAATGTGAAATTTTGGGTAACAAAAAAAAAAAAAAAAAAAAAGCTTAATGAAAGAGATAAAAAAAAGGCTAAATGCAAAATCAGAGTGCCACTTGGCAGGACCTCATGCACTCTCGCATGAGGTCTCTGAGAGAGAGACATTTTGTAACAACTTTTATTCTACAATATTCCTCCATTTTTTTTACTCATTCCTTGAACTGAATAATTATAATGGTTATGTGTGTACAATTTATAATTGTTGTTTCACTGCATATTTAAAGCCTTCTAAAGGTAAGTTTTTTATTTTATTTTATTTTTTTAAATCATGAAACCAAAAATAAATTCAAAAGAGTAATGGGATCCTGAAAATTACTACTTTGAAATAAAAGTATGTCCAACTCTTTCATTGTCATCCATCCGTTGATCGTACAACAATAAAACATAATATGGGCAAGTGTGTATGCACATGTCTTATAGATGATTTAAAACCATGGTAGAATATGGCTTTACATTGCGTACCAAATGTTCTCTCTTCTTATATACCCAAAACAAAAATTATCCTGCCAAATTACCTAAATCTAAATCATATTTAATCCCTTAATTTAAAAAGAAAAAAAAAATACCTTTAGGGGTTTCGGCGTCTTGATGGTGGTGGGAGGCCAATATGATGGAGGCAACGGCCCCTTAAATTTCTCTTTCTCTCTCTTTCAAATATTTTGTTAGCCTTAGGTCTTTTATAGTGAAACAATGCATTTTGATTTTGTAGTGAAATAATGCATTTTATTTAGCAATCCACAACATTTTGGTGTCTCTCTATCTGCTTCCAAGGCCTTATCTGGTTAGTTATTACTATTAGTCCTTAATTTTTTTTTTTTTGCTTTTTTTAAAATATTAAAATGGTGGGTATACTAAAAGACATGACAAAAAGAGAAATGTGTGATGTAAGCTTAGGCAATTAATGAGAGACTAATAAGATAATAGTAAAATAAGTTAATGTAAACTTTTGAGTAATAGTAATAAAATCTTAATGAAAGAGGTAAAAAAATGCCAAATGCAAAATTAGAGCGTCACTTGGCAAGACCTCATGTACTCCTGCACGAGATCTATGCTTATATAATATATATATATATATATATATATATATATATATTGATGATTATTCCTTTATAACTCCTAATCACTAATCAACATGAGTTTCAAAAAACTTTGTGATAGGACTTTATCATACGTACAAAATAAGCATAGATTTTTTTTATCTCTTTTTTTTTTTTTTTAAAGGATATTGCTATTGTGTTCATCCTTATAAGAATTTAAGCATAGATTAAATTTTCATTATTTTTGACAATTTTTCTTTGATTCCTTTATAATTAATATATTGTTTTGGTTTAAATGAATTTTTTCTCAAGCTTTCAGAGGATGGACTTTAGATAAGATATTCAACTTTTATACGCCAAGTGTTGATTGTAAGTCTTGTAAATGGAACAAATAGAGATAAGAAATTAAGAATATGGTCCATTTTGGTCGGCCGTAGCTTGATTTGTCTAGACATCAATTTTCTCTCTTGCCAAAAGTCCGACTTATTTTAAGTGGAAGTTTCCTTGATTATTACTTGTATACAAAATTCTAGGATCATTAAATTGGAATAGGTCCCTTAGTAACCTAACCAATTGGAATAGGATGAAATTTCTTCCCATCCACATTAAACGTTGTGTACACTCCAAATTTTTTCTGCATATCATAATTATACATTGTTGATAGGTATCATCCAAGTCCAACATGATTAAGAGTTGTAATTGAGACTATGGCCCAGAAGCTTTACTATTCAATACTTTGCGAGAAAAATTAAACACTCATTTGATGTAATAAGAGACAATGGAATTTGACAATGTATACACTGGGGTTTGTTCTTCTTGTTGTGAAATTGCTATAGGTACTAAAAACTCTAGTTTGTTTAGTTGGCAAGTCATATTCTTTAATCGTGAAAAGTATACAATGGAAAACTTTTATATTCCTACAATAAATGTTTTGGAGAGAAAATTGTTAGCCCCCTCATCCCATTGGACTCCCCTATTTATACAAAGGAAAAAGGGTCCAATATTCCTAAGTGTGACTTAGTTACAGGGAATTTTTGTGCAATTGTGCCTAGGCTTCTTTAAAAATTTAATTATAATTTTAGACTTTAATTTGGTGATTTTTGTATAATTTTTGTTGTTTAATTTTGATTCAGTAAAGACATATTTGCCTAAAGAAACGAAGTAGAGCTATTAAAGAAATTTGTACTTTCAGATTAGCAATTACAAATGGCTAATGTTGCATTGTCATTTGTGCTTGTGGTATGAATAAGCGGTATGTTGTTTGGGCAACTGATTGAGGCAAAGAAATTAACCATATTAAAAGGGATTAGCAACTTTTTCTTTCTCCTTTACCAATTGTGGTATGTATCCGCCTTTTCACAATGCTCAAGCGAAGTACCCATTTTGATTTCCCTTAATTATGATAAACATATTAATTTTTTTTAAAATGAAGTTTTATATTTATTAAATGAGATATATATATATATATATATATATATATGTATATGTGTGTCAAGGGCCATGTAGCTGAATTGGCACCTTCCCATACACAAAGTGTATAGGGTGTAAGGGAGAAAAGGTTCAAATTGCAGGAGTTGGGGAAAAAAGGTTCAAGTTTTGGGATTAGCAGTATATTTTAATTATTTTTAAATAATAACAAAAAAGATAGAGAGATATATATATTGTTTTCCTTGAGCTAAAGCAGTTGCGATGGAAGTGTGGAGTGGATTTTTTTTTTTTTTTAGTCCTCAGGTAGTTTGGATTGTTTCAAATGAGTAACGGCTCCTCTTAGGCTCTTAAAATTTTTGGTTTATTGATTTTGCTATCTATAACTTTGATTTTTCTTTACCTAATAAAGTTTGTGTAAGTTTTTAGATCCCTGTAAAACTAGATTGTTTAACCTAATTAATTAACCAAGTAAATGCTTAGGTTTATTATTTAGATCTAGGTTAAACACAAATGATCATAAACAATAAAGCAACGAAAAATAAAGAACACAAAGATCTGATGACCCAAGAAAACCAAACCGGTAAAAAACCTGGGGAAGATTTAACCTATCTATCCTCAAGGTAAAACAGCTAATCCACTAGAATGAATTGAAGTTTATACAATAGCAACTTTGACCACTAACATCCTATTGCTACCTCGAGTAGAAAACTTACTACCACGACCACATGATAGCTTCGAATCCATGGACTACTACTTTCTTGGCCTTTGCAAAACACAAACACCCACGTTTGTGACTTTGAGATCCCACTCAAAGGTTTAGCAACACAAACTCTCCTGTTTGTGACTCTAAGACCACCCTTGAAGGTTTAGATCATCAGCACCTTTGATGACTAGAGAAGGCGGCAATTTCAACAATACCGGATCTTGAGATTCTTCAAGAAATGACACCGGTAGAAGATATGAGACAGTTTTTTAGGAACAAAACCGTAAATACCAAAGAGGCACACTCTTTTCTCTCTAAAAAGCCTTATAAAAATGCGCTTAGGGTTTCCTTTATATAGTGGGAGAAGTAGATCTGAAACCCTAATTCTTAATAGGCTTGAACTGCTGTTTGGGCCAACTTAAAATTCTGCAGATACGACTTTCGATCGATCGAGCCTGTTCTTTGATCGGTCGAACCAGGCAAATTCTGAAATCTTCTTTTTGCAACTTGTATGTTCTTGTGTGTTCACGATTTGCCAATTGTTCTAAACTTTTAGAACCTAACAATCTCCCCCTTTGGTAATTCGTGACAAAACCTACATACAAAATGAAATGCTTAAACACAAGAACAACCCAATACAATAAAATGCCCAATTACATAACAAATTCCAATCTAAGACTCTTAACCTAGAAGTTGCAAGAAGAGGTAGAAGGTCTTGATTAGAATGTACCTGTCTTTCCTGAAAACACTCAAAAAACACATCACCACATATGTGGGAAAAAAGACATATAAACAATAATATGAAACAGAAATATAAATAAATTCTAACTCTCCCCCTATGTTAGATACATCAAAAAAATTTTATATTCTCCCCCTTAGTTTTTATATTCTCCCCCTTTCAAAAAATTTTTTATCTCCCCCTAAACAAGACAAACAGGATTCCCACATTTTATCTATTTCTCTCCCTTTTTGTCACGTATTGACAAAGACAACTCAAACAAAGAGTAGAGTGACAGTAAACATGAGAGAAAAAAAAAAAAGAACCAAGAGAACATAAAACAGTTTAGCTCTATAGAAAATAGAGAGAACTCCTTCTATAAAGAGCAATAACTCCTCCTATGAACAACAAAGGCAAAAAAAAAAAAAACTTTTCTCCCCCTATAAAAATAGGAAAAACAAAACAAGTTTTGGGAAAAATAGTTTTGGGAAAAATTTAGGAGGTGTGGATAAATAAAAACACACAAAGCTAAAAAAAATTGAGTTAAGGATACACATGAAGAAAAATATTCCCTCTTTCAATAAATGCAAACTTGACACTATGTGACCCATAAACAGTTGCATGAGTAGAGAAAATATTTGCACATTATTATCCATCATATCTCTTAAAAAAAATATTTTCTGCAGTTCACACATCAAAAAAAATAACATATAGTAAAATGTACAAAGGACTCAAAAATTAATCAATCAATTTTTAATTCAAGTTGAGTACCCAATTTAGCAAAGTATATGCATGTTATGTGTGAAAACAATGAGAGATATGACTGCAAAACTGCAAGATGGATACAAAAAACAATTCAATGCGTGTGAATCCTAAATATAAATGATGCATGAAAAAAAAATTGGACAAAAACTTAGGAACTGAAAATTTTTCAGTTTCGATCGATCAAGCATCAATCGAATACCAATCGAACCAGACAAATTCAAACCAAAATTTTTATCACAATTTCGATCGGTCGAGAAACAGATTTGATCAATCGAAAATCTAGAAAACTTAAATTTTTAAAAAACAGACCAATTTTATGCAAAAATTCCTCAAGGCACAATATTTAATGAATGAAATGCATGAGTATGAGATTAAATATTTTTCAAAACACATGAATTCAACCCAGATCTTCCAAAAACAAGTTTATCAACCAATTTGTCCTTAAACTCAAATTTTGCATCAAAATCAAGGAACATATAATCTTGAATGGCCACAACAAAATCACACACAATAACATATACAAAGTTTAGCAAAGAGTAACTTGTGTAGTGTGTGTAACGAGGAAAAGCTTGAGAACATGTGAGGTGATTGTGAATAGTAAGCAATCACAATTTCTACACATTTCATCACATACAATTGAGAGAGACTATCACCTAAAGAGTTACATCATATAACTCTCACATCTCCTAGAATAAAAGCTTGCAATCATGTAAGTTTCTTGTTTTGCCTCATAATGTACACACCAATTTTATTTAATTTAAATTTATTATAGCCCAATAATGTACACACCAATTTTAGCATTTAATCTATGGCTACACTTTATGTTCTTTTTGTGTATGTGCTACACTTTCTCGAGCACAAAATCTTATGATATGCACTAAGGTGTTCATAATTGGCTAGTAAACAGTGGTGAGATGGTCATTTGTGCCTTTCTCAATAAGTTCAAGTCCGACAATTAAAGACATGTGATTTCAAGATCAAGATCATGTGATCAAAAACTATTAACATCGTCCCACAGAACATGCACTACAAAGCTCAAACTAGTAAAGTGCAATAGAATAAGCTCATCCAAGCTAAACAAAGTACATAAACATGTTATGTAAAGATAAATGGCCAACCTTGATTATAAATCCAAGATATATAATACAAAACACATAAAAAATCTTTTTGGTTTTAAAAAAAATTTATGACCAAAACTAAAAGCACACATTATGCTAAATGATTAAAATGCAAATGTAATGCATGATAGTTCTTAACCAAGATATAAAGGGTATACAAACAAGAAATATCAATTTCTTAATTAACCCTTGAGTACATGTACAAACTAGTACATACTTAAACAAAATCAAAAAATAGCTTAGCACTTATAGAACACATGCTATTCAAGTTTTTCCACAATGTCAAGCATGTTCTAAATCAAGAGAGAGATATCATAATTCATGTAATCCTTAAGAAAAATAAAACTAGACACAAAATAAAATATTTTTGTCTTTTTGAAATTTTTCAATGTTTTTGGATTTTTTTTTTAAAACAAAAAACAACCTAAAAAACAAAACAACCAAAAACAGAAACAAAACATGTCCACAAATAATTGAAAGAATTAAAATAAGGACAAGTCAGCAACACTCACCTTAGAGAATCTTTTCTCACCCATATAGCACAAGTCTTCGGCTTTGTAGGTGAAAATCCATGTGAAGCAGAGTGTATTTTAGGGATTACACTAATCTTCTGAGAAAGACTAAAATTCTGCAATTTCCTTTCACAAGCCAACAAGCTTAAATTTTTCAAAAGCATATGAAACAATTTATTTAGACTTGTGGCAGGAGAAATATCATTACATATCCTAGATTGAAATATAGAATGTTTAAATTTCAATTTATGACAATTAGGACGAATGTGACCGGAGACACCACAAAAGTGACAAACAGGAACAAATTTAGGAACATCAGTATTCCTAACAACAAATCTAGTCTCAGATTTTGGTTTTGCCTCAACAAAGAACAATTTGGCCTAATATGACCAACAACACCACAAAGGTGACAAAAACAGATTTCTTATGCTCTCTAACAGTAGGTTTAGACTTAGGTTTAGAAACTTCAGCGTCAACATCAGAACTTTTATCTTCGTTTAACCTAACAAAATAAGTCTTTTCTTTATTATTCCTCTTGGAAGGAGGGATAAAAAAATTTTCAGCTTTAGGCTTAAGAGAAACAGAAACACTTCTGTTATCAACAGCAAGCTTGGTAGTAGTCAAATTTTCAATTTTAGCTTTAGATTCAACTAACTCTTGTTCCAAGCTTTTCATCTTCTCATCTTTAGAGGAAATTTGATTTCTCAAAAATTCATTCTTTTTATTAGATTCATCTAATCTAACAACCACTTCCTCTTTTTCAAGATTAGCTAATTTTAACTCTTCCTTGAATTTCTTAGCAATTTTCATAGATTTCAATAATTCTTTACAAAGAGTTTCACAGGCAACAATAAAATCAACAGAAACAACAGTGTCTTTTTTATTCAAATCATCACAATCAAAAATAGTAAGACACTTAAAATTATCCATGAAAATAGGGATCAAGGATCAACTCTTAGCTCAAAAGATCTAAAACAAAAGAGTTACCCGCTCTGATACCACTTGTAAGTTTTTAGATCCCTGTAAAACTAAATTGTTTAACCTAATTAATTAACCAAGTAAATACTTAGTGTTAGGTTCTAAGGAATTAGGAACTAATGTATTAGAACTTCATTTTGTAATGTTGGCAAACCATGATCAAAACATTTTTAGTCTTGTTTATACTTGCTCAAAGTATGAGGTTTTTATGTAAAGTTAGAATCGAGTTATTGCAGATATTGTTAGGATATGTGCCCTTAAATCCTATTGTATGATGCTATGTATGATATTATGTATGACATTATTTGAGAAATGATGTATGACTTAATATTATGTGTAATAAAGTTGTTTTGTTCTTATCTAAAATAATGGTAACATGAATATTTGGACATTATCAAATAGTCCATGAGATGCATAGTATGTGATTTATGTGATTTAGTCACAGAAGATATAGATCACAAGTTCTTTGTAAACTCAGAATTTTGGTTCGTAGTCGGTGATGAAATTGGGCATTTCATCTGCGAAGACTATAACATATTAACTACGATGATTTGTCTTGATCATGGAAGTGGTGACTTCTAGTTAATATGTTGATATGTTTTAAGAGTTAAGACATATTGAACTGGACCGCTGTGAGATTTATTATTCTCCTAACGACTGTCAATTGAATAATAAATCTCACGACTTGTATTCACATGAACTCTTAATCCTGAGAGAATAATGAACCTGATCATGAAATGTAGGTTGCTTTGATATATCAGGAGTGAGATCTAAAGTAACGGTCAAAACCTCAGTATGTTGGGCAGCCACATTTAGTGTTGATGGAACATATATTTTCAAGATGGAATTCATAGTCTCTTAACGGAGATATAAAATATTCCCTTGAGATAAGTTTAATGGTTCAGTTATTCAGAGAGTTAGGCCTAACCACTTTAGTAAGACTAAAGTATATATTTATGAAATTGGATTTCATAAATATATGGTGAATAACTTAAAAGGATTAAACCGGGTACTCAAGGATTAAGATGTAGTAATTCACAAAGTGGCAGTCTATATTTATGACTTTGTGTTACTACGAATATTTTATGAAGGGGTTGCATGTATAATAAAGTCATGGGATATAATTTATTAATAAGGCCTAGAGTGCAATTATATTTATATAGTGGTATTAAATATAATTAATGGTAACTTTGGACTTGTCAAGAGTTGACAGAAAAGCCCAAGGCCCATTGGAGCTAGTGTCTTATTTGTTCCCTTTTGGTCCCACTCCAAGCCACACACCAAAGCCCAATTGGGAAGGCCCAAAAGGCTAGCCCAATTAGATAATCAGTTATGTGGAGAGAAACATACAGAATTTTATATAAAATAAAATGGTTTGTATGTTTAATAAAAATAAGAGATAATAATCATATTCTCTCTAGAAACATAGAACTGATTGAGAGACCACACATCTTGGGCATCGAGTGGAATTGGAGTGAAGATTGAAAGTATTCCCGAGTACTTCTTCATTCGGTTTTGAAATTCACCGCATCAAGGTACACTCTCTTGTTCTTATATTCTGAAACTTACATAGTGAATGTTATCAATTGCGAATGAAGTAGATCCGTTTATTTTCCGCTGCGTATGTTTTGTATGTGATACAAACATGATGATTTCCCAATAGATATTACTGTGCAATTCTGCCTGGCTCGATCGATCGAAAATTAGACTTTAAATACCAAAGAGGCACATTCATCTCTCTCTAAAAAGTCTTATAAAAACGTGCTTATGGTTTCCTTTATATAGTGGGAGAAGTAGATCTAAAACCCTAATCCTTAATGGGCTTGAACTGCTGTTTGGGCCAACTTAAAATTCTGCAGATACAACTTTCGATCGGTCGAGCCTGTTCTTTGATCGGTCGAACCAGGCAAATTCTGAAATCTTCTTTCTGTAGCTTGTATGTTCTTGTGTGTTCACGATTTGCCAATTGTTCTAAAATTTTAGAACCTAACAGTTTGTAATTTTCTGTAAGTACATTTTTTCTTCAAGAAAATGAATAGAAATCTCCCTTCATGTTCATGCTCTTGTTAAAGTTCATATTTTTATCTTTTGCAATACTCAATAAGTTGTTTACTCATTTTGTGAATTATCAATTGTAGTTAAGAAAAAAGTATAAACACAATACTATTCAATTAAAACTAACGTGAAAAATTAAATCTATTAGATTAAAAAAATGGACATGAGAATAAAATTTGCACAAAAAATTTCTTAGATGGAATTAAAATAATTTTTACTAAGTATTGTTTATCAAGCAATCATGTATTAACTAACAACATACCAAACATTACGTGCATAACGAGATGATGAAATGGTCAATTTATTTAAGAAATGTGATCTAGCTAATAGAAATTACAAAAAAAAAAAAAAAAAAAAAAAAAAAAATACTATAACTTTCATGCATAGTCATGAATTATACCTTTACATATATCTTATGCATTCTGAGTTTTGTTTTGTATAAATGTATTTCATAAAATTAACAAAATTTTTCATAAAACCCTTCATTGTACTTTTTAAAATCACTACATAAAAATGAAAGAAGTTTTTTTCCCAAAAAAATGTTCTCCAGTCATAATATTTACCAAAAAAAATCATACCAAAAAAAAAAAAAAAAAAATTGTGCAACGCATAGGCCAATAACCAGTCTATATATATAATTAAAGCCAAAACTGAAAGAAAATCCAATTAGATTCTAAATTGGATTCCAATTGTTGTCTAATTTTGCACCACATGTCCAATTTTAGGTTTTTTTTTTTTTTAATTTTAAAAAACATTGATTTCCAAATACTGATGGACTCACCATTCCAAATACATTGCAATATACTAACTTTTTTTTTATAAGATAGATATTGTGATGAGATAGTGGCTCCTAAAAAAGGGCCATATATGCGACTGTGATTTCATGAACAACATGTAATTTTAAATAGAGTAATGGTAGGTAGCAATACATACATACATATATATATATATATATATATGTGTGTGTGTGTGTGTGTGTGTGTGTGTGTGTGTGTGTAGTCAAAACTAAGAGAAAATTTAATTAAATTCTAAATTGGAGTCTAATTTTGCACCACGTGTCTCATCTAATTTTTAAATTTGTTTGTCAATTAAATTATTAGGTGCAAAAATCAAAGAGTCTAAAATCAATTAGATTCTAAATTGAATTTTAATTGGAGTTCAATTTTGCGCCATGTATCTCATCTAATATTTTAATTTTTGTAGTAGGTGAATTATTTGGTACAAAAACTGAGGAGTCTAGATCTAATTAGATTTTATATCACACACACACACACACATAATTGTGATTTTTTTAAAATGTACATGTGCATATGCTTGAGGTTACACACAACTTTTATTAAATGAATGTATCAATTTTTAAACACAAAATAGAAAAATAATTAAGAAATTGATTTATTACCTTGTTGACATGACACTAATTATATTCATTACCATGTTAGTTTACAAGATTTTTATAATATAATTGGTAATAGCTTTAACTTCTTAAAAAAATGATAATGTAAAAAATTGACATTTGTCTTTTTTTTTTTTTTTAATTTCATTTTAAAATTAGGTAAAGAGTATGTTTTTTAGATGATGTTCATGAGCACTTTAACTAAAAAGTCAAGACTTAAACCCCATTTGGTTGGCAAGAAAGCAGAGGAAAAGAAAAGAAAAGAAATTTTCAATTTCTTCTAATAAAATGACATCTCATGTACTTGTGGAGATGCAATTAATATATTTTCAAATATTTTATTTTATTTTCTAATTAAGGACACATGATAATATAAAGGATAGCTTAGATGGCATAAAAATGATATTTTGATATTAATGTTAGATATATCAATTCTTTTCATGTACTGCTTAATAATAAGGATTTTTTTGAAACAATACCAAAAGTTTAGAAACAAAATTGACACGTTTATGATGTTAAAAACCATTTTGATACATAGTACAACTGTACAAGTGTTAAAAACTAAAATGGTAATTAAACATGTTTTTTTTTTTTTACATATTTTTATTAAAGATTAAATTCTATAAGGATGTGGTTTAAAACCCAAGTTTCACACCCTCCAAGCCCAACATGTCACATCATCTTATCACGTATTAAAGAATAAGAATTATTACGCTCAATCAATTATAATACTCATCTGAAAATTCAACCAAATTGGAAGTTTATTAAGATATTATTAATTGTGGTATGATGTACTGAGTTTTAAATAAAAAGCTGATGTGACATCTCTTATTGGATGATATAAAATATGAATTTTACACCCAATTCTTACCAAATTCAAACTCTTTTTATTAATATCCTCAAAACACTTTTTTTTATTAGCTGAATATGGAAACTAATATCCTGTTTGGTTGTAAGGGGGATGAAAAGGTAAGAAGGGAGGAAAAAGTAAGGGAAGGGAAAGGGAAGAAGAGAGAGTTGTACATAGAAGGATTGCATTAAACAATTTCTTCAAATGAAAGGTCTTCTTTAAAAAATAATGGGACCGTCTGAAGGATTGTGCTAAGAAAATTTCTAGAACACAAACTTTTTATCAACACTATGGGTTGTGAGAAAAGTATGAAACTTCATCAAAAAAGAAAAAAATATATGAAATATTGAATGATACAATTTCTTTTATATATAAAGTGTGTGAGGACACCATTTTTGTTGATACAAATTAAATATTATGCTTTATGTTCATTGTAAGTAGGTTACTCATAACATATCTGCCAAGAGGGGGCGTAGTAGTCTCTAAATTTGTGAGAATATCCTTGCAAATCAAAATGGGAAATTGCTATTAACATACAAAATGCAATTAATCCATCCACTTTCAAGCTGCAAATTCCCTCTCAAACTTTGATTTTGACATTAAATCCTGAGTTTGGCATCAGGATGAAGCTGCAAACGAAGAAAAGAAGAAGTGCAATATTGTTTACCCAAGAAAGAAGAAAAAAAAAAAAAAAGCTTGAAATTGGGAAAACAATTGCAAAGGATAGATTAAGCAGTCTACATAATTCATTGAAATAATCCAATATTAAATCCTAATTTAAGGTCAAGTGCAGATTTCTTCTTGGCATTCTCTATTCTTTAAAAAGACTTTTGAGAGACGGCTTAGTTTTTTGTTCTTTTGAGTCAAAGTAGTGTAAATCTCATTCAAAACTCTAATGTGATTCTGATTGACAACAATAATCAAACACATTCAAGGCAATTCATCAAATGACAAAACACCCAACTCACATTTGCACCAAATCTAAGCTGCCTAACTCACTGGCTTGATGAAAGAAAGTCCAAAACCTCAGCTGAAATTTTTTTACTACAAAGAGGCAAGTACTTTTAGCTGGAAAAAAAGAAAAGAAAATGGAAGTCTAAAACTCTTCCCAAACCTATATAAAAAAGAGGGGGAAAAAAAGAATGAAAGAAAATGTTCATCAAAGTATCCTTCACAGTAAAATATATATTAGTGCAAGGGCATGTTATACACCCCCTCATTTGTCCGACTTGCAGGAACGCTATGTATAAAATACAATATCACTCCATTTAAAATCAACTCCAACTATCTTTTATAGAATTTAAAAAATATATATCATATGTTACAAAGGTGTCCATCTAGAAACAAAATATCAAGCACATAGTATGACACAAAACGTAGAAATTAGCAGAGATCAAAATACTTGCAGCAAGTAAACTATTTAATAGAATTTACAAATTACAAATTTCTCAAATTAGCATTAAAACCAAATTATGCTCAAGTAGAAATTGTCCATCAAAAGAATAATGTCTGCTACAAAAAAGCTTACCATAGATATAGGATGGCAAGATGCAGAGAAATAAGTTTCAAAGAACAAAATGCCCATTGTTCCTAATTTCTTGCTTCTTTGCCAAGTTTGCGTTCTATTACATGTTCGAATATATATATATATATATATATATATATATATATATATATATATATTTTAAATCAATAGAAATAAAGGGGAAAATCCCTAAACTTACCGTTAAATTGTGATATTCATTGTAACGCAATTACATGCATCAATCATTGTGATTTGTGAACTCTTTGACCTTTACATCACAACCCTAGGAAAAATAATTAAAAAAAGATGCCCTCAAAGAACTTGTAAACAACAAAATAAAAAGAACATAGGAAACCAAATTATAAAGAGGAGCAACATATATAGAATAACACCTAGTATGAATTTCAAATTACATACATAAAAAACTATCACAATCAAAAATTATAAATGATTGGATTATAGTATTTTTATGAACTGCATCAATAACTAATAAGAAGAATTTTTGAAAAAAAAATTTGGTTCAATGAACGAAGCAATTTAAATTATTGATAATGAGGAGATATCTGATAGAATTTTATAAACAATAAATAATAGTTCTTATGTGATTATTTAATATTAAAAAAGTCTATACTGACTTGTAGTTTCATTTCAACCTAAACTAACTTGGATTTGGTTAATAACCCAAAAGAAAATGAATTCTAACCTAATCCAATATTACATTACATTACATTACATTACTCAAGTATACCAAAAAACCAAACACAGCGAGCCCAACATGAATGATATGTAAGTAAGTATTAACATAAAGAATCTAGGCTAGCTGGAAAAAAAAAAATCACAATCAGATTTTTTTTCTAGGGTAAAAATCAGTGCTTTCGGTAAAAAATTGCAATAATAAAATGAAAAAAACTACTTGATGAGGGAACATTGTTGCCACCACCATCATCATTATTGTCATACCCAACTATAGGCATATCTTCTTTACATTGAAACTCCATTCAAAATTAACACCCATTTATAACAAAAACTACTTCCTACTTGAATAATTAAAAATTTTCCTTCACCACCTTAGCAAGCTTTATAAGCAGGCAAGAAACATCTAGAAATCCTACTAAAAAAGAGCTAATCTTCACCGCTTGTTTTACAATGCATGTTAAATCTCGCTTGAACCCTCTAACATTCAGCCTGTGTTTGTCTTTTCTATACTTTCTGTTAGGTTCTAAAAGATTAGGAACTAATGTATTTAGAACTTCAATTTGTATGTTGGCAAACCATGATCAAAACAATGTTTAGTCGTGTGTTAGACTTGCTCAAAGTATGGGATTTAATGTAAAGTTGGAATCGAGTTTTTATGCAGAATTACCTTTAACTTTCTGTATGACTCGATCGATCGAAAATCGTGCAGAACGTTTTTTTACAGAAATTTCTAACTCAGCCCAAGCCCGTTTTAATGTATAGGGTTTTATGTTTGCCCTAAGTATAAAAGGGAAAACCCTAGCCACGTTTTTAGTGTTCTGTTTTGCTGTGTTTGTGAATCTCATTGTGAGATCTAGAGGTGTTTACCTTCACATACACTTAGGGTTTACAAACTTGAGATTTATGTCAAGAGTTGTGTAGGTCAATACAGTTGCAGAATCAAAGAGCACAAAGATATACAAGCAGGTGCGCTTGTGGATTTGCTGAAGAATTTCGGAAAGAAGGAGTCCGTGGATCTCGGAGCTATCATGGGGTCATGGTAGTAAGTTTCCTACACTTGGGTAGCAATAGGATGTTAGTGGTCTAAGTCTTATTGTGAAACTTCGATTCTTTCATAGTGGATTCAGTTTACCTTGAGGATAGCTAGGTTAAATCCTCCCCAGGTTTTTACCGGTGTGGTTTCCTGGGTCATCATATCTTTGTGTTATTTATTTTCCGCTGCTTTGTTATTTTTTGTTATATTTGTGTTAACCTAGATTTAATTAAATTACCTAAGTTAATCACTTGGCTAATTCACTAGGTTAATCTGTTGGGTTTAAGGGGTCTAAACGAACTGACAAGTGGTATCAGAGCGGGTAGCTTTTGTTTTTGATCCTTTGATCTTTTAAGCTGATCCTTGACCCCTGTTGTTATGGATTTCTTTAAAATCTTCTCTTTATTTTGCCGCATTGTGTACTTGGTGTGCTTGTTCTTTACCATGTGTGTTAAAATCTTTCTTGAGTGTCTTGCTATATTCACAAATGACAATAATTATATATGTTATACTGCTTTAACCGCCTTAAAGGCACGTGATTCTTGTCTTTGGTATTTGGATAGTGGTTGTTCCAGGCACATGACAGGAAATAAAGCCTTGTTCAAGACACTCTTCGAAGGAAAGATTGGAACAGTTACCTTTGGAGATGGAAGTAAATCTGTGATCAGAGGCATTGGCACAGTGGATTTTCCAGGACTACCAGTCTTTGAAGATGTGTGGTATGTTGATGGGTTGAAGGCAAACTTACTCAGCATAAGTCAAATTTGTGACAATGGACTGAATGTGTTCTTCACCAAACAAGAATGTGAAATACTTGATGAAGGAGGTGATTGTATGTGTGTTGGTGTGAGGACTGCTGACAACTGTTATGGTATCACCCTAAGTATAAGCAACAAATGCTTCAGTGCTAAGATCAATCAAGTTGACTTATGGCATCAAAGGTTGGGACATGCCAGCCTTAAGCAATTAGAGAAGATTTCAAAATGTGATGCGGTAATTGGGTTGCCCAAGTTTGAGAAAATTGAAAAATGCATCTGTGGACCATGTCAGATGGGTAAACAAGTAAAGTCCAAACATCCATCTGTAGTTGATGTTCAAACTACGAGACCTTTGGAGTTGCTGCACATTGATCTCATGGGTCCTGCCAGAGTTCAGAGTTTAGGTGGAAAGAAGTACATTCTAGTTGTTGTGGATGACTTTACATGATTCACATGGGTTGTGCTTTTGAAAGATAAAGCTGAGGCTCCTGAAAAAATGATTCATCTGTGCAAGAAATTGCAAGTAGAAAAAGGAACTGTGATAGCCAGAATAAGAAGTGACCATGGAAAAGAGTTTGAGAACACCAAACTGGCTACGTTTTGTGATAATCAAGGCACTCGTCAGGAATTCTCTTCACCCAAAACACCACAACAAAATGGAATTGTGGAAAGGAAAAATAGAGTTGTACAAGGAATGGCCCGTGTCATGCTCCATAATAAGAAGTTGCCTAAATCCTTTTGGGGAGAAGCTGTTAATACTGCATGTCACACTCTTAATCGGGTGTATTTCAGACCAAATTCCAAGCAAACTCCCTATGAACTCTGGAGAGGAAAGAAGCCTGTAGTGAAATACTTCAGAATATTTGGCAGTGACTGTTACATTCTGCGTGACAGAGAGAACCTGGAAAAATTTGATGCTAAGAGTGATAAAGGTTATTTTCTGGGATACTCTTCCACCAGTAGAGCATACAGAGTATACAATCTGAGAACTAAAACAGTCATGGAATCCTCAAATGTAGTGATCAATGATGAATTAAACTCAGAAGGTCATTCAGAACATGCACCTCAAGTTCAAGAGAAGATGATGGAAGTTGATAAGTCTCTACCTGAAAACTATGTGGGAAAGCCTACAGAGGAAGAGTTAATGGTTTTGAATGATACAGCAACTGTGCCATCAAGTTCAGAACCTTCAACACCAGTTCATGGAGTTCCACAAGAACAGAGAGAGGTTCAAAGTCCATCAGATCAGAAAGGTACTACTACTTCATTGGTCAAAGGTCCATCATCAAGAGTGAGGTTGAATCATCCTACTACTAATATTTTGGGAAGTTTAAACGATAACATGAGATTGAGATCCAAAGCATTAAATGTAATTACTCACTCATGCTATCTATCCCAATTCGAACCGAAAAGGGTGGATGAAGCTCTCCAAGATGCTGATTGGGTAAATTCTATGCATGAAGAACTTCATCAGTTTGTTCGAAATGATGTGTGGGAATTAGTTCCTAGACCTGAGGGAGTCAATGTTATTGGAACTAAGTGGATCTTCAAGAACAAGTCAGATGAACATGGAACTGTTATCAGAAATAAATCTAGGCTTGTTGCTCAAGGATACACAAAAGTAGAAGGAATTGATTTTGATGAGACTTTTGCACCTGTAGCAAGATTGGAATCCATTCGAATTCTTTTGGCTATAGCATGTCACATGAACTTCAGGTTGTATCAAATGGATGTCAAGAGTGCTTTCTTAAATGGCATGTTACAAGAAGAGGTATATGTTGAACAACCGAAAGGTTTTATTGATCCTCACAAGCCGAATGATGTCTACAAGTTGAAGAGAGCTCTTTATGGATTGAAACAAGCTCCACGGGCTTGGTATGATAGATTAACTGCATATCTCACGGATCATGGCTTCAAGAGAGGTTTTGCTGACACCACTCTGTTTATACGAAAGGATAAGAATCATTTTGTAGTTGCTCAAATTTATGTTGATGATATTGTTTTTGGTGCTACTAATGATTCTCTTGCTCAATCTTTTGCAGATGAAATGAAGGCCATGTTTGAAATGAGTATGGTTGGGGAACTAACTTACTTCTTGGGATTGCAGGTAAAGCAAACGGATGATGGAATCTATATCAACCAAGCTAAGTATGCACGAAATTTGGTCAAGCGATTTGGTCTTGACAAGGCTGCACATGCTAGGACACCAATGGCTGCTAATGCGAAACTAACAAATGATCCATCAGGTGAGTCTGTTGATGTTACTCTATATAGAAGCATGATTGGTTGTCTTTTGTACTTAACTGCTAGTAGACCTGATATTGCGTTTAGTGTGGGTGTTTGCTCTAGATTTCAATCTAATCCTAAGGTCTCTCACTTAAATGCTGTTAAGAGGATTATAAAATATGTTGCTGGAACATGTGATTATGGTCTATTTTACAGCAAAGAGTCAAATCTTTCTCTTGCTGGTTTTTCTGATTCTGATTGGGCTGGTAATGCTGATGACAGAAAAAGTACAACTGGTGGTTGTTTTTATGTTGGTGCTAATTTGGTTGCTTGGATGAGTAAGAAGCAAAGTTCTGTTTCTTTATCTACTGCTGAGGCAAAATATATTGCTGCTGGAAGTTGTTGTTCCCAGCTTCTCTGGATGAATAAACTTTTGACTGATTATGGAATATCACAGGACACCATGGTTGTTTATTGTGATAACTCTAGTGCCATAGATATCTCTAAGAATCTTGTTCAACACTCTAAGACCAAACACATTGAGATTAGATATCACTTCATTAGGGATCTTGTTGAACGGAAAATTGTTGCTCTAGAGTATATTCCTACTGAACGTCAGAATGCTGATATTTTCACCAAACCACTTGATAGAGGAAAGTTTGAAACTCTTCATCAAGTCATTGGTGTGATTCTTTGTCCCTAGTCATTCTTGACTTCATGGTCCTTGTGCTTTATTGCTCTATCTTTAGTGACCTCTGTTTCTAGGATTTGCATTGCATTACATTCATGCATTTCATTCTAGGATGTTTGTTTTAAAAAAAAAAAAAAAAATTTGCAAATTGTGTTTTGCTATTTTTTTCTTGAATTTGAAGACAAGGTTGGTCTATCAAATATTGCATATCATGTGAATGTACCTTGTTTAGCTTTGATGCACTTATTTATTGCACTTTACTAGCCAAAGTCTTGTTGTGCATATTGTGTGGGAAGATGCTATATTTGTTGATCACATGATCTTGATCTTGAAGTCGTATGTCTTTGATTGACGGACTTGAACTTAATGAGAAAGGCATAAATAACCATCTCACCACTGTTTATTAGCCAATCATGAACACCTTAGTGCATATCGTAAGATTTTGTGCTCGAGAAAGTGTAGTATATGCACAAAAAGAACATAAGGTGTAGCCTCTATTAAAATTGGTGTGTACATTATTGGGCTATAATAATCTCACAAATTCATAAAATTGGTGTGTACATTATCCCAGCTTTTATTAAGTTTCTAATCATTTATTTTGAATATTAATTATGAGGCAAATCAAGAAACTTACATGATTGCAAGCTTTTATTCTAGGAGATGTGGGAGTTATAGGATGTAACTCTTTAAGGGATAGTCTCTTTCAAATTCATGTGATGGATTTTGTAGAAATTGTGATTGATCTCTATGTGTATATCACCTCACATGTTTCTCAAGCTTATGCTAGTTGCACACACTACACAAGTTAATCTTTGCTAAAATTGTGTACATATTATTGTGTGTGTTTTTGGTCTGACCAACCAAGTTTGAGAATTTTTGGAAATTGATGCTGAACATGTTTGCGTGTTTTTTTTGGGGGGTATATTGAGAGAAATTTTGCTTTGAGAAATCTGGGTTGCATACATGTGTTTTTGGAAAACATCTCATCTCATACTCATGCATTTGATTTTTAAAATCTGCTGCTTTGAGGAGTTTTTGATCTAAAATGTTTGGTTTTTCAAAAATGTGATTTTTCCAGAATTTTGATCGATCGAAACTGATTTTCGACCGATCGAAAATGTTTTAAAATGCTCAGAAAACTCTCTGGTTAGCTCGATCGATCCAAGCTTGTTTTGGATCAATCGAAGGTAATTTCGATCGATCGAATGTAATTTTCGATCAATCGAAACTCGGGATGACTGTTTTTAAAAAGAAGTTTTCCACGTGATTTCTTTACTTTTTCAAAACTTTTTCAACCTCTTGTCTCCCTACCAACCGGTCAAGCATCCTTCTTGGAGATTTTGTCGCTTTCTTCAAATTCTTTTGCTACATCTCTCTCTTCCAAGTTTGGTAAGTCTTTTATGTCCCTCCCTTTGCATTTATTTCCTAGTTTCATGCATTATTTTCATGCATTTTTTGGTATTTTAGACATTTAGGATTTTTGTCTTTTTGGGAATGTTTTTGAGTGTTTCTTTCTCAAATTTTTTATGGGTTTTTGTGGGGACACCTTACCTAAGCACTTCATGTGGTTTAATTTGGTTTATTTGGTGTTTTGAGGAAAATTTGAAATTCTAGGGCTTGAAATTGAGCAAATTGGGGGTTTTGTTCAATTTGATTGAAATTGATGAAATTGGCTTGTTGGATTGATTAATTTGATCATTATATTGTGTTAATTAACTATTGTGTTGATCAATTTCTCAATTTGTTGTGTTTTGAAAACTAGGGTTTTTCAAATTGGGTATTTTTGATAAATATTGCTTGCTCAAGCCAATTTTGTTAATTTGGATCACAATTGAACTTGTCACTGCATTAGTACATGCATCATTTTATGTTCATGCTCATGCATCATATAGATTTGCTATTTTCTATATTTTTATGCTGTGCTAACTTGCAGTCTGCCCTTGGTATTTGTTTTTGCTCTTTTCTTTCTGTGTCTATCTCTTTTCCTTAGCACTATGCCTAGGAAAACTAGAGCCCATAGGACTTCTGATCCTTCTCCTTCCTTTGACACTGAGAGATTCCCTAGTGAGTCGAACCAAAATACCTATGAGACCCTTAATCTTAGGCGTCACATCTGGGCTGAGCGTAGGGTCTTGCTAGATGAGTTAGATCCTGAGGTGCGTCGTAACTTTGAACGTCGGGGTTGGTTATCTCTTCTCGACTTTGAGCATCCTCCTCCTGCTTCTTTGATTAGAGAGTTCTATTCGAACCTCTCTATTTATGTCTACGATAACGACACCTTGGTCAAGGTGTAGTTACGTGGTGTGGAGTATCGCATTACCCCTTCGGTAGTGTCTGATGCTCTTGGGGTGCCCATTGTGGACCATCCCGTGTTTCCTTACGAGGAGTCTCCGCCTCTTGATGACGTTCTGTCATACATCACTAGATCTTCTATCCAGTGGGGTTCTGATCCTCGGATCACTTCTGCTAAGCTGTCTGAGTTGCACTACCTTTTCTTTAGGATAGCGTGTCATTCTTTGTGGCCTATTACTCATGTCCACACCATTCCTCTTGAGAGGTGTGTCTTTTTGTATGCCTTGGTCACTGATGCTCCTATCAGTTTTCCGCATCTGTTCCTTCGTTCTTTGAACGAGGTTCATAGGTCTAGTTCTACGGCTCATGCTTTGTTTTTTCCTGTTTTTATTCATAGGATTCTCCTTTTTCTTGGTTTTGGTGATTATCTTGCTTCCGAGCCTGTACATGTCATCGCTCCTATCGGTGCTACCTTTTTGAGGCAAAGGGCTGCTCAACTTCGAGCTAGCTCTAAGCGTCCTAGGGTAGATCCTTCTGGTGTCACTCCACCCCCTTCTTCTTCTACAGATACTCATGCAGCTGGGACTTCTTCTGATCCTGCTGTTGCTGCTACTGCTGCTGATGTTCCTCCACCGTTTGATGAGGTTTCTGACCTTCGTCGGACACTTGATACTGTCGTGACCGTTCAGGCGGCTCACGGTCAGCTTTTGGTGGACATCCTAGATGAGCTACGTGCGTTGCGAGCGGATTTGGCAAGCTCTCGTCATTCTCCTCCGCCTCCTTTTGATGATGAGTGAGTGCCCTTTGGCAATTCATCACAAAAAGGGGGAGTGCATAGTTCATTTGTATCTAGGAGATTTTGTTTGTGGAGATTTACATTTTAGGGGGAGTTTTTGTTTTCTTGGTAGTGATACTGCGGAGCTTGTGGAGTTATTAGATTGTTTCTAGGCGCTTCACCTTGTATTTAGGAGATATTTTTGTTAAGATACATTTTATGTATATGTTTCTTATTTCACTATGTTACTTTGCTTATTGATCTATATTGATGATGTTATTCATGATATATGTCTTTATTTTGTGTCATGTGAAATCAAGAAATTTTTATTTATATATTTCCTGTTTTTTTTTCCACACATGCGTTTATGTGTTTCTTAAGTGTTACAGGAATATACAGGTTGTTTTCAGTCGAGCTGCTGTCTACTTTGCAACTGTTAGATAGTACTTTAGGTTGAATTGTTAGGTGGCTATTTATTTTGTAATGGGCTATTTCAAATTGTAACTTTGAGCTTTTTGTTAAGTCTGTGTTTTGTCACGGATTGCCAAAGGGGGAGTTTGTTAGGTTCTAAAAGATTAGGAACTAATGTATTTAGAACTTCAATTTGTATGTTGGCAAACCATGATCAAAACAATGTTTAGTAGTGTGTTAGACTTGCTCAAAGTATGGGATTTAATGTAAAGTTGGAATCGAGTTTTTATGCAGAATTACCTTTAACTTTCTGTATGACTCGATCGATCGAAAATTAGACTCGATCGATCGAAAATCGTGCAGAACGTTTTTCTGCAGAAATTTCCAACTCAGCCCAAGCCCGTTTTAATGTATAGGGTTTTATGTTTGCCCTAAGTATAAAAGGGAAAACCCTAGCCACGTTTTTAGTGTTCTGTTTTGCTGTGTTTGTGAATCTCATTGTGAGATCTAGAGGTGTTTACCTTCACATACACTTAGGGTTTACAAACTTGAGATTTATGTCAAGAGTTGTGTAGGTCAATACAATTGCAGAATCAAAGAGCACAAAGATATACAAGCAGGTGCGCTTGTGGATTTGCTGAAGAATTCCGGAAAGAAGGAGTCCGTGGATCTCGGAGCTATCATGGGGTCATGGTAGTAAGTTTCCTACACTTGGGTAGCAATAGGATGTTAGTGGTCTAAGTCTTATTGTGAAACTTCGATTCTTTCATAGTGGATTCAGTTTACCTTGAGGATAGCTAGGTTAAATCCTCCCCAGGTTTTTACCGGTGTGGTTTCCTGGGTCATCATATCTTTGTGTTATTTATTTTCCGCTGCTTTGCTATTTTTTGTTATATTTGTGTTAACCTAAATTTAATTAAATTACCTAAGTTAATCACTTGGCTAATTCACTAGGTTAATCTGTTGGGTTTAAGGGGTCTAAACGAACTGACACTTTCTTTCTTCAAAAATATATTGGACAATCCTAACTGTGAACAAATAAGTAAATCACAGCCACAATAACTAAGCCAAACACCACATCATTTTTTCTTATATGCTCAATTTTTTTCAAAATTAGCACTCTTCTTCTTACTAAATTCTGAGATCTCTTAGGTAACCCACTCAAGCATTGTTTTATTTTAATACTCTTCACATGTAAGCAATCACTCAAACTTGTTTTCATAACTCATGTTTGTGTAATAACTCATAGCTTTCTTAGCCCTGCAACCCATTAAAAAAAAAAAAAAAAAAAAAAACTTTACTGGCAGTTGCAATATTTTTGGATATGGGTTCTCATTTAAACTCTAATTTTCTTTTCTAAGAAATGCTTCATTATCTGTATATATCTAATTATGTTTTCTGAATAAGCAATAAGTAGTTCAAAATTCCTAGTTATCATGCTTTTCTTAGGAATAACCCACCAAATTGTTCAAAAAGTTTTCCATAGGTACAAATCATAGTAGAAAATTACAGAAGCAATAAATGATAATAAACCAAAATACAAAACTAAAACAATATGATCTATACAAACAAAGAACTATAATAAGTCTTTACATTGGAATGGTAAAGGTTGAGCATAAGAAAATAAATTCATAGCTATTAATAATTATAGATATAAACACATTCAAAACTTTGTTTTTAAATAATTTAGTGACAGGAAATTACAAAAGGCCACAGATATTAAAAAAATGGACAATGATCATTTGACAATCCCAACTTTTTTTTACAAATCAAATAGAGGAAGCAAATTAAAAGCAAGAAAAAAAATTACAAAAAGATTTAAGTTTGGCAGCTTTTCAGCAGCAATTGCATGATGGTAATCTTGCCTACAATATCCACTTTTGGGTGCTTAAAACTTTTTTTTACACCTACACATCAATAATACTATCAATGTTAACTTTGGAGCAAATAGCAGATCACTAATTTTGTTGGTCCATGATTGTAAGAATTTACAAATAAAATAAAAACTAAACTTCTAGCTTACTATTGTCATAAGGTAAGGCAGTATTTATAACATTTAAATTAATATCAATATCAATCGATCATTTTTATTACTAATGTCAAAAATGATGACATGGTTTGTCTTTATATAGGATGGATGAACATAATTCTTTAGAACGCAGCTCCTAATCTACAAATGAAAATATTAACTACAAAATAAGATCATTCTTATCTGATTAAAATAACCAAACAACAAATTTATTTTAGAAAACAATAAAGGTTCTATGAGAAATTCCATAAAACGTACTCTAAATTTTCTAGATTTAGCCTATCAACTACTCAAAACACGTAGATTTTAGAAATATATATATATATATATATATATATATATATATATATATATATATATATATATATAGGGCAGTGTTGGTGTAGTAATCTAAAGCTTTTTCTTATCTTTCTTATTCTCTCTCTATCCCCTTCATCCTCCTCTATCTCCCTCACTTGCTAATCTCGCATTAAGCTACTATCCCAACTTTTATAACCTGCATTTAGTAGGTAAAATTTTCTGAGTTGTTTTCCATAGTATTTTCAAATTCCATCACTTCTTCTAGACTGATCTCTATGCTTGACATCACCTCTTGTTGCAAAAAATATTCTGACCTCACTATAAACCTCCCTTGGACATTTATTATTCACATAATCTTATCTGGTGTATTATTGAGTGAGGATTTTAACTATGGGTTGGGTAAGTACACTTTAGGGTGTGGAGCTATGCGGTTTTGGCATGTAACAAAAAAGTAGTTACCATTACCATTAGAACAATATTTTTAACATAAAGACCATCAATTACATGAAGTTGGTTGATGTTTGGGTAGAAAATGCCTGAGAAGTTCTTGGAGGACTGTTAGCTATGAAAAAAAAAAAAAAAAAAAAAAAACTGTGTACATGTTATGTAATATTACCAATTGCATCACATTTGGTTCAAAATTCATTTCATCCACCATGCTGATATCTTCTAGACTTCATCCTTCTAAAATTTTGTTCATATTCATTGTCGATAAATGAATAAATCATTTATATTTATCACAATATGGGGTGGGGAAAATCAAATCCAAATATCACATTTTAAGTCTAAGAGGGATTTCATCGAACATGTCGAATGCAATAAAACCAAATATGTAGAATAGTGTAAATTTTTATCTGCAGTCAAAGAAACCCAAAAATTCAAATCAAGTCCAATTTAGTAACATCATAGATACAACAGCAAACAACTAAACACAGAAAGAGTATTTGAAACAGGAAAATTAACAACGTTATGCTGACCTTGTGTGTATGAAGTTGCAGAAATGAAATGAACAAAGCACGAAAAGGGGAAGAGTTTCCTTTTCTTTTGCCCATTTTTGTTGAACAAATGGCAACAGAGGATGATAACCTTTTTCGTTGAGATACAACACCAAATTGAAACATGAAGATCTAAAGAGTAAAGACATACACCCAAAACGAATTGAACCAAATATCCCAAAAAGAAACCAAATCTAAGATAGATAATTGATATTAAAAACCATTATAAACCAAATTCCTAACTCAAAACCGAATCTAAGTCAAAGCCTGAATTAGATGGATATAGATATAGATTATTTTAAAATAAAATAAAAAATTAACCCAAAAACCCAAAACATAAATCTGACCCAAAAACCTAAGTCAAAACCAACCCAACCAAAATACCCAAAGCTACCTCATAAGTTCATAACCAAATCGAAGAAAAAAAAAAGCATGGCAGATTTCAGAAAACAAAAACAATATTTGAAGAGGAAAAAAAGTATACAGACATTCAAAATATGCTGTTGCATAGACAAACTGGGCCAGAGAACGAACTGGGGAAATTTGATGCATCTGTAGCCTTCTTACAACGAATCAAAGTCACTGTTGAGGCTGTGATTGAATGGAGGCGGAGATGGGTGGTGCTGGACTAAAAACGTAAACATAAACCAAAATTAAGTCCTTCAAAAGCCTAAATCATATTTAAAATTGAGAAAAAAAAAATTTCATAGAGAATCCAAAAACCCAAAACAAAAATGAATCAAATCTAAACATATCCAACAACAAAACTCAATCAAAAGTAACATTTCATACCCAAATCTAAAAAATGGAAAGAAAAACAATGTACCGGTGCCGTACTTCATGTCGGAATCGACAGTGGTTATAGAAGGCTCATCGGTTGGTTCTTCCTCTTCTTCTTCTTTGAGGAGATCTGGTGGGTAGGACAGTAGTAGTAGTAGGGTTGAAGTTGAGTTGGTCTGATGAATCGGTGGCCATTGTATGAGAGAATCGGAGATTGCGTGAGAATGAAGTTTTGGATTTTGATTTGGGGGAAGGATATGGTTTTGATTTTTTGGGTTTCTGAGAAGTGAGAGGAGTTATGGGTTTCTCTCCTCTCTCCGTGTACCAATTTTTCTTTTTTATTTTGTTTTAAGCGGTTAGTTTCATTTTATACCAAGAGGCTCTCAAACAGTGTTTTAACCTAATGAAACATTGTAATTTATCGTTTTTTAACTTAAAAATGTGGCTGGATTTTAGATGGCCATTTTTCCTAACGTGGCAGCATCTCTTTAAAGGCTTCTACTTTTATATATAGTACTAACTTGTAACCCGTGCAAATGCACGGGACTTTTATAATTGTGCTGGTTGTTTGTTTATAGCATAATCAAAAGTACACTTTTTTTTATATAACATCATCAAAAGTAAATAATACTTCATAATAATAATATATATTAACATAATTTGAATAATGGAAAAAAATTAAACTTACAACAGAAGAAAAAGAAAAACCTTTCTTCATAACATCATAAAAATTTAGATCCATAGCTCAAAATAACATTTATAATCCTAAAATAAACCAAAAGTCAAATAGTTTAGCCCTTTGTTTATGGACTTCATGCTTTCTTTGTTAAAAGTCTTTATGGGTCTAATGTTTTAAGCAACCAAGCCATTGAGGATCTTTTTGCATACCTAGACATATCAGAAGATTCAGAACAAAATGTTAATGTTAAATTGATTCCAAATGATGATCAAATGCAATATTAATAAGTTGAAGAAGAATGAATGATATTCTACACATTCCCATAGGCAGCTCTCATACCTACATAATACTTAACAAAGACTAAAACTTAATTAAACATTCCAAAAGAAGAAGAAGCTGCTTCTTTTTATTTCTCCCCAAATCTTATAATTTTGTGGTTCTATTAGGCAAAGTCAGAAAACCTAAGAATGAAAATGTATAACACAAAATGAGGAAATTAGCAAAGATGAAAAAAAAAAATTATAGCTGTTAGGTTCTAAGGATTAGGAACTAATGTATTTAGAACTTCAATTTGTATGTTAGCAAACCATGATCAAAACAATGTTTAGTCTTGTGTTAGACTTGCTCAAAGTATGGGATTTAATGTAAAGTTGGAATCGAGTTTTTATGTAGAATTACTATTAACTTTCTGTATGACTCGATCGATCGAAAATTAGGCTCGATCAATCGAAAATCGTGCAGATCGTTTTTCTGCAGAAATTTCCAACTCAGCCCTAGTCCATTTAATGTATAGGGTTTTATGTTTTGCCCTAAGTATAAAAGGGAAAACCCTAGCCACGTTTTTAGAGTTCTGTTTTGCTGTGTTTGTGAATCTCTTTGTGAGATCTAGAGGTGTTTACCTTCACATACACTTAGGGTTTACAAACTTGAGATTCATATTAAGAGTTGAGTAAATCATTACAGTTGCAGAATCTATAGAGCACAAAGATATACAAGCAGGTGCGCTTGTGGATTTGCTGAAGAATTCTGTTAGGTTCTAAGGATTAGGATCTAATGTATTTAGAACTTCAATTTGTATGTTGGCAAACCATGATCAAAACAATGTTTAGTCGTGTGTTAGACTTGCTCAAAGTATGGGATTTAATGTAAAGTTGGAATCGAGTTTTTATGCAGAATTACCTTTAACTTTCTGTATGACTCGATCGATCGAAAATTAGGCTCGATCGATCGAAAATCGTGCAGAACGTTTTTCTGCAGAAATTTCCAACTCAGCCCAAGCCCGTTTTAATGTATAGGGTTTTATGTTTGCCCTAAGTATATAAGGGAAAACCCTAGCCATGTTTTCTAAGTTCTGAATGCTGTGTTTGTGAATCTCATTATGAGATCTAGAGGTGTTTACCTTCACATACACTTAGGGTTTACAAACTTGAGATTTATGTCAAGAGTTTTGTAGGTCAATACAGTTGCAGAATCAAAGAGCACAAAGATATACAAGCAGGTGCGCTTGTGGATTTGCTGAAGAATTCCGGAAAGAAGGAGTCCGTGGATCTCGGAGCTATCACGGGGTCGTGGTAGTAAGTTTCCTACACTTGGGTAGCAATAGGATGTTAGTGGTCTAAGTCTTATTGTGAAATTTCGATTCTTTCATAGTGGATTCAGTTTACCTTGAGGATAGCTAGGTCAAATCCTCCCCAGGTTTTTACCGGTGTGGTTTCCTGGGTCATCATATCTTTGTGTTATTTAATTTTCGCTGCTTTGTTGTTTTTATTTATTTTGTGTTAAACTAGATTTAATTAAATTACCTAAGTTAATCACTTGGCTAATTCTCTAGGTTAATCTGTTGGGTTTAAGGGGTCTAAACGAACTTACAAGTGGTATCAGAGCGGGTAGCTTTTGTTTTTGATCCTTTGATCTTTTAGCTGATCCTTGACCCCTGTTGTCATGGAACATAGACACTCTCTTGTTGTTCCACCTCACTTTGATGGAAACAACTATGCTTATTGGAACGTAAGGATGAAAGCATTCCTGAAATCCATTGATGAGAGAGTTTGGAATTCCGTTGAGTACGGATGGGAGAAGCCCACTACTCCTGTGAGTGAGTGGCAAACTTCTCAAAAGGAGGCAGCCGCTTTTAATAGCAAAGTTATGAATGCTATTTTTAATGCTGTTTCCATGGAGGAATTTAAGAGAATCTCTAATGTTGAGGTTGCTCATACTGCTTGGAATATCCGCCAAACTGTGCACGAAGGCACAAAGGTAGTTAAGATAAACAAGTTGCAGCAATTAACTACTAGATTTGAAAGCATTAGAATGAATGATGATGAATCTTTTGATGAATTCTATGCTAAATTGAATGATATTGTTAATTCTGCTTATAATTTGGGTGAAATCTATGATCAACCTAAACTTGTTAGGAAGATTCTTAGATCTTTGACTGAGGACTTTAGACCCAAAGTGACTGCCATCACTGAGAGCAAGGATGTGGACTCCATCCCTGTTGAAGAACTTGTAGGATCTCTTCAGTCCTATGAGTTAGACCTCCCTAAGACTAACAAATCCAAATCAATGGCTCTTAAGTCTGTTGATGATGTTGAGGATAGTGGATTTGATGATGAACTCTCTGCTACAGAGATTGCCTATCTTGCCAAGAACTTTAGAAATTTTCTTAGGAACAATAACAGAAGGGCAAGAGGCAAGAACACTGTTGAACCTATAAATTTTAGGAAGAATGATCCCATTAAAGTTAATAACACTGAAAAACCTAAGGAGAAAGTGGGACAGCCTTCTAATAATTCTTTGGGACAACAATGTTATGGTTGTCAAGGGTATGGTCATTTAAAGTCTGAATGTCCTACTTATTTGAGGTCTAAGGGTAAGGCTATGGCTGTAACCCTTAGTGATGATGAAGTTTTCGACAATGAATCCGCTAGTGATGAGGATGGAAACTTCATTGCTTTCACTGCTACCACTGTAGTTAATGAAAGCATATCTGTTGAAGAGAACCCTTCTGATGGGGAACTCTCTGAGGATGCAGATTTACAGGAAGCCTACAATAAACTTTGCAAAGTTGCTACAAAGGATGCTATGAATGTTGAGTTAGGCTTGAAGAAAATTGCATCTCTTGAACTTGAAAAGAAAAATTTACTTGTTAAATTGTTTGATGCAAATGAGCTTTTGAATAATGTGAAAACTGAGAACATGCTCTTGCTTGATAAAGTTAAATGTTTGGAACTTGATTTATCTATTGCTAGAGAACAAACTAATAGGTCTGCAAGCTCCAAACTTGATCACATGCTGAGTATTCAAAAGTCTCCGTCTGATAAATCAGGTTTAGGTTATGAGGAAAGTATTTCTGTGCTTGAACCTACTTCCACTAAATTTGTTCCTTCTTCTGAACCTCCTAAGAGTGAGATTGTCAAACCCTTGGTGAGTGAACCTGTCAAATCTGTTGATGTTACTCCACCTAGAAAGATTAGGGTTGATCTTCATGCTTCTCATTCTAGAGCTTCTACTTCTACTAAGGGCAAATCGCATGATAAGCTTGCATGGGTTTGTCATTTTTGTGGAAAACCTGGACACATTCGTCCAAATTGTTTTAAGTTGCAAGCTGCGAAGCGAGCAAATAAAACTAAAATACCTGTGCCTCAAGCACATGATCCTATGGTACTTATTGGTGAATTGGTAAAGGCGTTGAACCTTTATTCCAATCCTGGAGTTGCTCAGAATTCTAATGTGAATCATAACTCCAATGCAAGTGTTGCATCTAAGAAATTTTGGATGCAAAAGGCTCGATCTAATTGAGTCTGTCTGACATGGTCCTTGTGCTTCATTGCTCTATCTTTTGTGACCTCTGTTTCTAGGATTTGCATTGCATTACATTCATGCATTTCATTCTAGTTTTTTTTTTAATTAAATAAAAAAAAAATTTTGCAAATTGTGTTTTGCTATTTCTTTCTTAAATTTGAAGACAAGGTTGGTCAATCAAATTTTGCATAACATGTTTGTGTACCTTGTTTAGTTTTGATGCACTTATTTCTATTGCACTTTACTAGCTAAAGTCTTGTTGTGCATGTTGTGTGGGAAGATGCTATATTTGTTGATCACATGATCTTGATTTTGAAGTCGTATGTCTTTGATTGTTGGACTTGAACTTATTGAGAAAGGCATAAATAACCATCTCACCACTGTTTACTAGCCAATCATGAACACCTTAGTGCATATCGTAAGATTTTGTGCTCGAGAAAGTGTAGCACATGCACAAAAAGAACATAAGGTGTAGCCTCTATTAAAATTGGTGTGTACATTATTGGGCTATAATAATCTCACAAATTCATAAAATTGGTGTGTACATTATCCCGGCTTTTGTTAAGTTTCTAATCATTTAATTTGACTAATGAGGCAAATCAAGAAACTTACATGGTTGCAAGCTTTTATTCTAGGAGATGTGGGAGTTATATGATGTAACTCTTTAAGGGATAGTCTCTTTCAAATTCATGTGATGAATTTTGTAGAATTTGTGATTAATCTCTATGTGCATATCACCTCACATGTTTCTCAAGCTTATGCTAGTTACACACACTACACAAGTTATTCTTTGCTAAAACTGTGTACATGTTCTTGTGTGTTTTTGGTCTGACCAACCAAGTTTGAGAATTTCTGGAAATTGATGTAGAACATGTTTGCTTGTTTGAGTTTTGATTGGTGGTATATTGAAAGAAATTTTTGCTTTGAGACATCTAGGTTGAATACATGTGTTTTTGGAAAACATCTCATCTCATACTCATGCATTTTTCTCATAAAATCTGATGCTTTGAGAAGTGACTGCACTGAAATTGTTATGTTTTTCAAAAATTAATTTTTCCAGAATTTCGATCGATCGAAACTGATTTTCGACCGATCGAAAATGTTTCAAATCCTGTGTTAAAGTTTCTGGTTGACTCGATCGATCCAAATTGTATTTGGATCAATCGAAGCTATTTTCGACTGATCGAATGTAATTTTCGATCGATCGAAAATCGTGCCGGATGTTTTTAAAAAGGAGCTTTTCAAGTGTCTTTTCACTTTTTCAAAACTTTTCAAAATTTCTTTTTGTCTCCTACCTACCGGTCAAGCTATTTTTGGGTGGATTTGTCGTTTTCTTCCGTTCTTTTTGCACAATCTCTCTCCTTCAAGGCCGGTAAGACCTTTTTGTCCTTTTCTTTGCATTTATTTTCGAAAATCATGCATTTTTCATGCATTTTTTTTGTTATTTTTGGAATTATTGTTGTGGCAAATTAGGGAATGTTTTTGAGTGTTTCTCTCTCAAATTTTTCATGGGTTTTTGTAGGGACACCTTACCTAAGCTAAACATGTGGTTTAATTTGGTTTATTTGGTGGTTTGAGGAAAATTTGAAATTCTAGGGCTTGTAATTGAGTAACTTGGGGGTTTTTGTTCAATTTGATTGAAATTAATGAAATTGGCTTGTTAGATTGATTAATTTGATCATTCTATTGTGTTAATTAACTATTGTGTTGATCAATTTATCAATTTGTTGTGTTTTGAAAACTAGGGTTTTTCAAATTGGGGATTTTTGTTAAATATTGCTTGCTCAAGCCAATTTTGTTAATTTGGATCAAAATTGAACATGTCACTGCATTAGTACATGCATCATTTTATGTTCATGCTCATGCATCATATAGAATTGATATTTTCTATATTTTATGCTGTGCTAACTTGCAGTCTGCCCTTCGTATTTGTTTTTGCTTTTCTCTTTCTGTGTCTATTTCTTTTCCTTAGCACTATGCCTAGGAAAACTAGAGCCCATAGGACTTCTGATCCTTCACCTTCTTTTGACACTGAGTGGTTCCCTAGTGAGTCGAACCAAAATACCTATGAGACCCTTAATCTTAGGCGTCACATCCGGGCTGAGCGTCGAGTCTTGCTAGATGAGTTGGATCCTGAGGTGCGTCGTAATTTTGAGCGTCGGGGTAGGTTACCTCTTCTTGACTTTGAGCATCCTCCTCCTGCTTCTTTGATTAGAGAGTTCTATTCGAACCTCTTTATTCGTGTCTACGATAACGACACCTTGGTCAAGGTGTGGTTACATGGTGTCGAGTATCGCATTACCCCTTCGGTAGTGTCTGATGCTCTTGGGGTGCCCATTGTGGACCATCCCGTTTTTCCTTACGAGGAGTCTCCTCCCCTCGATGATGTCTTGTCATACATCACTGGGTCTTCTATCCAGTGGGGTTCTGATCCTCGGATCACTTCTGCTGAGCTGTCTGAGTTACACTATCTTTTCTTTAGGATAGCATGTCATTCTTTGTGGCCTATTTCGCATGTCCACACCATTCCTCTTGAGAGGTGTGTCTTTTTGTATGCCTTGGTCACTGATGCTCCTATCAGTTTTCCGCATCTGTTCCTTCGTTCTTTGAACGAGGTTCATAGGTCTAGTTCTGCGGCTCATGCTTTGTTTTTTCCTGTTTTTATTCATAGGATTCTCCTTTTTCTTGGTTTTGGTGAGTATCCTGCTTCTGAGCCTGTTCATGTTATCGCTCCTATAGGTGGTACCTTTTTGAGGCAAAGGGCTGCTCAACTTCGAGCTGGCTCTAAGCGTCCTAGGGTAGATCCTTCTGGTGTCACTCCACCCCCTTCTTCTTCTACAGATATTCATGCAGCTGGGACTTCTTCTGATCCTGCTGTTGCTGCTGCTGCTGCTGATGTTCCTCCACCGTTTGATGAGGTTTCTGACCTTCGTCGGTCGCTTGACACTGTCGTGACCGTTCAGGCGGCCCATGGTCAGCTTTTGGTGGACATCCTTGATGAGCTACGTGCGTTGCGAGCGGATTTGGCGAGCTCTCGTCGATCTCCTACACCTCCTTTTGATGATGAGTGAGTGCCCTTTGGCAATTCGTCACAAAAAGGGGGAGTGCATAGTTCATTTGTATCTAGGAGATTTTGTTGTGGAGATTTACATTTTAGGGGGAGTTTTTTGTTTACTTGGTAGTGATACTGCGGAGCTTGTGGAGTTATTAGATTGTATCTAGGTGCTTCACTGTGTATTTACATTTTTAGCTCTTGTTTAGGAGATATTTTTGTTGAGATACATTTTTATGTATATGTTTCTTATTTCACTATGCTACTCTGCTTATTGATCTATATTGATAATGTTATTCATGATATATATCTTTATTTTGTGCATGTGAAATCAAGAATTTTTATTTATTTATTTCCTGTTTTTTCCACACATGCGTTTATGTGTTTGTTAAGTGTTACAGGAATATACAGGTTGTTTTCAGTCGAGTTGCTGTCTACTTTGCAACTGTTAGATAGTAGTTTAGGTTGAATTGTTAAGTGGCTATTTATTTTGTAATGGGCTATTTCAATTTGTAACTTTGAGCTTTTTGTTAAATCTGTGTTTTGTCACGGATTGCCAAAGGGGGAGTTTGTTAGGTTCTAAGGATTAGGATCTAATGTATTTAGAACTTCAATTTGTATGTTGGCAAACCATGATCAAAACAATGTTTAGTCGTGTGTTAGACTTGCTCAAAGTATGGGATTTAATGTAAAGTTGGAATCGAGTTTTTATGCAGAATTACCTTTAACTTTCTGTATGACTCGATCGATCGAAAATTAGGCTCGATCGATTGAAAATCGTGCAGAACGTTTTTCTGCAGAAATTTCCATCTCAGCCCGAGCCCGATTTAATGTATAGGGTTTTATGTTTGCCCTAAGTATATAAGGGAAAACCCTAGCCACGTTTTCTAAGTTCTGAATGCTGTGTTTGTGAATCTCATTGTGAGATCTAGAGGTGTTTACCTTCACATACACTTAGGGTTTACAAACTTGAGATTTATGTCAAGAGTTTTGTAGATCAATACAGTTGCAGAATCAAAGAGCACAAAGATATACAAGCAGGTGCGCTTGTGGATTTGCTGAAGAATTCCGGAAAGAAGGAGTCCGTGGATCTCGGAGCTATCATGGGGTTGTGGTAGTAAGTTTCCTACACTTGGGTAGCAATAGGATGTTAGTGGTCTAAGTCTTATTGTGAAACTTTGATTCTTTCATAGTGGATTCAGTTTACCTTGAGGATAGCTAGGTCAAATCCTCCCTAGGTTTTTACCGGTGTGGTTTCCTGGGTCATCATATCTTTGTGTTATTTAATTTCCGCTGCTTTGTTGTTTTTGTTTATTTTGTGTTAACCTAGATTTAATTAAATTACCTAAGTTAATCACTTGGCTAATTCTCTAGGTTAATCTGTTGGGTTTAAGGGGTCTAAATGAACTTAGAAATTCAAGAAAGAAGGAGTCCGTGGATCTCGGAGCTATCATGGGGTCGTGGTAGTAAGTTTCCTACACTTGGGTAGCAATAAGATGTTAGTGGTCTAAGTCTTATTATGTAAACTTCGATTCTTTCATAGTGGATTCAGTTTACCTTGAGGATAGCTAGGTCAAATCCTCCCCAGGTTTTTACCGGTGTGGTTTCCTGGGTCATCATATCTTTGTGTTATTTATTTTTCCGCTGTTTTGTTGTTTTTGTTTATTTTGTGTTAACCTAGACTTAATTAAATTACCTAAGTTATTCACTTGGCTAATTCACTAGGTTAATCTGTTGGGTTTAAGGGGTCTAAACGAACTGACAAGTGGTATCAGAGCGGGTTGCTTTTGTTTTTGATCCTTTGATCTTTTAGCTGATCCTTGACCCCTGTTGTCATGGAACACGGACACTCTCTTGTTGTTCCACCTCACTTTGATGGAAACAACTATGCTTATTGGAAAGTAAGGATGAAAGCATTCCTGAAATCCATTGATGAGAGAGTTTGGAATTCTGTTGAGTACGGATGGGAGGAGCCCACTACTCCTGTGAGTGAGTGGCAAACTTCTCAAAAGGAGGCAGTCGCTTTTAATAGCAAAGCTATGAATGCTATCTTTAATGCTGTTTCCATGGAGGAATTTAAGAAAATCTCTAATGTTGAGGTTGCTCATACTGCTTGGAATATCCTCCAGACTGTGCATGAAGGCACAAAGGTAGTTAAGATAAACAAATTGCAGCAATTAACTACTAGATTTGAAAGCATTAGAATGAATGATGATGAATCTTTTGATGAATTCTATGCTAAATTGAATGATATTGTTAATTCTGCTTATAATTTGGGTGAAATCTATGACCAACCTAAAATTTGGGTGAAATCTATGAAGTTTCCGACAATGAATCCGCTAGTGATGAGGATGGAAACTTCATTGCTTTCACTGCTACCACTGTAGTCAATGAAAGCATGTCTGTTGAAGAGAACCCTTCTGATGGGGAACTCTCTGAGGATGCAGTTTTACAGGAAGCCTACAATAAACTTTGCAAAATTGCTGCAAAGGATGCCATGAATGTTGAGTTAGGCTTGAAGAAAATTGCATCTTTGGAACTTGAAAAGAAAAAATTACTTGTTAAATTGTTTGATGCAAATGAGCTTTTGAATAATGTGAAAACTGAGAACATGCTCTTACTTGATAAAGTTAAATGCTTGGAACTTGATTTATCTGTTGCTAGAGAACAAACTAATAGGTCTGCAAGCTCCAAACTTGATCACATGCTGAGTATTCAAAAGTCTCCTTCTGATAAAACTGGTTTAGGTTTTGAAGAAAGTATTTCTGTGCTTGAACCTTCTTCCACTAAATTTGTTCCTTCTTCTTAGCCTCCTAAGAGTGAGATTGTCAAACCCTGGGTGAGTGAACCTGTCAAGCCTATAGATGTTACTCCACCTAGAAAGATTAGGGTTGATCTTCAAGCTTCTCATTCTAGAGCTTCTACTTCTACTAAGGGCAAATTGCATGATAAGCCTGCATGGGTTTGTCATTTTTGTGGAAAACCTGGACACATTCGTCCAAATTGTTTTAAGTTGCAAGCTGCGAAGCGAGCAAATAAAACTAAAGTACCTGTGACTCACGCACATGATCCTATGGTACTTATTGGTGAATTGGTAAAGGCGTTAAACCTTTATACCAATCCCGGAGTTGCTCAGAATTCTAATGTGAATCATAACTCCAATGCAAGAGTTGCATCTAAGAAGTCTTGGATGCAAAAGGCTCGATCTAATTGAGTCTGTCTGACATGGTCCTTGTGCTTCATTGCTCTATCTTTTGTGACCTCTGTCACTAGGATTTGCATTGCATTACATTCATGCATTTCATTCTAGGATGGTTGTTTTTTTAATTAAATTAAAAAAAAAAATTTTTGTTGCAAATTGTGTTTTGCTGTTTTTTTCTTAAATTTGAAGACAAGGTTGGTCAATCAAATTTTGCATAACATGTTTATGTACCTTGTTTAGTTTTGATGCACTTATTTCTATTGCACTTTACTAGCTAAAGTCTTGTTGTGCATGTTGTGTGGGAAGATGCTATATTTGTTGATCACATGATCTTGATTTTGAAGTCGTATGTCTTTGATTGTCGAACTTGAACTTAATGAGAAAGGCATAAATAACCATCTCACCACTGTTTATTAGCCAATCATGAACACCTTAGTGCATATCGTAAGATTTTGTTCTCGAGAAAGTGTAGCACATGCACAAAAAGAACATAAGGTGTAGCCTCTATTAAAACTGGTGTGTACATTATTGGACTATAATAATCTCACAAATTCAAATAAAACTGGTGTTTACATTATCCCGACTTTTATTAAGTTTCTAATCAATAAATTTGAATAATGAGGCAAATCAAGAAACTTACATGGTTGCAAACTTTTATTCTAGGAGATGTGGGAGTTATATAATGTAACTCTTAAAGGGATAGTCTCTTTCAAATTCATGTGATGAATTTTGTAGAATTTGTGATTAATCTCTATGTGCATATCACCTCACGTGTTTCTCAAGCTTATGCTAGCTGCACACACTACACAAGTTATTCTTTGCTAAAATTGTGTACATGGTATTGTGTGTGTTTTTTGGTCTGACCAACCAAGTTTGAGAATTGCTGGAAATTGATGCAAAACATGTTTGCTTGTTTGTTTTTTTTTGGGGAATATTGAAAGAAATTTTAGGCTTTGAAAAATCTGGGTTGAATACATGTGTTTTTGGAAAACATCTCATCTCATACTCATGCATTTTATTTATAAAATCTAATGCTTTGAGGAGTTTTTTATCTAAAATGTATGGTTTTTCAAAACTGTGATTTTTCCAGAATTTCGATCGATCGAAACTGATTTTCGACCGATCGAAAATGTTTTAAAATGCTCAGAAAACTCTCTGGTTGGCTCGATCGGTCCAAGCTTGTTTTGGATCAATCGAAGGAGTTTTCGACCGATCGAATGTAATATTCGATCGATCGAAAATCGGGATGACTGTTTTTAAAAAGGTCTTTTTCCACGTGATTCTTTACCTTTCAAAACTTTTTCAAAAGTTTTTGTCTCCCTACCAACCGGTCAAGCACTTTTCTTGGAGATTTTGTCGTTTTCTTCCAATTCTTTTTCTACATCTCTCTCTCCCAAGTCTGGTAAGTCCTTTTTGCCCCTCCCTTTGCATTTATTTTCAAGTTTCATGCATTATTTTCATGCATTTTTGGGTATTTTCGGGATTTAGGATTTTTGTTTTTGGGATTGATTTTGGCTCCTTTTCTTTAAAATTTTTCATGGGTTTTTGTGGGGACACTATACCTAAGCACTCCATATGGTTTAATTTGATTATTTTGGTGTGTTGTGGAAAATTTGAAATTCTAGGGCTTGGAATTGCTGAAATTGGGGGTTTTGTTCAATTTGAATTAAATTAATGAAATTGGCTTGTTGGATTGTTTAATTTGATCATTATATTGAGTTAATTGAGTGTTGTGTTGATCAATTTATCAATTTGTTGTGTTTTGAAAAATTGAGTTTTTCAAATTGGGTCTTTTTGATACCAACTACATGCTCAAGCCAATTTTGTTAATTTGGATCATAATTGAACATGTCACTGCATTAGTACATGCATCATTTTATGTTCCTGCTCATGCATCATATAGAATTGATATTTTCTATATTTTTCTACTGTGCTAACTTGCAGTCTGCCCTTGGTATTTGCTTTTGCTCTTTTCTTTCTGTGTCTATGTCTTTTCCTTAGCATTATGCCTAGGAAAACTAGAGCCCATAGGTCTTCTGATCCTTCTCCTTCGTTTGACACCGAGCGGTTCCCTAGTGAGTCAAACCAAGTCACCTATGAGACTCTGAACCTTAGGCGTCAAATTTGGGGTGAGTGTAGGGTTATCTTAGATGAGGTTGATCCTGAGGTGCGTCGGAACTTTGAGCGTTGGGGTTGGTTATCTCTTCTTGATTTTGAGCGTCCTCCTCCTGCTTCTTTGATTAGAGAGTTCTATTCGAACCTCTCTATTCATGTCTACGATAACGACACCTTGGTAAAGGTGTGATTACGTGGTGTGGAGTATCGCATTACCCCTCGAGTAGTGTCTGATGCTCTTGGGGTGCCTATTGTGGACCATCCCGTTTTTCCTTACGAGGAGTCTCCACCTCTTGATGACGTTCTGTCATACATCACTGGGTCTTCTATCCAGTGGGGTTCTGATCCTCGGATCACTTCAGCTGAGCTTTCTGAGTTGCACTATCTTTTCTTTAGGATAGCGTGTCATTCTTTGTGGCCTATTTCGCATGTCCACACCATTCCTCTTGAGAGGTGTGTCTTTTTGTATGCCTTGGTCACTGATGCCCCTATCAGTTTCCGCATTTGTTCCTTCGTTCTTTGAACGAGGTTCATCGGTCTAGCTCTACGGCTCATGCTTTGTTCTTTCCTATTTTCATTCATAGGATTCTTCTTTTTCTCGGTCTTGATGATTTTCCTGTTTCCGAGCCTGTTCATATTATCTCTCCGATTAGTGCTACCTTTTTGAGGCAAAGGGCTGCTCAACTTCGAGCTAGCTCTAAGCGTCCTAGGGTAGAGCCTTCTGGTGTCACTCCACCCCTCTCTTCTTCTACAGATGTTCCTGCAGCTAAGCCATCTGCTGATCTTGTTGTTGCTGCTGCTGCTGCTGATGTTCCTCCACCGTTTGATGAGGTTTCAGACCTTCGTCGGACTCTGGATACTGTCGTGACCGTTCAGGCGGCTCATGGTCAGTTATTGGTGGACATCCTTGATGAGCTACGTGCCTTGCGAGCTGATCTGGCGAGCTCTCATCGTTCTCCTCCACCTCCTTTTGATGATGAGTGAGTGCCCTTTGGCAATTCGTCACAAAAAGGGGGAGTGCATATTGTATTTCTTGGAGTTTTTTGTAGAGGAGATTTTGGTTTTAGGGGGAGTTTTGTTTACTTGGTAGTGATACTGCGGAGCTTGTGGAGTTATTAGATTGTATCTAGGTGCTTCACTGTGTATTCTCATTTTTAGCTCTTATTGTTTAGGAGATATTTTGTTGAGATACATTTTTTTGTATATGTTTCTTATTTCACTATGCTACTCTGCTTATTGATTTATATTGATGATGTTATTCATGATATATGTCTTTATTTTGTGTCATGTGAAATTAAGAAGTTTTTTTTATTTATTTCCTGTTTTTTCCACACATGCGTTTATGTGTTTGTTAAGTGTTACAGGAAGATACAGGTTGTTTTTAGTCGAGCTGCTGTCTACTTTGCAACTGTTAGATAGTAGTTTAGGTTGAATTGTTAAATGGCTTTTTATTGTAATGGGCTATTTCAATTTGTAACTTTGAGCTTTTTGTTAAGTCTGTGTTTTGTCACGGATTGCCAAAGGGGGAGTTTGTTAGGTTCTAAGGATTAGGAACTAATGTATTTAGAACTTCAATTTGTATGTTGGCAAACCATGATCAAAACAATGTTTAGTCTTGTGTTAGACTTGCTCAAAGTATGGGATTTAATGTAAAGTTGGAATCGAGTTTTTATGCAGAATTACTATTAACTTTCTGTATGACTCGATCGATCGAAAATTAGGAAAAACACTTTTCTCCCCCTATAAAAATAGGAAAAACAAAACAAGTTTTGGGAAAAATAGTTTTGGGAAAAATTTAGGAGGTGGGGATAAATAAAAACACACAAACCTAAAAAAAATAAGTTGAGGATACACATAAAAAAATATTCTCTCTTTCAATAAATGCAAACTTGGCACTATGTGACCCATAAACAGTTGCATGAGTAGAGAAAATATTTGCACATTGATTATCCATCATATCTCTTAAGAAAAATATTTTCTGCAGTTCACACATCAAGAAAAACAGCATATGCTAAAATGTACAAAGGACTTCAAAAATTAATCAATCAAGTTGAGTACCCAATTTAGCAAAGTGTATGCATGTTATGTGTGAAAACAATAAGAGATATGACTGCAAAACTGCAAGATGCATACAAAAACAATGCAACTCATGTGAATCCTAACCATAAATGATGCAAAAAAAAATTTTGGTCAAAACTCTAAAAATTGAAAATTTTTCAGTTTCGATCGATCGAGTATCGATCGAATACCAATCGAGTCAGACAGAATCAAACCAAAAATTTTAATCGCAATTTCGATCGGTCGAGAGACAGATTCGATCGGTCGAAATTCTGGAAAACTCAAATTTTTGAAAAACAGAGCAATTTAATGCAGTAACTCCTCAAAGCATAGTGATTCATGAATGAAATGCATGAGTATAAGACTGAAAGTTTTTCAAAAATACATGAATATAGCCCAGATCTTCCAAAATTAAGATTTTCAATCAATTTGTCCTTAAAACACAAATTTTGCATCAAAATCAAGGAACATATAATCTTGGATGGCCACAACAAAATCACACACAATAATATGTACAAAGTTTAGCAAAGAGTAACTTGTGTAGTGTGTGCAACTAGCAAAAACTTGAGAAACATGTGAGGTGATATGTGAATAGTAATCAATCACAAAGTCTACAAAATTCATCACATGAATTTGAAAGAGACTATCACCTAAAGAGTTACATCCTATAACTCTCACATCTCCTAGAATAAAAGCTTCCAATCATGTAAGTTTCTTGATTTGCCTCAAAATTAATATTCAATTTAATTGATTAGAAACTTAATAATATAGCCGGGATAATGTACACACCAATTTTATTTGAATTGTGAAATTATTATAGCCCAATAATGTACACACCAATTTTAATAGAGGCTACACCTTATGTTCTTTTTGTGCATGTGCTACACTTTCTCGAGTACAAAATCTTATGATATGCACTAAGGTGCTCATGATTGGCTAGTAAACAATGATGAGATGGTTATTTATGCCTTTCTCTATAAATTCAAGTCCAACAATCAAAGGCATGTGACTTCAATATCAAGATCATGCGATCAAAAACTATAAACATCTTTCCCACACAACATGCACTACAAAGACTTCAGCTAGTAAAGTGCAATAAATAAGTTCATCTAAGCTAAACAAAGTACATAAACATGTTATGTAAAGATAAATATGGCCAACCTTAATTATAAATCCAAGATATATAATACAAAACACATAAAAATATTTTTGGTTTAAAAAAATTTTATGACCAAAAACAAAAAGCACACATTATGCTAAATGAACAAAAATGCAAATGCAATGCATGATAGTGCTTAACTAAGCTATAGAGGATACAAAAACAAGAAATATCAATTTCTTAATTAACCCTTGAGTACAAGTACAAACTAGTACATACTCAAAAAAATCAAAAAATAGCTTAGCATTTATAGAACGCATGCTATTTAAGTTTCTCCACAATGTCAAGCATGTTCTAAATCAAGAGAGAGATATCATAATTCATGTAATCCTCAAGAAAAATTAAAACTAGACACAAAATAAAATATTTTTGTCCTTTCAAAATTTTTCAATGTTTTTGGATTTTTTTTTTAAAAAAAAAACAACCTAAAAAAAACAAAACAACCAAAAACAAAAACAAAACATGTCCACAAATAATTGAAAGAATTAAATCAGGGACAAGTCAACAACACTCACCTTAGAGAATCTTTTCTCACCCATATAGCACGAGTCTTCGGCTTTGTAGGTGAAAATCCATGTGAAACAGAGTGTGTTTGAGGGATTACACCAATCTTCTGAAAAAGACTGAAATCCTGCAAATTCCTTTCACAAGCCAACAAGCTTAAATTTTTCAAAAGCATATGAAACAATTTATTTTGACTTATACCAGAAGAAATATCATCACATATCCTAGATTGAAATTCAGAATGTTTAAATTTCAATTTATGACAATTAGGACGAATGTGACCGGAAACACCACAAAAGTGACAAACAGGAACAAATTTAGGAACATCAGTATTCCTAACAGAAGATCTAGTCTCAGGTTTTGGTTTTTGCCTCAACAAAGAACAGTTTGGTCTAATATGACCAACAACACCATAAAGGTGACAGGTAGGCACAAAAACAGATTTATTATGCTCTCTAACAGTAGGTTTAGACTTAGGTGTAGAAACTTCAGCGTCTACATCAGAACTTTTACCTTTGTCTGACCTAGCAAAATAAGCCTTTTCTTTATTATTCCTCTTGAAAGGAGGGATATAAATTTTTTCAGCTTTAGGCTTAAGAGAAACAGAAACACTTCTGTTATCAGCAGCAAGCTTGGTACTAGTCAAATTTTCAATTTTAACTTTAGACTCAACTAAATCTTGTTCCAAGCTTTTCATCTTCTCATCTTGAGAGGAAATTTGATTTCTCAAAAATTCATTCTTTTTATTAGATTCATCTAATCTCATTATCAATTCCTCTTTTTCAAGATTAGCCAATTTTAACTCTTCCTTGAATTTCTTAACAATTTTCATAGACTTAGATAATTCCCTACGAAAAGTTTCACAAACATCAAAAAGATCAACAGAAACAACAGTGTCCTTTTTATTCAAATCATCACAAACATGAGCAGAAAGACACTTCAAATTATCCATGATAACAGGGATTAAGGATCAGCTCTTAGATCAAAAGATCTAAAACAAAAGAGCTACCCGCTCTGCTACCACTTGAAAGAAATTTAGACCCCTGTAAAACTAGATTGTTTAACCTAATTTATTAACCAAGTGGATACTTAGGTTTATTATTCAGATCTAGGTTAAAACAAAACAATCATATCAAGTAAAGCAGCGGAAAAATAAAGAACACAATGATATGATGACCCAGGAAAACCAAACCGGTAAAAAACCTGGGGAGGATTTAACCTAGCTATCCTCAAGGTAAAATAGCAAATCCACTAGAAAGAATTGAAGTTTACACAATAGCGACTTAGACCACTAACATCCTATTGCTACCCAGTGTAGGAAACTTACTACCACGACCACGTGACAGCTCCGAGACCACGGACTCTTTCTTTCTTTGGCCTTTGCAACAACACAAGCTCACCTGCTTGTGACTTTGAGACTCCACTCAAAGGTTTTGGATCTTCTTAAACGTTGATCTTGTATGCAACAACTTCTACAACACTGGATCTTGAGATTCTTCAAGGAATAACACCGGTGGAAGACTTTAGAGAGCTTTTGAGTACAAAACCCTAGATCTACAAAAGAGGCACAAGATGCACTCTAATCTCTCTAAAAGACTATGAAAACCCCACCTAGGGTTAGCTTATAATGTCCTTTAAATACTGGAAAAGACGGCTCGTGATTTTGGCTTCAAACGAATAAGTTATGGCCTTTTTACGTTTGCTGGTTCTGCTGATTTCCGAATTTCGATCGATCGAGCACCAATCGAGTACCAATCGAACGGAACAGATTGTAACTCATTTTTCTTCATCCCGAACTTGAGTTTTTTGCCTTGGGCTTCAATGTAGACCATTATAAACTAATAAGACTTAGTTTTTGTCATGGTTTGCCAACATTACAAACTCAAAACCTAACAGGATTTGTGTGGATATATCAAGCTCTGGTTTGATTTACTTTGATGTTGGAGTTGTGTTCGAGAAATTCTCATTGTCGCTTTTCGAAACGCCGCTAGATTGTATGGAGTTGACAACTACTAACCTGCTGCTAAACCCCACCCAACAGGAAGTTGGACAAGTTTTTAAGGTTTGATGAATGGATTCTTTGTTGTTTCATTCATCTTAAGTTTGGTTGATGAGAGAATTTATCTAGAGGAGCTTTTAAGATTTTGGATCATGTGATGATGTTATTGGAGAATTATAAGATTTTGTTTTTGCTTTACTTCAATTGTTATCCATTAGTCTTTAAAGTTAGTTTTTGTTAATCTAGTTCTTTACTTTATCAAAATGAAGTTTTTCCTTATGTTTTTCCTTATGTGCAAATGTGATAGCGAATGAAGTTGTTTAAACACATTCTTATTATATATTTTTAAAATAATAGTAGTAATCAAACAACCATATCTATTAATTGGCACATCTCATTAATATTTTCGGTTAGAATTCTATTAAAACAAATGTTAAAGCGGTGTCGTTAGCTAATCGATTAGGATAAAAGGATTAGATTGATTCATTTTGACAAAATGAGAGACTAAATTGACAAAGATTGAACATTAAGGAGTAATTTGACAATTGAAGTGAAAGTCAATGGACTAAATTAAATCTTCACCTTTATTTTTTTAAAATAAAGAATTTAAGGGTCATTGAATCATTTCATTTGGTTCGATCACATGCAAGTTTTTTAATAGATGTGATTGGATTTGAATACTGCTTCATAAAGTCACTTGTTGTCAAATTCCTTATTGGACAACAAAAAATTTACTAATTAAGCTAACTTAACTGGAAACTATCCTCACAAGCAATTTGACATCATTGGATTTTTGGAATCATATTGCAGCCTTCTAGGGAACTTAGGAAAGTTTAAGATTTTGGTTTGTATGATTTATAATGCTCTTATAATGGATGTTATCTTGATAATTGTCAAATTGAAGCTTGTGATATTTTCACCCGCCCCCCTCCTCCCCCACTGGTTTTTAACCATTGGAACTATATACCTAGAACACTATCTTAGGATGGAATGAGTTTTGGTAAATGGTTAAGTAACTTTGTGATTGCAATTTTTGTTATGCTTATAGGCTCTATGTGTATGTGACTAAACAACTGTCATTTCAAGTCTGTTGGACTTGTATGTTTTGAAGCAATAAGAAAGTTATGTGGTTTTCTATGGCAGAGTCAATCTGGGAAGCTATGGTATGAGCTTGGTCAGGAAGATTTTGTAAGGGATGTTGTGTAGCTTGTGAGGGGAGAGGGTGGTATAGGTTGTGTGGCTCATGATCACTTCCATTCCTATTGTAAATGTCATTGGAGAGTCTGGATTAGGGGTTCCATGCTTCGATCCAATGTGCGTTTTTTCCATTTTTCTTCCATATAGATAGTACAGAGTTCACAAACTAGCCAGCTCCTGTCTATGAGAGGATGGTCGGTGAATTTGATTGAGAGGGAAAATAAGCAAGGCAATGGATGTCATAATCACCAGATGCTTTTCCAACAGAAAGAGAAAATGAGACAAGGCCATCAAGTTGAGGCAAATTCAGGTGATAAATTAGCAATAAGTTTTATGTTTAAGTTCAATGTACCGTAAATGCCAACATGGGCATTGTATTAATTCTTTCTTTTTGTAATATAATTTTTAAATTATGTGAAACTCATGATGATAATGATATAAGATAATTATGAATAAAAAGCTTCCTGCATTAATTTTTGCCCCAGTTCTTTCTACTCTCAATTTTGTCAATCGCTTTGCTTCTATTTGATATCCTTGATTTTATTCATTTGTTTCACATTTTGGCTTAAAAACTATTGTATGAGATTAATTTTGAGTAAGGGTTTAGGGGTGGGCGGAATCGAGGGTTCAAAGGAGTAAGATAATCAAACTTCTTTGGTTCTCTTTCTTTTTCTTTTTTAATTGGTGTGCACCACTTTTGTTGAGGGACTTATACTTGGGTTGTTATGCTCAGGTGTAAAACTTGAAGGACTCTGTTTCCATTTTCACAGAGTTTGAAGAAGGTTTGATTAATGATGGTTATGAGTGTAGACGCCTACAATGGTTTTTTTTAGGACTCTGTTTCCTTTCTCACAATATTAACTTTTCCTTTTTGGTTCTTAATGTGCTTTTGGAAGCAGCTCTTTGCTGATTGCTTATTTGTTGAAAGTTGGTTAAAATATACTTGTACCTAGATAAATTGAGGAGTTAAAAAGTTGTACATAAGCAAATAAGCTAAAAGAAAAAACTTGTGGAAAACAGTTGCACTTTTTCATGAATATTAAAATTTACTGATTTCATGTTCTTAGATTCTGAACTTTATTCTTTGGTTATAAATGGATAAAATGATATGTTTCAACTTTACATTTTGCATCATTGAGCCTTGTCAATTTCTTTTTTCCTCCCTTTGGGCTTAAGGCAGGATATTTTACATTATGTCATTGTTCATAAATTGTTTTTCCCCCTTTGTCTTTGGATTCAAAAGGTTCACATGATTACTAGCTTATGTTGCCTTGAAAGTTTGTGTTTCTTCTTTCATTAGTAGAGAAGAGATTGATGTCAAAATTTTGTGGTATAATATACCCAGTCATGGTATATTGGTATTATACCCAGTCTACGTATTAAGTTCTAGATAACCTTTCTCTCAAAAAAAAAAAAAAAAAAAAAGTTCTAGATAACCTAAGCACTAGGAAGATGGCCTTCAATCCCAGCTGAGTTGAATCCAGATGCAGATCAACATGCATTAGATGAACTTTGCTAGAACATGCTAGGTGGAAACCATGCTTTGCCTATATAGGCTCATACCCAACTTTCAACTTTGCCCAGTGCAAAGTGGAGGGATTGTCACATCAGGCATTTTTAGTCACAATAAATCAAGCCTAAAGTCCCCAGAAATTCCTTCTGTTCAATGGTTGTTGTTGTATATTTGAACTTTAGATTTATTCTTTAACAGTTTAGCTATCCCACTTCCATAATAAACACTCCCAAATTCTTAGATTGGGTTGTATGTCATTACCTTCCCTTCAAGAATTTATCTGAATAGCATATTCTGATATAGGTACCATTCCTTTGCCATGATTGACATAGTTCCAATCCCTAGAGGTCCCAGTTCTTATTATTTTCTAGCTATAAGATGGTCCATATAAGTAGTATTGTGAGTTTGTTTAGACCCCTTAAACCCAAACAGATTAACCTAGAGAATTAGCCAAGTGATTAACTTAGGTAATTTAATTAAATCTAGGTTAACACAAAATAAACAAAAACAACAAAGCAGCGGAAAATAAAGAACACAAAGATCTGATGACCCAGGAAACCACACCGGTAAAAACCTGGGGAGGATTTGACCTAGCTATCCTCAAGGTAAAACTGAATCCACTATGAAAGAATCGAAGTTTACACAATAAGACTTAGACCACTAACATCCTATTGCTACCCAAGTGTAGGAAACTTACTACCATGACCCCATGATAGCTCCGAGATCCACAGACTCCTTCTTTCTTGAATTCTTCAGCAAATCACAAGTGCACCTGCTTGTATATTCTTTATGCTCTTTTGATTCTGCAACTGTATTGATTTACACAACTCTTGACATGAATCTCAAGTTTGTAAACCCTAAGTGTATGTGAAGGTAAACACCTCTAGATCTCACAATGAGATTCACAAACACAACATTCAGAACTCTAAAAACGTGGCTAGGGTTTTCCCTTTTATACTTAGGGCAAAACATAAAACCCTATACATTAAATGGACTAGGGCTGAGTTGGATTTTTCTGCAGAAAAACGATCTGCCCGATTTTCGATTAATCGAACCTAATTCTCGATCGATCGAGTCTGACAGAAAGTTAACAGTAATTCTGCAAAACAACTCGATTCCAACTTTACATTAAGACCTATACTTTGAGCAAGTCTAACACAAGACTAAACATTGTTTTGATCATGGTTTGCCAACATACAAATTGAAGTTCTAATACATTGGTTCCTAATTCTTAGAACCTAACAAACTCCCCCTTTGGCAATCAGTGACAAAACACAGACTTAACAAAAAGCTCAAAGTTTACAAATTGAAATAGCCCATTACAAAATAAATAGCCACTTAAACAATTCAACCTAAACTACTATCTAACAGTTGCAAAGTAGACAGCAGCTTGACTGAAAACAACCTGTATATTCCTGTAACACTTAACAAACACATAAACGCATGTGTGGAAGAAAAAAAAAACAAGGAATATATAAAAAAGAACTTCTTGATTTCACATAACAAAAAATAAAGACATACATCATGAATAACATCATAAATATAAATCAATAAGCAATGAAGTATAGTGAAACAAGAAACATATCAGTAACCAATATATCACAAAATATATCCCCTAATCAAGAGCTAAAAATCTAAATACAAAGTGAAGTGCCTAGATACAATCTAATAACTCCACAAGCTCGAAGGTATCACAAAAACTACAAAAGCTCAAAACTCCCCCTAAAACAAAAATCTCCTCTACAAAAATCTCCAAGATATCCAATATGCCTCTACAAAAATCTCCAAGATATCCAATATGCACTCCCCCTTTTTGTGACGAATTGCCAAAGGGCATTCACTCATCATCAAAAGGTGGTGGAGGAGAATGACGAGAGCTCGTCAAATCTGCTCGCAAAGCACGTAGCTCATCAAGGATGTCCACCAATAACTGACCATGAGCCGCCTGAACGGTCATGACAGTATTCAAAGTGCGACGAAGATCTGAAACCGCATCAAACTGTGGAGGAACATCAGCAGCAGCAGGAGGATCAACAGACGTCTCGGCTGCAGGAACATCTGTAGAAGAAGAGGGGGGTGGAGTGACACCGGAAGGCTCTACCCTAGGACGCTTAGAGCTAGCTCGAAGTTGAGCAGCCCTTTGCCTTAAAAAGGTAGCACCAATAGGAGCGATAATATGAACAGGCTCAGAAACAGGAAAGTCATCTAAACCGAGAAAAAGGAGAATCCTATGAATGAAAATAGGAAAGAATAAAGCATGAGCCGTAGAGCTAGACCGATGAACCTCGTTCAAAGAACGAAAGAACAAATGCGGAAAACTGATAGGAGCATCAGTGACCAAGGCATACAAAAACACACATCGCTCAAGAGGGATGGTGTGGACATGAGAAATAGGCCACAAGGAATGACACGCTATCCTAAAGAAAAGATAGTGCAGCTCGAAAAGCTCAGCTGAAGTGATCCGAGGATCAGAACCCCACTGGATAGAAGACTCAGTGATGTATGTCAGCACGTCATCAAAAGGCGGAGACTCCTCATAGGGAAAAACGGGATGGTCAACAATGGGCACCCCAATAGCGTCAGACACTACCCGAGGGGTAATGCAATACTCCACACCACGTAACCACACCTTTACCAAGGTGTCATTATCGTAGAAATGAATAGAGAGGTTCGAATAGAACTCTCTAATCAAAGAAGCAGGAGGAGGATGCTCAAAATCAAGAAGAGGTAACCAACCTCGACGCTCAAAGTTCCGTCTCACCTCAGGATCAACCTCATCTAAGATAACCCTACGCTCACCCCAAATTTGACGCCTAAGATTAAGGGTCTCATAGGTCACTTGGTTCTGGGCACTAGGAAACCGATCACTATCGAAAAAAGGTGAAGGGTCAGAAGTCCTACGGGCTCTAGTTTTCCTAGGCATGGTGCTAAGGAAAGAAAAGAAAGACACACAGAAGAAGAGCAAAAACCAAAGACCAAGGGCAGACTGCAAGTTAGCACAGCATAAAATATAGAAAATAGCAAATCTATATGATGCATGAGCATGAACACCAAATGATGCATGTACTAATGCAGTAACAAGTTCAGTTATGATTCAAGTTAACAAAATTGGCTTGAGCATACATATTAATAAAAAATTCCCAATTTGAAAAACCCAAGTTTTCAAAACACAACAAATTGATAAATTGATCAACACAATAGTTAATTAACACAATATAATGATCAAATCAATCAATCTAACAAGCCAATTTCATCAATTTCAATCAAATTGAACAAAACCCCCAAATTTTATCAATTTCAAGCCCTAGAATTTCAAATCTTCCACAAAACACCAAATTAACCAAATTAAATCATATGGAGTGCTTGAATATACTGTCCCCACAAAAACCCATGAAAAATTTGAGAAAGAAACACTCAAAAACAATTTCTAATTTGCCAAATTAAAAATACCGAAAATAACCCACAAAATGCATGAAAAAATGCATGAAACTAGAAAATAAATACAAAGGGAGAGGCAAAAAGGTCTTACCGGTCTTGGGAGAGAGAGATTGTGCAAAAAGATTGGAGGAAAACGCCAAAAACAGCAAAAATCTCTTTGACCGGTTGGTGAGGAGACAAAAAGTTTGAAAAAGTTTTTGAAAAGGTGAAGAGATCACGTGGAAAACTCCTTTTAAAAACATACAGCACGATTTTCGATTGATCGAAAATTACATTCGATCGGTCGAAAATAGATTCGATTGATCCAAATTCAGCTTGGATCGATCGAGTCAACCAGAAACTTTTCCATTGATTTTGAAACATTTTCGATCGTTCGAAAATCAGTTTCGATCGATCGAAATTCTGGAAAAATTAATTTTTGAAAAACACACCAATTTCAATGCAGTCACTTATCAAAGCATCAGATTTTATGAGAAAAATGCATGAGTATGAGATGAGATGTTTTCCAAAAAACACATGAATTCAATCCAGATTTCTCCAAGCAAAAATTTCTTTCAATTACCCCAAAAAAAAAAAAAAAAAACAAGCAAACATGTTTTGCATCAATTTCTAGAAATTCTCAATCTTGGTTGGTCAGACCAAAGAGCACACAATAACATGTACACAGTTTAGTAAAGAATAACTTGTGTAGTGTGTGCAACTAGCATAAGCTTGAGAAACATGTGAGGTGATATGCACATAGAGATCAATCACAATTTCTACAAAATCCATCACATGAATTTGAAAGAGACTTTTACTTAAAGAGTTACATCCTATAACTCCCACATCTCCTAGAATAAAAGCTTGCAATCATGTAAGTTTCTTGATTTGCCTCATAATTAATATTCAAATTAAATGATTAGAAACTTAATAATATCCGGGATAATGTACACACCAATTTTATGAATTTGTGAGATTTTTATAGCCCAATAATGTACACACCAATTTTATTTAGAGGCAACACCTTATGTTCTTTTTGTGCATGTGCTACACTTTCTCGAGCACAAAATCTTACGATATGCACTAAGGTGTTCATGATTGGCTAGTAAACAGTGGTGAGATGGTTATTTATGCCTTTCTCATTAAGTTCAAGTCCAACAATTAAAGACATACGATTTCAAAATCAAGATCATGTGATCAACAAATATAGCCTCTTCCCGCACAACATGCACACCAAGACTTTAGCTAGTAAAGTGCAATAGAAATAAGCGCATCAAAGCTAAACAAGGTACATAAGCATGATATGCAAAATTTGATTGACCAACCTTGTCTTCAAATTTAAGAAAAATAGCAAAAACACAATTTGCAAAATTTTTTTTTTTTTTAAATCCTAGAATGAAATGCAAAGAAAATCCTAGAAACAAAGGTCACAAAAGATTGAGCAATGAAGCACAGGGACCATGAAGTCAAGAATGACTAGGGACAAAGAATCACACCAATGACTTGACGAAGAGTCTCAAACTTTCCTCTATCAAGCGGTTTGGTGAAGATATCAGCATTCTGACGTTCAGTTGGAATATACTCAAAAGCAACAATTTTCCGTTCAACAAGATCCCTAATGAAATGATATCTAATCTCAATGTGTTTGGTCTTAGAGTGTTGAACAGGATTCTTAGAAATATCTATGGCACTAGAGTTATCACAATAAACAACCATGGTGTCCTGTGATATTCCATAATCACTCAAAAGTTTCTTCATCCAAAGAAGCTGAGAACAAAAACTTCCAGTAGCAATATATTCTGCCTCAGCAGTAGATAAAGAAACAGAATTTTGCTTCTTACTCATCCAAGCAACCAAATTAGCACCAACATAAAAACAACCACCAGTTGTACTTTTTCTATCATTAGCATTACCAGCCCAATCAGAATCAGAAAAACCAGCAAGAGACAAATTTGACTCTTTGCTATAAAACAGACCATAATCACAAGTTCCAGCAACATACTTTATAATTCTTTTGACAGCATTTAAGTGAGAAACCTTGGGATTAGATTGAAATCTAGAACAAACACCCACACTAAATGCAATATCAGGTCGGCTAGCAGTTAAATACAAAAGACAATCAATCATGCTTCTATATAGGGTAACATCAACAGACTCACCTGATGGATCGTTTGTTAGTTTCGCATTAGCAGCCATTGGTGTCCTAGCATGTGCAGCCTTGTCAAGACCAAATCGCTTGACCAAATTTCGTGCATACTTGGCTTGGTTGATGTAAATTCCAACATCCGTTTGCTTTACCTGCAATCCCAAGAAATAAGTTAGTTCACCAACCATACTCATCTCAAACATGGCCTTCATTTTGTCTGCAAAAGATTGAGCAAAAGAATCATTAGTAGCACCAAAAACAATATCATCAACATAAATTTGAGCAACTACAAAATGATTCTTATCCTTTCGTATAAACAGAGTGGTGTCAGCAAAACCTCTCTTAAAGCCATGATCCGTGAGATATGCAGTTAATCTATCATACCACGCCCGTGGAGCTTGTTTCAATCCATAGAGAGCTCTCTTCAACTTGTAGACATCATTCGGCCTGTGAGGATCAACAAAACCTTTTGGTTGTTCAACATATACCTCTTCTTGTAACATGCCATTTAAGAAAGCACTCTTGACATCCATTTGATACAACTTGAAGTTCATATGACTTGCTATAGCCAAAAGAATTCGAATGGATTCCAATCTTGCTACAGGTGCAAAAGTCTCATCAAAATCAATTCCTTCTACTTGTGTGTATCCTTGAGCAACAAGCCTAGATTTATTTCTGATAACAGTTCCATGTTCATCTGACTTGTTCTTGAAGATCCACTTAGTTCCAATAACATTGACTCCCTCTGGTCTAGGAACTAATTCCCACACATCATTTCGAACAAACTGATGAAGTTCTTCATGCATAGAATTTACCCAATCAGCATCTTGCAGTGCTTCATCCACCTTTTTCTGTTCGAATTGGGATAGATAGCATGAGTGAGTAATCACATTTAATGCTTTGGATCGCAATCTCATATTATCATTCAAACTTCCCAAAATATTAGTAGCAGGATGATTCAACCTAACTCTTGATGATGGACCTTTGACCAATGAAGTAGTGGTACATTTCTGATCTGATGGACTTTGAACCTCTCTCTATTCTTGTGAAGCTCCATGAACTGGTATTGAAGGTTCTGAACTTGATGGTACAAATGCTGTATCATTCAAAACCATCAACTCTTCGTCTGTATGCTTTCCCACATAGTTCTCAGGTAGGGAATCATCAACTTCCATCATCTTTTCTTGAACTTAAGGTGCATGTTCTGAAAGGCCTTCTGAGTTTAATTCATCATTGATCACTACATTTGAAGATTCCATGACTGTTTTAGTTCTCAGATTGTAGACTCTGTATGCTCTACTGGTGGAAGAGTATCCCAGAAAATAACCTTTATCACTCTTAGCATCAAACTTTTCCAGGTTCTCTCTATCACGCAGAATGTAACAGTCACTGCCAAATATCCTGAAGTATTTGACAACAGGTTTCTTTCCTCTCCAGAGTTCATAGGGAGTTTGCTTGGAATTAGGTCTAAAATAAACCCTATTGAGAGTGTGACATGCAGTATTGACAGCTTCTCCCCAAAAAGATTTAGGCATCTTCTTATTATGAAGCATGACACGGGCCATTTCTTGTACAACTCTATTTTTTCTTTCCACTATTCCATTTTGTTGTGGTGTTTTGGGTAAAGAGAATTCCTGATGGGTGCCTTGATTATTGTAAAACGTAGCCAGTTTTGTGTTCTCAAACTCTTTTCCATGGTCACTTCTTATTCTGGCTATCACAGTTCCTTTTTCTACTTGCAATTTCTTGCACAAATGAATCATTTTTTCAGGAGCCTCAGCTTTATCTTTCAAAAGTACAACCCATGTGAATCTTGTAAAATCATCCACAACAACTAGAATGTACTTCTTTCCACCTAAACTCTGAACTCTGGCAGGACCCATGAGATCAATGTGCAGCAACTCCAAAGGTCTCGTAGTTTGAACATCAACTACAGACGGATGTTTGGACTTCACTTGTTTACCCATATGACATGGTCCACAAATGCATTTTTCAATCTTCTCAAACTTGGGCAACCCAATTACTGCATCACATTTCGAAATCTTCTCTAGTTGCTTAAGGTTGGCATGTCCCAACCTTTGATGCCATAAGTCAACTTGATTGATCTTAGCACTGAAGCATTTGTTGCTTATACTTGGGGTGATACCATAACAGTTATCAGATGTCCTCACACCAACACACATACAATCACTTCCTTCATCAAGTATTTCACATTCTTGTTTGGTGAAGAACACATTAAGTCCATTGTCACAAATCTGGCTTATACTGAGTAAGTTTGCCTTCAATCCATCAACATACCACACATCTTCAAAAACTGGTAGTCCTGGTATGTCCACAGTACCAATGCCTCTGATCACAGATTTACTTCCATCTCCAAAGGTAACTGTTCCAATCTTTCCTTCAAAGAGTGTCTTGAACAAGGCTTTATTTCCTGTCATGTGCCTGGAACAACCACTATCCAAATACCAAAGACAAGAATCACGTGCCTTTAAGGCGGTTAAAGCAGTATAGCACATGTAATTCTTATCATATGTGATTATGGCAAGACACTCAAGAAAAATTTTAACAAAGATGGTAAAGGACAAGAACACTAAGTAGATAATGTGACAAACTAAAGAGAAGATTTTAGAGAAATCCATAACAACAGGGGTCAAGGATCAGCTAAAAGATCAAAGGATCAAACACAAAAGCTACCCGCTCTGATACCAATTGTGAGTTTGTTTAGACCCCTTAAACCCAAACAGATTAACCTAGAGAATTAGCCAAGTGATTAACTTAGGTAATTTAATTAAATCTAGGTTAACACAAAATAAACAAAAACAACAAAGCAGCGGAAAATAAAGAACACAAAGATCTGATGACCCAGGAAACCACACCGGTAAAAACCTGGGGATGATTTGACCTAGCTATCCTCAAGGTAAAACTGAATCCACTATGAAAGAATCGAAGTTTACACAATAAGACTTAGACCACTAACATCCTATTGCTACCCAAGTGTAGGAAACTTACTACAATGACCCCATGATAGCTCCGAGATCCACGGACTCCTTCTTTCTTGAATTCTTCAGCAAATCACAAGCGCACCTGCTTGTATATTCTTTATGCTCTTTTGATTCTGCAACTGTATTGATTTACACAACTCTTGACATGAATCTCAAGTTTGTAAACCCTAAGTGTATGTGAAGGCAAACACCTCTAGATCTCACAATGAGATTCACAAACACAGCATTCAGAACTCTAAAAACGTGGCTAGGGTTTTCCCTTTTATACTTAGGGCAAAACATAAAATCCTATACATTAAATGGACTAGGGCTGAGTTGGATTTTTCTGCAGAAAAATGATCTGCCCGATTTTCGATCGATCGAACCTAATTCTCGGTCGATCGAGTCTGACAGAAAGTTAACAGTAATTCTGCAAAACAACTCGATTCCAACCCATACTTTGAGCAAGTCTAACACAAGACTAAATATTGTTTTAATCATGGTTTGCCAACATACAAATTGAAGTTCTAATACATTAGTTCGTAATTCTTAGAACCTAACAAGTATGATATCGACAAATCAAACAAATATATCTGTTCTTGTTCAACTGCTTTAAGCCTTTAACCAGTGGTTTGGCTATGTTGCCTGTGATTTCAAAACTCTGTTTATTGCATCTATAAACAGTTTTCTCTCCATTTTTAGTATGTGCTTTGTTCATGTATGAGATTACCAATCCAAATACATAGACACACGACATGTTTAAACGATTGAGTGAATTATGTGATTAAATACACCCGAATGGTCTTATGAACTATCATGTAATGAGTTAGAGGAGATTCTCTCAACCCAGTTTGATGGAAAACTTTGTCCCTGATAGAATTCAATGCTGTAATTAAAGTGGCTTAAACTGACTTGACTCATCTCTTGCTGGTTCATGACTAGTATGGTTTTGTACACGTCTTTACGCAAATGTGTTAAATCTAGATTGTTGGGATGAAATTATTCAATTATGTTGTCATTGTAAGCAATGAAGAAAATGAGAGATTAGGTATGTTTGTAATGATAGTTGCCAGGGTTTATTTAATCCTAAAACATCCCACCTGTAATGATCCCGGGAATGTTCTTTTCACCAGCAAGCATGTTGTACTTTAGTTTTTTGTGAATAGACATGTGTGATTCTAGTGGACCCTTTCCTCCCAAAAAGATTAAAAACAAATTCATTTTTATTTTAGTGGTCACTATCAAGAGTAATCTGTACTCTAATACTCTTAATCTTTGTAGACAAGGTTATGTTTAGTAAAAGAGGAACTGTTGATTTTGTATATTAAAAGAGGAATCGTTGCAAATTTAGTATAAAATCAGTTATACATAATTTTCATAATTTGACATAACTTTGAGTTATTTTATGTTTAATTTAAATGCAAAATGGATGTTAGCTTTATTTTTTTCATGTTTAATTTAATTTTAAGTTTTAGTATATTTTGTTATTTTTGAATGGTAAAAATATTTAGGTTCATGTTTTGGTCCCCCAGTGATAAAATTGTGGTTCCATGACTCCATCTTTGCATAAATTATTGAAATTTCGATCCTCATGATTGTGGTGGATAGACTTATCAGATTGGGAAAATTTTATTTATTTATGGCTGAATAAATATTTCACTAAAATTTGAAAACAAAGGAAAAACAAACAAAATAGAAAGGCCAACTTAGTGGAATCCCAATTCCCAAACCATCACCCTTAGCTCTAATCAAGATCCAGTAGAGGATGAAAAACAAGTAATTTTTCTATCCTCTCTCTCTCTCTCTCTCTCTCTCTCTCTCTCTCTCTCTCTCTCTCTCTCTCTCTCTCTCTCTCTCTCTCTCTAATGTTCATTAGGGTTTTTACTAGTTGAAATTTCCAATGATCTTGGTAGCAGTTTGATATCTTTATTTTTGTCTTTGCAATTTTTTTTTTCCTCACAGGGGATCTTGAATATTTTTGGAACCGGGTAACAAGTGTCTGTGTGTATTCTTCTGCCAAACTAAACTCATCCAAAATTTGATACCTTACTTTGTTGTTAGATTACAAAGAAAATTAAAAAGAAATAAAGAAAAATAAAAATTGTTTTAGGGACTGAGTGTGAATTATGAAAGGAAATTTCATACCTATATATCCAAAAAAAAGAAGGAAAAAAAAATGGTTCATACCTTACGTTTCTCTAAATCTTACTTTCAGAGAAGTTCATCTAATTTAACTACGAAAAATTGTAAAATCATAGTATGAGTTATGCTATAGTTTAAGAGAATTTTTACAATTTTATTAAAATGAAATGAGAAGAAGAAAAAGTGCTGCTTAGTATTGGTATTATGAAGAGTTCTAATCATGAATTTAAATAATGAAGTTCTTTATAAAACACATAAAAACAAATTTAATGGAATGATTAACAATAATGAAGTTCTTTATATATAAAAAAGAAAAGAAAAGAAAAGAAACCAAACCAATAACCCAGGAAAGGAAAAATAGGCATACCAGATAAAATTTGACCTTATTCCTAAACTTGGCAGTGAACTTAAATGATCAATCAAACGAGTCTCTGCAATTATGAAAGTGCAATATGAGGATCAACAAACTGTCCCTTTTTTCTGATGATTGAGCCTAAAAAGTTAGTAACATGTGATGTCCACATATATAATCATGTCAAGTTATCCCAAAAAAAAAAAAAAAAAAAAAACCTTGAAATCTTCCTACCACAACACAAAAAAAGCAACAAAGTTTGTATATACTATACTTTACCCATTTGAAATTTAGATGGAGTTTATAGGACTATAAAACTGAATGAAATTGGTTATTAACAAATGAAACTTAGCTTAATATATAATAAACTTATTTTTGTTTGTTTGTTTATAAATAAGGTAAGAATGACTATAATTTTGAGGTTTGTCTAGTAAACGAGTTGAATTAAGCAAATTATTTTGTATGAAAAAGGTTGAGAATAATCAAGTTGAGCCTAGACTAGGTTTAAAGTTTGTTATGGACTTGGCTTGGAAAAAAAAAACCCTACCTAATTTGTAGGCATACAACTCAGTTTGGCTCATTTACAACCTTATATTTATGTGAAATTATTAGTTTTCAATTGTATGCTCTTAAGATGCAATATATTCTTCTTCTTCTTTTAAATTTTACATGAACAAAAAAGCTTGTGCTTGACTAATGAAGTAAGATGACCTTACTTGAATTTTTAACTAGTCTAAGCTTGACCATTATAAGTAAGCTTGAGATGAGTGAGCTTTGAAAAATCTTAGGGGCTATTCAAGTCACGGATTACACTAACTAACAGCTACTTTGTTGAACTAAAATAACCAACAAATAATAGTTTCTGATGAGTCAACGACAATGATTAATAAGAAATTTGTCAAAATTGATTGACGATTTAAATAAAGTGATTAGTAAGAGATTATGAAAAATACAAAATTTTACTCCAAACCAATTTGATGAAATCTCCTCCGAGCCATTACATTAAGAATTATAATTCACGTGTATTATTTAGACAAGTCATAGGATTCATTAAAATGTTCATATGACTAAAAGTACATATCGATACTCGATAGTCCTTTCAACTATCATGGAGTGGGTTGTAAAGTGGGTTTTACTAGACACCAACTTGCCACATACTTTGCCATAGTCAATTTGTCATTGGCATCACCAAATTTTTTTTTACATTGCCTAAAGTTTTAGAATTTTAATTTACACCCTAACATTATATGCAATTTTGATTAGTAGCCCTTTTGTTAATTTTTTGTTGATGTGTCTGTTAAGTGACATGTAAACTTATGGTGTGTATTGAATGATCAAATTATATCACGACACATGGGTTTCATTATTCCACGTCATATAATTAGCAAAACAAAACTTTAATTATTAAAATAAAAAATATTTATTTTCATCAAATTATAAATTAAAAACAAAAAACTAATATGTTCACGGTGGTGAAGAGTGGTGACAAGTAGGGGCACCCAGCACAACTCGAAATCTAAAAACTCTAGAACACGGGTTGTGAAATCTGAGGTCTAGATCCGACAAATATTTTTGATATTAGGGTTCTTTATTTTTAAGTTGGCTAAAGGTGACTCATAAATGAAGGATTGTGTTTTAAGGTCTAGATCAATCCAATTGGTTTCTTTCCTTTATTTTAAGTACAAATCTAAGGGATACTAAAAAAAAAAGGGTACAAATCAAAGAAAAAAAATGTATTATTTTAGTTTTTATTTTATTTTATTTAGTTTATGAAATTTTGAATTTTAAAGAATTTATTTTAATAATTAAAGTTTGTTTTTATTTTGGCTATTCATATGACATGGAATAGTGAAATCCATGTGTCATGATTTGATTGAATCAATAGATACATATCATAAGCTTACGTGTCACTTAATGGACACACTAGTAAAAACTTAATGGAGAGGTTGCTAATCAAAATAATAATGTTAGGGGTAAAATCTAAATTCTAAAACTTTAAGGTGTAAAATCTAAACATTCCTAAAGATATGTTTTGCACTTTAAGATGTAAAATATGAACCTCAGTTGCGTGCTGTGAAATTATGCTTTACATGATTACGTGTATGGTATGGTAGCACTTTTTAAAAGCCCATTTTTGGTATCTAAGCCCATTTTGTGTGAAGGGCTTGGAAAGCAGGCTACATTTTTGGGTTCTTCAAAAAAGAAAAAAGAAAAGTATTTGCCATTCTTTTTTATTACCTGACATAGTGTAATTCACATTGATAAAAAAAGAAAAAAAAAATGTTATCACTAAATCCCTTCTTGTTTGAAGACAAAGTAAAATCATCAAGTAAGGTCTTAAGAATAATATCATTTAAAAATAATATCATTTAAAACAATGTCTTAAACAAAACATTGTATAATATTTAGTTCTACCTTTTAACTAAATGAAGGTTTGAATAGGATGTTTAGCACATTTAGAACATCCAGATTTTTATGCATGTTGCAAAGAAATCAATATATATATATATATATATATATATATATATATATATATATCATATACTATATATAAAAGTAGGAGCTGAGAGAAAGTGAGTTCCTACAATTAAGGATGTGCTAACAAATAGGATAAATGACCATCTAAAATTCAGACACGTATACACTTTTTTTTGTCAAATAGCCGCACGTTGCACTGTTTGGCTATTTAAATCTCTGCCACGCTTGCAATTAAAAAAGGATAAATCCACACACGTATAGCTTTGTGTCAGTTCGTTTAGACCCCTTAAACCCAACAAATTAACCTAGTGAATTAGCCAAGTGAATAACTTAGGTAATTTAATTAAATCTAGGTTAACACAACATAAACAAAAACAACAAAGCAGCGGAAAAATAAATAACACAAAGATCTGATGACCTAGGAAACCACACCGGTAAAAACCTGGGGAGGATTTAACCTAGCTATCCTCAAGGTAAACTGAATCCACTATAAAAGAATCGAAGTTTACACAATAGCGACTTAGACCACTAACATCCTATTGCTACCCAAGTGTAGGAAACTTACTACCACGACCCCATGATAGCTCTGAGATCCACGGACTCCTTCTTTCCGGAATTCTTCAGCAAATCCACAAGCGCACCTGCTTGTATATCTTTGTGCTCTATGATTCTGCAACTGTATTGATTTACACAACTCTTGACATAAATCTCAAGTTTGTAAACCCTAAGTGTATGTGAAGGTAAACACCTCTAGATCTCACAAAGAGATTCACAAACACAGCATTCAGAACACTAAAAACGTGGCTAGGGTTTTCCCTTATATACTTAGGGCAAAACATAAAACCCTATACATTAAAACGGGCTTGGGCTGAGTTGGAATTTTCTGCAGAAAAACGATCTGCAAGATTTTCAATCGATCGAGTCTTATTTTCGATCGATCGAGTCATACAGAAAGTTAAAGGTAATTCTGCATAAAAACTCGATTCCAACTTTACATTAAATCCCATACTTTGAGCAAGTCTAACACAAGACTAAACATTGTTTTGATCATGGTTTGCCAACATACAAATTGAAGTTCTAAATACATTAGATCCTAATCCTTAGAACCTAACAAACTCCCCCTTTGGCAATCCGTGACAAAACACAGACTTAACAAAAAAGCTCAAAGTTACAAATTGAAATAGCCCGTTACAATAAAAAGCCACTTAACAATTCAACCTAAACTACTATCTAACAGTTGCAAAGTAGACAGCTGCTCAACTGAAAACAATCTGTATATTCCTGTAACACTTAACAAACACATAAACGCATGTGTGGAAAAAACAGGAAATATATAAATAAAAAACTTCTTAATTTCACATGACACAAAATAAAGACATATATCATGAATAACATCATCAATATAAATCAATAAGCAAAGTAGCATAGTGAAATAAGAAACATATACATAAAAAAGTATCTCAACAAAATATCTCCTAAACAAGAGCTAAAAAAGAGAATACACAGTGAAGCGCCTAGATACAATCTAATAACTCCACAAGCTCCGCAGTATCACTACCAAGTAAACAAAAAACTCCCCCTAAAATGTAAATCTCCACAACAAAATCTCCTAGATACAAATGAACTATGCACTCCCCCTTTTTGTGACGAATTGCAAAAGGCACTCACTCATCATCAAAAGGAGGCGGAGGAGAATGACAAGAGCTCGCCAAATCCGCTCGTAACGCACGTAGCTCATCAAGGATGTCCACCAAAAGCTGACCATGAGCCGCCTGAACGGTCACGACAGTGTCAAGTGTCCGACGAAGGTCAGAAACCTCATCAAACGGTGGAGGAACATCAGCAGCAGCAGCAGCAACAGCAGGATCAGAAGACGTCCCAGCTGCATGAGTATCTGTAGAAGAAGAAGGGGGTGGAGTGACACCAGAAGGCTCTACCCTAGGACGCTTAGAGCTAGCTCGAAGTTGAGCAGCCCTTTGCCTCAAAAAGGTAGCACCAATCGGAGCGATAATATGCACAGGCTCAGAATCAGGATACTCACCAAAACCAAGAAAAAAGAGAATCCTATGAATAAAAACAGGAAAAAACAAAGCATGAGCTGTAGAACTAGACCGATGAACCTCGTTCAAAGAACGAAGGAACAAATGAGGAAAACTGATAGGAGCATCAGTGACCAAGGCATACAAAAAGACACACCTCTCAAGAGGAATGGTGTGGACATGCGAAATAGGCCACAAAGAATGACACGCTATCCTAAAGAAAAGATAGTGTAGCTCAGACAGCTCAGCTGAAGTGATCTGAGGATCAGAACCCCACTGGATGGAAGACCCAGTGATGTATGACAGGACGTCATCAAGGGGAGGAGACTCCTCGTAAGGAAAAATGGGATGGTCCACAATGGGCACCCCAAGAGCATCAAACACTACCGAAGGGGTAATGCGATACTCCACACCACGTAACCACACCTTGACCAAGGTGTCGTTATCGTAGACATGGATAGAGAGGTTCGAATAGAACTCTCTAATCAAAGAAGCAGGAGGAGGATGCTCAAAATCTAGAAGAGGTAACCAACCCCGACGCTCAAAGTTACGTCGCACCTCAGGATCCAACTCATCTAATAAAAACCTACGCTCAGCCCAGATATGACGCCTAAGGTTCAGAGTCTCATAGGTTACTTGGTTTGACTCACTAGGAAACCGCTCGGTGTCAAAAGAAGGAGAAGGATCAGAAGTCCTATGGGCTCTAGTTTTCCTAGGCATAGTGCTAAGGAAAAGAGACAGACACAGAAATAAAAGATCAAAAACAAATAACCAAGGGCAGACTGCAAGTTAGCACAGCATAAAAAATATAGAAAATAACAATTCTATATGATGCATGAGCATGAAAATAAAATGATGCATGTACTAATGCAGTGACATGTTCAATTGTGATCCAAATTAACAAAATTGGCTTGAGCAAACAAGAATTATCAAAAATTCCCAATTTGAAAAACCCAAGTTTTCAAAACACAACAAATTGATAAATTGATCAACACATCAGTCAATTAACTCAATATAATGATCAAACTTAGCAATCCAACAAGCCAATTTCATCAATTTCAATCAAATTGAACAAAACCCCCAATTTTCTCAATTTCAAGCCCTAGATTTTCAAATTATCCACAAAACACAAAAATAATCAAATTAAACCACTTGTAGTGCTTGTGTACAGAGTCCCCACAAAAACCCATGAAAAATTTGAGAGAGAAACAGCCAAAAACACTTCCTAATTTGCCACAACAATAATCCCGAAAATAACAAAAAAATGCATGAAAAATGCATGATTTTCGAAAATAAATGCAAAGAAAAGGGCAAAAAGGTCTTACCTGCCTTGAAGGAGAGAGATTGTGCAAAAAGAACGGAAGAAAACGACAAATCCACCCAAAAATAGCTTGATCGGTTGGTAGGAGACAAAAAGAAATTTTGAAAAAGTGAAAAGACACTTGAAAAGCTCCTTTTTAGAAAACATCCAGCACGATTTTCGATCGATCGAAAATTACATTCGATCGGTCGAAAATAGCTTCGATTGATCCAAATACAATTTGGATCGATCGAGTCAACCAGAAACTTTAACACTGGATTTGAAGCATTTTCGATCGGTCGAAAATCAGTTTCGATCGATCGAAATTCTGGAAAAATTAATTAAATTTTTTTTTTGAAAAACACAACAATTTCAGTGCAGTCACTTCTCAAAGCATCAGATTTTATGAGAAAAATGCATGAGTATGAGATGACATGTTTCCCAAAAACACATGAATTCAATCCAGATTTCTCAAAGCAAAATTTTCTCTCAATACAAAAAAAAAAAAAATTAAACAAACAAACATGTTTTGCATCAATTTCTAGAAATTCTCAAACTTGGTTGGTCAGGCCAAAAACACACACAATATCATGTACACAGTTTAGCAAAGAATAACTTGTGTAGTGTGTGCAACTAGCATAAATTTGAGAAACATGTGAGGTGATATGCACATAGAGATTAATCACAAATTCTACAAAATCCATCACATGAATTTGAAAGAGACTATCCCTTAAAGAGTTACATCATATAACTCCCACATCTCCTAGAATAAAAGCTTGCAATCATATAAGTTTCTTGATTTGCCTCATTATTCAATTTAATTGATTAAAAACTTAATAAAAGCCGGGATAATGTACACACCAATTTTATTTGAATTTGTGAGATTATTATAGCCCAATAATGTACACACTAATTTTAATAGAGGCTACACCTTATGTTCTTTTTGTGCATGTGCTACACTTTCTCGAGCACAAAATCTTACGATCTGCACTAAGGTGTTCATGATTGGCTAATAAACAGTGGTGAGATGGTTATTTATGCCTTTCTTAATAAGTTCAAGTCCGACAATCAAAGACATACGACTTCAAAATCAAGATCATGTGATCAACAAATATAGCATCTTCCCACACAACATGCACAACAAGACTTTAGCTAGTAAAGTGCAATAGAAATAAGTGCATCAAAGCTAAACAAGGTACATAAACATGTTATGCAAAATTTGATTGACCAACCTTGTCTTCAAATAAGAAAAATAGCAAAACACAATTTGCAACAAAATTTTTTTTTTATTTATATAATTCACAAAAAAAAAAAAAAAACAAACATCCTAGAATGAAATGCATGAATGTAATGCAATGCAAAACCTAGAAACAAAGGTCACAAAAGATAGAGCAATGAAGCTCAAGGACCATGTCAGACAGACTCAATTAGATTGAGCCTTTTGCATCCAAGACTTCTTAGATGCAACTCTTGCATTGGAGTTATGATTCACATTAGAATTCTGAACAACTCCAGGATTGGAATAAAGGTTTAAAGCCTTTACCAATTCACCAATAAGTACCATAGGATCATGTGCTTGAGGCACAGGTACTTTAGTTTTATTTGCTCGCTTCGCAGCTTGCAACTTAAAACAATTCGGACGTATGTGTCCAGGTTTTCCACAAAAATGACAAACCCATGCAGGCTTATCATGCAATTTGCCCTTAGTAGAAGTAGAAGCTCTAGAATGAGAAGCTTGAAGATCAACCCTAATTTTCCTAGGTGGAGTAACATCTCTAGGTTTGACAGGTTCACTCACCAAGGGTTTGACAATCTCACTCTTACGAGGCTCAGAAGAAGGAACAAATCTAGTGGAAGACGGTTCAGGCACAGAAATACTTTCTTCAAAACCTAAACCAGTTTTATCAGAAGGAGACTTTTGAATACTCAGCATGTGATCAAGTTTGGAGCTGGCAGACCTATTAGTTTGTTCTCTAGCAACAGATAAATCAAGTTCCAAACATTTAACTATATCAAGTAAGAGCATGTTCTTAGTTTTCACATTATTCAAAAGCTCATTTGCATCAAATAATTTAGCAAGTAAAATTTTCTTTTCAAGTTCCAAAGATGCAATTTTCTTCAAGCCTAACTCAACATTCATGGCATCCTTTGCAGCAACTTTGCAAAGTTTATTGTAGGCTTCCTGTAAATCTGCATCCTCAGAGAGTTCCCCATCAGAAGGGTTCTCTTCAACAGACATGCTTTCATTAACTACCGTAGTAGCAGTGAATGCAATGAAGTTTCCATCCTCATCACTAGCGGATTCATTGTCGGAAACTTCATCATCACTAAGGGTTACAGCCATAGCTTTATCCTTAGACCTCAAGTATGTAGGACATTCAGATTTTAAATGACCATACCCTTAACAACCATAACATTGTTGTCCCAAAGAATTATTAGAAGGTTGTCCCACTTTCTCCTTAGGTTTCTCAGTGTTATTGACTTTAATGGGATCATTCTTCCTAAAATTTCTAGGTTCAATAGTGTTCTTGCCTCTTGCCCTTCTGTTATTGTTCCTCAGAAAGTTTCTAAAGTTCTTGGCAAGATAGGTGTAACACCCGTCTCATTTAAATTTAATTTAATTGCTTTTAGAGAGTGGATTTGATAAATTTCTTAATTTATTTTTGGAGGAAAATAATTATTTTATATTGTGATTTTTGCTATGATAATAATATTAATATTAATGGGTTTAGTGGGAATATGTGTGGGTCTTAGAAGTTTTTTTAGTGTAGTGGGCTTCTAAATTTTCAGCCCAACTGAAATTAGCCTTATCATGGAATAGGCTTCTAAACTTTCAGCCCAAGTGCAACAGCTTTATAATGAAATTAAAATTAGGGTTTTTCAAAAACAAAAGAATAGGAGGCTGTGCACTTCAGGGCAGCCAGCAACTTCATCTTGGTTTTGAGGTAAGCATCATTCTAGGAAAGCCTTTTCTTTTTATTCTTTTAAGTTTGCTGGAATTTCAATTGTGTTTGCTGAAACTGATTTCATGATAACCATTATATATATATATTCATTATTGAATCACGGTTTGATTCAATTGGTTAATAGGTATATTACATTATATATATATATTTTGTAATTGAATCACGGTTTGATTCAATTTAGTTTGCCGAATTATATATATATATATTACCTTTTCAATTGCATCTGAAGATTTGATTCTCCTTGTTGGCCGATTACATATATATATATATATTACCTTTTCAATTGCATCTGAAGATTGATTCTCCTTGTTGGTCGATTTCATATATATATATATATATATATATATATTACCTTATAGGTGCATCTGATGGATGACTCAATTTCAGTTGGGCCGAATTTGTTTTAGCTAGGATTTAATACATGGTTTGGCCGAATATATTTATATATATATACTACATCAATAGTTCATGGGTTAATTCAATTGGTTTGCCGATTACATATATATATATATATATATGTATATTAGATGTTAGCGTTAGGGTTAGTATTAAATTTGCTGGAATTTAATAATAACAATTGTATAGAATTGCACTTGTGGGCAGCGTTACAATTAAATATAAGTTATGCGTATAGTTTTTGCAGGTGGCTGATTTTGTTAGTTTAGGGGTTGACCGAATTGAAGAGGTTTGCAATTGTGGGTAGCTTTACAATTAAATATATGGGTATTTTAGATGTTAGTTTAGGGAATTGTTTTATCAAGAGGACTGTGTGATTATTAAGAACCTGCCCTTATTGAATTGTTTAATTATCATTTAGGTTCTAGTTGACGTTGTTTCGAGCAATTGAAGTGAAGCTTGGTTTAGCCACTAGAGGTAAGTAGACTTCAGCACATGACGTCTTTCAGGACATATATATTTATCTATATATGTATATAATTGCAAGATGAAGTTCCAAAAACTTATACTATTGTTAGTGCTTTATACATACTCAAACTCTATTATCTATTGTATGTTATTATGAAATTGTATTTGTCAAGAATTGTTTCAAATGGTCAACTAGACAGTCTGCAACCTTTGCCAATACAGGGTTAAGTGTTGGTCTTCGGCCGAAGTAGTGTTAGTGTGGTGTGGTGCAGTGTTATTGTTGCTCTTCGGAGTTAGTGTTGCCTCTTTGAGGTTAGTGTTATTGTTCCCATGGGAAAATCACCCACCGAGTGTTTAGCAGCTTTTGTCTATGTTCGACTAATATTTTTCATATTGAATTACTGTTTATTTGCTACTGTTCTTTTAGGTGAAAAAGTGGTTATTTTCAAAATAAAGTGTTTCTACCTATTTGGTGCATATTGGCATATTAATGTGGTTATTATTGTATTAATGTTTACAGCGTTATAGTGATATATTTTATTTTAACAGCTTTATGGAATAAATTATATTACAGTTTAAACAAATTGTAATTGTATTGTGAGGACTATATTTTGTCAAAAATATTATCGTTTTGTTTTGGAAGACATCCTCATGTTTGTAGTCTCTTATTGAGCCTCTAGCTCACCCCCTTTTTCCATCCTTTCAGATTAGAGTTATGGAGTGTCTTTTGGTGGTAGATCAGTGGAGCCTTAGATTGATGACTGCGTTTGGAGCTTGGATAGTTGCTGAGTTGTTTTAGTAAAATTGTTTCAGGACAATGAGATTATTTTTTTTGGAACTATGTTGAGATGTTATCTGGAGATTTTTCATACAAGAATAATATTGTTGTTTTGTTTTTATGGATTATTAAGGAACTCTGATGATATTATAGAAGTTTATTTGAGGATTAATATTACGCTCGGTTCCATTATATCATTGTTGATTATTTCTAAGACAAGTTAAACATCTAAATCCTTGCTTTGGGTTTGGGGTGTTACAATAGGCAATCTCTGTAGCAGAGAGTTCATCATCAAATCCACCATCCTCAACATCATCAACTGACTTAAGAGCCATTGATTTGGATTTGTTAGTCTTAGGGAGGTCTAACTCATAGGACTGAAGGGATCCTACAAGTTCTTCAACAGGGATGGAGTCCACATCCTTGCTCTCAGTGATGGCAGTCACTTTGGGTCTAAAATCCTCAGTCAAAGATCTAAGAATCTTCCTAACAATTTTAGGTTGATCATAGATTTCACCCAAATTATAAGCAGAATTAACAATATCATTCAATTTAGCATAGAATTCATCAAAAGATTCATCATCATTCATTCTAATGCTTTCAAATCTAGTAGTTAATTGCTGCAACTTGTTTATCTTAACTGCCTTTGTGCCTTCATGCACAGTTTGGAGGATATTCCAAGCAGTATGAGCAACCTCAACATTAGAGATTCTCTTAAATTCCTCCATGGAAACAGCATTAAAAATAGCATTCATAGCTTTGCTATTAAAAGCGGCTGCCTCCTTTTGAGAAGTTTGCCACTCACTCACTGGAGTAGTGGGCTTCTCCCATCCGTACTCAACGGAATTCCAAACTCTCTCATCAATGGATTTCAGGAATGCTTTCATCCTTACATTCCAATAAGCATAGTTATTTCCATCAAAGTGAGGTGGAACAACAAGAGAGTGTCCGTGTTCCATGACAATAGGGGTCAAGGATCAGCTAAAAGATCAAAGGATCAAACACAAAAGTTACCCACTCTGATACCACTTGTCAGTTCGTTTAGACCCCTTAAACCCAACAAATTAACCTAGTGAATTAGCCAAGTGAATAACTTAGGTAATTTAATTAAATCTAGGTTAACACAACATAAACAAAAACAACAAAGCAGCGGAAAAATAAATAACACAAAGATCTGATGACCCAGGAAACCACACCGGTAAAAACCTGGGGAGGATTTAACCTAGCTATCCTCAAGGTAAACTGAATCCACTATGAAAGAATCGAAGTTTACACAATAGCAACTTAGACCACTAACATCCTATTGCTACCCAAGTGTAGGAAACTTACTACCACGACCCCATGATAGCTCTGAGATCCACGGACTCCTTCTTTCCGGAATTCTTCAGCAAATCCACAAGTGCACCTGCTTGTATATCTTTGTGCTCTATGATTCTGCAACTGTATTGATTTACACAACTCTTGACATAAATCTCAAGTTTGTAAACCCTAAGTGTATGTGAAGGTAAACACCTCTAGATCTCATAAAGAGATTCAAAAACACAGCATTCAGAACACTAAAAACGTGGCTAGGGTTTTCCCTTATATACTTAGGGCAAAACATAAAACCTATACATTAAAACGGGCTTGGGCTGAGTTGGAATTTTCTGCAGAAAAACGATCTGCACGATTTTCGATCGATCGAGTCTTATTTTCGATCGATCGAGTCATACAGAAAGTTAAAAGTAATTCTGCATAAAAACTCGATTCCAACTTTACATTAAATCCCATACTTTGAGCAAGTCTAACACAAGACTAAACATTGTTTTGATCATGGTTTGCCAACATACAAATTGAAGTTCTAAATACATTAGATCCTAATCCTTAGAACCTAACACTTTGACACCGTTTGACAGTGCTACGTCACTGTTTATAAGCCTCCCTATAAATAAATAAAAAAAAATTGGCTGGTTAAAATACTACGCACACAAAGATAGAAATAGAGAGAGAGAGGCAATGAGGCCTGCGACTGGGACACAGAGAAAGAAATAGAGAAAAAGGAGGAAGGAAGATGAAGCAGCCTTTAGCATAAGCATGAAAAAAGCCTTTCCTAGGAACTCTTGATATTAGACCTTTTTTTCTTGGTAATTTTGAACTAATATCTTACCCTATTTTCTTCAATTATGTATGCTGTCAATTTAGGGATTTCGTTGAAATCAGGGAAATAACCTAGAAGATCAAATTCAAATTGAATTGTTATTTGGAATTTTCTATTTCTTGGTTTTGTTTCAAATTCTAATTGAATTGTTATTAGGAATTTTCAGTTTCTAGGTTTTTTTCCTTTGCTTTCATGAATTTTAGTTTCAAATTTTGTTTTGTTTTGATTTTTTTTTTTTTTTGGCTTGCTATTGGGTCATTAGAGAAGAAGAAGGGTTATTAGATAAATTATACTGTTTCACAACTTTAAAACACCGTTTAATGTCTTTCATTATTAAAAAAAAAAAAAACCAACCTTTGAAATTCAGAGGTAGAAAGGAACAGAGACAGAGTTCGTAAGAGGGAGAACTGTCAGACTCCTGTGACCCCACGATAATTTCTTTTTTCGTTGTTAAAATTTATGGATTTGGTTATATACTTATATTTGGTTGGATTGATATCAATTTAGATGTTTGGGTTAAATTTGATTTCATTCTCGTCCTTACACATGTTCACCAAAAATTTACTTTTAACTTTTAAAAACCCACACCGGTTCAGTATGTAACCACTCTATCTGCCTTCCTATATATTGTTTCTTCTCTTCAATTTTTCCCTTTTTTTGTTATGCTCTTTTTCCTCGAAAAGAAATCCAGCAACATTCGAAGAGAAAGAACAGAAGCCTGCCTTCACTAGCATGCCGCCACTGGTCAGCCAGCGAAACCACTACCGGCAAAACTGATTTCTTTCGTTTTCACCTTTCAGTTGTAGTGCTTTGGATTTTTTTTTCTTAATCTTCTTCTCCTTCTAAGTGAAAATTTGTTTGTGTAATTTGGGTCACTCAATTTCTTTTTCCTTCCCCACTCGAAGTTCACACATCACACTACCGTATTGCATTGTTAAAAAAAAGTAAAAACCCAATATTGCAACATTTGCGGTGTTTTCATTTCCTTCCACTAATTTGGTAGAGATATAATTTTACCATTGTATGTTTTGATTTAGACAATTTTCCAGATTATACCATTTTTGCTTTAGTGATATAAAAACTCCCCCTTGCTTTTAAGAGGTGCAGAATCAAACAAATGTAAGACATGTTGCGTTGCAAGAACTGTTCAATGTGCCGATAAGTTGTGTATTTCTGTTTTAGTTCTTTTTATATATATTAACAATCAATAATATCTTAGACATTGAAATTTTGTGCACGCCATGCATTTGACAAAATGGTTTACTAACTCTTGCATTAGTTTATATCCACCCAATGGTTTGTGCCTCTTGGTTTTAGTTGCCATTGGTCATTGCATTTTTTTTCCTAATGTGCATTTAGGCATTCTATGTCAACAACATAAGTGGTAATTTAGTACACTATACACTAGAACTTTCTAGCATCAAAACCTAAGTTCCACAGTTGGATTTTGAATTTCCCTATACTAGAACAATTTGAAACAACAAATCCAGGTGTTTGTTAGTTTTCGATGATTTTTTTTTCACTTAAAGCTATCTTTATACTTTTATTTCTTTCATTCCAATTATACAAACTACATATATATTTCTTAACAATGCATAGTTTTTAATTATACCTGTTTGAACTTTTCATTATAATGTCTCTATCATGTCATAGTAACAGTAATATGTAGTTGTTGTGGGGTAGAAATCAGATTAAAAAACCTAAACATTATACTGTTTAGGTAACTCTGAAACACCATTTAATAGCCTCTTAGTATAAACAAAGAGAACTAACCGTACAATCAAAAGGCTGGCTGTACAATTTATCTAAAAAAAGGGCTTTCTATACGAGGAAAGAGAAAGAGATAGAAATTGCTGCTTTGTTCATTCTCTGCCCCATCCCTGCTCTGTTCGTTCACTGCCCCCATCCTCTCTTTAACAACAGCGTATTTGGTATGCCTTGATTTTTTCCTGGAACTTCTCTTTAGCGCTTAGAAAAACACATGATTATTCATGTAGGTAATTGCAACGTTTTAAAATTTTCTGTAGGGAGGTTCTTTTACAATTCAAAATTGAATTTAAAGCTATCTATATATATTTTTTTAAAAATTTCCCTTGCCAAATTGTCTAGGTCTTCTTTCACCCTTATTGAAAAATAGATGGGTTTATTGTTTTTGTTTTTCCCTTGGATATTTTTTTTCCATTCTATCCCTACCAGAAACAGTGCTAATTGGTGGGTGTACTATTGTGGAATTGCATTGTTTTTTGGTTTAGGACTCCATCACCACGAGTCAAACTCAAATCCCACACACACTATGCAAAGAGCAAAGGGTAGTGGACAATTGGGCCTGGCTTTTCTAATTTGGAAATATTTCCTGTTCTATATTTTCTTTTTAATAAAAGCTCCTTTGGATTCCCAATTTTCTCTAAATAGTGACGAGTTGAATTTATTGCTTTGAATGCTTTGGTCACAATAGTGGTTTTATTATTTAGACTTATTGACAATTTTTTTCAAAATAAAAACAGTTTCCTGTAACTAATCTTAATGAAATCATGGGGATCAAATAAGTGTAGGATTGAATGTTATGCTGATATTTGTTTTTCTTTTTTAATCCTATTTTGGTCTATTGTTCAGTTAAGGTTTGTCGGAACCACAAGCAAAGAGAGACAGGCCGTATCCCTGTAACTAGTAAAGTTTTTGCTTCTTTTTTTTTTTTTTTTTTTTTTTTTTTTTTTTGGTTTTACAAATTTGGGGATTGAATATGATTTGGGTTTGAATTTCTTGGTTGGGGTTTAGATTTCGTTATTTGGGTTAGGCTTCTGTTAATGATGCCTCCTATAGTATAATACCAGTTTAAATATAATATGGTTTTAGATATCCAGTAAGGTAGTGTTTATGTTGGAGAGTTTGCAATCGTCATTAAAAAAAAAGAGGGTTTGTACTTTGTACATCATACCTGTTTGATAAATGTCTTATAGACATATTATTGTTATGATTTACTTTTTGGGGGTTTATTGTTGTTCTCTTCAAACTCATGTTCTTTGAATTGTATTAGTCATTGAAGGTAAAATATAACATTTTCCTTATGTTCAGTTTAATCATTATCATAGTCATCTAAACTAATTAACATTCTTTGCCTATCGCATTCAGTATATGATGGACATAATCTCTCTAATGGACAATATTGGGTTTTTAGATTTTTTTTTTTTTTAAACAAATAGTGTTACTACATATTAAAGGATTATTTATTTTATATGGTTGTATGATTATTTTCTGTCATTTAAAAAACCCTTCTTACCCTTTCACTTTTTGCTGAATATGCCAAATTTCAACTTGGATGGTTTAAAATCTGAAAGTTCAAAGTGTACAGTATTTTATAATTTTTTTAAAGGTAAAATTATGGGATTTTTGGTTAACTACCGCATTTTTGAAATACAAATAAATAAATTAATAACTAACAAATTGTTGTACACTTTCCAACAGATTGTTAAACACTGTTATCAACTTCCTTACAAACTTTTTTGTAAAATGTCATTTTTTTTTAAAGGCTTTTAAATTACATTTTAGTCTACTTCAAAACTTACATTTTTCCTTTACCAAAAAAAAACTTACATTTTTCTTGATTCCGAGGAATTTCAGTTGCGGTTAGTGATGATTCTGTAGATAAAAGCTTCAATTTTTAAAATGGAGCTCTTTCATATGGTTTGTGATCTCTAGCATTCTCCCCCCCCCCCCCTTCCCCCTGCTAGTGACTATAAGATTTTAGTTGCGATAGTAGCAGACTACCTATAACCATCATGTTCTATTTTATTGAATACTTACATATGAAATAGAGCATAGAATTATTTTTTAATGTTATTGAACTTGAGTTTGGCTTTAACAAACGCTCAATTTTCTTGCTGTTTATTTCAAATAAACCCGCCATGTTTTTCCAAGGATTTTAGATAATTAGAGTTAATTACCTAGCTTGCAACACATGTTTTATAGGATCACAGTGTTTAGAGCTTCATTTACATTGCCGTTTGTTAGTAATTTTGTATGTTCAATGACATTTTTTTACTCATGTGCTAATGTAGATATATCATCTCTGCTTTGGCTTATAAGACTGTTGGTAGCTATTCAAGAAAAGCTCCTGGATTGAGTTGAAAGGTCAGGACAACTTAATTTTCACTTTTCTACTTTTATTTAAATTTGTCCCTTTATCATTTGTTAATGTTTGATTAAAAAAACTTTGAACAAAAAAAGTTTAAGAAGATTATAATTATGTATACTTTTTGACTCTTAAATCAGATGCTAAGTTTTTTTTTTCCCTTTACCATGTCTAGGATTCTTCTTTCACCCCTATTGAAAAATAGATAGGTTTAGTATTTTAATTTGGATACTTTGGTCTTAAATTAACATCTCTACTTTTTTGTTTTGATAGCATTGGTAGTATTGCCCAAGCTTAGAGTGAAGACTTATTGACAATTTTTTTCAAAGTGAAGTTGGAAGTAGGAACAAACAAAGAAATAGCAAAGATTTTGATAAAAAACTGTGTTACTTCATATTAAGGGATTATTTATTTAATATGGTTGTATGATTATTTCCTGCCATTTTAAAAAACCTTCTTACCCTTTCACTTTTTATTGAAATTCAGATTTGCTGAGTTTTCCCTGTCAAGTATGAAGCTTAAAATCTGAAAGTTTAGATTGTATAGTTATGGGTTTACCCTCTTTCTATCGATGTTATGGTCTGAGATTTATTTCAGGTAGCTATTTTGCATTGCTGGAATTTTGCTCATGAAGAATAGAAAAAGGCTTATTTTAGAAGGTGATTCAGGTATTGTTGCTTTGGTATATGAATGAAAATAATTAATTATTGACTGAGTTTTGAATTTTTTTTATTTACTTATTCTGGAGTATTTAATAAAACCCAATTTATGGATATGTAATTTCAAGTGCTATTTGAGAAGAATAGAAAGTAGTTTGTACTGCTTGAGAAAATTTTTTTTAATGTTGTTTGTTCAGAAATGAATATGTGTTTTTCTTTCTACTATTCATTCTAAATCTTTTATTTTCTGTGGGAAATGTCAAAAAGAAAGAAATAAACTAAAGAATAAAGGACATGGTGTGTGTAGTGTCTTAGGTAAATTTGGAGAACTATGTTGAATCGTTCATATGCTAAGAAGTTTTTTTTTCTTGCCTAAAAAAAAAAAAAGAATCAAGAGATTAAACCAGAAATATTATCCATTTGAAGTGAAGGAAATGTCTATAATTGGTGAAAAGAATGAATTTTACCTCTGTTCTCTAATGTAAAAAGTTAAGAAAACAGAAAATATCCAAACTACTTGATGTGTTTAAATTTGTTAAAGATGAGATTTTAGATGCAATTCCTCCAGCATGTATGTGCTTCAACTTTGGACATCAGTTTAGTAAAAAAAATCTACAGAACCATTTGAATTACAACTTATCAAAAAAAAAAAAAAAAAACTGTTTGAATTACAAGAATTATGTGCTTTTAATTATTAATAAAAATTTTCTTGACACTATAGTGCTTATGAACATTACATGCTTGAAAATTCCATAGTTGAGATTTGGTGGCTAGAATTATAAAATGCATTCTTAGAATTCAAACTACAAAAGATTGAGCAAAGTGTAACTTCGTTAAGGAAAAATATGAATTCATTTTTCTTTTCCAATTTAGTTTTAGGTTCTTTTGTGGTTTTCAACTTTTCATAGATTTAATTTAGAGTGTTTCTATCGATAGATATTAAAATATTGTTTCTTTGTATTTATACATTGGAATTTTACCTTATATTATTATTGAATATATGTTTTCCTTAGCTTTCATGATTGTTATAGATTAGCAAAAATAGTTTGAGTGGATTATGAATAGGAGTGCACTTCTACTAATGAAAACAATTTTTGAAACGTGGAGCTCAAAAGGTAGCATTAGTTTCTATCATTTCAGGGGTTACATTTAAATAGGTCTTCATTATGCTATTACCTCCGGTTGGAGAAAAATCATCCATTTAGCACTCCAAAGAATCTATTTTGTTCTTATTGTGTATACCTTTGTAGTTGGCATGTTCAAGATGGACAAAATAAAAATAATGCATGTGAGAAAATATGTATTTGTAATCATTTTTTTTCCAAGTGCTATTGTGCTACAATTTTTGCAAGTGAATGATGATGGCCCAATTCATCCAAGTGAAACAAAGTTGGCACATATAGTTCCTCAAGGCTAGAATATGGCTTAGCTCGCTAAATGTTTTTTGGGTTAATGAGTTCTTAAATTTTATTTTCTACTATGGGGAATTTTGAACTTTTGACAATGTTATTGAACCTAACTCTATATCTCACAATTGTCATTTTTGTTTTTTGAATTGATTGGCATTATTAGAACAATGGCTTTAATAAACATATTAACAGTTGTATTTATTGTATTTTTATGTCAAATTGATGGTATTTTAAATATGTAAAATGTTTCCCGCGCATTGCGTGGGTTAAATGCTAGTATATATAAAAGCAGAGACCTCATACGGGAGTGTATGAGGTCTTGCCAAGTGTCTCTCTAACTTTGCATTTAGCCTTTTTTTTTTACCTCTTTTATTAAGTTTTTCTATATTAATATGTGATGTGATGGTCCCAAGCGTTTTCACTTTTTAGTTTCCTATTAAAAAGTTAGAATACACAAATTGACCGATTCGCCAATATTTCATACTTTTTTTCTTTTTTGATGAAGTTTCATACTTTTCTCACAACCCATAATTTTGATAAAAGTTTGTGTTCTAGAAATTTTCTTACCACAATCCTTCAGTCGGTCCCATTATTTTTTCAAAGAAGACCTTTCTTTTGAAGAAATTGTTTAATGCAATCCTTCTATGTACAACTCTCTCTGTTAAATTTTAGACCCCCTGTAAACTAGATTGTTTAACCTAATTAATTAAGCAAGTGAATACTTAGGTTTATTATTCAGATCTAGGTTAAAAAAATTACAATCATATCATGTAAACAATGTAGAAAATAAAGAATACAACGATATGATAACCTAGGAAAACCAAACTGGTAAAAAACCTGGGGAGGATTTAACCTAGCTATCCTCAAGGTAAAACAGATCCATTATGAAAGAATTGAAGTTTTACAATAGTGACTTAGACCACTAACATCCTATTGCTATCTCGAGTAGAAAACTTACTACCATGACCACGTGACAGCTCTGAGTCTACTGACTACTTCTTTCTTGGATTCACATCAACCATAAGTACTCCCACTTGTGTTTTCTTTAAGCTATTTATGTAGCAACTGAAGTGATCACCAAGCTTTCGACATCAATCTCGATCTTGATAACCCTAAGTATGTATGAAGGCAAACACATTTAGATCTCACAAGAGATTCACACACACAGCATAAACAACAACATTAAAATGTGGCTAGGGTTTTTCCATTTATACTTAAAGCAAAACATAAAACCCTACACATCATATGGGCAGAAAAACAATCTGCACGAGCTTTGATAGATCGAGTCTAATTTTCGATCGATCGAGCCTTATAGAAATTGAACAGTAATTTTCTGCAATTACTCAATTCCAACTTTACACATACAACACTTTGAGTAGCCTAAATCTAGACTCTAAGTTTTGATCATGGTTTGCCAACATTACATATTGAAGTTCTTAACATTTAGATCCTAAATCCTTAGAACCTAACACTCTCTTCTTCCTTTTCCCTTCCTTTACTTTTTCCTCCCTTCTTTTCTTTTCATCTCCCTTATAACCAAACAGGATATTAGTTTCCAAATTCAGCTGATAAAAAAAAAGTGCTTTGAGGATATTAATAAAAAGAGTTTGAATTTGGTAAGAATGGGGTGTAAAATTCATATTTTACATAATCCAATAAGAGATGTCACATCAGCTTTTTATTTAAAACTCAGTACATCATACCACAATTAATAATATCTTAATAAACTCCTGATTTTGTTGAATTTTCAGATGAGTATTATAATTGATTGAGTGTGGTTGTTCTTTTTCTTTAATATGTGATAAGATGATGTGACATGTTGGGCTTAGAGGGTGTGAAACTTGGGTTTTAAACCACATCCTTATAGAATTTAATCTTTAATAAAAATATATAAAAAAACATGTTTAATTACTGTTTTAGTCTTTAACACTTGTATAGTTGTACTATGTATCAAAATGGTTTTTAACATCTTAAACGTGTCAATTTTGTTTCTAAACTTTTGGTATTGTGTCAAAATAATCCTTATTATTAAGCGGTACATGAAAAGAATTGATGTATCTAACATTAATATCAAAATAATATTTTTATGCCATCTAAGCTATCCTTTGAATTATCACATGTCTGTTAGGTTCTAAAAGTTTAGAACAATTGGCAAATCGTAAGCACACAAGAACATACAAGCTGTAGAAAGAAGATTTCAGAATTTGCCTGATTCGACCGATCGAAAAACAAGTTTGACCGATCGAAAGTCATATCTGTAGAATTTTAAGTTGGCCCAAATAGCAGTTCAAGCCCATTAAGGATTAGGGTTTCAGATCTACTTCTCCCACTATATAAAGGAAACCCTAAGCACGTTTTTTATAAGGCTTTTTAGAGAGAGAAGAGTGTGCCTCTTTTGTATTTAGGGGTTTGTTCCTAAAACCTCTCTTATTACTTCTACCGGTGTTGTTCCTTGAAGAATCTCAAGATCCGGTATTGCTGAAGTTGCTGCCTTCTCTAGTCATCAAAGGTGCTGATGATCTAAACCTTTAAGGGTTGTCTTGGAGTCACAAACAGGAGAGTTTGTGTTGCTAAACCTTTGAGTGGGATCTCAAAGTCACAAGCGTGGGTGTTTGTGTTTTGCAAAGGATAAGGAAAGAAGGAGTTCGTGGTCTCGGAGCTATCATGGGGTCGTGGTAGTAAGTTTCCTACAAGCAGGTAGCAATAGGATGTTAGTGGTCTAAGTCGCTATTGTTTAAACTTCAATTCTTTCTAGTGGATTTGCTATTTTACCTTGAGGATAGCTAGGTTAAATCCTCCCCAGGTTTTTTACCGGTTTGGTTTTCCTGGGTCATCATATCTTTGTGTTCTTTATTTTTCGCTGCTTTACTTGATATGATTGATATTGTTTTAACCTAGATCTGAATAATAAACCTAAGTATTCACTTGGTTAATTAATTAGGTTAAACAATTTAGTTTACAGGGGTCTAAATTTCTAACAAGTGGTATCAGAGCGGGTAGCTCTTTTGTGTTAGATCTTTTGATCTAAGAGCTGATCCTTGATCCCTGTTATCATGGATAATTTGAAGTGTCTTTCTGCTCATGTTTGTGATGATTTGAATAAAAAGGACACTGTTGTTTTTGTTGATTTTATTGATGTCTGTGAAACTCTTCGTAAGGAATTATTGAAATCTATGAAAATTGCTAAGAAATTCAAGGAAGAGTTAAAATTGGCTAATCTTGAAAAAGAGGAATTGATAGATTAGATGAATCTAATAAAAAGAATGAATTTTTGAGAAATCAAATTTCCTCTCAAGATGAGAAGATGAAAAGCTTAGAACAAGAGTTAGCTAAATTTAAAGCTAAAATTGAAAATTTGACTAGTACCAAGCCTGTTGTTGATAACAGAAGTGTTTCTGTTTCTCTTAAGTCTAAAGCTGAAAAAGTTTATATCCCTCCTTTCAAAAGGAATAATAAAGAAAAGGCTTATTTTGCTAAGTTAGACAAAGGTAAAAGTTCTGATGTAGACGCTGAAGTTTCTAAACCTATGTCTAAACCTACTGCTAGTGTGCATAAGAAATCTGTTTTTGTGCCTACTTGTCACCTTTGTGGTGTTGTTGGTCATATTAGACCAAATTGTTCTTTGTTGAGGCAAAAACCAAAATCTAAGACTAGATTTGCTGTTAGGAATACTGATGTTCCTAAATTTGTTCCTGTTTGTCACTATTGTGGTGTTTCTGGTCACATACGTCCTAATTGTCATAAATTGAAATTTAAGCATTCTGTGTTTCAATCTAGGATATGTGATGATATTTCTCCTGCCATAAGTTCAAATAAATTGTTTCATATGCTTTTGAAAAATTTAAGCTTGATGGCTTGTGAAAGGAATTTGCAGGATTTCAGTCTTTCTCAGAAGATTGGTGTAATCTCTCAAACACACTCTACTTCACATGGATTTTCACCTACAAAGCCGAAGACACGTGCTATATGGGTGAGAAAAGATTCTCTAAGATGAGTGTTGTTTACTTGTCCTTGATTTAATTCTTTCAATTAATTGTGGACATTTTTCTTTAATTTTTGGTTGTTTTATTTTCTTAGGTTGTTTTGATTATTAAAAAAAAATCCAAAAACATTGAAAATTTTCAAAAAGACAAAAATATTTTATTTTGTGTCTAGTTTTATTTTTCTTGAGGATTACTGTCACGCCCCGAACCCAAGTATAAAGATAGGCACGTGACAACTACCGCACACTTATAAAACAAGCACCTACAAGTGTGCAAGGCCTTCTTAGCAACTAAAATTTATCCTAAAAAATTAAATCAAATAAATCTAAAATACCTCAACAAATTTTTTTATGAATAGCTCTCCAATAATTTAATAGGAATAAATTCCAAACCTCATGTACATAATGCCAATTGGCCAATAAATATAAAAATATTAGAAGACCATCCAATCCCAATATCACAAAGCTTCTTTTCCTGCTCACAACACAACATCAAAACTCCCAAAGCTTGATATTCTTCACAATCTAAAACTAGAGGGGGAAAAAGGGGGGTGAGTTGACAACTCAATAAGTAACCAAAATCCTAATAAGTTCTATCAAGCAATAGATCTGTAAAGTAAAAGAAGTAATATGTGTTTTTTTTTTTTTCCAAGTTATAATATACTATGCGTTTTCAAAATAACTGAAGAAGTTTCATAGTCTTAAAATGATAAATTGCATATGAATCACATACTTTAATCTTAAAAATATATCCTAGATGGTTTAGAAAATAGTCCGTTTTTCATATATCAAAAGCTATAACTTACAATAGGTTCTAAAAACACATGAGCAGTTTTAGTGACTCAAAATAGTTCAAATACTCAAACATTTCCAAAATCACATATGTAGTTTTAAGAACTCAAAATAGTTCAATATTTAAACGTAATTCATATCCTTAACAATCTTGTGACTATGGTCACGCTATATCCCCGTGACTGGGCATCAGAGTACCAATGAATAACCTCCATTGGCTGGGTATCAGTGTACCAATGAATAACCCCCATTGGTTTGGGTATCAGAATACCAATGAATAACCCCCATTTGCTGGGTATCAGAGTACCAATGAATAACCCCCATTGGTTTGGGTATCAGAGTACCAATGAATAACCCCCATTGGCTGGGTATCAGAATAAATTCATAGTCAAATTGTTCATAATCACATATATAAAATCATAGTTTCTAACCAAAAATATCTTATCCAAACACACTTATATAATCATATATTCAATATTCAAATCTATTTGTGATATTTCTATATTATTTACTTTAAATCATTATAGCTATAAAACAATTAAATAAAATAAAACCTTATATTCAAAACTCACATGTATTTGTGAAAATTCTTTACTCTTTACTTTGAATCAGTATAGCTAAAAGCAATTACATAAATTACATCATATATTCAGTAATCAAATATATTTGTAATAATTATTTACTTGAAATCAGTAGTACAATAGAAATAAAATTGTAATAACGGTAAACAATTTCAGTAATTAAAATACGCAAAATAAAACCAATTAGGATAAGATTACTTACCTCCAAAAGTTATACCAAAAAGAACTTTTTCCTAACACTTCCTCTAAAATCCTTAGATACCACCTAGAACAATTTTCAAATATCAATTGCACAGTAATCTAATATTTTTAAATAAAATTTATAGGAACACCCGGCCAAAAGAGAGACAACTAAAAAAAATCCATGTATTCATAATATTTATATATTTCCTCCACTCTCTGTTGCTAATAGAACCTAGGGATAAAGCCTATAGATACACCATACCTATAGCCATATAGGGTCAAAGGTACACCACCTAATCTTCTATACGTGCTCCTTTTTTTTTTTTTTTTTAAATCTCCATTCACTCCAAGTTCTCGTTGAGACGAGGACAAAACTAAGAAAAAGGTACTATATTCTGTATCAAGCAAAATCAAGCCTGCACGGACACATGACCTTTTGCTATTTGGCAAACTTGTGCAGAACCGGACCCAAGACCCTTCTTTTACACTTAACGCAACACAGGGCAGTAAGAAAAATAAATAAATCAAATTCCTTCTTCATTTACATCGATAATCTCATATATAAACAGTCTCACTATTGGCCAAATACTCACATCAAAGAATATTTTAATACCACATAAAATCTAACTTTGACAAAAGAATAGGATTTCTTAAGCTCTTACTTCAAGAATGTAGTCAATTCTTCTCTGCTTTAATCCTTTGAGTAGTCTCCTCTCTCAAAATATCTCCCATATATATTGACTTAATATGCTTATATAGCTAGGGTTTCAACCCTATTTTCTAAAAAGTCTTTATAATTATAAATTATAAAATTGACCCCACAAGAGATTTACTTAAATACCCTTCCTTTTAAAATTTTTTTTTTTCGGGATATTACAATTACGTGAGTTATGATATCTCTCTCTTGATTTTGAACATGCTTGACATTGTGGAGAAACTTGAATAGCATGTGTTATATAAATGCTAAGCTATTTTTTGATTTTGTTTGAGTATGTATTAGTTTGTACATGTACTCAAGGGTTAATTAAGAAATTGATATTTCTTGTTTGTGTACCCTCTATAGCTTAGTTAAGTACTGTCATGCATTGCATTTGCATTTTTAATCATTTAGCATAATGTGTGCTTTTAGTTTTGGTCATAAAATTTTTTTAAACCAAAAAGATTTTTTTTTGTGTTTTGTATTATATATCTTGAATTTATAATCAAGGTTGGCCATATTATTTTTACATAACATGTTTATGTACCCTGTTTAGCTTGGATAAGCTTATTTTATTGCACTTTACTAGTTTGAGCTTTGTAGTGCATGTTGTGTGGGAAAGATGTTTATAGTTTTTGATTACATAATCTTGATCTTGAAGTCACATGCCTTTGATTGTTGGACTTGAACTTATTGAGAAAGGCATAAATAACCATCTCACCACTGTTTACTAGCCAATCATAAACACCTTAGTGCATATCGTAAGATTTTGTGCTCGAGAAAGTGTAGCACATGCACAAAAAGATCATAAGGTGTAGCCTCGGACTAAATGCTAAAATTGGTGTGTACATTATTGGGCTATAATGAATTCTAATCATTTAAAATTAGTGTGTATATTATGAGGCAAATCAAGAAACTTACATGATTGCAAGCTTTTATTCTAGGAGATGTGAGAGTTATATGATGTAACTCTTTAGGTGATAGTCTCTCTTACTTGTATGTGATGAATTTTGTAGATTTTGTGATTGCTTACTATTCACATATCACCTCACATGTTTCTCAAGCTTTTGCTAGTTGCACACACTACACAAGTTATTCTTTGCTAAACTTTGTACATGTTATTGTGTGTGATTTTGTTGTGGCCATCCAAGATTATATGTTCCTTGATTTTGATGCAAAATTTGAGTTTTAAGGACAAATTAATTGAAAATCTTAATTTTGGAAGATCTGGGTTGAATTCATGTGTTTTTGAAAACTTTTAATCTCATACTCATGCATTTCATTCATGAAATACTATGCTTTGAGGAGTTTCTGCATAAAATTGCTCTGTTTTTCAAAATTTTAATTTTTCCAGATTTTTGATCGATCGAATCTGTCTCTCAACTGATCGAAATTACGATAAAAATTTTGGTTTGAATCGGTCTGACTTGATTGGTATTCGATCGATGCTCGATCGATCAAAACTGAAAAATTTTCAGATTTTAAGTTTTTGACCAAATCTTTTGTATGCATCATTTATGGTTAGGATTCACATGAGTTGCATTGTTTTTCTGTATCCATTTTGCAGTTTTACAGTCATATCTCTCATTGTTTTCACACATAATACGCATACACTTTGCTAAATTGGGTACTCAACTTGATCTAAAAATTTATTGATGAATTTTTGAGTCCTTTGTACATTTTAGTATATGCTATTTTTTCTTGATGTGTGAACCGCAGAAAATATTTTTCTTAAGAGATATGATGGATAATCAATGTGCAAATATTTTCTCAACTCATGCAACTATTTATGGGTCACATAGTGTCAAGTTTGCATTTATTGAAAGAGAGAATATTTTTCTTCATGTGTATCCTCAACTCATTTTTTTTGGTTTGTGTGTTTTTATTTATCCCCTCCTCCTAAATTTTCCCCAAAACTATTTTTCCCAAAACTTGTTTTGTTTTTCCTAATTTTATAGGGGGGGAGCTTGTTTTTAACCTCTGTTGTTCATAGGGGGAGTTGTTGCTCTTCATAAGGGGAGTTCTCTCTATTTTTTATAGAGCTAAACTGTTTTATGTTCCCTTGGTTTTTTTTTTTTTTTCTCATGTTTACTGTCACTCTACTCTTTGTTTGTGTTGTCTTTGTCAATACGTGACAAAAAGGGGGAGAACTAGATGCAAAATGGGAATCCTATTTGTCTTGTTTAGGGGGAGATACATTTGTTTTTGAAAGGGGGAGAATATAAAAACTTTTTGATGTATCTAACTTAGGGGGAGAGTTAGGTGTTTTTATATTCTGTTTCATATTATTGTTTATATGTCTTTCTTTCCACACATGCGGTGATGTGTTTGTTGAGTGTTCCAGGAAAGACAAGTGCATTCTAATTAAGACCTTCTACCTCTTCTTGCAACTTCTAGGTTATGAGTCTTAGATTGGGATTTGTGATGTAATTGGGCATTTTATTGTATTGGGTTGATCTTGTATTTTAACATTTCATTTTGTATGAAATTTTTATCACGAATTACCAAAGGGGGAGATTGTTAGGTTCTAAAAGTTTAGAATAATTGGCAAATCGTGAGCACACAAGAACATACAAGCTGCAGAAAGAAGATTTCAGAATTTGCCTGATTCGACCGATCGAAAAACAGGCTCGACCGATCAAAAGTTGTATCTTCTGAATTTTAAGTTGGCCCAAACAGCAATTCAAGCCCATTAAGGATTAGGATTTCAGATCTACTTCTCCCACTATATAAAGGAAACCCTAAGTACGTTTTTTATAAGGCTTTTTAGAGAGAGAAGAGTTTGCCTCTTTTGTATTTAGGGTTTTGTTCCTAAAACCTCTCTTATTACTTCTACCGGTGTTGTTCCTTGAAGAATCTCAAGATCCGGTATTGCTGAAGTTGCTGCCTTCTCTAGTCATCAAAGGTGCTGATGATCTAAACCATCAAGGGTGGTCTTGGAGTCACAAATAGGAGATTTTGTATTGCTAAACCTTTGAGTGGGATCTCAAAGTCACAAGCGTGGGTGTTTGTGTTTTGCAAAGGATAAGGAAAGAAGGAGTCCGTGGTCTTGGAGCTATCACGGGGTCGTGGTAGTAAGTTTCCTACAAGTAGGTAGCAATAGGATATTAGTGGTCTAAGTCGCTATTGTGTAAACTTCAATTCTTTCTAGTGGATTCGCTATTTTACCTTGAGGATAGCTAGGTTAAATCCTCCCTAGGTTTATTACCGGTTTGGTTTTCCTGGGTCATCATATCTTTGTGTTCTTTATTTTCTGTTGCTTTACTTGATATGATTGATATTGTTTTAACCTAGATCTGAATAATAAACCTAAGTATTCACTTGGTTAATTAATTAGGTTAAATAATTTAGTTTACAGGGGTCTAAATTTCTAACAATGTCCTTAATTAGAAAATAAAATAAAATATTTGAAAATATATTAATTGCATCTCCATAAGTAAATGAGATGTCATTTTACTATCATAAATTGAAAATTTCTTTTCTTTTCTTTCCTTCTGCTTTCTTGGCAACCAAATGGGGTTTAAGTCTTGACTTTTTAGTTAAACTGCTCGTGAACATCATCTAAAAAACATACTATTTACCTAATTTTATTTTTTTTTTAAAAGCCAAATGTCAATTTTTTACATTATCATCTTTTTATGAAGTTAAAGTTATTACCAATTATATTATAAAAATCTTGAAAACTAACATGGTAATGAATATAATTAGTGTCATGTCAACAAGGTAATGAATCATTTTTCTAATTTTTTTTTCTATTTTGTGTTTAAAAATTGATACATTCATTTAATAAAAGTAGTGTGTAAACCCCGAGCATATGCACATGTACATTTAAAAATAATCATAATTATGTGTGTGTGTGTGTGTATGATGATGATGCAAAGAAAATCAGTAGGTTGAATGCTCTGGGCTTCAATGGGCTAGTGGTTGCTTAAAAGGCCTGAAAAGAAAGAAACACAAGATCAAAGGTGATCGGGGTGAATTGGCCAAGAACCCTTCGATGCTTAAGTTAGTTTTTCTCTCTAGAACTCAAGAATTCCAACTTTTTGGGATAGTGGAAACTTACTTTCGTTTGATGTGGATGAGTCTTTATATAGTGAGCCTTGGTGTGGTTACTCGATTGGTAACTTCCTCAAACCATTCAAAAGTTATAAGGTTCAGACAAAACTTCTACAATTGCTATAGAAATTAGAAGATTTAATCTTATCTTCTATAACTGCCATTGGAAGTTGAGAGTTTAGTGAGAAGTTAGAGTGATAAGCAAGGATTTTGCTTATACTCCAAAATAGTAGAACGTAGTTCAAAATATAAGTTTTTGTGTATAAATTCATTCTGAAGATATTCTAGGTGTCGAAGGGTCGTCCATCTACTTCCATGCCGGGACGACCTTCCTTAATTTGGACGGCCTCCTTATACTGGACAACATTTTATGTTAGGACAACCTATGAATGATACAATGGACGAACTGGAGTAGACCCAATCGTCATGGTTTCCTACGTTCTCTAGATGACAACTTAAGGACGAGCTATACTTGTCTTTTCCCCATCAGTTGCCCCCTTGTCCTTGTGTTGTCTATTATCAAAATGCCCCTCCTTTCTCTTTTTTTTTTTTTTTTTTTTTTTTTTTTTTTTTTTTTGACATGTGGCCCAATTCTGGTGTATTTCAATCATGTCATTTCATCTTTCAAGAAAAATGCCACATGGTTGGTTGGTCGCTTCGCTTCAAATACCAAGCCTCATTGCCTATAAATAATAGAATTCATCTCCTACCCTTCACATTTCTAAAATTATCTCACCTCGCTTCAGATACCAAGCCTCGTTGCCTATAAATAGTAGAATTCATCTCCTACCCTTCACATTTCTAAAATTCTCTCCCCTGACATTTGTTGTCCAGCGCCTCGTCTAGAAGTCCTCCTGCGTCCTTAGGCCTTCGTCGTTTAAAACTAGGTATTTTCTTCTAGGTTTTCCTTTAAGTTTTTCAGATGTTTGAAGTTGTGATATCCTTGTCTAGCGATAGTGATAATAGACGAGTATCACGATAGTACTGGTGATAGTGGTTCAAGTAGCAACAGTGGCAGTAGGATTGATAGTAGTAGTAGTGGAGGGAATACCACAGACGAGCAATACACATCCGGAGTTCCAAGGGCTCCTTTAGAGGTTCTTCAGGAAGCACTTAGGATGAGAACAGCCTCTGGGTTACAGGCTGGTACCTCTACGAGTGTTCCTCGTTCATTGATTTAGACGAGGTAGAAACTGTGTATAGTTGTGCTGTAGGTGTCCATTCCAAGAAAAATTTGCAAAGGCTTATCTCCCTTAGAAGTTGTTACAAAGTTCCAGATGACCTTAACCCTAGGTTAGCCGTCCATGGTGAGTGGTGCTATAAACCTCATTTTGGAATACGTGTTTATGAGGCTTCTCTTTTGGGGGGACTTAGATTGCCTCTCAATGCATTTGCTAGAGAGTTACTTACTAAACTAGGTTTAGGAGTATGCTAATTTAATCATAATGCATGGAGGCTAGTCGTCTCTATGCAAGTTTTGTGGAGTGAGGTGTTTGAAGGGGATCGTCCTCTCACTGTAGACGAGTTCCTTTACTGCTACAAACCCTCAGAAATTAGTCAATCCCTTGGTTTTTATTAGTTCACAGACAAGGGTAAAGATTGTAGGTTAATAAGGTCCCTTCCCACATCTGATAGAAATTGAAAACAGAGTTTTTCTTCATCTCTGGTTTTCGGGCTGGAAACCCTGTTGAGGTTGGCAGGGATCCATTCGCCCCCTATACTAGAGAACTTGGGAACCTTCGTCCAGAAGGTATGTTTCTTTCCTATTCAATATTTTCAATCTTTTTTAGACTCGTCTAACATTTTTCTTCCTTTTTTCCTTTTTTAGCTGTTAGATGACCTTCTTTAAATAGATTTCATCTTGAGCGCGTCCAGAAGGCTCGTTTATTTATTGATAGGAGCTTTCATTCTTTGGTTGCTCTCCAATATCTTGCAACTTGGGGACTTGGACCTGAACCATCCCTAGAAGCTTTAGCCCACAAGCTTACCACTCGCAAACATAAGTTTTTACTTTAATTTTTTTTTTTATTTGCCTTAGCCAGATTCTAACACGCTTCTTCATAGGGATGACAACCATGAAGGAAAACAAAGAAAACGGATTAGTGGACAAGGTGACCTTGCCCAAGTCCCAGCGTCATCCTTCTACTGGAGATAAAAGAAAGAGTTTATCCAAGATGCTTGACTTGGGAAATCTTCCCAGTCGTCGAGGAAATAAGAAGACGAAGCATGGGTCATCCATGTTAGGAAATATACATGTTTGTATCGCATACAAATCATACGCAGCGAAAAATAAACGGATCTACTTCTTTCGCAATTGATAACATGCACTATGTAGGTTTCTGAATATAAGAACAAGAGTGTGTACCTTGATGCAGTGAAATTCAAAACCAAATGAAGAAGTACTCGGGAACACTTTCAATCTTCACTCCAATTCCACTTGATGCCCAAGATGTGTGGTCTCTAGAGAGAATATGAACGAGTGTCTCTCTTCCTTATCTTATTATTTTCTACACATACAAACCATTTCATTCTCAATAAAATTCTGTATGTTTCTCTCCACATAACTGATTATCTAATTGGGCTAGCCTTTTGAGCTTTCCCAATTGGGCTTAGTATGTGGCTTGGAGTGGGACCAAAAGGGAACAAATAAGACACTAGCTCCAATAGGCCTTGGGCATTTTTGTCAACTCTTGACAAGTCCAAAGTTACCATTAATTATATTTAATACCACTATATAAATATAATTGCACTCTAGGCCTCATTAATAAATTATATCTCAAGACTTTATTATACATGCAACCCCTTCATAAAATATTCGTAGTAATACAAAGTCATGAATATAGACTGCCACTTTGTAAATTACTACATCTTAATCCTTGAGTACCCGGTTTAATCCTCTTGAGTTATTTACCATATATTTATAAAATCCAATTTCATAAATATATACTTTAGTCTTACTAAAGTGGTTAGGCCTAACTCTCTGAATAACTGAACCCATTAAACTTATCTCAAGGGAATATTTTACATCTCCGTTAAGAGACTATGAATTTCATCTTAAGAATATATGTTCCATCAACACCAAATGTGACTGCCCAACATACTGAGGTTTTGACCGTTACTTTAGATCTCACTCCTGATATATCAAAGCAACCTACATTTGATGATCAGGTCAATTATTCTCTCAGGATTAAGAGTTCATGTGAATACAAGTCGTGAGATTTATTATTCAATTGACAGTCGTTAGGAGAATAATAAATCTCACAGCGGTCCAGTTCAATATGTCTTAACTCTTAAAACATATCAACATATTAACTAGAAGTCACCACTAAGAAAATTCGATCGATCGACTAGCAATCGGATATCAATTGATTCAAAAGGATAGGTCACTGTTTTACTCGATCGATCGAAAGTAAATTTCGATCGATTGAAACTCGTAAAGCTCGAATTTTCAAAAATTTTGTCTAAGGCAGTTTTCAACGGTTTTGCATGAATAAACAACCATCATACAAAAATGATAGACAGAGATTGATATCAAAACTGAAATCTATTGATGCTATAGTCTTAAAGATCAATTTAACATTCTTAAATTCATATTTAAACAACATCATAACATCAATATCAGTTTTTACCAAATCATAGTTTCAAAAATCATGCAGAAAATTAAATGTATAATCCTTTATCAACTTGAAACTATTATCTCTAATTCCAAAACGCACAAAACATGTAATACAATTCGAAATGAAGACCGCTCTGATACCAATGTTAGGAAATATACATGTTTGTATCGCATACAAATCATACGCAGCGGAAAATAAACGGATCTACTTCTTTCGCAATTGATAACATGCACTATGTAGGTTTCAGAATATAAGAACAAGAGTATGTACCTTGATGCAGTGAAATTCAAAACCGAATGAAGAAGTACTCGGGAACATTTTCAATCTTCACTCCAATTCCACTTGATGCCCAAGATGTATGGTCTCTCAATCAGTTCTATGTTTCTAGAGAGAATATGAAAGAGTGTCTCTCTTCCTTATCTTATTATTTTCTACACATACAAACCATTTCATTCTCAATAAAATTCTGTATGTTTCTCTCCACATAACTGATTATCTAATTGGGCTAGCCTTTTGGGCCTTCCTAATTGGGCTTAGTATGTGGCTTGGAGTGGGACCAAAAGGGAACAAATAAGACACTAGCTCCAATAGGCCTTGGGCTTTTCTGTCAACTCTTGACAAGTCCAAAGTTACCATTAATTATATTTAATACCACTATATAAATATAATTGCACTCTAGGCCTCATTAATAAATTATATCCCAAGACTTTATTATACATGCAACCCCTTCATAAAATATTCGTAGTAATACAAAGTCATGAATATAGACTGCCACTTTGTAAATTACTACATCTTAATCCTTGAGTACCCGGTTTAATCCTCTTGAGTTATTTACCATATATTTATAAAATCCAATTTCATAAATATATACTTTAGTCTTACTAAAGTGGTTAGGCCTAACTCTCTGAATAACTGAACCCATTAAACTTATCTCAAGGGAATATTTTATATCTCCGTTAAGAGACTATGAATTCCATCTTAAGAATATATGTTCCATCAACACCAAATATGACTGCCCAACATACTGAGGTTTTGACCGTTACTTTAGATCTCACTCCTGATATATCAAAGCAACCTACATTTGATGATCAGGTCCATTATTCTCTCAGGATTAAGAGTTCATGTGAATACAAGTCGTGAGATTTATTATTCAATTGACAGTCGTTAGGAGAATAATAAATCTCACAGCGGTCCAGTTCAATATGTCTTAACTCTTAAAACATATCAACATATTAACTAGAAGTCACCACTTCCATGATTAAGACAAATCATCGTAGTTAATATGTTATAGTCTTCGCAGATGAAATGCCCAATTTCATCACCGACTACGAACCAAAATTCTGAGTTTACAAAGAACTTGTGATCTATATCTTCTGTGACTAAATCACATAAATCACATACTATGTATCTCATGGACTATTTGATAATGTCCGAATATTCATGTTACCATTATTTTAGATAAGAATAAAGCAACTTTATTAAACACAATTGTTAGGTTCTAAAGACTAGGATCTAATGTATTTAGAACTTCATTTTGTATGTTGGCAAACCATGATCAAAACAATGTTGAGTCGTGTGTTTAGACTTGCTCAAAGTATGGGTTTAATTGTAAAGTTGGAATCGAGTTTTTATGCAGAATTACTTGTAACTTTCTGTGAGACTCGATCGATCGAAAATTAGACTCGATCGATCGAAAATCGCACAGAACGTTTTTCTGCAGAATTTTCCAACTCAGCCCAAGCCCGTTTTAATGTATAGGGTTTTATGTTTTGCCCTAAGTATAAAAGGGAAAACCCTAGCCACGTTTTCAGAGTTCTGTAGAGTTCTGTTTTGCTGTGTTTTGTGAATCTCATTGTGAGATCTAGAGGTGTTTACCTTCACATACACTTAGGGTTTACAAACTTGAGATTTATGTCAAGAGTTGTGTAGATCGTTACAGTTGCAGAATCAAAGAGCACAAAGATATACAAGCAGGTACGCTTGTGGATTTACTGAAGAATTCCGGAAAGAAGGAGTCCGTGGATCTCGGAGCTATCATGGGGTCATGGTAGTAAGTTTCCTACAGGCAGGTAGCAATATGACGTTAGTGGTCTAAGTCTATTGTGTAAACTTCAATTCTTTCATAGTGGATTCAGTTTACCTTGAGGATAGCTAGGTCAAATCCTCCCCAGGTTTTTACCGGTGTGGTTTCCTGGGTCATCATATCTTTGTGTTGATTATTTTCCGCTGCTTTATTGTTTTTATATTTATTTGTGTTAACCTAGTTTAATTAAATTACCTAAGTTAATAACTTGGCTAATTCTCTAGGTTAATCTGTTGGGTTAAGGGGTCTAAACGAACTGACAAGTGGTATCAGAGCGGGTAGCTTTTGTGTTTGATCCTTTGATCTTTGAGCTGATCCTTGACCCCTGTTGTCATGGAACACGGACACTCTCTAGTTGTTCCCCCTCACTTTGATGGAAACAACTATGCCTATTGGAAAGTAAGGATGAAAGCATTCCTAAAATCCATTGATGAGAGGGTGTGGAATTCCGTTGAATACGGATGGGAGAAGCCCACTACTCCTGTGAGTGAGTGGCAAACTTCTCAGAAGGAGGCAGCCGCTTTTAATAGCAAAGCAATGAATGCTATTTTTAATGCTGTTTCCATGGAGGAATTTAAGAGAATCTCTAATGTTGAGGTTGCTCATACTGCTTGGAATATCCTCCAGACTGTGCATGAAGGCACAAAGGCAGTTAAGATAAATAAACTGCAGCAATTAACTTCTAAATTTGAAAGCATTAGAATGAATGATGATGAATCTTTTGATGAGTTCTATGCTAAGTTGAATGATATTGTTAATTCTGCTTATAATTTGGGTGATATCTATGATCAACCTAAAATTGTTAGGAAGATTCTTAGATCTTTGACTGAAGATTTTAGACCCAAAGTGACTGCCATTACTGAAAGTAAGGATGTGGACTCCATCCCTGTTGATGAACTTGTAGGATCTCTTCAGTCCTATGAGTTAGACCTCCCTAAAACTAACAAATCCAAATCAATGGCTCTTAAGTCTGTTGATGATGTTGAGGATGGTGGATTTGATGATGATCTCTCTGCTACAGAGATTGCCTATCTTGCCAAGAACTTTAGAAACTTTCTGAGAAATAGTAATAGAAGGGCAAGAGGCAAGAACACTGTTGAACCTAGAAATTTTAGGAAGAATGAACCCACTAAGGTTAATAACTTTGAAAAACCTAAGGAAAAAGTAGGTCAATCTTCTAATAATTCTTTGGGACAACAATGTTATGGTTGTCAAGGGTATGGTCATTTAAAGTCTGAATGTCCTACTTATTTGAGGTCTAAGGGTAAAGCTATGGCTGTAACCCTTAGTGATGACGAAGTTTCCGACAATGAATCTGCAAGTGATGAGGATGGAAACTTTATTGCTTTCACTGCTACCACGGTAGTCAATGAAAGCTTGTCTGATGAAGAGAACCCTTCTGATGGGGAACTCTCTGAGGATGCAGATCTACAGGAAGCCTACAATAAACTTTGCAAAGTTGCTGCAAAGGATGCTATGAATGTTGAGTTAGGCTTGAAGAAAATCGCATCTCTTGATCTTGAAAAGAAAAATTTACTTGTTAAATTATTTGATGCAAATGAGCTTTTGAATAATGTGAAAACTGAGAACATGCTCTTGCTTGAGAAAGTTAAATGTTTGGAACATGATTTGTCTGTTGCTAGAGAACAAACTAATAGGTCTGCAAGCTCCAAACTTGATCACATGCTGAGTATTCAAAAGTCTCCTTCTGATAAATCTGGTTTAGGTTATGAAGAAAGTATTTCTGTACTTGAACCTTCTTCCACTAAATTTGTTCCTTCTTCTGAACCTCCTAAGAGTGAGATTGTCAAACCCGTGGTGAGTGAACCTGTCAAGCCTTTGAATGTTACTCCACCTAGAAAAATTAGGGTTGATCTTCATGCTTCTCATTCTAGAGCTTCTACTTTGACTAAGGGCAAATTGCATGATAAGCCTGCATGGGTTTGTCATTTTTGTGGAAAACCTGGACACATACGTCCAAATTGTTTTAAGTTGCAAGCTGCGAAGCGAGCAAATAAAACTACAGTACCTGTGCCTCAAGCACGTGATCCTATGGTACTGATTGGTGAATTGGTAAAGGCGTTAAACCTTTTTTCCAATCCTGGAGTTGCTCAGAATTCGAATATGAATCATAACTCCAATGTAAGAGGTGCATCTAAGAAGTCTTGGATGCAAAAAGGCTCAACCTAATTGAGTCTGTCTGACATGGTCCTTGTGCTTTATTGCTATATCTTTTGTGACCTCTGTTTCTAGGATTTGCATTGCATTGCATTCATGCATTTCATTCTAGGTTGTTTTTTTTTGTTTTATAAAAAAAAAAAATAATAATAATTAAATAAAAAAAAAAAAATTTTTGTTGCAAATTGTGTTTTGCTATTTTTCCTTGAATTTGAAGACAAGGTTGGTCTATCAATTATTGCATAACATGTTTATGTACCTTGTTTAGCTTTGATGCACTTATTTATTGCACTTTACTAGCTAAAGTCTTGTTGTGCATGTTGTGTGGGAAGATGCTATATTTGTTGATCACATGATCTTGATTTTGAAGTTGTATGTCTTTGATTGTTGGACTTGAACTTAATGAGAAAGACATAAATAACTATCTCACCACTGTGTATTAGCCAATCATGAACACCTTAGTGCATATCATAAGATTTTGTGCTCGAGAAAGTGTAGCACATGCACAAAAAGAACATAAGGTGTAGCCTCTATTAAAATTGGTGTGTACATTATTGGGCTATAATAATTTCACAAATTCATAAAATTGGTGTGTACATTATCCCGGCTATTATTAAGTTTCTAATCAATTAATTTGAATAATGAGGCAAATCAAGAAACTTACATGATTGCAAGCTTTTACTCTAGGAGATGTGAGAGTTATATGATGTAACTCTTTAAGGGATAGTCTCTTTCAAATTCATGTGGTGGATTTTGTAGAAATTGTGATTGATCTCTATGTGTATATCACCTCACATGTTTCTCAAACTTATGCTAGTTGCACACACTACACAAGATTAATCTTTGCTAAAATTGTGTACATGTTATTGTGTGTGTTTTTGGTCTGACCAACCAAGTTTGAGAATTCTTTGAAAATTGTTGCCGAACATGTTTGCTTGTTTATTTTTTTTGGGTATATTGAGAGAAAATTTTGGGTGAGGAATCTGGGTTGAATACTTGTGTTTTTTGAAAATCATATCATCTCATACTCATGCATTTGATTTTAAAAATCTGCTGCTTTGAGGAGTTTTTGGTTTAAAATGTTTGTTTTTTCAAAACACTGTTTTTTCCAGAATTTCGATCGATCGAAAGTGATTTTCGACCGATCGAAAATGTTTAAATTTGTTCAGAAAACTCTCTGGTTGGTTCGATCGATCCAGGCTGTTTTTGGATCAATCGAATAAGTTTTCGACCGATCGAATGTAATTTTCGATCGATCGAAAATCGTGCCGGCTGTTTTTTAAAAGAAAGTTCTTCAAGTGTCTTTTCACTTTTTCAAAAACTTTTCAAAACTCTTTTTGGTTTCCTACCAACCGGTCAGCACTATTCTTGGGTTTTTGTCGTTTTCCTCCACTTTCTTTGCATAATCTCTCTCTCCCTCAGCTGGTAAGTCCCTTATACCCTTCCTTTTGCATTTATTTTCTATTTTCATGCATTTTTTCATGCATATTTGGGTAATTTTGGCATTTAGGGATTTTCTATTTTTGGGATTGTTTTGGAGTGATTCTTTCTCAAATTCTTTATGGGTTTTTGTGGGGACACCTTTCCTAAGCACCTCATGTGGTTTAATTTGGTTTATTTGGTGCTTTGAAGAAAATTTGAAATTCTAGGGCTTTTATTTGAATAAATTGGGGATTTTGTTCAATTGGGTTGAAATTGATAAAATTGGCTTGTTAGATTGATTAATTTGATCATTATATTGAGTTAATTGACTATTGTGTTGATCAATTTATCAATTTGTTGTGTTTTGAAAACTAGGGTTTTTCAAATTGGGTATTTTTGATACACTTTGCTTGCTCAAGCCAATTTTGTTAATTTGAATAACAATTGAACATGTCACTGCATTAGTACATGCATCATTTTCTGTTCATGCTCATGCATCATATAGATTTGATTTTTTCTATATTTTTTTATGCTGTGCTAACTTGCTGTCTGCTCTTGGTTTTGGTTTTTGCTCTTTTCTTTCTGTGTCTGTCTCTTTTCCTTAGCATTATGCCTAGGAAAACTCGAGCCCATAGGACTGTTGATCCTTCTCCATCTTTTGACACCGAGAGATTTCCTAGTGAGTCTAATCAGATTACATATGAGACCCTTAATCTTAGGCGTCAGATTTGGGCTGAGCGTAGGGTTATCTTAGATGAGTTAGATCCTGAGGTTCGTAGGAACTTTGAGCGTCGGGGTTGGTTACCTCTTCTAGACTTTGAGCATCCTCCTCCTGCTTCTTTGATTAGAGAGTTCTATTCGAACCTCTCTATTCATGTCTACGATAACGACACCTTAGTCAAGGTGTGGTTACGTGGTGTCGAGTACCGCATTACCCCTTCGGTGGTGTCGAATGCTCTTGGGGTGCCCATTGTGGACCATCCCGTCTTTCCTTACGAGGAGTCTCCTCCCCTTGATGACGTCTTGTCATACATCACTGGTACTTCTATCCAGTGGGGTTCTGATCCTCGGATCTCGTCTGCTGAGCTGTCTGAGTTGCACTATCTTTTCTTTCGGATAGCATGTCATTCTTTGTGGCCGATTACTCATGTTCACACCGTCCCTCTTGAGCGTTGTGTGTTTTTGTATGCCTTGGTCACTGATGCTCCTATCAGTTTTCCGCATATGTTCCTTCGTTCTTTGAACGAGGTTCATAGGTCTAGTTCTCAGGCTCATGCTTTGTTTTTTCCTGTTTTTATTCATAGGATTCTTCTCTTTCTTGGTCTTGGTGAGTATCCTGCTTCCGAGCCTGTTCATGTTATTGCTCCTATAGGTGCTACCTTTTTGAGGCAAAGGGCTGCTCAACTTCGAGCTAGCTCTAAGCGTGCTAGGGTAGAGCCTACCGGTGTCACTCCACCCCCTTCTTCTTCTTCTGCAGATCCTTTTGCAGCTAGGACTTCTTCGGATCCTGCTGTTGCTGCTGCTGCTGCTGATGTTCCTCCACCGTTTGATGAGGTTTCTGACCTTCGTCGGACGCTTGACACTGTCGTGACCGTTCAGGCGGCTCATGGTCAGCTTTTGGTGGACATCCTCGATGAGCTTCGTGCATTGCGAGCGGATTTGGCGAGCTCTCGTCGATCTTCTCCACCTCCTTTTGATGATGAGTGAGTGCCCTTTGGCAATTCGTCACAAAAAGGGGGAGTGCATAGTAGCTTGTTTTTGTTTGAGGGGATTTATATTTTAGGGGGAGTGTTTGTTTTCTTAGTAGTGATACTGCGGAGCTTGTGGAGTTATTAGATTGTATCTAGGTGCTTCACTGTGTATTTACTTTTTTAGCTCTTGATTAGGAGATATTTTTGTTGAGATACATTGTTATGTATATGTTTTCTTATTTCACTATGTTACTGTGCTTATTGACTTATATTGATGATGTTATTCATGATATATGTTTGTTATTATGTGTCATGTGAAATTAAGAAATTTTTATTTATGTATTTCCTGTTTTTGTTCCACACATGCGTTTATGTGTTTGTTAAGTGTTACAGGAATATACAGGTTGTTTTCAGTCGAGCTGCTGTCTACCTTGCAACTGTTGGATAGTAGTTTAGGTTGAATTGTTAAGTGGCTATTTTTTTGTAATGGGCTTTTTCAATTTGTAACTTTGAGCTTTTTGTTTAGTCTGTGTTTTGTCACGGATTGCCAAAGGGGGAGTTTGTTAGGTTCTAAAGACTAGGATCTAATGTATTTAGAACTTCATTTTGTATGTTGGCAAACCATGATCAAAACAATGTTGAGTCGTGTGTTTAGACTTGCTCAAAGTATGGGTTTAATTGTAAAGTTGGAATCGAGTTTTTATGCAGAATTACTTGTAACTTTCTGTGAGACTCGATCGATCGAAAATTAGACTCGATCGATCGAAAATCGCACAGAACTTTTTTCTGCAGAATTTTCCAACTCAGCCCAAGCCCGTTTTAATGTATAGGGTTTTATGTTTTGCCCTAAGTATAAAAGGGAAAACCCTAGCCACGTTTTCAGAGTTCTGTAGAGTTCTGTTTTGCTGTGTTTTGTGAATCTCATTGTGAGATCTAGAGGTGTTTACCTTCACATACACTTAGGGTTTACAAACTTGAGATTTATGTCAAGAGTTGTGTAGATCGTTACAGTTGCAGAATCAAAGAGCACAAAGATATACAAGCAGGTACGCTTGTGGATTTGCTGAAGAATTCCGGAAAGAAGGAGTCCGTGGATCTCGGAGCTATCATGGGGTCATGGTAGTAAGTTTCCTACAGGCAGGTAGCAATATGACGTTAGTGGTCTAAGTCTATTGTGTAAACTTCAATTCTTTCATAGTGGATTCAGTTTACCTTGAGGATAGCTAGGTCAAATCCTCCCCAGGTTTTTACCGGTGTGGTTTCCTGGGTCATCATATCTTTGTGTTGATTATTTTCCGCTGCTTTATTGTTTTTATATTTATTTGTGTTAACCTAGTTTAATTAAATTACCTAAGTTAATAACTTGGCTAATTCTCTAGGTTAATCTGTTGGGTTAAGGGGTCTAAACGAACTGACAACAATATTAAGTCATACATCATTTCTCACATAATGTCATACATAATATCATACATAGCATCATACAATAGGATTTAAGGGCACACATCCTAACAATCCAAACCTAGGGTAGCCAAGTCTGGCTCAATTATCTCCCTACCTCTTAAAAACCTTCCATCCCAATTCTTGATTTAGACTCGTCTGCACCTGTTGGAGTTACCCTGTCCAAGCCAGTGGTAACCATCTCGTCCTAGCCTTCTGGAAGAATTCCCATAAACCTTCTTGAGAATGAATATCTAGCTTGGGAAAGGTTCCAAAAGGCTATGACTGACGAGGATGTGGCTGTGTGCTATGACATGTCCTTGAAAGAATTTGAACACTCTGCTGTTCATGATCTCTTCAAGGTATGTTTTCATTATTTTGTTTTTATTTTGTCTTGTCATATTTCACATCTCTTGTCTAACTAACTTCAATCAATTGCATATGTAGGCCATGTCAAAGTTCATAGCAGCGTCCAGACAGGCTATTGAGATGGATTAGAACAGAGCAAGGCTTGAAGCGAAGATTAGTGAGGTGCAGGTAGACTGTAGGGAAAAGGTTATGGACGAGGTCAAGGAGTTGAAGAACCTTATCGAAGAGCTTAAAGCTGACATCGTCGAGAAGAATAGTCATCTTGATCATCTTTAGAAAGGGAATGACGAGCTACGCGCCCTTCTCAAAAAAGCCAAAGAAGATGCTATTGCGGAGTTCAAAGCTTCCAATCAGTTTACCGTCCTTTTGGATGGAAACTATGCCGTTGGCTTTGAGGATTTTCGTATGGACGTTGAAGAACACTTCCCTAAAGTTGACTTTAGCTCCATTAAGCTCAATATTGATGCTACAAGCTCTCTCCTTTAGACGAGCTCTGGGATGTCAACATTGAGGACAACGCCACTACTCAGCCTGCTCAGGACAAGCCTAATTCTAGAGATAACCCACCTCAGTAGAAGACGTTTGAAATTTTGTCTTGTCATAATTCATCTCCCCTTCTTTTATATATATATATATATATATATTTAAGTATGAGGTCAGTTGTTTTGGACCATTTGAATTTATTTAAGTACATTTGACTTATCCATATTTTTGGAGCGAGTCCTGATACAATTGCCTTTTAGGCTAACTTTATAAGGGTTTTTTGGACGATGGTTGTCTACCCTTTTAGATATTTATGAATGAATGTTTGTTTTCATCCTTATTCTTTATTCTTTATTAGACATGCTATACTTTGTTGATCGACGAGCTTTCTTTTGTTTATATCGTCCATGTTTTATCTAATGGTCTTTAGTGTGGTCCGTCCACTTTATGATGGCATTCAGTTCGTCCATAGTAGGACAACTTTTATGCTCAACATTCCGTTTATTATATTTTGCATGTGTAACTCGTCTATGAATGGAATTCCTTTCGCCAGCTTTCTTCGTCCATAAGTTTGACTTATAGCCGCATTAATCTTTGTCTTTGGGCAAGACGTTTTCAGCATTTACTTGTCTAGAGATTGGATTGTTTAATTGATGAGGTTTATCCATGGATTTTGAATATTTTTATGTGCATGCGTTTTCCTCGTCCATTAATTAGGCGAATATACCTTAGGTTTCACCTTGTCAATTGAGTAGACAAACCTCATCCATTGATTAGACGAGTGTACCTTAGGTTTTTTTTTCTTTGCTCTATATGAAAAGCTTATAGATATTACATTCCTGCGTCCAGAGATTTCACTCGTCTCGTCTTGGGCCTTTAGCCTTGTTGTGGATTAGTTTAAATGAAAATAACATGAAAGTTAGAAATTCACACAACAATATATATATATATATATATATATATATATATATTGGGAATTCAAACATAAAAATTGTCCACAAGTATGGCACATGCTTAAAAGCTAGTGCCTTAAGTACATGACTTTGTCCATCATAAACTTGTCCTTAGATAGTGCATAAGTTAGAATACTAAGCCACATATACGCTCTGTTTGTTTCAACAATGATGTTTTCTAGAAAATGAGTTATTTTTCAAAAAATAATTTCTATAAAACTATCTCATTTTCCAATGTTTGGTACTAACTTTAAATGAGTTGAAAAATAACCTCCTAACTTCCCTTATTTAGCTTGCTGTGAGATAAAGTTGTTTTCCAAAAAAATTTTATGGAAAACAATCTCTAAAAATAAGCCATATTTTTTTTATTGACCAAAGACAGTTTTCCTTTGACTCATATTTTTTTATGCTACTAAACACTAGAAAACAAGGAAAACTATCTTTACATAAAGTTTTCTATCGAAACAAACGGAGCGATAGTACTAATTACGAACACAAGTAGACATAAGTAATGGAAAGCCATATATAGTACCAATAACGAACACAGGTGGACATAAGTAATGGACAACAATATACTTTGGCTTGTCTAGGACGATCTCGTCCAATATGATGCTCGTTTAGGATGATACCTCACTGGTAATACTTCCTTAAATGCTCAACATTCTAAGGGTGTTCCAGCTTTCTTCCATCTAGGGTTTCCAAGTAGTACGATCCTTACCTGTTGCAATTGATAACCCAGTAAGGTCCTTCCTAATTGGGCCCCAGTTTCCCATGAGCCGGGTTTCTGGTTGTTAAGGAGACCCTTTTTAGGACTAGGTCTCCAATGTTGAAGCACCTGGGTTTGACCATTGCATCATATTGTCTTGCCATAAGGTTTTTATACCTTGCTGTCCTCTGCTTTGCATCCATTCTTACCTCGTCTATAAGATCGAGGTTAAGACGAAGTTGTTCTTCATTCCTTTCATCCTGATACTTCATCACCCTGTGGTTAGCCATGTGTACTTCTGCAGGTATAACTGCTTCACTTCCATAAACTAGTTTGAAAGGAGTTTCCCTTGTAAGGGTCCTCACAGTCGTCCTATAAGCCCATAAAACACCTGGTAACTCGTCTGGCCATACTCCCTTTGCCCCCTCAAGTCGAGTCTTGATGATTTTCAACAAATATCGGTTTGCAACTTCTGCTTATCCGTTGGCTTGTGGGTGGGAGGGTGAGAAATAATGATTCTTGATTCCAAGTTGCTCACAAAAATCTCTGAAAGGTGTGTTATCAAATTGTCGTCTATTGTCAGAAACTAGTACCCTAGGTACCCCAAACTTGCATACAATGTTTTTCCAAATGATGTTCTTGACATTCTGTGTGTAATTTTTACTAAGGGTTCAGCTTCCACCCACTTAGTGAAGTAATCAACCCCCACCACCAAAAACTTCATCTGTTTGGTTCCAATTGAAAAAGCACCCAAAATATACAATCCCTATTGTGCAAAGGGCCATGGGGCCATCATTGGGGTAAGGTACTCCGACGACTGTCTAGGGACGTTATTGAATCGTTGACATTGATTGCATACCTTGACATACGCCTTAGCATTAGCTTGAATTGTTGGCCAGTAGTGACCTGCATGGACGACCTTGTGGACGAGTGATCTAGCTCTTGAATGATTGCCACATGCTCCTTCATGAACTTCTCTTAATACATAATTTTCTTTATCTGGAGCTAAACACCTCAGGTAAGGCTGAGAAAACCCTCTTTTGTATAACACCTCGTCTATAAGGACGTACTTGGCTGATCTGATCCTTAGCTTTTTGGCCTCATCTTTTCCTTTTGGAAGCCTTCCTTCTTTTAGATAGGTGACTATTGGGGTCATCCAATTTTCTTTGCCTTTTATCTGCTGTACCTCTGGAAGATCTATGCTTGGCATGTATTGGATTTCATCAAACTCGTCCATCAATTCATTTGCTGATGCTTCTTTTGCTAAGGCGTCTGCTTTAATGTTCTCTTCCTTTAGAACTTGAATGAAACAAGCTTCCTTGAATTTCTTTATAAGGCATTTCACCTTATTAAGATATTTCCTCATTGTTCTTCCTTAACTTCATACGTTCCATTCACTTGACCCATAACCAACTAAGAGTCTCCCTGGACTAGTATTGACTCTGCCTCTAAGGACTTAGCTTAAAGGGCTTCATACTCAACTACATTGTTAGTTGTTTGATACTGTAGATGAACCTTGTGCTTCAACTTATCTCCTTCTGAAGACTGCAAAACAACTCCTATTCCTCCTGCATGTAGTGTAGACGATCCATCCACATAGACGACCCATGTTTTAACGTCTTCCATCTCGTTTAAGTCACCATAACTTGGAGTGAATTCCGCAATGAAATCTGCTAGAGCTTGAGCCTTTATTGCATTTCTTGGTTGGTACCTGATGTCAAACTCACTAAGCTTGATAGCCTATTGGATCAATCGTCCAGTAGCTTCCAACTTGTTCATCGCCTTCTTGAGTGGAAGATCTATCATAACATTGATTATGTGAGCTTAGAAGTAATGCCTTAGCTTCTTGGAAGCCGTTATTAATGCAAAAGCCAAATTTTCAATCAGCGGATATCATCCTTCTGCTCCCTTCAGTGCCTGGCTTGTATAATACACATGCTTCTGCACCTTCCCTTCTTCCCTAATCAATGTTGAACTTACCGCATGTGGGGACGCTGCTAAGTATAAATACAACTCCTCACATGATATGGATGGACTTAGCAGGGGAGTTGTGGTAAGATAGACTTTAAGATCCTAGAAGGCCTTTTGGCACTCGTCCGTCTATTCGAATGCCTTCCTGAGAACTTTGAAGAAGGGTAAACATTTATCTGTAGCTTTTGAAACAAACCTGTTCAGAGTTGCAACTCATCCAATGAGGGACTGTACTTCCTTGATATTCTTTGGTGGTTCCATGTTTAATATGGCTTGGATCTTATCTGGATTTGCTTCAATTCCCTTTTGTGAAACCATGAATCCTAGAAACTTCCCAGAAAAAACTCCGAATGCACATTTACTTGGATTGAGCTTCATTTGGTATCGTCTAAGTGTATCAAAGGCTTCCTGTAGGTCATCCAAATTTTTCTCCTTGTCCAAGCTTTTCACCAGCATATCGTCCACATACACCTCTACATTCCGTCCTATCTGTGGATGGAACATGTGATTAACTAACCTCTGATAAGTTGCCCACGCATTCTTCAAACCAAAGGGCATTACTTTATAACAAAATAAACCTTGACTGGCAATGAAAGATGTCTTCTCTTGATCTGCCTTGTCCATCTTTATCTGATTATACCCTGAGAAAGTGTCTATGAAGCTTAGCAACTAATGACCTGCTATTGAGCCCACCAACTGATCAATACGTGGCAAAGGATAACTATCCTTAGGGCAAGCTTTATTCAAATTAGTGAACTCTACATACATCCTCCACTTGCCATTTGCCTTCTTGACCATCACCACATTAGCAAACCAATCTGGGTAATAGACCTCTCAAATGAATTGCACTGTGGTTAACTTCTGGACTTCTTCCTTGATAGCATTGTCTCGCTCAGGAGCAAAGATCATTTTCTTCTAACGAATAGGCTTGGATGATGGATGCACATTCAACTAATGAGTGATAACACTTGGGTCAATTCCCAGCACATCTTCATGACTCCATGCGAAAACATCCATACTCTTCCTTAAGAACTGGACGAGGTCTTGCTTCGTCTTCTCTTTCATACTTGTTCTAATTTTGGTAAAATTCTCGGGATTACCCTCTTCTAGAGGGATGTCTTCTAGTACTTCAGTGGGTTCTACAACAACCCTTCTCTTCTCAATGCTCATTGTCTTCATGTGTTCGTCCATAGCCAACATGGCTAAATAACACTCTCTTGCTGCTAACTGATCTCCTTGCACTTGTCCTATCCCGAACTCTGTAAGGAATTTGACTGATAAGTGGTAGGTAGATGTTTCTGCCTTCCAACTATTTAAAGTTGGCCTTCCAATGATGGCGTTATAAGAAGACGAATAATCCACCACGAGAAAATTCACTTCCTTGGTTATCTGCTGTGGGTATGATCCCACTACTACAGGTAATGTAATAGTGCCTACAGGTTGCACTTTCATTCCTCCAAATCCCAACAAGGGTGAACATATTGGACGAAGATGATCTCGTCCGAGCCTCATTTGTTGGAAGGTAGGGTAATACAAGATGTCTGCTGAACTTCCGTTATCCACCAGCACCCTTCTAGTTGTATAATCCGTGATGAGTAAAGTGATGACAATCGCATCGTCATGTGGGTGATGGATTCTTTCAGCATTCTTGTCCATGAAAGTAATGGCTGGCTCGTCTGTCCCCCTCGTCCTTGGTGATCGTCCAGAGAGTTGGACATTTTGTACCACCTTGAGATATGTCTTCCTTGACTAGGAAAATTGCCCTGTTGAAGTTCCTCCTATAATAACCCTTATTTCTTTAAGTGGGGGCTGTGATGACTCTTCTACCTTTCCTTTCAACTTCTCGTTTTTATGATCTCTTCCAACGAAATGTCTTAACTTTCCTTATCTGATGAGATTCTCTATCTACTACTTTAAGTCATAGCACTCACCTGTGTAATGCCCATGATCTCTATGGAAGTGGCAATATTTGTTCTTATTGCGCTTATTAGGATCTCCCTTCATCTTCTCTGGCCATTTCAAGGATGGATCATCCTTAATTTGCATAAGTACTTAATTAAGTGGAGTATTCAAGGGCGTGTAGTGCTGACTCCTTCTTGAAGACGAACCTGCCTTCCTGTTGTCTCGATCCTTCTTCTCTCCTGTCTGGGCCTTCTTTGGATGAGGACCTTGTTCAGGATGACATGAGAGATCTGCTTCCATTCGCTTGGCTTTTCTCCTCTTCTTGGCTATGATTGTATCCTCTGCATTCATGAAGTTTTGGGTTGAATGGACGAGTTCAACCATGGTTTGAAGCTCTTGCTCATAGAGCTTATGGATGAATAAATTAGAATGAACTCCATTATGGAAGGTTGCCATAACAACTTGTTGTCCATCTCATTTACCGTCAGGGTTTTCCTGTTGAAACAAGTAAGGAAAGACTACAAGCTTTCATTTTCCCCTTGCTCTATGGTTAACAGGCTAGATCAGGAGCGTTAATGCCTTTGTCCCCAAATAAAATTGTTGACAAACAACTTTCTTAATTCTTCGAAAGAACTCACAGTGTTTGGAGGTATCTTGTTGAACCACACTTGTGCTGGCCCTTTAAGGGTGGTAGGGAAGGCCTTACACATAATCTCATCCGGAACCCTTTGGAGATGCATTGTAGTCTTGAAAGTTGTGATATGATCACACGGGTCGCGAGTTCCATCATATGAGTCCAAGGAGGCATCTTGAACTTAGAAGGCAGGGGATGACTGTTGATGGAAGCCACGAAAGGGGAATAAGTTCGATGAATTAAATCATCTACGGGATCCACCCTTCTAATGTTCTCCCTCATCTTGTCCATGGCCTTTCTCATTTGATCCATCTCCCTCTCCTTAGAGTAATCTCCTTAGTCAATTCTTGGTTCTGACGGGTTAATTCTGCCACGGTGGCTGCCATGGATTGTACTTGTTGTATGGAAGATGGTTGCATGATAGGTGTTGACTGGCGATCACGGTTAGGATAACTAGAAGCATTCCCACTTTCTTGGTGGCCTAGACTAGTAGCCATTGATCTTATCCGAACCATGCAGCCTTTTGTCAAAGAAAGATAAATTGCAAAATGCAAGTTTAATCGTTCCCCACAAACGGCGCCAACTGATGATGTAAAGAAAATCAGTGGACTGGATGCTCGGGGCTTCAATGGGCTAGTGGTTGCTTAAAAGGCCAAAAAGAAAGAAAAACAAGATCAAAGGTGATCGAGGTGAACTGGCGAAGAACCCTTCAATGCTTAAGTTAGTTTTTCTCTTTAGAACTCAAAAATTCCAACTTTTTGGGGTAGTGGAAACTTACTTTCGTTGATGTGGATGAGTCTTTATGTAGTGAGCCTTGGAGTGGTTACTCGATTGGTAACTTCCTCAAACCATACAGAAGTTACAAGGTTCAGACACAAATTCTACAACTGCTATAGAAGTTAGAAGATTTAATCTTATCTTCTATAACTGCCATTGGAAGTTGAGAGTTTAGTGAGAAGTTTGCTTATACTCCAAAACAGTAGAACGTAGTTCAAAATATAAGGTTTTATGTATAAATTCATTCTGAAGATATTCCAAGTGTCGAAGGGTCGTCCATCTGCTTCTATGTCTAGACGACCTTCCTTAATTTGGACGGCCTCCTTATACTGGACAACATTATATATTAGGACAACCTATGAATGATACAATGGACAAACTGGAGCAGGCCCAATCGTCGTGGTTTCCTATGTTCTCTGGACGACAACTCAAGGACCAGTTGTACTTGTCTTTTCCCCATCAATATATATATATATATATATATATGATTTAGAATCTAATTGGATCTAGACTCTTTCGGTTTTTGTACCAAATAATTCACCTGCTACAAAAATTAAAATATTAGATGGGATATGTGGTGCAAAATTGAACTACAATTAAAATTCAATTTAGAATCTAATTGATTTTAGACTCTTTGATTTTTGCACATAATAATTCACTTGACACACAAATTTAAAAATTAGATGAGACACGTGGCACAAAATTAGACTCCAATTTAGAATTTAATTAAATTTTCTCTTAGTTTTGACTATATAAATATATGTATGTATAGCTACCTACCAGCACTCTATTTAAAATTACATGTTGATTATGAAATCACAGTCCCATATATGGCCCTTTTTTAGGAGCCACTATCTCATCACAAAAACTGTAAGTTCGTTTAGACCCCTTTAAACCCAACAGATTAACCTAGAGAATTAGCCAAGTGATTAACTTAGATAATTTAAATAGATCTAGGTTATAACAAATAAATCAAATCATGTAAAAGTGTGGAATAATAAATAACACATGATATGATGACCCAGGAAACCACACCGGTAAAAACCTGGGGAGGACTTAACCTAGCTATCCTCAAGGTAAACCGAATTCACTACAAAAGAATCGAAGTTTACACAATAAGACTTAGACCACTAACATCCTATTGCTACCCAGTGTAGGAAACTTACTACCACGACCCCATGATAGCTCCGAGATCCACGGACTCCTTCTTTCTTGAATTCTTCAGCAATTCACAATTGCACTTGCTTGTATATCTTTGAAGCTCTTTGATTTTGCAACTGTATAATTTACCAAGCTCTTGACATAAATCTTAAGTTTGGAAACCCTAAGTGTATGTGAAGGTAAACACCTCTAGATCTCACAATGAGATTCACAAACACAGCAAAACAGAACTCTAAAAACGTGGCTAGGGTTTTCCCTTATATACTTACGGCAAAACATAAAACCCTATACATTAAATGGGCTAGGGCTGAGTTGGAAAATTCTGCAGAAAAATAATCTGCACGACTTTCGATCGATCGAGTCAAGCAGAAAGTGAACAGCGAATTCTGCAGTCAACTCGATTCCAACTTTACATAAAAAGCCATACTTTGAGCAAGTCTAAGACACAACTTAAAGAATGTTTTGATCATGGTTTGCCAACATTACATATAGAAGTTCTAATACATTAGTTCCTAATTCTTAGAACCTAACAAAAACTATCTCATAAAAAAAAAAAAAAGTTAGTATATTGCAATGTATTTGGAATGGTGAGTCCATCGGTATTTGGAAATCAATGTTTTTTTTTTTTTTTTTAAACCTTAAATTGGACACGTGGCCCAAAATTAGACAACAATTGGAATCCAATTTAGAATCTAATTCGATTTTCTCCCAGTTTTGGCTTTAATTATATATATAAACTGGTTATTGGCCTGTGCGTTGCACGATTTTTTTTGGTATAATCTTTTTTGGTAAATATTATGATTGGAGAACATTTTTTTTTTTGAGAAAAAAAATTCTTTCATTTTTATGTAGTGTTTTAAAAATTACAATGAAGGGTTTTATGATAAATTTTGTTAATTTTATGAAATACATTTATATAAATAAAACTCATAAAATGCATAAGATATATGTAAAGGTATAATTCATGACTATGCATGAAAGTTATTGTATTTTTTTTTTTTAATTTCTATTAGCTAGATCACATTTCTTAAATAAATTGAACAACCATTTCATCACCTCGTTATGCACGTAATCTTTGGAATGTTGATAGTTAGTGCATGATTGCTTGATAAACAATATTTAGCAAAAAATATTTTAATTCTATTTAAGAAATTTTTTGTGCAATTTTTATTTTCATGTCCATTTTTTTTTAATCTAATAGATTTAATTTTTCACGTTAGTTTAATTGCATAGTATTGTGTTTATACTATTTTTCTTAACTATAATTGATAATTCACAAAATGAGTAAACAACTTATTGAGTATTGCAAAAGATACAAATAAGAACTTTAACATGAGCATGAACATGAAGGGAGATTTCTATTCATTTTCTTGAAGAAAAAATATACTTACAGAAAATTCCAAACTTTATTAGGTAAAGAAGAATCAAAGTTATAGATAGCAAAATCAATAAACCAAAAATTTTAAGAGCCTAAGAGGAGCCATTACTCATTTGAAACAATCCAAAATACTCAATGACTAAAAAAAAAAACCATCCACTCCACACTTCCATTGCAACTGCTTTAGCTCAAGGAAAACAATATATATATATATATATATATATATATATATATCTCTATATCTTTTTTTTTTAATTTAGAAATAATTATAATATGCTGCTAATCCTGTAACTTGAACCTTTTTTCCCTGACTCCTGCAATTTGAACCTTTCTCCCCTTAAACCCCAAACACTTTGTGTATGGGGAGGTGCTAATTCAACTACATGGCCCTCGACATATATATATATATATATATCGCATTTAATAAATATAGAACTTCCTTTAAAAAAAATTAATATGTTTATCATAATTAAGGGAAATCCTAATGGGTACTTCACTTGAGCATATGTGAAAAAGGCAGATACATATCACAAATGGTAAAGGAGAAAGAAAAAGTTGCTAATCCCTTTTAATATGGTTAATTGATTTGCCTCAATCAATCGCCCAAACAACATATCTTGCACGCACAAAAGTCCAATTTGAATGCGTCTTGAAACTTCATTAGCAGGGTACGTCTCATCTAGTAACGGGTCGACTATTTTCACGGAATTGTCTTCTCTCCATAGGTCCCAAACCTGAGACAAGATATTAATCATATTAGGCTCAACAATATAGGCTTAATTTTGCAGTCATTATTTGCACATGTACTTACATGTCCAATCAAATTTGAGGAAGGGCCATCATGATGGTAAGTACTATTCTTTTTCCCAGTAATTATCTCCAATAGCAATACCCCAAGTCTCGCCAAGTGGCGCTCTAACTTTGCATTTAGCCTTTTTTTACCTCTTTCATTAAGTTTGTCTATATTAATATGTGTGGTGATGGTCCCAAGCGTTTTCACTTTTCATTTTTCTATTAAAAAGTGAGAATACACAATTTGTCCCATTCGCCAATATTTAATACTTTTTTTTTTCCCTTTTTTGATGAAGTTTCATACTTTTCTCACAACCCATAATTTTGAGAAAATTTTGTGCTCTAGAAATTTTCTTAGCACAATCCTTCAGACTGTCCCATTATTTTTTCAAAGAAGACCTTTCTTTTGAAGAAATTGTTTAATGCAATCCTCTCTCTTCTTCCTTTTCCCTTCCCTGACTTTTTCCTCCCTTGTTTCCTTTTCATCTCCCTTATAACCAAATAGGATATTAGTTTCCAAATTCAGCTAAAAAAAAAGTGTTCTGAGGATATTAATAAAAAGAGTTTGAATTTGGTAGGAACGGGGTGTAAAATTCATATTTTACACCATCCAATAAGAGATGTCACATCAGCTTTTACTTAAAACTCAATACATTATACCACAATTAATAACATCTTAATAAACTCTCAATTTGGTTGAATTTTTAGATGAGTATTATAATTGATTGAGTGTGGTTGTTCTTATTTTTTAATACGTGATAAGATGATGTGGCATATTGGGCTTGAAGGGTGTGAAACTTAGGTTTTAAACCACATCCTTATAGAATTTAATCTTTAATAAAAATATGTAAAAAAAAAACATGTTTAATTACCGTTTTAGTCTTTAACACTAGTACAGTTGTAATATGTATCAAAATGGTTTTTAACATCTTAAACGTGTCAATTTTGTTTCTAAACTTTTGGTATTCAAAATAATTCTTATTATTAAGCGGCACATGAAAAGAATTGATGTATCTAACATTAATATCAAAATAATATTTTTATGCCATCTAAGCTATCCTTTGAATTATCACGTGTCCTTAATTAGAAAATAAAATAAAATATTTGAAAATATTCTTTTCCTCTGCTTTCATGGCAACCAAATGGGGTTTAAGTCTTGACTTTTTAGTTAAAGTGCTCATGAACATCATCTAAAAAACATACTGTTTACCTAATTTTAATATGAAAATTTTTGTTAAAAAAAAAAGCCAAATGTCAATTTTTTACATTATCATTTTTTAAGAAGTTAAAGTTACTACCAATTATATTATAAAAATCCTGTAAACTAACATGGTAATGAATATAATTAGTATCATGTCAACAAGGTAATAAATCAATTTCCTAATTATTTTTCTATTTTGTGTTTAAAAATTGATACATTCATTAATAAAAGTAGTGTGTAACCTCGAGCATATACACATGTAAATTAAAAAAAAATCACAATTATGTGTGACTGTGTGTGTGTGTGTGTATATATATGATTTAAAATATAATTGGATCTAGAGTCTTCGGTTTTTGTACCGAATAATTCACTTGCTACAAAAATTAAAATATTAGATGGGATACATGGTGCAAAATTGAACTCTTATTAAAATTCAATTTAGAATCTATTGATTTTAGACTCTTTGATTTTTGCACCTAATAATTCACTTGACACAAAAAATTAAAAATTAGACGAGACACATGGAGCAAAATTAGACTCAAATTTAGAATTTAATTAAATTTTCTCTCAGTTTTGGCTATATATATATGTATGTATGTATAGCTACCTACCATCACTCTATTTAAAATTACATGTTGTTCATGAAATCACAGTCTCATATATGGCCCTTTTTTAGGAGCCACTATCTCATCACAAAACTATCTCATAAAAAAAAAAGTCAATATATTGCAATGTATTTGGAATGGTGAGTCCATTGGTATTTGGAAATCAATTTAAAAAAAAAAAAAAAAAAAAAAACCTTAAATTGGACACATGGCGCAAAATTAAACAACAATTAGAATCCAATTTAGAATCTAATTGGATTTTCTCTTAGTTTTAGCTTTAATTATATATATATATATATATATATATATATATATATATATATATATATATATATACATACTGGTTATTGGCTTGTGTGTTGCACGATTTTTTTTTTGGTATGATCTTTTTTGGTAAATATTGTGACTGGAGAACATTTTTTTGGGAAAAAAACTTCTTTCATTTTTATGTAGTGATTTTAAAAAGTACAATGAAGGGTTTTATAATAAATTTTGTTAATTTTATGAAATACATTTATATAAAATAAAACTCATAAAATGCATAAGATATATGTAAAGGTATAATTCATGACTATGCATGAAAGTTATTGTAGCTAAACTTTGTCAAATTTTTTTTTTTTTTTTTAATTTCTATTAGCTAGATCACAATGCTTAAATAAACAGAACAACCATTTCAATACCCCATTATGCACGTAATGTTTGGAATCTTGTTATTTAGTACATGATTGCTTGATAAACATTATTTTAATTCTATTTAAGAAATTTTTTGTGCAATTTTCATTTTCATGTCCATTATTTTAATCTAATAGATTTAACTTTTCACATTATTTTAATTGAATAGTATTGTGTTTATACTTTTTTTCTTAACTACAATTGATAAGTCACAATATGAGTAATCAACTTATTGAGTATTGCAAAAGATACAAATATGAACATTACATGAGCATGAACATTAAGGGAGATTTTTATTCATTTTCTTGACGAAAAAATGTACTTACGGAAAATTCCAAACTTTGATAGGTAAAGAAGAATCAAAGTTATAGATAGCAAAATCAATAAACCAAAAATTTTAGGAGCCTAAGAGGAGCCATTACTCATTTGAAACAATCCAAAATACTTAAGGTCTAAAAAAAAAGCCACCCACTCCACACTTCCATCGCAACTGCTTTAGCTCAAGGAAAACAATATATATCTCTATATCATTTTTCTTTTTAGAAACAATTACAATATGCTGCTAATCCCGCAACTTGAACCTTTTTTCCCTGACTCCTGCAATTTGAACCTTTTCTCCCTCAAACCCTAGACACTTTGTGTGTGGGGAGGTGCCAATTTAGCTACATGGCCCTCGACATATATATATATATATATATATATATATATATATCTCATTTAATAAATATAGAACTTCCTTTTAAAAAAAATTAATATGTTTATCATAATTAAGGGAAATCCTAATTGGTACTTCACTTGAGCATATGTGAAAAAGGCATATACATACCACAAATGGTAAAGGAGAAAGAAAAAACTGCTAATCCCTTTTAATATGGTTAATTGCTTTGCCTCAATTAGTCGCCCAAACAACATACTGCTTATTCATACCATAACCATAAATGACAATGCAGCATTAGCCATCTGTAATTACTAATCTGAAAGTACAAATTTCTTTAATAGCACTACCTTCGTTTCTTTTAACTAATATGTCTTTATTGAATCAAAATTAAACCACAAAAATTATATAAAAATCACCAAATTAGAGTTTAAAATTATAATTAAATTTTTAAAAGAAATCTAGGCACAATTGCACAAAAATTCCATGTACTAAGTCACACTTAGGAATATTGGACCCTTTTTCCTTTGTATAAATAGGGAGGTCCCAATGGGATGAGGGAGCTAACAAGTTTCTCTCCAAAACAATTATTGTAGGAATACAAAAGTTTTCCATTGTATACATTTCACAATCAAAGAACATGACTTGCCAACTAATCAAACTAGAGTTTTTAGTACCTATAGCAATTTCACAACATCAAGAACAAACCCCAGTGTATTCATTGTCCAATTCCATAGTCTCCTATTGCATCAAATGAGTGTTTAATTTTTCTCACAAAGTATTGAATAGTAAAGCTTCTGGGCCATAGTTTCAATTACAACTCTCAATCATGTTGGACTTGGATGACACCTATCAACAACGTATCGTTATGAGATGCAGAAAAAATTTGGAGTGTACACAACGTTTAGTGTGGATGGGAAGAAATTTCATCCTATTGCAATTAGTTAGGTTAGTAAGGGGCCTATTCCAATTTAATGATCCTGGAATTTTGTATACAAGTAATAATCAAGGAAACTTCTGCCTAAAATAAGTCGGACTTTTGGCAAGAGAGGAAATTGATGTCTAGACAAATCAAGCTAAGGCCGACCAAAATGGACCATATTCTTAATTTCTTATCTCTATTTGTTCCATGTTCAAGACTTACAATCAATGCTTGGCATATAAAAGTTGAACATCTTATCTAAAGTCCATCCTTTGAAAGCTTGAGAAAAAATTCATTTAAACCAACACAATATATAAATTATAAAGGAATCAAAGAAAAATTGTCAAAAATAATGAAAATTTAATCTATGCTTAAATTCTTATAAGGATGAACACAATGGCAATATCCTTTTATATATATATATATATATATAAAAATCTATGCTTATTTTGTACGTATGATAAAGTCCTATCTCAAAGTTTTTTGAGACTCATGTTAATTAGTGATTAGGAGTTATAAAGGAATAATCATCAATATAATATATATATATATATATATATATATATATATATATATATATAAGTAGAGATCTCATGCGGGAGTACATGAGGTCTTGCCAAGTGAAGTTCTAATTTTGCATTTAGCATTTTTTTACCTTTGTCATTAAGATTTTTTTACTATTACTCAAAAGTTTACATTAACTTATTTTACTATTATCTTATTAGTCTCTCGTTAATTGCCTAAGCTTACATCACACATTTCTCTCTTTTTCATGTCTTTTAGTATTCCCACCATTTTAATATTTTAAAAAAAGCAAAAAAAAAATAATAATTAAGAACTAATAGTAATAAGTAACCAGATAAGGCCTTGGAGGGAGATAGAGAGACACAAAAATGTTGTGGATTGTTAAATAAAACGCATTATTTCACTTCAAAATCAAAAAGCATTGTTTCACTATAAGACCTGAGGTTGACAAAATATTTGATAGAGAGAGAGAGAGAGAGAGAGAAATCTGAGGGGCCACTGCCTCCGTCATATTGGCCTCCCACCACCATCAAGACGCCGAAACCCCTACGGGTATTTTTTTTTTCTTTTTAAATGAGGGGATTAAATATGATTTAGGTTTGGGTAATTTGGTTGGATAATTTTTGTTTGGGTATATAAGTAGAAAGAATATTTGGTACACAATGTAAAGCCATATTCTACCATGGTTTTAAATCATATATAAGACACATGCATACACACTTGCCTACACCATGTTTTAATGTCACACAATCAATGGGTGGATGACAGTCAGAGAGTTGGACATACTTTTATTTCATAGTACTCCCTCCATCCCAGTTTGTTTGTCCTCTATTCCATTTAGGATATCCGAAAATATTGTCCTGTTTCTAAAAATAAAATTAATTAATTTACTAATGTTCGTATTATACCCCTACTTTATTTTAAAAACTATTTGATAATAAAACTTACAAATATTTAAAAAATCAATCTAATTGGGGCACCTTTTTAGTTGCCTTATTAAGAATAACTCTTTTTTAAAAAAAGCTGATAAACTTATTTAAGGATAGTTTTGTAAACTTATACATTTTTTAAGGCAGATAAGACAATAAATAATGTTCCCTTAAAAAGTTTGACTTTTCAAACAGGACAAACAAATTGAGACGGACAGAGTAATTTTCATGATTCCGTTACTCTTTTGCATTTATTTTTGGTTTCATGATTAAAAAAAAAAAAAAACTTACCTTGAGAAGGCTTTAAATATGCAGTGAAACAACAATTATAAATTGTACACGCATAACCATTATAAGTATTCAGTTCAAGGAATGAGTAAAAAAAAAATTTTTTGGAGGAATATTGTAGAATAAAAGTTGTTACAAAATGTCTCTCTCTCAGAGACCTCATGCGAGAGTGCATGAGGTCCTGCCAAGTGGCACTATAATTTTGAATTTAGCATTTTTTTACATCTTTCATTAAGCTTTTTTTTTATTATTATTGTTACCCAAAATTTCAAATTATCTTATTTTATTGTTATCTCATTAATATCTCATTAATTGCCTAAGCTTACACCACACTTTTCGCTATTCTTCATGTCTTTTAGCATATCCATTATTTTAGTATTTAAAAAAAAAACAAAAAAAAAAAAAAGTAAGGGCTAATAGTAATAACTAACAAGATGAGACTCTAGAGAGAGATAGAGAAACACAAAAATGTTGTGGATTGTTAAATAAAAGGCACTATTTCACTAGATATTACCAAAATAAAAGACTTGAGACTAACAAAACATTTGAAAGAGAGAGAATGAGGAATCTGAGGGGTTACCACCTCCATAATACTGGCCTCCCACCACTATCAAGACACCTAAAACCCTACAGGTAACTTTTTTTCTTTTTAAATTAAGGGCTTAAATATGATTTAGGTTTAGGTAATTGGTTAGTTAGTTTTTGTTTTGGGTATATAAGTAGAGAGAATATTTGGTGCGCAATGTAAAGTCATATTCTACTATTGTTTAATTTTAAATCATCTATAAGACATATGCATATACACTTGCTCACACCATGTCTTAATGTCGCACTATTGATGAGTGGAAGACAATAAGAGAGTTGAGTATACTTATATTTCATAGTATGAAATATGTGAACACAACACAAATTAGTTGATTTTCATGGTCTCGTTACTCTTTTGCATTTATTTTTGGTTTCATGATTTAAAAATAATAATAATCTTACCTTAAGAAGGCTACAGATATGTAGCGAAGCTACTAAACCAATTTTTAATATCTCAAAATATATATATTTCTTTACTCTAATTTAGTTTACTTTTTCTTTATAATTTATTTACAACATTAGTCAAAACTGTTTTACATAAAATATCACAAAATTATCCGTGCATTGCACAAGCAACTTATTTGTCATATATAGTTTCGTTAAACCATCCCAAAAAATATTAAAATTCTCTCAATGGATCTTCTCTTTTTCTTAAAATTTTTACAAGCCTATCCCCATTTCACCAATAAAATAAAATAAAATAAAATTGGTAAACCTATAAGCAGCAAGTTGACAAATTGAAATTGTTTAAAATTTGTAGATGTCTAACATAATAAGATTTTCTACAATTATATTCATCACTTGTGTCCTGCTATATAACATTAATTTGGTCCATATGATGCTGATGTTGTGAAAACTAGTTTGAGCTTTTTTTTTTTTTTCCTTTTTTTTTTTTTTTTAGTTGAACTTCAAGGAGAGAATTACACACTCTCAATAAGGCACCTTCACAAATATAAGTGACCACAAAAGTAGAATTGGGCCAAATTTAAGCGAAAATGAGGAAATGATTACAATTTTTTGTCACCCATTTTTTCACACTTCTCCTTGCTGTACAAGAGGATCTACCATCAAAGTTAAAAACTATTGTTCTAACATATTTTGTAATATTGTCTTGGTTGAAGTGTTCTTTAAGTTAAAAATACTAGCCATACCCAAGCATTTCAATAGGCTTGGTACAATTCATAAATACAATGGTTCCTTTTTGAGTAAAACACCCTGAAATACAAATTAAATTCCAGTGTTATGCATTCAGCGTTCCTCTTTTAAATCTTCATGGTTAAACTTAGTAAATTTCACACCAAAAGAAAAGATCTTTGTAACTTTGGACATCTTGTTCTGAAAACCAATGAAGTTATCTCCACAAAACATATATACATAGTTACCTTTTTGTATATTAATTTCAGAAACCACTTGAAAGAAAAAGCTAAAGGAGATGGTAGTGATTTCACCACAAATTTTGGACAATAACAGTTTGTGTAATATTATATATTATCTTCTTTTTTGTAATAATTTTACAGTGCATACATTACGTTCAATTGTTCATACAAAAAAAAAAAAATAGTAATGTAGAGTAGACTTAGAGTAACTCGATCCTATGTTATAATGGAATATTTATACACTTGCTTCAAATAGTTTGGGGTTTTAACGACCGTCAATTTTAGTAAGTGTTATTTCATTTATAGAATTAGATGCTGCACTAGTTGATCTGTCTGTACTATTGTAAGTACCCTTCAAAATAAATGCAGGTCGTTTTGGAGAAGGAAGAGGAGTGTCATTACCCAACATGAAAACAACAGTTGATATGGTTGGCCGTTCTGTTGCATGTTCTTGCACGCACAAAAGTCCAATTTGAATGCATCTTGAAACTTCATTAGTAGGGTATGTCTCATCTAGTAGCGGGTCGACTATTTTCATGGAATTGTCTTCTCTCCATAAGTCCCAAACCTGAGACAAGATATTAATCATATTAGGCTCAACAATATAGGCTTAATTTTGCAGTCATTGTTTGCACGTGTACTTACATGTCCAATCAAATTTGAGGAAGGGCCATCATGATGGTAAGTACTATTCCTTTTCCCAGCAATGATCTCTAGTAGCAACACCCCAAAGCTATATACATCAGACTTTATTGAAAAAAGTCCTTGCATTGCATATTCAGGTGGCATATAACCACTGTCACAGCACAATGAAAAGGAAGATATTGAACCTCAACATAAAATGATCGAAGATAGCCCTTTGGGCATTAACATACTCGTAAAATTTGAAGTATCACAGTATGAAAGCAAATTATAAAGATATCCTTAGTATTTTTTTTTCTTACATAGGCCTGTAGTTTGTACTATCCTTTGATGTAAAAATGGTAGTCAAGTAATCAGTTAAAAAAGTATATCTTTGTTTTCTAGCATACTTACTATGTTCCAACGATGCAATTTGTATTAGCTTCAATTTGGTCCCCTCCAACAATTCTAGCCAAACCAAAATCTGAAATTTTTGGATTCAATGCCTTGTCAAGTAGAACATTGCTTGCCTTTAAATCTCTATGGATAATTCTTAATCTTGAGTCCTGATGAAGATATAAGATCCCTCGTCCAATTCCACAAATAATCTCAAACCGCTTTTCCCAATCTAAACATGACCTCTTTGTTTCATCTAAATGAAGAAATGAGAACTTGGATTAGATTATATTACATTCGTGCTTTCTTACTTACGTATAAATCTTGCTATTTGGAACTGATATGTTTGTAATGGGAGGATCGTTTTCTAGTGATGATGAGTGAGGTTAATGTGAAAAAGAAGACATACCAAAAATGAAAGAGTCCAAACTTTTATTTGGCAAGTACTCATAGATCAACATCCTCTCTTCTTTGTGAATGCAACAACCAAAAATTCTCACAAGGTTTCTATGTTGGAGTTTAGCAATTAGTGCAACTTCTGTTTTGAATTGTTCTCTTCCCTGTCTAGAGCATTTTGATAGTCTTTTTACCGCTATTTCCATTCCATTTTGTAGCAAACCCTGCAATTAAAGTCCAAATATCATTGCCATAGTGCACAATTGTTGAAAGAAACTCAACTTGGTGAATTATTTGGGGAAGCCCAATTGCACACAACAAAATCGTACTCAATGAGTACCTATTAACATTTGTGATGGAATTTATGATGCATAAACACACTTAAAATGAGATAACGCAAATTTTGGGACTCGTTTAATGAGGCTACCTTATAAACTGGGCCAAAACCACCTTGGCCAAGCTTGTTAGCAATAGAGAAGTTAGCTGTAGCAGCAATAATGGTACTTAGATTAAATAATGGCAAATTTGAATTTCTTCTAGTTCCATCGAGGTTCCTTCTACTTGGAGAGTCTTCGAAGTATGGTAAAGTGGAGTCAACATTATCTAAATATGTGCTATGCCTCGTCTCTGTCATAAAACAAGTAATTAATATTGCTAGTAACCATTTTCGTCCAATTAGGAATTCTCACACAAAAGCCTAATTTAATAAATCTATGAAACACACTAAAATAAAAGAATGAAACAGGGGAAAATGAGAGGAAAAATTGAATTTTACAATTTTCTATTTATCATTGGCAGGAAATTCCATTTGGTTAAAATGCACTTTCTAAGAGGTAAGTGCTTATGGGTGATGAAAGTTCTTCAGCCCTACTGATGGGGCTGGAGAAAATCTTAAAATATCAGGGAATTATTTGGGCCATTCATCATGCTTTTAGTTGGAAGGGTGATAAAATTATCCATGTGGCATGATAATTGACACCCAGAAGGTGTTTTGATCCCTAACTTTGTCCAAAAGGGGGTGTATGATACTGCAATTTTTGAATTTACAAAAGTATCCAATATTCTGAAAGAAATGCAGTAGCCTTGGAAACCTATCAGATCAAAAGATACTACCCTACAAGATTATTTTCATCATTTAAAATTAGCCAAGACAACTTAGCGTACCTGATTTCATCTAAATATGGAAAAGTCACATGAATTTCAACCTGGAGTGAAATAAGAAACAAGATGGATACAGCTGAATGATGGGAAGTGGTATGGTCTAAAGCAGTTGCTTTTAAGCATTCCTTAATGCTTTAGCTTTGTCTGGCAGTGAAGGTCAAATTGCAATTCAGAGTAGAATTAAATAAGAAACATGTATGTCTCAATGAATGGTAGAAACTAGTATGGTCTAAAGCAGCTTTTCCCAACAAGTCCTTCATATCTTGGCCAGCAGTGAAGGACAAGTTTCCCTCCCAAGAAAGGCTTGTAAAATGGGGTACAATGGTGCTCATGTATGTTTTCTGTAGAAGTCAAAAGGGATTTTTGATCATGTCATCTTCAAGATCGAGTGTTCTTTCTTTTATATTTGACATTTGGGTATGGTAGACATAAGAATATGCAAATGGAATGAGCTAATGCATTTATTCATAGGCTAAATGGCAAGAAATTTAAGAATAGCATTTGAAAAATTTCCTTGGCCGCTTCAGTATACCATCTTTGAATCCGAAGAAATGATTATGAGTATAATAACAAAATATATCCAGTTCTTTTTCATTTTTTCTTTTATCAACTTCTACGCTTGAAAAATATATCAAGTTCCATTCCACTTTATTCAATTTTATTTCATGATTTACGTATTTTACCTATTCTTTTATAAACTCTAAAACATAGTGTTGGAGTAATCTTGGGAGCATTTGTTCATTGGCCTTAGAAGTATAAAAATAGGTTTAAAAAAATTGTTCTAAACTTCCTTACCTTTCTTCTTCTTTAGTACTAAACAATACACAATTGAGACTATAAGAAGAAACATTACAGCAACAGAAACTCCCAGAATTGCCAGCATCCTCTTTTTCGGAGTAACACCATTTTTCTTAGCATATTGAGCTGAGTAAAAAAAAAATTATTCAAATGACATCATAAATTTCAGAAGTTGATTGAACATAAATATTTATTGATGCAGTTTTATAGGAAAATGAGAGTAGGGATGAAACAATGGGTTTAAGGAAAATATGTGATTTTATTATTTTATTTTTTAAATGGAGAAAATGCGTTTCTCATTTTGAGGTCCAACATATCAAAAGAACAAAACAAAAAGACAAACATGTTCTCACAACAATGTCATGTCCATATGTGATTCTCTTTTTTGAGGCTGAAAACATGTTAAAAGAAGAAACGAAAAACAAAATTTGCAAACCTATTTTTGTAACAACAATGTCAAACACCAAGAGAGTATTTCTTATTAATATAAGTAGAATCACAGTTCAAATTCTCACTCTCCTACTATTGTAACTATATAAAAATAAAATAAAACAAGTATTATATAGTAGGACCTACTACGAGTGATGAATATAATTGCAGAAATCTTGTGTTGTTAACGGTATACAACTCTTAAATAATTTCGACTTCTCCACACATCATTTGAGTTTTGAATTATATGAAATAGATAAGGCAGCATTGCGAAAATTTTGATATTTTTAGATAATTTAATAAAACCATATATAATTTCTTTCCCATATGGAATGTAATACTCATTTAGATTTGTAATATGAAATAGATCTATTTTAAATAGAGAAAATCATTTTTCAATAGTATGACCTAAATCAACTTTAAGGCTAGTACCATAGAAGGTTAGTACCATAGGGCAAATTAGATGTTGAACTAGTATTTTGCATAAATTTTAGACTAATATAATACAATAGACATGAACTTTGACTAACACTCTATTTGTTTTGAAGTAAAATAAATAAAATTTTCAGGTATTTAGTATCACAAATAAATATTTTCAAGCAAACAAACAAAATCAGTAGCCGAGTCACTAGAATTGCTGGTGTAGGAGGTCTAGTGACCAGACTGTCGTAATTGTAGCTTGAACAATGTCTTCTACAACCGGACAGGGGGCAACTGCTGCCAGAGCGATGTCTTCGGCCACCAGAATGGTGGCTTCGGTTATCAAATCTCTAGCAAATAGCTTTAGTGAATGGATCACCAGCATAAGTTGCCAGAGTGATGGCTCTAACCACTGGACTACTGACGTCATTTGCCTAGCTCACCGAACTAGTGACCCAACCACCAAATGTAGTGAAAAAAGTCACTGCATATTTTCATAAAATGGTTTTCCAAATTTTTAAAGAAAAAAGATTTAAAAGTACCTAATACATCCGCATCCACACGTATGTATAAATCTTGTCCTCCGTCAGGAAATGTTCTTGTGTCCACCAAGTCCCCATGCCATGTCAAGCAACCAATCCCTCCCTCACTCTCATTTGCACTTGCGTAAGCCATACAAGAACAATTCCTCAAACACATTTGCTCACACTCTTTCATACTCAAACTCATGTCCGCATGTGCTATTGAAGTATCCGGCACATTCATATGTGCTAACTTCACGAACCCTTCTCCGTTGTTGCACATGGACACTCCTTGCTTTTCCCTCAAGCAATCATGAGATGACTTGTGTTCAAATCCAGGAAAGCACTTGCACTCAAAAATGGCCGCAATATTATGTGGGTCACAATAACTATTTGGACCACAATTCAAAAAATTATCGCACAACTCTTGTGGGGCGGACCAATATTCAACCCATGTAGTCTCCTGCCATAAGGACTGTTGCACAATTCCTGATTCTTCCACCACCATTTTAATGGGAAAATTTGGAAGTATACTGTACATAATGGTGCTTTCATCTTGATTATTCACAATGCTAACTTTTAAGTAATTTGATGCGATTTCAGGTATACCACTCCATGTTTGGCCAGTCCAAGATCCCAAACGAAATAATAGAATCTGACCCATGTATAAGCTCAACTGAGGATACCCAGTTGGAACCCATTGAAATGAATAGTTGCCAATTCCTGGGTCATCTTTGGATTTCCAAGATGTTAGGAACCGGTTCAACCCGGTCTGCCGATCCAGCCCAAGTTTCATCAACGGAAGTAGAGTATTGGTGGGATAATCAAAACTTTGCCATGTAACACGTTGGCTGTCTTGCTGAACCAAAACCAGATTTCCTATATCTAAGAGCTTAGCCATAGAATTATTTGTGGATGAGACAGAAATAGAAACAATGGTGGACCAAATATGAGTGGTTTGGTTTTGGCTATGGAGTACAAGGTTTCCCTTACCGTTGATGGAGAGGACTCCGGAGGTATCATTGAGAGGAGCATCTCTGTTTGCAACCCACACAACTGTTTTTTCGGCGATTTGGTTAAACCAAATTCCAACGTAGCGGTGACTGGAACTACCGGGGTTGAAAAACCCAAGTGCAAAGGTTTCTCGGTTTGAGAGTAGACGTTGACCATCCTTAAGGGGTTGGTCTGGAGTTATGGTGTCAAGGGAAGTGCAGATTGGGCAAACAAGAAGAAGGGAGAGAAGAAGCAATAATTTATTCCCTTTAGCTGGATTCATCATTTTTTCTAATGAAGAGTACTGTAATAGGACTTGTGGTTGACTGGCTAGTAGAGACTATAGAGAACTTGATACTTAATAGCCATATAAAAAAATCAGTTGTTCTTTTTTTAAAAATAAAATTAAATGAGATATTCGACATATGAAAGCTATCGTCCACTTGTCAAGGACCCACACACTTAATCACGTTTACCTTGAAAACCCATTCACATTAAAGTCATGCTATGGACGCATAAAAATGCACAATTTTGGCCACAACTTGCCACATGGCAAGTTGTGAGTGGTGGAAGTGTGTCCCCACATGGCCCACAATCACACATCTACCAATCACGACTCGCCACGTGACGAGTTGTAGCATAAAGTTATGCATCTTTATATATTCATAGTATTAATCGGTGAAAGATACTTGACAAAACCTCCGGTCTTCTTTGGCAACTTTAATTTAAGTCTACGTAAACAATTTTTGACCCTAGAACTCGGATGTACATTGACTAATGAAGAAAAATTATTGGGTTTATTTATTTATTTATTTTTGAACAAGATAGAAATTCTACTTTAGTCTAATCTAAGTGTATATGTGTGAAACTCTCTCTTGAAAACTTGAACTTTGTCTCTTGCCCCCCACACCTTACAAATATTTATAATTGTGGAATGACCATTCACCCTACAAACGTTTATAATTGTGGAGTGACCATTGTGCTAAGGGTGCGCAGTGGTAATTATTATGTTCTTTAAATAGTGATTGTTTATTGCTAACAGTCGGGGGAGGCGCCAAATGTGACCACCCTGACTTGAATTTTTTTTTTTTAAATACCTTAAAAAAATTGAATTTTAAATTAATATAGGTTGTTGACCGCTTAAAAAAAAAAAAAACTTGACCACTCTAAAAAAACTTCAACACCTTAAATAACAATTTGAGACCATTAAAAATTAAATTCAACTTCTCCAAAATTTTGGTTTGTTGAATATTGAACAAAAAAATTGCGAGAAATGCTGTGTTCACAACATTTTCGCAATAAATCCTGAGTAGCAGGTTGTTACTTGTGGACAAAAAAATAATTTCAATGATATGTTCAATTTAGAACTAGCTAGAAAAAACTTACCACTTAGACTTTGTTGTGTGAGTGTTGTAAAAATGTTTTGAACATAGCACTTTTAAAAATTGCCCAAACAAAAAAATTAGCCTAAAATCCCAAATCAAACATTTAATTGTGATTTTTTAAATTGTGTTTTCAAATGGCATATTTTAAAACTGCTATTTTGTTTTTTTTTTCAAAAAAATGCACACTTTTCAAATAGCTAGTCTATTAGTGCTTGCTTCAGTCTTTAGTTGAATTTGTTGGATTTATGTGATACATTTTTTCAAAAAGGTAATGCATTTTGTTTATATTGTTACTTATTTAGGAAATATGTTGGTAATTGAAAAGGAGATCAATAGTTTAATGATTGTTTAATTGTGTATTTTGTTGCATAACTCCTGATTCATCCATGACCATTTTAGTAAAAACTTTGGGGCCAACTAATTTTGAAGATGTACCGTACATAATGGTGACTTCATCTTGATTATTCACAAAGCTAATATTGAAGTAATTTGATGTCATTTTGGGTACACCACTCCATCTTAGACCAGTCCAAGATTTAGCACGCCATAATAGAGTCCGACCCATGCATAAGCTCAATTGAGGGACCCAGTTGGAACCATTCTATATGAGTAGTTGCCAATTCTTGGGTCATCTTCGGACTTCCAAGTTGTTAGGAATCAGTTCAACCTAGTCTGCCGGTCTAGCCCAAGTTTCATAAATGGAAGCAAAGTATTGGTGGGATAATCAAAACTTTCCCATGTAACACGTTGGCTGTCTTGTTGAACCAAAACAAAATTTCCTATATCTAAGAGCTTATCCATATAATTATTTGTGGATGAGACTAAAAAAGAAACATTGGTGGACCAAATGGGAATGGTTTAGTTTTTGGTGTGGAGTTCAAGGTTTCCCTTACCGTTGATGGAGAGGACTCCAGAGGTATCATTAAGAGGAGTGTCTCTGTTTGCAACCCACACAACGGTTTGTTCAGTAGTTTGGTTATACCACATTCCAACGTAGCGGTGACTGGAATTGCCGGGGTTGAAAAACCCAAGTGCAAAGGCTTTTTGTTTTGAGAGTAGAAGTTAACCATCCTTAAGGGGCTGATCTGGTGTTATGGTTTCAAGGGAAATGTAAATTGGGCAAACAAGAAGGGAGAGAAGCAGCAATGTATTCCATGACCCTTTAGCAGGATTCATCATTTTTTTCCTAATGAAGAGTATAGGTTGTGGCTGACCTGACTGGCTGGTATAGAGCTTGGATGTAGCTTCTTTTTATTTATTTATTTTTGACAAATATAATAGAATTTTAACTTAAAATATTGATTGATTTTTAGTTTGGGAAGATTTGAAATCCAAATTCGACAAAAAAAACTTTCCACCCACATGGATTTTAATAAAGTCTGACAAGGGAGTTGGAGATGAAACTATGAAATCCATGACAAAGACACTACATGCAACTTAATTAACATGTTTGACTCAAAAGCTTAAGTCAGTCATTCTTCTTTTAAAACTAAAAATAAATTAAATTAGTTATTCGACATATGAAAGAAGGCAAATGCAAGCTATCGTCAACTTTTCAAGGACCTACTCAATCATGTGTACCTTGAACACCAGTTCACCTTAATGAAAGATACTCAACGAAAACTCCGGTCTTCTTAGGCAACTTTAAGACTTAGGTAACTTTTGACTCTAGAGCTCAGATGTGCTTCTCAAAAAAAAAACAAAAAAAAAAAACAAAAAAAAAAAAAAAAGAACTCAAATGTACAATGACAGAGTGACTGGTGAAGAAAAATTATTGGGTGGTTCTTTTAATAGTGAGCTAATAGTCAAACAATCAACCACTTCAGATTCAATTAATAATCTAATGATAACCCAACGATGATAAATAAATAATAATATATCCTTTGTAGTGTTTTATTAAAGTACCTTTCAAAATAATATATCCAAATATCCAATTTATCATATTAGAAAAAAATACAGTGAACTATAATTAAACGTATATAACGTATATCAAACATTTTTCATACTATACTTGTTCACAAATATTTCAACTTATGTGCAAATATTTCAAACTTCATTACTTTTATTGATAGTATTGAATCTATTGATGGTATTTATTAAGGAGTGTCTTTATGTTTGTAACACTTTTTACCAACAGATAAGGAAAATATATAAATTATTTTACTTCTCTAGTTTAAGTAAAAATTTAAAAATATTCTTAAATTTTATAATTTTTTGGCGGTTTAAATCCATACATGATATGATTTTTATACATTAAAAAAAAAAAATGAAATGACCTGATCAAGGTTTTTTTTTTTTTTTTTTTTTTTTTTTTGTTCCCTTGTGCAGGGCTAGCTCAACAACTTTGGGGGCCTTAGGTGAAAATTTTAAGTGGGGTCTTTTTTAAATTTAAATATTAATCAAATAATATATATATATTGAATTTTTTTATTTAAAATATATTTTTCTTGTTTATTGAGATGCAAAATTACTAATTAAGTTTTTGTATTTAAGTTCCTCTAACATTTCTTTTTCATTTGATAATATAGTTAATCCACTTAATCTTTCTTTTTCAAAGAAAAATTAATTAATTACATAGTTCAATAAATTAGTGTCACTATAATATAAATGAGTTGATATGGTACACATCAAATTATTAATTGGTATGATAATTTATAATAATTGATAAAGTAAGGAAACGTGTTGTCTTATGACTGTGGGCCACTAGGCTGAGCAGCCTGTGCAGCTTTGCAGTGTGCAACTGTGCAAAAAATGTGCTGTCCAACCTAAATTTAATTTTGTTAGCTGAAGTTTGACTATTTTTGGTTTTTTCCTTTTTAATCTTTTGCATTTTAGGATACAACGGGGCCTTTTAAATGCATTTTATTGACCAATAAAAGTACTTAATTTTTTAAAATTAAAATATATAGATAAATATATATTATATATATATATATATATATTTTTTTTTTTTTAACAAGTGGGGGACTTCTTTTATTTGGGGGCCTTAGGCGATTGCATCAATTGCATCACCTATTTAGCTGGCCCTGCCCTTGTGTATGCTTTCATGAGATAGAGAAAGAGCACGCTGAGAGTTAGATATTCCCACAACAGAGTTTAAAGGTACGCAACAATTCTCTGTGTTTGAACTTGAATTGAAATTCGAATGTCCATTCTCTTTCTTTAGATGCTTTGTTGTGAATATTGATTCTTACAGCATGGACAAGAATGCCAAACCCTAGAATCATGACAGACCAACTATAAATCAGACCGATCTCTTCTTCAAATTTGATTTGCATGTTAACATTCTGTGACCATTTATTTTGCCACTGGAAAGAAAGGAATAAATTAATTGGGACATAATAATTATACATATCAATTTAATCCAAAATAAAATTTTAATTTAATACAAATAAAGACGAGATAAATAGAAAAAAAAAAATTTACATAGATTATTATCAAAGTCAGGGCCTGTGGATACCAAGATACAGATGTGTGTTTGGTAGTGGGGCTGTGGGGGTGGTATTGAAGAGTCTCTTAGCCAATTGCATATCCAAGAAAAAAAAAAGTACCTGCTATGTAATACTACCAATTGCCTCACATTTGTTTCATAATTCATTTTTTCCCCTGCTTAATTGTCTAGGGTTCTTCTTTTACCCTTTCTAAAAAATAGATTGGTTGATTCTCTTTCTTTGGATGCTTAAGTTTGGTTTATTTATTTATTTTGGTAACATTAAGGACTTATTGTTTGATTTATTATAGTTAAAAGTAAAATTTCACCTTGGATTGTTTAAAATCTTTATATCTAAGACAAAAACAAACTTTCTAGTTCAAGTTTGTGCCAAAAAGTGTTACTGTTTGATGTTAATCTTGCTTTAAGTATTTATTTTATATATCCTTGGCTAATGGAAGCCAAATCCTTAGTCATCATCATATGAGAAATAGCCAACAGATTGTTAAAAACTAAAACAATCTTTCATATTTTTGCAACTCAAACCATATTACAATGTTTGCTTCCACTTCTTTTGTAGTCTCTCTTTTATCTTTCTTTGCTGTGATTTTAAAAAACTTCTTACCCTGTCATTTTGTTGAATACTGAGTTCTTTGCCAAGTACAACACGGGTATTTTGCAAGAAGAGTTGCTGCATTAAACTAAGAGGTTTGGATAGCCTGATTTTCCTTCTATTTATCTCATAATTTGAATTAAATTTTCTCGGTTGATCTGTTTGGTTTTGATTTGGCTCTGAATTGCATATTTTAATCTCCTTTTATCTTCATTTTTTTTAAATCACTGAATTCTTATTTTGTATTCTACTAAACTGTAAAACTGTTATGATTTTCTTTTTTGCTACGCTTTTAGGGGCTTGCATTTGGTACCTCCACTATATTCACGTATTGGACTGACTTGATATAAAAACTGTTTCACACCAAGGTCAGCATTTTGTTACTTGAATATGTTTAGGAAAAAACATGTTTGCCATTCAATAATGGTTGATTTCTCAATTTTGCTGCTTTGAGCATCTATTATTTGAATCTTTTTTGGCAAAAAATTATTTTTTTTTTTTCATTTATTGAATTTGATTAAATAGTCAACATATTGCTTAAAATTATTTTGTTGAATATTTAAGGACTATTTACTAAAAATTGTTGTGTGGTGTACACATTAATGTTTCAATTAGTTTGTTGATCTTCAGAAAAAGCTTTTTAGTTTAAAAGCCAATAAAATATTATGCAAGTGTCTTTAATTCCTGATTCCACCTAATGACCAAAGAACAACAATATTCTACATACTTCTATTGATCCACTAATTCTCCAATTGTCTTCGATTAATGTTTTTGATTAGTCCATGGATCTTTATTATTATGTTTGCTCTGTTTGGTCGTGGTCACAATCTGGAGACTGACGCAGCCGTAGTCTGTTTCAACTTTCAACAGTTTTTTTTTTCTCTTTCTTCTCAAAAAAAAAAAAAAAAAAAAACTCTTAACAGCTTCTAATTTCTTTTCAGTTTTTTTTTTCACCCCTAATCATCAATGAACAATATTTTTTCCCCCTAAACATCAATGATCCCCCCTTAAAAAAAATCAATGATTAATGAACAAGACAACAACCTAACATGCAATATATAATAAATAATTCGGACACTAGACAATGTATGTGTGTGTATATATATATATATATATATACTGTTCTTCACACCACTAACTATTTCAAGCACTAGAACCCCAAAGCTATAGACATTTACTTTTTCCATTAGTCTTCCTTGAACAAGGTATTCAGGAGCCATGTAACCTCTTTCAAGCATTAACAAGAGAGAGTATTTGTTAGTATAGTGAATGATTCAAAAGAATTCAAGTTCTAAATACCCGACTAGAAGTTATGAAGAATAAGAAGAATACTATTAAATAAGCACACTTACAGTGTGCCAACAATGGCATTGCTGATTTGTTTCTTTAGATTGCTGTTTTTTTTTTTTCATTTTAAATTTTATTACTATCTCTTTTGTGTTGTGGGTTTTTTTTTAGTATTTGGGGTGAATCTTATCCTCTGTGGTTTCAACAACTATGTTTGACTCTGATTTCTTTGTGTAGTGCTGTGGTGTGGTAAATTGTTATGTTGCCTTTTCTTTCTACTTGATTTTTTTTAGGATGTTCACAACTAGATTAAGAAACTAATTTATCACCGTGTTGGGCATGAGTAGATGGAATACACCAACTGTTATATAGTTTAAAGTATACTAGTCGCAGACCCGTGCATTGCGCGAGATAATTTTTTTTTTAGGGTGATCTTATTAAATATATTTGGGCTAATAAGTAATAACACTCTCCCATTTTGTTTATATTAATAACAAAATATTTTTAAATTTATTCAAGAATCTATTTATAAATGTTTAACCATGGTTAGTAAAGACATTACTCATAACTGTAGAATTAAAATACAAATTTATAAAATACCAAAAGATTTGAAATGACAAATCTCTCCATAACTCATTGGGAAAAGAGTGTTATTGCGCGAGATAAATTTTTTTTTTTTAGGGTGATCTTATTAAATATATTTGGGCTAATAAGTAATAATACTCTCCCATTTTGTTTATATTAATAACAAAATATTTTTAAATTTATTCAAGATTCTGTTTATAAATGTTTAACCATGGTTAGTAAAGACATTACTCATAACTGTAGAATTAAAGTACAAATTTATAAAATACCAAAAGATTTGAAATGACAAATCTCTCCATAATTCATTGGGAAAAGAGTGTTATTGCGCGAGATAATTTTTTTTTTTTAGGGTGATCTTATTAAATATATTTGGGCTAATAAGTAATAACGCTCTCCCATTTTGTTTATATTAATAACAAAATATTTTTAAATTTATTCAAGAATTTGTTTATAAATGTTTAACTATGGTTAGTAAAGACATTACTCATAACTGTAGAATTAAAATACAAATTTATAAAATACCAAAAGATTTGAAATGACAAATCTCTCCATAACTCATTGGGAAATGAAAAGAAGGAAAAAAGAAGAAGCAAAAGACAATATTTAATATTTTGAAATACACTTTAATTTAAAATTTTAAAATAAGAGAATTTAATTTTTAAATTAAGGATAATTTTGGAACCTATCTTAAGCACTGGTAGGTTAGTACATAATATTTTAATATTAATTTAACAAAATTTGGTTAAACAAATGTAAAGGGTGAAAATATTTTTTCTTTTCAAGTTTGGGGTAAAGTGTAATTTCTTCAAACCTCAAGAAAGAGGAATATAATTACCCCTATATTATTATTATTATTATTATTATTATTATTATTGTTGTTGTTGTTGCTGTTGTTGTTGTTAATAATTGATTTTTCATTTTCTTTTAAGTTAATAAAAACCTTACATATACATTTTTATTTATTTATAGAATACACATTTTTTTAACCTTTAAATATCTTTTTTTTTAATGTGAATCTTTACATATATCTTAAGTAAACTCTATATATTCCACTTCTTTAGATGTGTAAAATCATAGATTACTATTTCATAATGATAGTAGCTAATTAGTTTTATCACTTTTTTTTTTCATAATATCATTTATAATGTTCTTTATTATTATCATATATTCACTGGCTAATGATTTTCATAACAGAGGTATTAAATGAGATGTAGCATTGTTTATTTGGATTTTAAATGTAATTGTGTATGAAGATTACATATATATATATATACATACATATATATATATATATATATATATAAAGTTAAACGAAATGTCAAAAAAAGGATTTTAAAATTTTATAACTTTATTTCTTATGTAATCTCTATTATTACATGAAAAACATCTCCTTTTAATTATGAATTAGAATTTGATTAGTTTTAAATTTAAATATATTGCTGTGATTGTATATAATTATTGATTATTGATTCAATTTTTTAAGTGAATGTAACAGTTTATTTTATTGCACTGTAAAGTTTTTAATATTCTCCATATTGGTTATATTTATTTTTTTATTATTACTTCTCCTTTCAACCTCTTTGTTTTCCAATTAATAGTTACTAATTGACATTTGATTTTTTTTCTTTACCATCTCTCTCTCTCTTTCTCTCTCTCCATAGGCAACCTACTGTTTTCCAAAATTTGATGATGATTTTATTGCATTAAATATGCATTGTAGTTTTTTTTGTCATTTAATTTTGCTACCCTTAGATTAGTATATCCATAACTATTAGTTTCTTTGTATTATACTTGGTTTGATATCCTCATTATTATTATTATTATTTTTTTTTAATTTAGTGTTTCCCAATGGGCATTTTTTTTGCATTATATTTTTTCTTTGATGTATTGGGTTTGAGAATGAGTGTGTCCCTAGTATTACTCCACTTTGTGATGACACTTTTATTGATTGAAATTAAGTAAATTTTTTAATTTTTAATTTTTTAAATAAAAAGGAGAGAAAATATAAATAATTTAATAATATGGAAGATGTGGGGAGATGAATAGTGATATTAAGATAGAAGGTAGTGGGGAGATGAAAAGATAAAGGTAAGTAAAAAGCTTGGATAAAGTGTAAATGTAAAAAAGAAAAGTACAATTTTTTAAGGATAATTTTATTATTTAAATAAAATATTCCATGTTTAATTATTAAAAATAAAAAAGAGAGAAAATATAAATAATTTAATGGTGTAGAAGATGTGATTGAATTTAAATGTTGAATAACATAAGATGAGAAGAAAAAAAAAAAGTAAAAATAAAATATATAACAATAAATACCAATAAAGAGAACAATTGCACATAAAAGATTTTTGTTCTTTCTTATAACTCAAATTAAGATTGATGGTTTTTTTTTTAATATGTGTTTTAGGATTGTGCTTTTTTAATTCGCATAAGAAATTTGGATTAATACTTTGTTGTTTTTGGAAATAGGAATTTGAATATGCCTACCAATTTTTTGACTAATAAATTATTATAAAATCTATTTTTTATTTCTTTTGTTTTATTTTAATTTTGGTTAAGTTAACACTGTAATTTTATGATGATTTTTTGTTATTATGATAATTTCCTTATTCCTTAAAAGATGAGTTGTATATTAAGCAAATGTAACACACTACAACAAAGTTAGAAGAATAAGGTTCACCTTAAAAATTATTAATGAAATACACAAAAAATATTAAAATGATATATTTGTAGAGATAAAAAGATAAATAAAAAAAGTGTAAAAATCTTTTTTTTTCTTTTTTTAAAAAAGGAAAATCCTTGAAGTAATTGTTACTTTTTATATATTACACTTCACTGCATAATATTTATATTCCCACACATCATGCGAGTCTGCGGCCAGTTTCCTATAAAAACTGAATGACTCTACAAGTCTTCTATTGGGAATAAATTCTAATATTAGGTTGCTAAATGCAAATGTAGTAGAAACATGGTGAGAGAGAATAATGGGTTGTGCTCATAATTAGTGTAATAAGCATGCGATATGATTGTGGGCTTCCTTTATAATAGGATCTTTTGTTACTCTTAGAGCAAACAAAATGACGACCTTATCTCCACCCAAAATGTTTTCCTATAATGACAAGCTTTATCTTTTAACCTCTAAGAAATGCATTGCAATGACCAAAGGATATGCCCCTTTAATATATTGTTTCTAATCAAATAAACAAAGGCTTTTGTTCCCTTTAGGTACAGGTTTATGCAGAATTCAATTTTTTTTTTTTAATTTTTTCTTTTCTCTGTAAGAAAGAACCATCAACCTTAGCTAACCCAAAAAAAAAAAAAAAAAAAAAAACCATCAACATTAATTAGAGTTATAAGAAAGAGCAAAAAAAGGGTAGCATTTAACAATTAAAGAGTAAAATTTAAAAAAAAAAAAAATCTAAATAGCATTAACCAATGTGGAGTTTTAAAGAACTCTTGGTTTACCTAGAATATAATAGAGAAAATAAAAATGAGACTAATACTAATTCTAGGAAACATATATAGAGAAATAGAAATAAGGATGCTAATTAAAGAACATTGGCAATACCATCAATCCCGTTTGAAGATTAATCATAGCTCTACTAATTTGTTGACTTTCAACTTTTGGATGGTATATATTCAGGTGTTTTCCAATGCCATAAAATTCCTTATTGTCTAGTTTTACTTGAATTCCTGCAAACTACCTGATTAAATTAAGTGAGAAAATGAGCATAATGATTTTAGTGTAGAAAAAAAAAATTCTCAAAGATTAGTAATTTGGCATAAATAGAAGAATGTATAAGAAATTCATCAAAAAAGTGAGAGATAAAGAGAGAGAGAACCTGTTTTTGAGTTCCGGCAAACTACCCGATTAAATTAAGTGAAAAATGAGCATAATGATTCTAGTGTAGAAAAACAAAGAAGAAAAAAAGAAAAAAAAAAAAAAAAGGATTCCCAAAGATTAGTAATTTGGCATAAATAGAAGAATGTATAAAAAATTCATCGAAAAATTGAGAGAGAGAGAGAGAGAGAACTTTTTTTTTTTTGGTGAGAGAAAACCATGCATAGAATGGAATAGATAGTAACCAATTTATAGTAAGAGAGTGGAAAAAAGAAGATGAAGAGAAAGAAGAAGAATAATATTTATGTAGAGGATAGTGGGGAGATGAAAAGAAGAAGAATAGTATTTATATAGAGGGTAGTGGGGAGATGAAAAGGTAAAGATGGAGAAAGGTTAGAAAAAGTGTAAATATTAAAATAAAATAAAAATTAAATGTTAAAAACAATTATAGGAAAATTGAAAAGAAAATAATAATTAGGTGGACGCTAATGTGGCTCAACTGGAGCGTAGCAACAATAAATGCTACGCTTCAGCTTTTAGTAATATATAGATTGGGCTATTCAATTTCTGCAAAATACTGACGTTGGTTTCAGAAAAATTTATAAAGGGTAGCTTTGTGCAAATAATTGCAGGTTCTTCTAAAAATATTAGAACTGTTAGTTGTGTCCTAATTTGGTCCTAATGTTGGCATTTTTCTGTTATTTTCAAAATAGATGTTCAACAAGTGATCTTTGCTATGCAATCTTCTAACTCCAAATTTTAAAGCTATGGACTTTTAGTTGTTGCTATTTTAATATTTTATGCTCTTTCTAACTCCAAATTTTAAAGCTATGGACTTTTAGTTGCTTCTATTTTAATATTTTATGCTCTGTTTCCAGGATTGCATTAGTTGAAATTCAATTTCATTCCAGCCAAGCTAAATAGGTTGCTGTAATGTTAGCTAATTGGGCAGGATGAGGTTATCTTCATTTTCATGATTTCTCTTTTATATACATTGTTACAACTTACAACATTTTGTTCAAAATCCTAAATTTCTTGATGTCCATCTCTCTATTTTCGTGTCATTGCTTTGGTTTTTTTAAAATTTTTTTTGTTATAATGTTTTGTTAATTGAATTTGAATTAAAATCCAGAATCCTGATGTTTATTTTCTCTCTTTCAATGTTTTGGCCTCAGATTATAATTTTTGTTTTTCCTGCTTTACTAACATTATAATCTTTTCCAAATTGGAATTATTATATTCTTTGATTATTTACTGCCTTCTTGATTTATCATAATCCATTTTTAATGGAGGTGGCATCATGGTGTTTAGCCCTTGAATATGTGTAAAAAAAAAAACATGTTTGTTGTTCAATAATGGTTGATTTCTTAGCTTTTTTTTTTTTTTTTTTCCCAATGTTTGTAGGTTTTGATGTTTTGGGATTCTCTGAATAAGTATATGATTCCTAAAGTATTTTATGTTCACATAATTTTTCATATGCGTGTGCATCTACCCTTTGGTGTTAGTGCTTGAGTTTTTATTGAAAATTTTGATTTGCAACCCAATGAAGAGATAAAAAGAAGGTAGTGGGCTGATTTTCTATTGATGAGTAATGGAATCTTAGAGATATGCTTCAGCAATACAACATTTTGAATCAAAAGAATGAGTCAAATATTAGGTTTTACTTTCTCTATTAGTAGAGGTTATATTTATTAAATGTGTCCATTAAGTGTTGATTTTCTTAATAGGTTGTTGCTTTCTTTTAAGACTTTGTTAAATACTGTTTTGCTACATTACTCAATCAAGGATTAAGGTTTGACTACTTTTTTCCCCCTTTTTTATTTTTTCAATTACTCAAGTTCTGTTTTGTTTTGTTTTCTTGAACTAATTATGTTTTGTTGATGACTGCATGCTAAGAGATTACTAAGTCAAAGTTTTTTTTTTCTTTTTTTTTTTTCCAGTTTATCTAAAGTCTTAACTTCGCATTCCCAATTACTTAATGCTACAAAGGGTCCTCTCACTAATAAGACCATTTATTATACTTCAATAAGAGTTACTGAATTAATTCGAAAGGTCAAATTCTGTTTTCATTTTTACGTAAGTGCCTATAGTGTACAGAGTGACATGATTTGGAGGTAATAATAAATGAAGCTTTTTCTTTATGTCCATTAAGTGTTGATTTTCTAAATAGGTCGTGGCATTCTTTTCGGATTTTTTGTGTTGGCTTGTAATGATTTTTCCTAAGGGAATCTTTGCCTATAAATATATATAAATACATATATATTTTAAATTATCAATATATATTTTCTGCGCTAGAATAGTGTAGTGTTATTTCCTACTGGCTTTTCTTTCATATATGGCTGTTAGAACCAAGTTTGTGATGCCATCTCTAATCACCTATGTTTTGTATTCTACGTTTTTGTTAATAGCCATTTTTGTAAGATGGATGTTTTAAAATCTGAATGTTTGGGGAGTACAGTTATTTTGTAATTTTTTGTAAATAAAATTATTGGTTTTTTTTATGTTAATTACTGAGTTTTTGCAGATTGAACTGCATTTTCTCTGATCGCCTTTGTTGTTTTACTTCTTGATATTTAATTTTACTATTATTTCTCTATTGATATATGTCTTTGATTTATTAGAATGCTTATTTAGTTTTTGTTTTTGGTTTTGGAGCATCTTATGCTTTCCTTTTGCGTTAAGAATAATTTCTCATATATTTCAAAATTGTTCTATTAGACTTTGTTTCTTTTAATTTTTGTACTGCTCAGGCTATTAGGCCCAGTTTATTGGCAGGTTTTTTTTTTTAAATGTTGTTGTTGTTAGCTGTGTTAATTTTGTTTATTCATTTGTTTTTATTGTGTATGTCTTGGTATTTTGGATTAAGTACTTATAGATGCTTTGATTTTATTTATTTATTTTATGAATAGAAGATTACATAATAATGGGTGAAAAGCTACTTGAATTCCATAACTTGGGTGCGTGTATAATCTAATCTATCTCTGTGTAATATTGAAACAAAGCCTAAAAAATTTGAAGAACTTTAGTGTAATTAATCTTGATTCTTGCTATCTTATTGAGTGTTTATGTTTAGATGCTTTTGTTTCTTTATGATTTGGCTTTCATGAAAGTGTTAAGAAAAAGTTCAAGAGGAAGGATTATTTGATTAAATGAAGGTTTTGTAATAGCCAAATCATGATCCATACGAAACTTAATTTGTCAAAAATTTCCAATTATTAACTCTAGTGACCACAAAGCTGAAGCTGCAAAGGGGTATCAAATATTTGCAGTGTTAATTACCCTTTAATCATCTTCAGTTTTAGTAGAAAACTTCAAAAATTAACTTTGACTAAGATTACCAATTGAAAATTAGTCTCTTAAAGAAAGATTGACTATGTCAATGACATATATTAGTACTTTATTAATTTGTTTTTGTTAGGTTCTAAGGAATTAGGAACTAATGTATTAGAACTTCATTTTGTAAGGTTGGCAAACCATGATCAAAACGGTTATAGTCTTGTTTAAACTTGCTCAAAGTATGTGCTTTTTATGTAAAGTTGGAATCGAGTTACTGCAGAAGTTACTGTGCAAATCTGTCAGGCTCGATCGATCGAGAATTAGACTCGACTAATCGAAAGTCATGCAGATTGTTTTTTTCTGCAGAATTTCCAACTCAGCCCAAGCCCGTTTGATGTGTAGGGTTTTATGTTTTGCCCCAAGTATAAAAAGGAAAACCCTAGCCATGTTTTCAAGGTTCTGAATGTTGTGTGTGTGAATCTTTTTTGTGAGATCTAGAGGTGTTTGCCTTCACATACACTTAGGGTTTCCAAACTCAAAATTGATGTTAAAAGCTTGGTGATCATTCAGTTGCAGATTCAAGAACTTAAAGATATACAAGCAAGAGTGCTTGTGCTTGCTGTGAATTCAAGAAAGAAGTAGTCCGTGGACTCGGAGCTGTCACGTGGTCATGGTAGTAAGTTTCCTACTCGAGGTAGCAATAGGATGTTAGTGGTCGAAGTCGCTATTGTGTAAACTTCAATTCTTTCATAGTGAATTCTGTTTTACCTTGAGGATAGCTAGGTTAAATCCTCCCCAAGTTTTTTACCGGCTTGGTTCCTTCCTAACTGCTTCCCAAAGCACCAAAGAGCCTTCTCACTGATATGGGTGAGGTGAGAAAAGGTTTTGGCTAAAGTACCTCTCAAGGATCTACAATGGAGAGGAAAAGAGTAGGGGAATTTAAAGAGTCACAAGGTAAAGATTGTGGATGAGTCAATCTTGTTTTTCTCTAGGGTTTCTCTCTCAAAATTCTCTCTGGAAGTTGTGTACATTTTGTGGGTATAAGGGGTATATATACTGGGGTGAGAGAGGAATGCAAAGAGACAAATTTTCCAAAACAGAGTTGGTTGGCGGCTTGGCCTCGCGGCTTTACTGAGTCGCGAGTTCAAGCCGCGAACAAACTGAAAGGTCAGTTTGGAATTTTTGTCCTGTAGTACGACAGTTGGCATGACGGTTTAGATTCTGGCAGCTTTCTAGTCGCGAGCCACCCGCAAGATCCAGTCGCGAGTTCTCCTCTGCACGCTTCTCTCGTGTGAAGAAAACTATTGCCAACAAAATGGTTGATGAAATTCAACCTTACAATCTCTCCTTTTGGCTATTCCGTGACAAAACCCTACAACAAACTCTAGACTTAACGTGTGAGTTGGGAACAGTTGACCAAAACTCACTCACACCTAACTCTAGAATCTGTGAGGCTCTTGAATCATAAGTACAAGTATCTCCTGAAAAGCAGTCACATAATAAGATCATTGTATGCAGAAAAACTTGTATTGCATATGAAGCAAGCACAATGCGATCAAGCAAAATGTATTAAAGCAATAGAGCATGGCTTGACCAAAAACAAACAATCACTATAAATAGTGATCACAATGCTTATTGACACATGGAATGAACATCCGGACATGCAATCTAATAAGCTCAATGAAAAGTATCATTTGCATGTCCAACACTCAACCAATGCAACAACATAAAGTAATTGCACTAAGGAAACAAATCCAACAAAGGGCACAAGAGTGATGTACTTAAAGATAAAAGCATAACATTTAAACACAAAGTACGAAAGCCACAAGGCAAGAAAACATAGTATGCTTACAAAAGCCAGGTACAAAATATAACCATAACACCACCTAAGCAAAGGTATAAAATAAAAGGCTATAGAAGCATAGGTACAAATCATAAACTGAATAACATCTAAAATATATAAAAACCAGAGTACCAAAACAAAGTACCATATCCAACAATTTATACCAAATGTGTTTAGTAGAAAGATAAAGTAATATCAAGACATAAGAAAGAAAACATAATAATAAGTGCTCCCCCTTAAGAGCTATCCCCAGCTATCCTCCACCAAAAATCTCCCCCTTTTTGACCGGAATGGCCAAAGGGTCACTGCTGTGTAGTGAAGCTGTCAAGTTTTGCTGAGAGAATGTTCATTTGATCTTGAAGTGCAGTCAGCTTGTCAGATTGTTCATTATGTATTTCTCTAAGTCCATCAATTCTTTCAAGGATGGTCTGGAATGCATCTGGAGGTACTTCTGATGAAGATGATGCTCTGCTTCTCTTACTGCGACCTCTTGAACTTGAGGGTTGGCCAGTAGCTTCTGTTTCAGTTTCCATGCCTTCACCTCCTTCGTGAACACCTCCTTCTTCATCACTCGGAAGACGCACTTGTATCCTTGAGATGGTTAGGTTGTTAATTGCTGATGGAGTAGACATGAGCCCTATATCTTGAGGAATTTCCACCCCTTTTAGCCTAAAAATTCTCATGAAAAGACTAGGGAAAATCAGCTTGGCTCTGGAAGTTGTTCTGGTCTCATCAACAATGGTATAGTATATATGAGCACTAATGTCTATGAAAGTCTTTTTCTTGAGCTCCATTAGAAAAATTGCTCTGGCATTGTTGATTGTTGTCAACTTCCTAACAGGATAAAGGTTGAACATCATTATCACAGTTAGACATCTCATGTCTGTTGGAAATGCATTTGTATTGAGACATTTCCCTTCTCTAACTCCCCCAATATGTGCCTGTGTAGTTTCTATGGACATCATTCTATCCTTGTAATGTGTGAAATCATGATCATCCATTCCCTCAAAACCCAGCACCTTATCAATGTCATCCACATCTAGTATGAATTCATGTCCTCTTACCCAACAGTTAATCTCATTCTCTCTCAGCACAGCATTAGCATAAAACTCCCTAATCAGAGTTTCACATACTCTAGGGAGATCACTTAGCAACTTCTCCCAACCTCTTCCCTCAAAGCAGCTAGGAATGAAGGTATCTTTTAGATCTGTCAAGTCCACAAATCTTTCTTGAATAATAGGTGCCTTCAAGTAGAATTGGGTGTATCTCTCAAAATGCTGAGGAGACCTGAACTTAGAGTTGTCCATCTTCATTCTCCTGTCACCTTTCTTGGCAACAATTTTCTTCTTTGTAGGAGTCATCTGAAAAATCAAAGACAACAACAACCACAAGGACTAAACACAATAGATGAAACATTCGAAACATCAGTGCCTAATTAGATGGAAACAAAAGGCTACACCAGAAGATCATACCACATAGTGATAAAAATTCTAAGGATATAACATACTATATAGTATGAAAATACTACTAGAGAGGGAGTTAAACCCTAAAATGATATAATGCAAACACAGGACAAAAAGCCATATGGTTCACAATGCAGTACAGAAAATGTAGATGTACGACAAGCAACAATGTTTAGACAAACACAACAGAAAGCCAAACTAAATCATTGAAACCCCAATGACTCAATCAAATTCCAACAAGACATATCACGATGGGTAGGATAAGCTCAACAAAGGTCAAATCAATAAAAGTACACAATGAGGGTAGACAAACATGACAAAAGGCATAACAAACATAAAATAAGAAGGATCAACAAAACCCATTCAAGCAAGTCAAACAAAATGATTCAAACCCATAGTCAAAATCCAAAATAACTCATCCGTTCAAAACAACACAAAATCCAAGAAAATAAGGCATAAAAGCATGAAATAGGTAATGAAAAAATGAAAACCCATACCTTTTTCTTGAAGATTGATGAAGAAACGATGAAGAACAAAGAGATCTTTGAGAAGAACACGGTGAGTTTGAGAAAGAACACGGTTATGACAATGAATAGTCACAAATATTCGAGGGAAAACATAAAAGTTTTGAAAAATTGACTTTAAAGGCACAAAACACGCAATTTTCGCGACTGCAACAAGTAGCGTGAAAGTCGCCAGGTCCAGCAGCCAGAACACTTTAAGGAAAAATTTTGAAAAAATTTTTCTATATGTTTTTCGCGACTGGAGGTTCAAACCGCGAGATAACCACGAGTTGAGCCGCGAAACCTTCTGTGTAAATCTCGTGATTGTACCTCCACTTGCGACAAAGTTGCCACATCAAGTCGCGAGAAGCATAAAATCCAGATTTTTGAAAAATTTTCTAAGTCTATTTCGCGACTTGGGTATTAACTTGCCAGAGAGACGCGAAAACAATCTGTATAGAGCTCGCGACTGGGGCATGTGACTGGATAGACACGCGAATGAGTCGCCAAAACAGGACACAACAGTTTTTGAAATTTTTGACATTTTGCTAAAACAAAAAAACTTTTTCAAAAACACCTAAAAATACTCAAAAATCTTTTTGTGCTTGATCAACAAAAATTGAGCATGAGAAGCACATTTTATCAAGTACAATCACACAAATGAATAAGGTATTCAATGAACATAAGCATGTGTGATGTGTGTGGATATCAACAATGAGATAGTCCTTAGTCTAATGTGAAGCTTCAAAGATCAATTCAACCAAGGCATACACAATTAGCACTAGATAATGTGATCCATCTCAATTATAGAAATATGCATATATGACCTCCCACAAGAACTTGATAACTTCACATGGAAGCTTTCATTTGGCTTCAAATACAACATTTCATTTGATCTTTTTGAAACAAAACATCTCATTTTGGAGATCGATGCCTGAAATTTTTGATACTACAACTTGATGAATAAGCCTTTGGCTTTTGGGCATCATACATTATATTTTGAGTTGCTTTCCCTTTTTCCTAGTCAAATACTAGTATGTGTGACAAGCTTTTGCAGCTCAATATCTCTTTTCATTTGGAGATTTACATTTGAAGAGCTCTTTTATGCAAAAACAAAAATAAAGAGTGGGAAGATATATTGACATAAGTCTATGCATGTCTCAAGATCAACAAAATCATTGACTAATCATTCATGACAAGTTTGAAGATTGATTTACAACAATCACATAGATTTCAAGATTTTTTCCACATTGATATGAGTGCATTAAAAACAAGTTACGCTTATGAATGCATAAAGCCATTAGTACAAAGGTACAAGGCAAAACAGGTTTAGGACAAAACTCAACAAAGATGATCAAACCTTTTAGATTTTCTACTTTGCATATGTTTTTGAATTTTCGACCAAAAGAATTTTATCAAAAGCAAACCATGTAAAAACATTTAAAGGCAGGAACACAAACAAACAAGCACAAAAACAAATAACCAAGTGTAATCATAGAAAAATAGGAAGTAGTAATGCATGGACATGTTGTAATGCTTATGCATGAGTACCCTTTTTCACCCACACGTCACGTGCATTTGGGGTGATATCCTTATAGGATTGGGTACAGGAGTTAGAGTTTTCAAACCTTCTAGTGAAGCTTTCCAAACAAGTGGTGAATGCACCAATCATCTTCATCACATCCATCACTCTGGAGTCACCATTTCGACCTCTTGATTGCTCAACAGCCCAAATTTTCTTGTCATTTCTTGGTCCTCTTGGCCTTTGATCACTTGCATTCTTCAATGCTCTCAGCTTATGACAGTTTGGTCTAGTGTGGCCTTGAAGTCCACAATGATGGCAGAAATGGTTCGTTCTTGGACCTCTTTGTGATCTTGGGAGTGATTTCCTTCTAACTTCAGGTATGACCTCCGAGTGGCTACGGGACTTGTTGAACACTCGTTGATCAGCTACATTCTTCTTCTTCTCTGGCTTCACCTTTTCAACAGCTAGAGTTTCCATCACAGGCTCCTTTGCCTTCACAAACTTCACGTCCTTGGAGATTTTGACAGCAGAACTTCTTTCTCCAGTATATCCCAAACCAGATTTGTCTGAGAAGTGTTTTTGCGAGGAGATCACATCATCTAGCCTCTTTGTGGAGACTCTTTCTATCTTGGCATTTGCTTGAATCACCTCAAGCTCAAGAAACCTCACCTTTGCATAGGCTTCCAAAATTTCTCCATTTAGCTTCTCTATCTCACACTTGGCCTCCTTGTGACGCACTAGAAGACTTCTATAGTCCTCTTCAGCTTTCTTCATCTTCTTCACGGCTACCTTGGCCACACGTGTATAGTCTCTAGACTTTTCAAGAAGTAAGTTGTAGTTTTCTTGAAGACTTTCAGCACACTCATTTTCTTCACCATCTGATTCTTCAACAATCCCCATTGATTCCTCATCACTGTACTCTCCAAGTTCTTGTACAAGCAAATTCAAGTCCTCCGATGATTTAACATGAGCAATAGTCATAAACATGGAGTAATTCCCTTCTTCATCACAGCTTTCCTCAGAATCGGAGTTGGATGAATCCGAATCACTAAGAATTACGGCATAAGCCTTACCTTTCATTTTCAAATAGTTTAGACATTCTTTCTTGATGTGTCTATGTCCATTGCACTCAAAACATGTGATTCCTTGAAAGGATTGAGACTTCTTACCATCTTTCCTTTTAAAATCCTTTTTCTCCTTTTCGAAACTTGGAAATTTTCCTTTCTCAGCAAACTTTCCATTCTTCTTGAACTTCAAGAACTTTCAGAAATTCTTCACAAGATATGCAACATCTTTATCGACAACATCTTCATCAGATGAGTCATGAGCTTCCACCCTTTCATCAATTGTCTTGAGAGCAAGAGAATTGCTCCTCCTTTGCGATGGCAAAGACAGCTCATAAGTTTGAAGTGAGCCAACTAATTCTTGAACCTTGATATCATCCAGGTCTTTACTCTCCGGCAATGATTGAAGGATCTTCCTTACAATCTTTGAGCCCTCAGTTTTCTCACCCAAGTTGAACTTGCCGATGACTACTTCATTCAGCTTGCTACAGAAAGAGTCAAAGGACTCATCCTCACTCATCTTGAGCTCCTCAAAGCGAGTGGTCAGCATCTGTAACTTGGTATCTTTCACCTTCTTGGTTCCTTCATTCGTGGTCTCCAATATTTGCCACGCCTCCTTAGCCACCGAGACATGGGATATCCTGTGAAACTCATCTGGAGACACACCACTAAAAATAACATTCAAAGCTTTACTGTTAGCATTAGATGCAGCATGGGCTGCTTTATCCCAAGTGGATTTTTCAGCCTCCGGCCTAACCCATCCAATATCAACAGCATCCTACACACTTTAATCAATAGAACATAACAATACCCTCATTCGGACTTTCCAAAAAGTATAGTTGCTACCATCAAAATATGATGGTGCATTCAAAGATTGAGACCGATCCATCTCAATATGGGGTCAAGGATTGCACAAAGGTAATTAAACCACAACAAGTGCACCCACTCTAATACTAATTGAAAGTTTAAATAGCGTATAAAACACTATAAATGTTTAGATCCCCAATTTACAAATTATCGATTCAAACTTTAACTCAAATGATAGACGTGCGGAAAATGAACTAAAGCCTAGAACAAAATTGACAAACCATCTAAGCCAAATAAAATATGTCAGTTCGTTTAGACCCCTGTAAACTAGATTGTTTAACCTAATTAATTAACCAAGTGAATACTTAGGTTTATTATTCAGATCTAGGTTAAAACAATAACAATCATATCAAGTAAAGCAGCGGAAAAATAAAGAACACAAAGATATGATGACCTAGGAAAACCAAACCAGTAAAAAACCTGGGGAGGATTTAACCTAGCTATCCTCAAGGTAAAATAGCAAATCCACTAGAAAGAATTGAAGTTTACACAATAGCGACTTAGACCACTAACATCCTATTGCTACCCACGTGTAGGAAACTTACTACCACGACCCCATGATAGCTCCGAGACCACGGACTCCTTCTTTCTTTAATCTTTGCAAAACACAAACACCCACGCTTGTGACTTTGAGATCCCACTCAAAGTTTTAGCAACACAAACTCTGCTATTTGTGACTCCAAGACCACCCTTGAAGGTTTAGATCATCAGCACCTTTGATGACTAGAGAAGGCAGTAACTTCAACAATACCAGATCTTGAGATTCTTCAAGGAACAACATCGGTAGAAGTTATAAGAGAGATTTTAGGAACAAAACCCTAAATACAAAAGAGGCACACTCTTTTCTCTCTAAAAAGCCTTATAAAAAACGTGCTTAGAGTTTCCTTTATATAGTGGGAGAAGTAGATTTGAAACCCTAATCCTTAATGGGCTAGAACTGCTGTTTGGGCTAACTTAAAATTCTGCAGATACGATTCTCGATTGATCGAGCCTGTCTTTCGATCGATCGAACCAGGCAGATTCTGAAATCTTCTTTCTACAGCTTGTATATTCTTGTGTGCTCACGATTTGCCAATTGTTCTAAGCTCTTAGAACCTAACAAAATCACATCTATAACAGAAATTAAATGACAAAGATAAAGGGAAGAGAGATGCAAACACAAGGACAACACAAGACGTGTTATCGAAGAGGAAACCGAAGCCCTCGGCGTAAAACTTCTCCGTCGCCCTCCAAGCGATCAAATGATCCATTAAAGAATGTAGTTAGGATACAAGGACAGCAATAGACCCTCCAAGCCTAATCTACCCAGGTACCTAAGCCCTCCAAGCTTCTTGCTTCAATGAGGTTACGCCGAACCTTTTTCTTCTTTAGCTTCCCAGATCCCGCTACTAGTCCACAGCATCTACCAATTTGAATTGGTTCCTTCCTAACTGCTTCCCAAAGCACCAAAGAGCCTTCTCACTGATATGGGTGAGGTGAGAAAAGGTTTTGGCTAAAGTACCTCTCAAGAATCTACAATGGAGAGCAAGAGAGTAGAGGAGTTTGAAGAGTCACAAGGTAAAGATTGTGGATGAGTTAATCTTGTTTTTCTCTAGGGTTTCTCTCTCAAAATTATCTCTGGAAGCTGTCTACATTTCGTGGGTATAAAGGGTATATATATTGGGGTGAGAGAGGAATGCGAAGAGATAGATTTTCCAAAACAGAGTTGGCTGGCGGCTTGGCCTCGTGGCTTGACTGAGTCGTGAGTTCTAGCCACAAACAAACTGAAAGGCCAGTCTAGAATTTTTGTCCTGTAATGTGACAGCTAGCACGACGGTTCATATTCTGGCAGCTTTCCAGTCGCGAGCCACCTACGAGATCCAGTCGCGAGTTCTCCTCTGCATGCTTCTCTCGTGTGAAACATCTGGCGGCTTGCCAGTCGCGAGACACCAGTGAGGTCCAGTCGCGAGTCCCTGTTCTGCAGCACAGTCTTGAGCAATTCTTCACACTATCTCACATACTACCCTTACATGATTCCCACCTAAATACAGGGTTTCTAAATGCTGAAAATACAAGCAAATTGGCACGGAATAAAGCCAACAAAATCGTTGATAAATTCAACCTTACATTTTTGAATAGCTGTAGCCTGCAAGTCAATCTCCATATGTGGTTTACATTATTCTCGTCACGCTATAGTGGATAGTTTATGATCTGAACCTTAGATTGTAGCCATAATACACATGACTTTGTTATATGTACGTCTATCTTCTATATCAATTTGGTAGTTTTGCTACTTGTTGAGTTGTGTGGAAGGGTCATTATGGATTGTACCGAAGCCTTTATCAATACCTTAATCAATAATACTAATTTCCTATTTTATATAGATGATTGTGCATTGATTGGATGTATTTAAATGTCTAATTGATTTAATTGTCACGTAATTAGGTATTGTTACATTCAGCTATGATAAATTGATAATAGAGTAGATAAACTAACAGAAAAGGCCAAAAGTTATTCAAACAAGAGATTAACACCTTAATAAGTTCTTCTTTCATTGCACATTCTTGCATTTTTTTTTTCATGTTTGTAGTTGTACAACATTAAGCAGGGGCTACATATGATTCTTTATTAATTGTTTTTTTTTTTCCTTTTTTTTTTTTGGTAGTAAGCTTAATTTAATTACTACTCTTTACATTTTTTTTTCTCCTTCGTTCTTTCTTATGTTTTTTTTTTTTTGTTTGCTCCAAAAGAATGTACTACTATATATGTAGTATGTTAGTTGGAGAAGTTAAATATTATGTTATGCTTGGTTAAATGAGATTTTTACTTCTAATTTTTTTTTTTGGGTTTCAATTTTTATAATTTTTAGCTGTATGTTCCACAGGGCTCAAGTTTCTGGATTTTGTGATAATAAATCTCTCTCTTTTCCTCTTAAATTTGCTTATTTTATAGAGTTTACCCAACAATTTTTTTTTTAAATGAAAGAATTTTGATTTTGTTAATTTAAATTTTGAGCATGTTATTGAGGGTTTTAGTTCATAAATTTTGCAGTTAGAATATTGTTTCAAATTTGATGAATTTTGGGGAATGTAATAGTGTGAAAATTTTATAAACTTTTACTGCCTAGGAAGCCAACTTGAGTTTAACGAGAATGCCATGAACGACTTAAGTCCAACATGAAGGCCATGAACATCCAGGTAGTTTGTTGGCAAGTTTTTTGTTTCAATTCTTTTCCTTCCCCTAATATAGCTTTGCTGTTTGATTTGTTAGTTGAAATTGAAATAACACAATTTTCTTACTCTAAATGAAATTGTTTATGGGTTTTTATATTATGTATAGTTTTCAATGCAACTAACATCAATTCAATACACAAACATGAAGGTGGAAATGAGAGTTCTTGATGCTCTCTTTTAGAGCTCTCTGATTTATTAATTTTTGTTGCTTACTGTTTCAATGTTAAGGATTCAGTGACAAACTTATTTTGTATTTGTACTATTGTTTTACTTGTGGGGAAAATTTGATGAGCTTTCTATGTTTGTGTTTTGTAGTTCGTATTGATTTGGTGGATGTGAAAGGTGATGTGGGGGGACTTAGATGAAGATAATGAGCTACCTGTCTTCTATCTCAAGGTTTTTGTTTTTCCTTTATATTAAGCTGTAAATGCATAATAGTTTCTTTGAAATATTATATAAATTCTATTTATAGTCATAGGTTCAACATAATATATTCAAAGAAACTCCTATTAATTTTTTTTTTACTGAGTTATTGAATCAAACATGCATCCAAAATCTGTTTTAAATGGAAATAATTCAACTGGTGATTATTTACCTTTTTTTTCTAGACTAGAGACGAATCTTCACATTGAATTGTCTACCTGATGGTGCACTTCCACACAGATAGAGTGGAAGAAAACCATAAACTGGAGTTCTTGAAAACTTGACTCAAGTTATGATTAGGAGTTCTATGATGATTGTATGTAACTTATTACAGAACATGGTGGAAAAATTAAATCTAAAGGAAAGAGGAACCATTTTGGATTAGTGCATGTTGACAAGTTTGGGGTTTGATGGGGCCATAGAAGTTTTAGTGGAAGTCTTCTCTCAGTTGCTAAGCTATCATGTATGTAAATTAGGTTACTTATTGAAAAAAAAAAATTGTAAATTAGGCTAGATATTGAAAGTTCTTGCTGAATGCTATAATTACTAAAAGCTATGTTTAGCTACTAAACTACTTGATATGTTACTTCAAATTTTGGGATATAAGTTAATAAGAAATGTCTTTTACGTTATGCTTTCAGATACAATTTTTATTCAACTTTGATGTTGGTTTTTATTCCCTTTTAGATTTTATAGAGAAGTAGGAACACAAGATTTGTATTTTAATTTTGTGTGTTTTTGTGTATGCATATCCACATTCCCGCACACAATATATACACTATCAACTTATATAGTTGCATGGCTAGATAGCTTAGCAAATACCAGTTAGTCTAAAATGGGGTTTTGCATTTTAATAAAATTTAATGAATTCAAGGTGGAATTTTGTTAGATAACACCGATTGTGTTTTCAACCAATCGAATTTTCAAGAAACATTTGACATTTTTTTTAATGAATTAGTTTATATAACATGCCTCATTAAATAGATCAATCTTCAAATATTTAGAAACAAATTATAAGTAGCATGTAACTTTGCAATATGAACTAAACATTAGACTTGCATATCTCTTTTCCAACTACAAAATGTACCAATACTGAGAAACACTATTTGAAAGGAGATTTACTTAGAAAATAACTGTGTTTGCTAAAGGAGGAGTAAAGATTCATAAAAATAAAAGATTCATAAATTTACTTTTGTAAGTCTGGAATGAATTATTTTTAAAGGTTATGATTATGGATTCATCAAACTTGCAACATTTAACCATTTAAACTTGCTGTTTAAGTACATGAATAATAGGAATTAATCTTATAGCTTTCATTAATCTAGAGGAGGATGAATTAAAAAAAAAGAATTTCTTGAACATTTTTTCGAATTTTTCCGTGCATCGCACGTTTAGCGACTAGTATATATAAAAGCAGAGACCTCATACGGGAGTGTATGAGGTCTTGCCAAGTGGTGCTCTAACTTTGCATTTAGTCTTTTTCTTACCTCTTTCATTGAGTTTTTCTATATTAATATGTGCTGTGATGGTCACAAGCGTTTCACTTTTCAGTTTCCTATTAAAAAGTGAGAATACACAATTTGACCGATTCGATAATATTTCATACTTTTTTTCTTTTTTGATGAAGTTTCATACTTTTCTCACAACCCATAATTTCGATAAAAAGTTTGTGTTCTAGAAATTTTCTTAGCACAATCCTTTAGACGATCCCATTATTTTTTAAAGAAGACCTTTCATTTGAAAAAATTGTTTAATGCAATCCTTCTATGTACAACTCTCTCTTCTTCCCTTTCCCTTCCCTTACTTTTTCCTCCCTTATTACCTTTTCATCTCCCTTACAACCAAACAGGATATTAGTTTCCAAATTTAGCTAATAAAAAAAAGTGTTTTGAGGATATTAATAAAAAGAGTTTGAATTTGGTAAGAATGGGGTGTAAAATTCATATTTTACATCATCCAATAAGAGATGTCACGTCATCTTTTTATTTAAACTCAGAACATCATACCACAATTAATAATATCTTAATAAACTCCTAATTTGGTTGAATTTTTAGATGAGTATTATAATTGATTGAACATAGTTATTCTTATTCTTTAATACATGATAAGATGATGTGACATGTTAGGCTTGGAGGGTGTGAAACTTGGGTTTTAAACCACATCCTTATAGAATTTAATCTTTGATAAAAATATGTAAAAAAAAACATGTTTAATTACCGTTTTAGTCTTTAACACTTGTACAGTTGTACTATGTATCAAAATGGTTTTTAACATCTAAAATGTGTCAATTTTGTTTCTAAACTTTTGGTATTGTGTCAAAATAATCCTTATTATTAAGTGGTACATGAAAAGAATTGATGTATCTAACATTAATATCAAAATATTATTTTTATGCCATCTAAGCTATCCTTTGAATGATCACGTGTCCTTAATTAGAAAATAAAATAAAATATTTGAAAATATATTAATTGCATCTCCATAAGTACATGAGATGTCATTTTTTTGGCAGAAATTGAAAATTTCTTTTCTTTTCTTTTCCTCTGCTTTCTTGGCAACCAAATGGGGTTTAAGTCTTGACTTTTTAGTTAAAGTGCTCATGAACATCATCCAAAAAACATACTATTTACCTAATTTTAAAATGAACTTAAAAAAAAAATGCCAAATGTCAATTTTTTACATTATCATTTTTTTAAGAAGTTAAAGTTATTACCAATTATATTATAAAAATCTTGTAAACTAACATGGTAATGAATATAATTAGTGTCATGTCAACAAGGAAATAAATCAATTTCTTAATTATTTTTCTATTTTGTGTTTAAAAATTGATACATTCATTTAATAAAAGTAGTGTGTAACCCCGAGCATATGCACATGTACATTTAAAAACAATCACAATTGTGTGTGTGTGTGTGTGTGTGTGTGTGTGATTTAGAATCTAATTAGATCTAGATTCTTCGGTTTTTGTACCAAATAATTCACCTGATACAAAAATTAAAGTATTAGATGGGATACATGGCGCAAAATTGAACTCCAATTAAAATTCAATTTAGAATCTAATTGATTTTAGACTCTTTGATTTTTGCACCTAATAATTTAGTTGAAACACAAATTAAAAATTAGATGAGACACGTGGCGCAAAATTAGACTCCAATTTAGAATTTAATAAAATTTTCTCTTAGTTTTGACTATATATATATATATATATATATATGTATGTATAGCTACCTACCATCACTTTATTTAAAATTACATGTTGTTCATGAAATCACAATCGCATATATGGCCCTTTTTTAGGAGCCACTATCTCATCACAAAAATTGTCTCATAAAAAAAAAGTTAGTATATTGCAATGTATTTGGAATGGTGAGTCCATCAGTATTTGGAAATCAAAGTTAAAAAAAATAAAACTAAAAATAAAAAAACTAAAATTGGACACGTGGTGGAAAATTAGACAACAATTAGGATCCAATTTAGAATCTAATTGGATTTTCTTTCAATTTTGGCTTTAATTATATATATAGACTGGTTATTGGCCAATGCATTGCACGGTTTTTTTTTTTTTTTTGTATGATTTTTTTTGGTAAATATTATGACTGGAGAACATTTTTTTGGGAAAAAAACTTCTTTCATTTTTATGTAGTGATTTTAAAAAGTACAATGAAGGGTTTTATGATAAATTTTGTTAATTTTATGAAATAAATTTATATAAAATAAAACTCATAAAATGCGTAAGATATATGTAAAGGTATAATTCATGACTATGCATGAAAGTTGTTGTATTCTTTTTTTTTTTTTTTTTAATTTCGATTAGCTAGATCACATTTCTTAAATAAATTGAACAACCATTTTCATCACCCCGTTATGCACATAATGTTTGGAATGTTGTTAGTTTTTACATGATTGCTTGATAAACAATATTTAGTAAAAATTAGTTTAATTCTATTTAAGAAATTTTTTGTGCAAATTTTATTTTCATGTCCATTTTTTTAATCTAATAGATTTAATTTTTCACGTTAGTTTTAATTGAATAGTATTGTGTTTATACTTTTTTTTCTTAACTACAATTGATAATTCACAAAATGAGTAAACAACTTATTGAGTATTGCAAAAGATACAAATATGAACTTTAACATGAGCATGAACATGAAGGGAGATTTCTATTCATTTTCTTGAAGAAAAAATGTACTTACAGAAAATTACAAACTTTATTAGGTAAAGAAGAATCAAAGCTATAGATAGCAAAATCATTAAACCAAAAATTTTAAAAGCCTAAGAGGAGCCATTACTCATTTGAAACAATCCAAAATACTCAAGGACTAAAAAAAAAAAAAAACCTTCCACACCACACTTCTATCGCAACTGCTTTAGCTCAAGGAAAACAATATATATCTCTCTATCTGTTTTATTATTATTTAAAAATAATTAAAATATGCTGCTAATCCCTCAACTTGACTCTTTTTTCCCTAACTCCTGCAATTTGAACGTTTTCTCCCTTAAACCCTATACACTTTGTGTATGGGGAGGTGCCAATTCAGCTACATGTCCCTTGACATATATATATATATATATATATCTCATTTAATAAATATAAAACTTCCTTTAAAAAAAAATTAATATGTTTATCATAATTAAGGGAATTCCTAATGGGTACTTCACTGAAGCATATGTGAAAAAGGCAGATATATACCACAAATGGTAAAGGAGAAAGAAAAAGTTGCTAATTCCTTTTGATATGGTTAATTGCTTTTCCTCAATCAGTTGCCCAAACAACATACTGCTTATTCATACCACAACCACAAATGACAATGCAACATTAGCCATCTGTAATTGCTAATCTGAAAGTACAAATTTCTTTAATAGCTCTACCTTCGCTTCTTTTGGCTAATATGTCTTTACTGAATCAAAATCAAACCACAAAAATTATATAAAAATCACCAAATTAGAGTTTAAAATTATAATTAAATTTTTAAAAGAAATCTAGGCACAATTGCACAAAAATTCCATGTAACTAAGTCACACTTAGGAATATTGGACCCTTTTTCCTTTGTATAAATAGGGGGGTCCCAATGGGATGAGGGGGCTAACAATTTTCTCTCCAAAACATTTATTGCAAGAATATAAAAGTTTTCCATTGTATACTTTTCACGATTAAAGAATATGACTTGCCAACTAAACAAACTAGAGTTTTTAGTACCTATAGCAATTTCACAACATCAAGAACAAACCCCAGTGTATACATTGTCAAATTCCATAGTCTCCTATTACATCAAATGAGTGTTTAATTTTTCTCGCAAAGTATTGAATAATAAAGCTTCTGGGCCATAGTCTCAATTACAACTCTTCATCATGTTGGACTTGGATGACACCTATCAACAATGTATAATTATGAGATGCAGAAAAATTTGGAGTGTACACAACGTTTAGTGTGGATGGGAAGAAATTTCATCCTATTCCAATTGGTTAGGTTAGTAAGGGACCTATTCCAATTTAATTATCCTAGAATTTTGTATACAAGTAATAATCAAGGAAACTTCCACTTAAAATAAGTCGGACTTTTCGCAAGAGAGAAAATTGATGTCTAGACAAATCAAGCTAAGGCCGACCAAAATGGACTATATTCTTAATTTCTTATCTCTATTTGTTACATTTACAAGACTTACAATCAATGCTTGGTGTATAAAAGTAGAACATCTTTATCTAAAGTCCATCCTCTGAAAGTTTGAGAAAATATTCATTTAAACCAAAACAATATATAAATTATAAAGGAATCAAAGAAAATTGTCAAAAATAATGAAAATTTAATCTATGCTTAAATTCTTATAAGGAAGAACACAATAGCAATATGAATTTTTTTTTAAAAAAAAAAAGAGAAAAAAATCTATGCTTATTTTGTACGTATGATAAAGTCCTATCACAAAGTTTTTTGAAACTCATATTGATTAGTGATTAGGAGTTATAAAGGAATAATCATCAATATATATATATATATACATATATATATATATATATATTATATAAGCAGAGATCTCATGCGAGAGTGCATGAGGTCTTGCCAAGTGACGCTCTAATTTTGTATTTAACATTTTTTACCTCTTTCATTAAGATTTTTTTACTATTACTCAAAAGTTTACATTAACTTATTTTACTATTATCTTATTAGTCTCTCATTAATTGCCTAAGATTACATCACACATTTCTCTCTTTTTAATGTCTTTCAGTATACCCACCATTTTAATATTTTTTTAAAAAGAAAAAAAAAATAATAATTAAGGACTAATAGTAATAACTAACCAGATAAAGCCTTGGAGGGAGATAGAGAGACACAAAAATGTTGTGCATTGTTAAATAAAACGCATTATTTCACTACAAAATCAAAACACATTGTTTCACTATAAAAGACCTAAGGCTAACAAAATATTTGAAAGAGAGAGAAAGAGAAATTTGAGGGGCCCCTGCCTCCGTCATATTGGCATCCCACCAACATCAAGATGCTGAAACCCCTACGGTTATTTTTTTTTTCTTTTTTAAATTAGGGGATTAAATATGATTTAGGTTTGGGTAATTTGGTTGAATAATTTTTTTTTTTTTTTGGTATATAAGTAGAGAGAATATTTGGTACGCAATGTTAGGCCATATTCTACCATGGTTTTAAATCATCTATATGACACGAGCATACACAATTGCCCATATTATGTTTTAATGTTGCACTATCAATGGGAGGATGACAGTGAGAGAGTTGGACATACTTTTATTTCATAGTAGTAATTTTCATGATTCCATTACTCTTTTGCCTTTATTTTTAGTTTCATGATTTAAAAAAAAAATTACCTTGAGAAGGGTTTAAATATGCAGTGAAATAGCAATTATAAATTGTACACACATAACCATTATAATTATTCAGTTCAAGGAATGAGTAAAAAAAAAAAAAAATTTGGAGGAATATTGTAGAGTAAAAGTTGTTACAAAATGTCTCTCTCTCAGAGATCTCATGCGAGAGTGCATGAGGTCCTGCCAAGTGGCACTCTAATTTTGTATTTAGCCTTTTTTTTTTTTTATCACTTTCATTAAGTTTTTTTTTAATTGTTACCCAAAATTTCACATTATCTTATTTTACTGTTATCTCATTAATTGCCTAAGCTTACACCACACTTTTCGCTATTCTTCCTGTCTTTTAGCATATCCACTATTTTAGTATTTAAAAAAATGAAAAACAAAAAAAAAATAAGTAAGGACTAATAGTAATAACTAACAAGATCAGACTCTAGAGAGAGATAGAGAGTCACAAAAATGTTGTGAATTATTAAACAAAAGGCACTATTTCACTATATATTACCAAAATAAAAGATCTGAGACTAACAAAACATTTGAAAGAGAGAGAAGGAGGAATTTGAGGGGTCACCACCTCCGTAATACTAGCCTTCCGCCACCATCAAGACACTAAAACCCCTACGGGTAATCTTTTTTTCCTTTTAAATTAAGGGCTTAAATATGATTTAGGTTTAGGTAATTTGGTTAGTTAGTTTTTGTTTTGGGTATATGAGTAGAGAGAATATTTGGTGCACAATGTAAAGTTATATTCTACTATGGTTTAATTTTATATCATCTATAAGACACATGCATATACACTTGCCTATACAATATCTTAATGTCGCACTATCGATGAGTGAAGACAGTCAGAGAGTTGAGTATATTTATATTTCATAGTAGGAACTGTGTGAACACAACACAAATTAGTTGATTTTCATGGTCCCATTACTCTTTTGCATTTATTTTTGGTTTCATGATTTAAAAAAATAATAATTTTACTTTAAGAAGGCTACAAATATGCAATGAAGCTATTAAACCATTTTTTAATATCTCATAATATATATACACATATATATATATATATATATATATATATGTTTCTTTACTCTAGTTTAGTTTACTTTTTCTATATAATTTATGTACAACATTATTGAAAACTGTTTTACATAAAATATCACAAAATTATCTGTGCATCGCACATGCAACTTATTAGTCATATATAGTTTCGTTTAACCATCCCAAAAAATATTAAAATTCTCTCAATGGATCTTCTCTTTTTCTTAAAATTTTTACAAACCTATCCCCATTTCACCAATAAAATAAAATTGGCAAACCTATAAGCAGCAAGTTGACAAATTGAAATTGTTTAAAATTTGTAAATGTCTAACATAATAAGATTTTCTACAATTATATTCATCACTTGTGTTCTGCTATATAACATTAATTTGGTCCATCTGATGCTGATGTTGTGAAAACTAGTTTGAGCCTTTTTTTTTTTTTTTTTTTTTTTTTTTCGGTTGAACTTTAAGGAGAGAATTACACACTCTCAATAAGGCACCTTCACAAATATAAGTGACCACAAAAGTAGAATTGGGCCAAATTTAAGCAAAAATGAGGAAATGATTACAACTTTTTGTCACCCATTTTTTCACACTTCTCCTTGCTGTACAAAAGGATCTCCCATCAAAGTTATAAACTGTTGTTCTAACTTATTTTGTAATATTGTCTTGGTCGAAGTGTTCTTTAAGTTAAAAATATTAGACATACCCAAGCATATCAATAGGATTGGCACAATTCATAAATACAATGGTTCCGTTTTGAGTAAAACACCCTGAAATCCAAATTAAATTCCAGTAGTATGCATTCAACGTTCCTCTTTTAAATCTTCATGGTTAAACTTAGTAAATTTCACACTAAAAGAAAAGATCTTTGTAACTTTGGACATCTTGTTTTGTAAAACAAATGAAGTTATCTCCACAGAACATATATACGCAGTTGACTTTTTGTATATTAATTTCAGAAACCACTTGAAAGAAAAAGCTAAGGAGATGGTAGTGATTTCATCATAAGTTCTGGACAATAACAGTTTGTGTAATGTTATATATTATCTTCTTTTTTGTAATAATTTTACAGTGCATACATTACGTTCAATTGTTCATACAAAAAAAAAAAAATAGTAATGTAGAGTAGACTTAGAGTAACTCGATCCTATGTTGTAATGGAATATTTGTACACTTGCTTCAAATAGTTTGGGGTTTTAACGACCGTCAATTTTAGTAAGTGTTATTTCATTTATAGAATTAGATGTTGCACTAGTTGATCTGTCTGTACTATTGTAAGTACCCTTCAAAATAAATGCAGGTCGTTTTGGAGAAGGAAGAGGAGTGTCATTATCCAACATGAAAACCACAGTTGACATGGTTGGCCGGTTTGTTGCATGTTCTTGCACGCACAAAAGTCCAATTTGAATGCATCTTGAAACTTCATTAGCAAGGTATGTCTCATCTAGTAACGGGTCGACTATTTTCATGGAATTGTCTTCTATTAATAAGTCCCAAACCTGAGACAAGATATTAATCATATTAGGCTCAACAATATAGGCTTAATTTTACAGTCATTGTTTGCACATGTACTTACATGTCCAATCAAATTTGAGGAAGGGCCATCATGATGGTAAGTACTATTCCTTTTTCCAGTAATGATCTCCAGTAGCAATACCCCAAAGCTATATACATCAGACTTAATTGAAAAAAGTCCTTGCATTGCATACTCAGGTGACATATAACCACTGTCATAGCACAATGAAAAGGAAGATATTGAACCTCCACATAAAATGATCAAAGAAAGCAAATTACAAAGATATCGTTAGTATTTTTTTCCTACATAGGTCTGTAGTTTGTACTCTCCTTAGATGTAAAAATGGTAGTCAAGTAATCAGTTAAAAAAGTATATCTTGTTTTCTGGCATACTTACTATGTTCCAACGATGCAATTTGTATTAGCTTCAATTTGGTCCCCTCCAACAATTCTAGCCAAACCAAAATCTGAAATTTTTGGATTCAATGCATTATCAAGTAGAACATTGCTGGCCTTTAAATCTCTATGGATAATTCTTAATCTTGAGTCTTGATGAAGATATAAGATCCCTCGACCAATTCCGCAAATAATCTCAAATCACTTTTCCCAATCTAAACATGACCTCTTTGTTTCATCTAAATGAAGAAATGAGAACTTGGATTACATTATATTGCATTTGTGCTTTCTTACTTAAGTATAAATCCTGCTATTTGGAGCTGATATGTTTGTAATGGGAGGATCATTTTCTAGTGATGATGAGTGAGGTTAATGTGAAAAAAAAGACATACCAAAAATGAAAGAGTCCAAGCTTTTATTTGGCAAGTACTCATAGATCAACATCCTCTCTTCTTTGTGAATGCAACAACCAAAAATTCTCACAAGGTTTCTATGTTGGAGTTTAGCAATTAGTGCAACTTCTATTTTGAATTGTTCTATTCCCTGTCCAGAGCATTTTGATAGTCTTTTTTACTGCTATTTCCATTCCATTTTGTAGCAAACCCTGCAATTAAAGTCCAAATATCATTGTCATAGTGCACATTTGTTAAAAGAAACTCAACTTGGTGAATTATTTAGGGAAGCCCAATTGCACACAACAAAATCGTACTCAATGAGTACCCGTAAACATTCATGATGGAATTTATGACGCATAAACACACTTGAAATGAGATTATGCAAATTCTGGGACTCATTCAATGAGACTACCTTATAAACTGGGCCAAAACCACCTTGGCCAAGCTTGTTAGCAATCGAGAAGTTATTTCTAGCTGCAATAATGGTTCTTAGATTAAATAATGGCAAATTTGAATTTCTTCTAGTTCCATTGAGGTTCCTTCTACTTGGAGAGTCTTCGAAGTATGGTAAAGTGGAGTCAGCACTATCTAAATATGTGTTATGCCTCGTCTCTGTCATAAAACTAGTAATTAATAATGCTAGTAACCGTTTTTGTCCAATTAGGAATTCTCACACAAAAGCCTAATTTAATAAAACTGAGAAAGACACTAAAATAAAAGAATGAAACAGGGGAAAATAAGAGGAAAAATTGAAGTTTACAATTTTCTATTTATCATTGACAGGAAATGCCATTTGGTTAAAATGCACTTTTCTAAGAGTGAAAATCTTAAAATTATGGATGATGAAAGTTCTTTAGGCCTGTTTATGGGGCTGGAGAAAATCTTAAAATGTCAAGGAATTGGTTGGGCCATTCATCAAGCTTTTAGTTGAAAGGGTGAAAAAATTATTCATGTGGCATGATAATTGACACCCTGAAGGTGTTTTAATCCCCAACTTTGTCCAAAAGGGGGTGTATGATACTACAATTTCTGAATTTGCAAAAGTATCCAGTATTCTAAAAGAAATGCAGTAGCCTTGGAAACCTATCAGACCAAAAAATGCTACCCTAAGCTTATTTTCATCATTTAAAATTAGTTAAGACAACTCAATGTACCAGATTTCATCTAAATATGGAAAAGTCACATGAATTTCAACCTGAAGTGAAATAAGAAACAAGATGGATACAGCTAAATGGTGGAAAGTGGTATGGTCTAAAGTAGCTGCTTCTAAGCATTCCTTAATGCTTTGTCTTTGTTTGGAAGTGAAGGACGAATTGCAATTCAAAGTAGAATTAAATGAGAAACATATATGTCTCAATGAATGGTAGAAACTGGTATGGTCTAAAGCAACTTTTCCCAACAAGTCCTTCATATCTTGGCTGGCAATGAAGGACAGGTTTTCCTCCCAAGAAAGGATTGTAAAATGGGGTACAATGGTGCTTTTGTATGTTTTCTATAGAAGTCAAAAGGGATTTTTAATCATGTCATCTTCAAGATCAAGTGTTCTTTCTTTTGAATTTGACATTTGGGTATAGTAGACATAAGAATATGCAAATGGAATGAGCTAATGCATTATTCGTAGGCTGAAAGGCAAGAAGTTTAAGAATAGCATTTGAAAAATTTCCTTGGCTACTTCAATATACCATCTTTGATTATGAGTATAATAACAAAATATATCTAGTTCTTTTTCATTTTTCTTTTATCAACTTCTACGCTTGAAAAATAATCAAGTTCCATTCCATTTTATTCAATTTTATTTCATGATTTACGTATTCTGCCTATTCTTTTATAAACTCTGAAACATAGTGTTGGAGTAATCTTGGGAGCATTTGTTCACTGGCCTTAAAAGTATAAAAATAGGTTTAAAAAAATTTCTCTAAACTTCCTTACCTTTCTTCTTCTTCAGTACAAAACAATACACAATTGAGACTATAAGAAGAAACATTACAGCAACAGAAACTCCCAGAATTGCCAGCATCCTCTTTTTCTGAGTAAGACCATTTTTCTTAGCATATTGAGCTGAGTAAAAAAAAAAAAAAAAAATTATTCAAATGACATCATAAATTTCAGAAGCTGATTGAACATAAATATTTATTGATGCAGTTTTACAAGAAAATGAGAGTAGGGATGAAACAATGGGTTTAAGGAAAATGTGATTTTATTTTTTTATTTTAAATGGAGAAAATGTGTTTCTCATTTTGAGGTCCAATGTATCAAAAGAACCAAACAGAAAGACAAACATGTTCTCACAACAATGTCATGTCCATATGTGATTCTCTTTTTTGAGGCCGAAAACCTGTGAAAAGAAGAAACGAAAAACAAAAATTGCAAACCTATTTTTGTAACAACAATGTCAAACGCCAAGAGAGTATTTTTTTTTTATTAATATCTGTAGAATCACAGTTCAAATTCTCTCTCTCTCCTATTATTGTAACTATATAAAAATAAAATAAAACAAGTATTACATAGTAGGACCTACTATGAGTGATGAATATAATTGTAGAAATTTTGTGTTGTTAACGGTATACAACTCTTAAATAATTTTGACTTCTCCACACATCATTTGAGTTTTGAATTATATGAAATAGATAAGGCAGCATTGTGAAAATTTTGATATTTTTAGAAAATTTAACAAAACCATATATAATTTCTTTCCCATATGGAATGTAATACTCATTTAGATTTGTAATATGAAATAGATCTATTTTAAATAGAGAAAATCATTTTTCAATAGTATGACCTAAATCAACTTTAAGGTTAGTACCATAGAAGGTTAGTACCATAGGGCAAATTAGATGTTGAACTAGTATTCTGCATAAATTTCAGACTAATATAATACAATAGACATGAACTTCGACTAACACTCTATTTGTTTTGAAGTAAAATAAATAAAATTTTCAGGTATTTAGTATCAGAAATAAATATTTTCAAGCAAACAAAGAAAATCAATAGCTGAGTCACCAGAATTGCTGGTGTAGGAGGTCTAGTGACCAGACTGTCGTAATTGTAGCTTGAACAATGTCTTCTACAACTGGACAAGGGGCAACTGTTGCCAGAGCGGTGTTGTCGGCCACCAGAATGGTGGCTTCAGTTATTAAACCTCTAACAAATAGCTTCAGTGACTAGATTGCCAGCATCGGTTGCCAGATTGATGGCTCTAGCTACCAAGATGTTGGTGCTGATCATCAGAGTGGTGGCTCTAACCCCCAGACTACCGACGTCATCTGCCTAGCTCACCGAACCAATGACCCAACCACCAAATGTAGTGAGAAAAGTCACTGCGTATTTTCATAAAATGTTTTACCAATTTTTTAAAGTAAAAAGATTTAAGAGTACCTAATACAACCGCATCCACACGTATGTATAAATCTTGTCCTCCGTCAGGAAATGTTCTTGTATCCACCAAGTCCCCATGCTATGTCAAGCAACCAATCCCTCCCTCACTTTCATTTGCACTTGGGAAGCCATACAAGAAAAATTCCTCAAACACTTTTGCTCACACTCTTTCATACTCAAACTCATGTCCACATGTGCTATTGAAGTATCCGGCACCTTCATTTGTGCCAACTTCACAAACCCTTCTCCGTTGTTGCATATAGACAATCCTTGCTTTTCCCTTATGCAACCATGAGATGACTCGGGTTCAAAACCAGGAAAGCACTTGCACCCAAAATTGACCGTAATATTGTGTGGGTCACAATAACTATTTGGACCGCAATTCAAATACTTATCGCACAACTGTTGTGGGGCGGACCAATATTCAACCCATGTAGTCTCCTGCCATAAAGACCGTTCCACAATTCCTGATTCTTCCATCACCATTTTAACAAAAACTTTGGTCGGTAAATTTGGAAGTATACTGTACATCCAGGTGCTTTCATCTTGATTATTCACAATGTTCATTTTGAAGTAATTTGATGCGATTCCGGGTACACCGCTCCATGTTAAGCCAGTCCAAGATCCCAAACAAAATAATAGTCTGACCCATGTATAAGATCAACTGAGGGTACCCAGTTGGAACCCATCGAAATGAATAGTTGCCAATTCTCAGGTCATCTTTGGACTTCCAAGATGTTAGGAACCGGTTTAACCCGGTCCGCCGATCCAGCCCAAGTTTCATCAACAGAAGCAGAGTATTGGTGGGATAATCAAAACTTTGCCATGTAACACGTTGGCTGTCTTGCTGAACCAAAACAAGATTTTCTATATCTAAGAGCTTAGCCATAGAATTATTTGTGGATGAGATAGAAAAAGAAACATTGGTGGACCAAATATGAGTGGTTTGGTTTTGGCTATGGAGTACAAGGTTTCCCTTATCGTTGATGGAGAGGACTCCAGAGGTATCATTGAGAGGAGCATCTCTGTTTGCAACCCACATAACTGTTTTTTCGACGATTTGGTTAAACCAAATTCCAACGTAGCGGTGACTAGAACTGCCGGGGTTGAAAAACCCAAGTGCAAAGGTTTCTTGGTTTGAGAGTAGACGTTGACCATCCTTGAGGGGTTGGTCTGGTGTTATGGTGTCAAGGGAAGTGCAGATTAGGCAAACAAGAAGAAGGGAGAGAAGAAGCAATAATGTATTCCCTTTAGCTGGATTCATCATTTTTTCTAATGAAGAGTACAGTAATAGGACTTGTGTGGCTGACTGGCTAGTATAGACTATAGAGAACTTGATACTTAATAGCCAAATAAAAAAAAATCAGTTTTTCTTCTTTTAAAAATAAAATTAAATGAGATATTCGACATATGCAAGCTATCATCCACTTGTCAAGGACCCACACACTTAATCACGTTTACCTTGAAAACCCGTTCACATTAGAGTCATGCTATGGACACATAAAAATGCACAATTTTGGCCACAACTGGCCACATGGCGAGTTGTGAGTGGTGGAAGTGTGTCCCCACATGGCCCACAATCACACATCAACCGATCCCAACTAACCATGTGACGAGTTGTAGCATAAAGTTGTGCATTTTTATATATTCAAAGTATTAATCGGTGAAAGATACTTGACAAAACCTCCGTTCTTCTTTGGCAACTTTAATTTAAGTCTACTTAAACAATTTTTGACCCTAGAACTCGAATGTACATTGACTAATGAAGAAAAATTATTGGGTTTATTTATTTTTAAACAAGATAGAAATTTTACTCTAGTCTAATCTAAGTGTATATGTGTGAAACTCTCTCCTGTAAACTTGAACTCTGTCTCTTGTCCCCCCCACACCTTACAAATATTTATAATTGTAGAATGACCATTCACCCTACAAACGTTTATAATTGTGGAGTGACCATTGTGCTAAGGGTGTGGAGTGGCCATTGTGCTAAGGGTGCGCAATGGTAATTATTGGGTTCTTTAAATAGTGATTGTTTATTGCTAACAGTCGGGGGAGGCGCCAAATGTGACCACCCTGACTTGAATTTTTTTAAAAAAAATACCTTTAAAAAATTGAATTTTAAATTAATATGGGTTGTTAACCGCTTAAAAAAAAAACTTGACCACTCTAAAAAAACTTGAACACCTTAAATAACAATTTGAGACCATTAAAAATTAAATTCAACTTCTCCAAAATTTTGGTTCGTTGAATATTGAACAAAAAAATTGCGAGAAATGCTATGTTCACAATATTTTCGCAATAAATCCTGAGTAGTAGGTTGTTACTTGTGGACAAAAAAATAATTTCAGTGATATGTTCAAATTAGAACTAGCTAGTAAAAGCTTACCACTTAGACTTTGTTGTGTAAGTATTGTAAAAATGTTTTGGACATAGCACTTTGAAAAATTGCCCAAACAAACAAATTAGCCTAAAAGCCCAAATCAAACATTTAATTGTGATTTTTTAAATTGTGTTTTCAAATGGCATATTTTAAAATTGCTATTTTTTTTTTTCAAAAAAATGCACACTTTTCAAATAGCTAGTCTGTTAGTGCTTGCTTCAGTCTTTAGTCGAATTTGTTGGATTTGTGTGATACATTTTTTCAAAAAGGTAATGCATTTTGTTTATATTGTTACTTATTTAGGAAATATGTTGGTAATTGAAAAGGAGATTAGTAGTTTAATGATTGCTTAATTGTGTATATTGTTGCATAACTCCCGATTCATCCATGACCATTTTAGTAAAAAATTTGGGGCCAACTAATTTTGAAGATGTATCGTACATAATGGTGACTTCATCTTGATTATTCACAAAGCTAATATTGAAGCAATTTGATGTCATTTTGGGTACACCACTCCATCTTAGACCAGTCCAAGATCTAGCACGCCATAATAGAGTTTGACCCATTCATAAGCTCAATTAAGGGTACCCAATTCGAACCATTCTATATGAGTAGTTGCCAATTCCTGGGTCATCTTCAAACTTCCAGGATGTTAGAAATCGGTTCAACCCAATCCGCTAGTCTAGCCCAAGTTTCATAAATGGAAGCAAAGTATTGGTGGGATAATAAAAACTTTCCCATGTAACACATTGGCTGTATTGTTGAACAAAAACAAGATTTCCTATATCTAAGAGCTTAGCCATATAATTATTTGTGGATGAGACAGAAAAAGAAACATTGGTGGACCAAATGGGAATGGTTTAGTTTTGGTTGTGGAGTTCAAGGTTTCCCTTACCGTTGATGGAGAGGACTCCAGAGGTATCATTGAGAGGAGTGTCTCTATTTGCAACCCACACAACAGTTTGTTCGGTAGTTTGGTTATACCAAATTCCAATGTAGCGGTAACTGGAATTGCCGGGGTTGAAAAACCCAAGTGTAAAAGCTTTTTGGTTTGAGAGTAGAAGATGACCATCCTTGAGAGGCTGATCTGGTTTTATGGTGTCAAGGGAAATGCAAATTGGGCAAACAAGAAGGGAGAGAAGCAGCACCATATTCCATGACCCTCTAGCAGGATTCATCATTTTTTTTCTAATGAAGAGAATAGGTTATGGTTCACCTGATTGGCTGGTATAGAGCTTGGATGTAGCTTGTTAGGTTTTAAAAGTTTAGAACAATTGGCAAATTGTGAACACAAACTTGTCTAGATATAGATCCTAGAGTCTATAGGTATTATTAGACAATGCTCAAGGTGATTTAAGCCAAGATTCAAGAACAAGTAAGCTGCAGAAAGAAGATTTCGGAAACTACCTGGTTCGATCGATCGAAAAACAGGCTCGATTGATTGGAAGTCGTATTTGCAGAATTTTAATTAAGCCCAAACAACAGTTCAAGCCCATTAAGGATTAGGGTTTTAGATCTACTTCTCCCTGTATATAAAGGAAACCCTAAGCACGTTTTTATAAGGCTTTTTAGAGAAAGAAGAGTGTACCTCTTTGGTATTTAGGGTTTTGTAACCAGAAAGCTCTCTCATGTCTTCTATCGGTGTTATTGCTTAAAGAATTTTAAGATCCGGTATTGTTAAAGCTGTTGCCTTCTCTAGTCATCAAAGCTGCTGATGATCTAAACCTTCAAGGATGCTCTTGGAGTCACAAACAGGAGAGTTTGTGTTGCTAAACTTTTGAGTGTGATCTCAAAGTCACAAGCGTGGGTGTTTGTGTTTTGCAAAGGCCAAGGAAAGAAATAGTCTATGGACTCGGAGCTATCATGGGGTTGTGGTAGTAAGTTTTCTATTCGAGGTAGCAATAGGATGTTAGTGGTCTAAGTTCTATTGTACAAACTTCAATTCTTTCTAGTGGATTTGCTGTTTTACCTTGAGGATAGCTAGGTTAAATCCTCCCCAGGTTTTTTATCGGTTTGGTTTTCCTGGGTCATCATATCATTGTGTTCTTTATATTTCCGCTGCTTTGCATGATATGATAGTTTTGTTTTAACCTAGATTTGAATAATAAACCTAAGTATTCACTTGGTTAATTAATTAGGTTAAACAATCTAGTTTTACAGGGATCTAAAAACATACATGGCTTCTTTTTATTTATTAATTTTTGACAAATATAATAGAATTTTAACTTGAAATATTGACTAATTTTTAGTTTGGGAAGATTTGAAATCCAAATTTGACAAAAAAAATTTCCACCCACATGGATTGTAATAAAGTCTGACAAGGGAGTTGGAGATGAAACTATGAAAGCCATGACAAAGACACTACATGCAACTTAATTAACACGTCTGACTCAAAAGCTTAAGTCAGTCATTCTTCTTTTAAAAATAAAAATAAATTAAATCAGTTATTCGACATATGAAAGAAGGCAAATGCAAGCTATCGTCAACTTGTCAAGGACCTACTCAATCATGTGTACCTTGAACACCAGTTCACCTTAGTGAAAGATACTCAACGAAAATTCCAGGCTTCTTAGGCAACTTTAAGTCTTAGGTAACTTTTGACCCTAGAGCTTAGATGTGCTTTTCAAAAAAAAAAAAAAAAAAAAGAACTCAAATGTACAATGACAGAGTGACTAGTGAAGAAAAATTATTGGGTGGTTCTTTTAATAGTGAGCTAATAGCCGAACAATCAACCACTTCAAATTCAATTAATAATCCAATGATAATAAATAATTTTATAACATTTGTTGAGTTTTATATCACTTCTTCTCCCATTATCTATCTATCTCAATAATAAAATTAAAAAAATTGTGGTCTACTTCATTGATTATTGCAATGAAGTAGACCACACTTAAAGTACCTTTCAAATAATAATATATCCTTTGTAGTGTTTTATTAAAGTACCTTTCAAAATAATATATCCAATTTATCATATCAAACAAAAATACAGTGAACTATAATTAAACGTATATAACGTATATCAAACATTTTTCATACTATACTTGTTCACAAATATTTCAACTTATGTGAAAATATTTCAAACTTCATTACTTTTATTGATAGTATTGAATCTATTGATGGTATTTATTAAGGAGTGTCATTATGTATGTAACACTTTTTACCAACAGATAAGGAAAATATATAAATTACTTTACTTCTCTAATTTAAGTAAAAATTTAAAAATATTCTTAAATTTTATAATTTTTTGGGTAGTTTAAATCCATACATGATATGATTTTTATACATTAAAAAAAAATGAAATGACTTGATCAAGTTTTTTTTTTTTTTTTTTTTTGTTCCCTTGTGCAGGGCTGGCTCAACAACTTTGGGGGCCTTAGGTGAAAATTTTAAGTGGGGTCTTTTTTATATTTAAATATTAATCAAATAATATATATTGAATTTTTTTATTTAAATTATATTTTTCTTGTGTTTTGAGATGCAAAATTACTAATTAAGTTTTTGTATTTAAGTTCCTCTAACATCTCTTTTTCATTTGATAATATAGTTGATGATGTCAAGAATCAACTCAGTAAGTTGCAGGGCCTTCACGTACTTCGGATGAACCTGCACAAGTAAAAAGAACCTCAAAGGGAAGTACCGGCGTGGTACCAGCCGACGACCCTCCGATGGTTAAGTTAGTATTGCTCACAACTCTAGAGTGCAAGATTCGGGTAGAATCATGCGTACCTCGATTTGGGAGGGCCTGGAAGTATTTATAGTAGCATGGGGGCCTTAGCCAAGGCTTGCTAGGGAAGATACCTCCATACCGGAATTACCCCTGATTAGTGTGTGGCACAAGATACCCTTTGGGCAACAAGCGTGTTGGGCAAGTCATCCCTTTGGGAGCAATCGTGTTGCGCAAGATATCGGTCTGAGTATGAGCGTACGTGGCAAGACTCATTTCCTCAGGGAAGCGTACGTGGCAAGATAGGCCTTAGTGCCCCCTGCCTCACCCCGTCGACCGTTGCTCCCATCATCTAGTTTAAGAGTTGTGTCGTCAAGGTGTCGCGTCCGTCGTCTATGTCCGTCATCATACCTCGCACCGTCAGCCCGCATAGGCTGCCGGCGTCTAGTGGGAGTTTTATCCCTATCAAGTGCCCCCTCAGCCCATTAGTCCGTGACCGCAGGGAGGACGGACTAATGGGATGACGGTTTTAGTTCGCAATGAGAGAGAGCTGACTGGATAGGCTGTCACACGGTAATTAATACTGTGTAATTAATGTAAGACATGTGTCATCGACTTAATGACCGTGTGCCAAGAACGAGGCGTCCCCTCGCCTTCCATGCTACCCTTCATATATAAACCTCCTTTCTCTCCCTCATTTTTCACTCTTCATTGAAATCAAAAGATCAGAGCGCATCCGTTCACCTAGCCAGAAACGCTTGATCCGTCAACTTGCGCGACCGTCACGTTCATGTATCCGTTGATTTCATTTTCCTGTAACAAACGCAACCGGTAAGTATTCCTTGTTGATTCATTCATCTTTATCACCGTCCAATGTCTTTAGACTAGTTATACTTAGGGTTCTCCGTCACATGTAGGTGACCGATGTCTAGCGCGTCCAGTAATCAGTCATTTGTCCGCGACGGAGCAGGCTACGATGAAGTTCATCCGTCGGGTTCAAGAGATCTTGACACTTCTAGTGAAGACAGTTCATCTACCAGCTCCTCTTCCTCAAGTAGTGATAGGGCAGAAAGTAACCTTAGTGACGGTCTAGGGGAAACCGAGCCACAAATCCAATCCGTCATGGACTCTGACGGGATGAGGAAGTTTATAATGATTTCACTATGGACGGTAAATGATTTCGTGTCCACAATCAAAGAGTCTCACTTCAAAACACTTAGGAACAAATACCAAATACCCGTCAACATACCTATCTGTCTACCCAATAAAACAAAGAAGTGTTACTACCGCGGAGTCAAGGGTGTCGGGATCTATGAGCAAATGCACAAGGCCGGGTTGAGGTTTCCCTTAACTCAACTACACCGTCAACTCCTACACTATCTAGGATTGTCCGTCAACCAAGTCTCCCCAAATGCTTGGAGGGTCTTTCTAAGGGTAAAGGTCCTATACGGATCAATGTCCAAGGGGAAGAAAAGACTAACAGTGGAGGAGTTCTTCCATTGCTACCGTCCGGTAGAGATAACAAAATCACGAGGAATGTATAGTTTTGTAGCCAGGAGCCCATTACTAAGGCTAGTGAGTGACACTCCAGATTCCAACAGGGACTGGAAGTCTAGGTACTTTTTTATGGACGGTAGTGAATGGATGTGTCATCCTGGTGAGACTGAGTTCATGCCAGTTGATACAACATGGGGTGTACTACCCCCATCTGGTATGCGTCTATTCACTTTCTTTTCTTTCAGACTCTAAACATCGTTGATTTCTAACCGTCTTCTTTTTGCAGCTCAGGACCGTCCACAAGTTTCTCTTGAACAGTGGAGTTTTTTGGAGAAAATTTTCCAAAAAACTGAGTTGAAGGATAGATCTTGGGCCAAACTGGTGAGCCTAACCATTCATTGGCACTGCGACAGACCTGAATCGTCTAAGGAGGCGATCAAGTACGAGGACCAAGTTCGAGCACATGAGTCCGTTCACTCAAGTATCACACTTAGTAGTTTTTTGTCATTAACTTATGTACCGTCCTCTTCTGCAGAAATGGACGATGCAAAGGGGAGAGCTTTCATCAAACAACAAGCAGCCGAAAAGAAGAAGGTTGCTCAGACAGCTGAGACAAACGCGCCCAAGCTGTCCATTACAAAAAGAAAACCTGGTCAGGAGGCGGACCGTCATGCTAAGAAGGCAAAGGTTACACCCGAGACCATTGTCGGCCTAGAGGCGGAGGTGAAGAAAGTCCCTGTCAAGCATGGCAAGGGAAAGGGCCTGATGACGGGCGGCCCGGTGCCCAACGCAGAGAAGCCACCCGTCCTCCTTCGCGAGGATTCCAAGTACGCCTTGGAGAAGCTGTCTTCCGTCATGACGGCGAAAGACTATGAAGACCTGGGAAACCACGCGACGGAGGCGATGGGCGAGACGGGCCTCTTCAACCTTGCTCAGGTAAATCCTCTATCTGTCATTCATTCATTTTTTTTTTACCGTCCTGTCTGACCTAGACTTTTTCCGTTCTAGGCCGTGGTTATGATGAAGAGCCTGATGGACCGTTGTGTCCATCAGGAGACGGTTCTAGGTCGTGTACGGGCCAAGGTAGCTGAGGCGGAGGATGAGTTGGACCAATTCAAGGCCTGGAGGGTAACTATCGAGAAGAAACTGTCTATGTCCGAGCAAGAGAGGGGTGAGCTAGAAAAGCAGATGGAGGTGCTCCAAAAAGTTCTCGGCGACAAGGAGAAAGAAATTCTATCCGTCAAGGACCAGCTCCGTCAGGCAAAGGAGGAAGCCATTAAAGAGTATCGTGACTCTGAGGTTTACTTGACGGAGCTGGGAAGCACTTTCGCCGACGGCTTTGACAATGCTCTCCGTCAAGTAAAGGCCTCTCACCCAGAGCTGGATCTCTCCCATGTGAGCATTGATGAGGCTCAAGCCCAAACATCCGTCCTCCCCACTGTTTCTGAGAGCACGGATCATTTATTTGGTGATCAAAACGTGGAGGGTGACGATAACGAAGTACAAACAGCCGTCCATGCCCATGCTCAAGACATAGGTGTTGAAGCAAAGAACGTTGACACATCCGTCCAGTAGCTTTGTAATTTTCTATTATTATTTTTTGTAGAAAGGTTAATTTTTGAACCGTTAGGAACAATGTTGCCTTTAAAGGCATTTTTATTAATGTACTTTCTATTTCAAACCTGTCCTTGTATGTATTGCTTGCTTTTACTTGAGCTTTGTGAATGATTCCTTTTATATGTCATTTGAGATTTGTGGAGCCGTCAGCTTTATAAGTCGTTGGCTTTTATACTTAATAACAGGCTTTTATGCCCTTTTGTATATTTAGGGTAGAGTCGTCAGCTTATAAGCCGTCAGTTTACAAGCAGTTAGCTTTTAGGACCGTCAGCCCTTATACTTTGGCTTTTTTACGCCTTGCATATCCTCATAGGACAATGTAGTTGGTTTTGGGCCGTCTACCTTTTAGGTCATTCATTTTATGCCCTTTACATTCTCTTTAGGATTATATCGTCGGCAATTGGCCGTCGTCTCTTTATGTCGTCGGCTTTTGTACTTGGGCATTTTATGCCTGTTATCCTCTTAGGATAATGTCGTCGGCTTTCAAGCCGTCGTCTTTCAAACTGTCAGCTTTTATGCTTAACTGGTTTCTGCACTTAGGCTTTTTAACCTTTAGGACAATGTCGTCGCCTTTAGGCCGTCGTCTTGCAAACCGTCAGCTTTTATGCTTAACTGGTTTCTGTACTTAGGCTTTTTGCCTTATATCCTTTTAGGATGGAGTCGTCAGCTTTTAAACCGTCAGCTTTTATGCTTGATCGGTTTTACGCTTAGGCTTTTTGCCTTATATCCTTTTAGGATGGAGTCGTCGTCTTTAAGACCGTCAGCTTTTATGCTTGACCGGTTTTACGCTTAGGCTTTTTGCCTTGCATCCTTTTAGGATGGAGTCGTCGCCTTTAAGACCGTCAGCTTTTATGCTTGACCGGTTTTATGAGTCGTTGGTTTTGGGCCGTCGGCTTCTTGCTCAACACTTTGCAAATAATATAAGAGACTTTGAATAAACTTCTGAGTCTTGCATAATTTTTACCAAGGGGGAAACATGCCCTTTTTGCTCCCAAAATACATTAAGGCAGATTACAAGTAGGGGTTGCCAATCTTTCTTACTGGTAGTACTTTCGTAGGTGCTCGGCATTCCATGGATGGGGTAGCTTCTGTCCTTCCAGTGTTTTTAAATGGTAGGTGCCCTTCCTTTGCTATGCTATGATCCGATAATGTCCTTCCCAGTTGGGGCCGAGCTTTCCTTGGGCGGGGTCTCTGGTGTAGCCCATGATCTTTCTTAGAACAAGGTCTCCGACCTAGAATTCCCTGTGTTTGACTCAAGAGTTGTAGTGTTTAGCCATGCGATCTTGGTACCGCGCAAGCCTTTGTTCTGCCACGGCTCTGTTTTCATCGATCAGGTCGAGCTGTTGGCGTAAGGCCTCGTTGTTCCTGCCTTCATCGTGGGTGTTCACCCTGTAGCTTGTGAGTCCCACTTCGGCGGGGAAGACTGCCTCGCTTCCGTAGGTTAGTCGGAACGGTTTTTCTCTTGTAGGGGTCCTTGCTGTCGTCCTGTATGCCCATAATACGCTTGGCAGTTCTTCGGGCCATATCCCCTTTGCCCCTTCGAGCCGAGTCTTGATAATCTTAAGCAAGGATCGGTTCGTTACTTCTACTTGACCGTTGGCCTGGGGGTGGGCGGGAGAGGAGTAATGATTCTTTATTCCCAGCTGCGTGCAGAACTCTCGGAAGGGGCTGTTGTCGAATTGCTTCCCATTGTCCGAGACCAGGACTCTGGGAATTCTCAACCTGCATATGATGGACCTCCAGACAAAGTTTCGTATGTTTTTCTCTGTAATAATGGCCGAAACTTCAGCTTCTACCCATTTTGTGAAGTAGTCTATACCTACTACTAGGAACTTCAACTGTCGCATAGCTGTTGGGAATGGGCCCATGATGTCTAGTCCCCATTGAGCGAACGGCCATGGGGCCGTCATGGGGGTCAGCTCTCCGGACGGCTGTCTGATGATGTTGCTGAACCTCTGGCACTTGTCGCAGGCTTTGACATAAGCTTGCGTGTCTTTTTGTATCGTGGGCCAGTAGTATCCTGCCCGAATCAGCTTATGTGCCAGTGACCGTGACCCCGAATGATTTCCGCATATTCCTTTGTGTACTTCCCTCATGACATAGTCTGCTTCCCTGGGACCCAAGCACCTTAGGTATGGGTGAGAGAAACCCCTTTTGTACAGGACATCCTTCATCAATACGAACCTTGCTGCTCGGACTTTCAGCCTTCTGGCAGCTTCTTTTTCGTCCGACAGGATGCCATCTTTCAGATAGGAGACTAATGGCGTGGTCCAATCGCTTTCAGAGCCTATTTCCTCCATATCGACAGAGTCTATTAGCGGGGAAACCTGTACAAAAGAGAGCACATTGTCAGGGGTAGTTATGTATTCTGACGAGGCGGCTTTGGCAAGACGGTTGGCTTGCTCATTTTCTTCTCTGGGGATTTGGACTATCTCTGCCTTCAGCTCGTCTACCCTTCTCTTCGCTTGATGGAGATATTTTTTCATTTTGTCACCTCTGCACTCGTAGTCTCCATTTACTTGGTTGACGACGACCTGGGAGTCGCAGGAGACTATCACTCGGGCTGCTCCTGCTGCCTTGGCGAGGTCCAACCCAGTTATCAAAGCTTCATACTCCGCTTCGTTATTGGTGGTGGGGAAGTCCAGGCGGATCATGCATTCGATTTGATCTCCCTCGGGGGAGTGAAGTACGACACCTACTCCACCGGCCTACCTAGTTGACGACCCATCTGTATGTACATTCCACGGAGGGCACTCGCTTGCCCCCTGGTCCTCCCCACTGGTGAATTCGGCTATGAAGTCGGCTATGGCCTGCCCCTTGATGGCGGTGCGTGGGCTGTATCGAATGTCAAACTCAATCAACTCTATCGCCCATAAGGCCAGGCGACCAGCGACTTCGGGATTGTACATCGCCCGCTGCAAGGGCTTGTTGGTCAAAACGACTATCGTATGGGCTTGGAAGTACGGCTTGAGCTTTCGTGTTGCAGTAATCAAGGCGAAGGCGAGTTTCTCCATGGGCGGATACCTTTCTTCTACTCCCTAAAACGCCCGGCTGGCGTAGTACACGGGTTTCTGGACCCCGTCCTCCTCTCTGATTAAGGCCGCGCTGACGGCTGCTGGGGAGACAACTAAGTAGAGGAAGAGTTCCTCCCCTGACTGCGAAGGACTCAGCAATGGAGGTGAGGAGAGGTAGGCCTTCAGTTCTTCGAACGCCTTTTGGCACTCGTCCGTCCACTCGAAGGTTTTCTTCAATGTGCGGAAGAAGGGAAGGCATTTGTCCGTTGCCCTTAATACGAATCTGTTCAGGGCAGCCACCTTTCTGTTTAAGCTTTGTACCTCTTTTACATTCTTCGGGGGGACCATCTCCATTATGGCTCGGATCTTGACTGGGTTGGCCTTGATGCCTCTCTGAGACACCATGAAGCCGAGGAATTTTCCTGCCGTTACTCCGAACGCACATTTTGACGGGTTGAGCTTCATGTCGTAGGAGTGGAGGGTGCCGAACGTTTCTTCTAGATCCCTCAAATGGTCTTCCTTCCTTTAGCTTTTCACCAGCATGTCGTCGACGTATACTTGAACATTCCTTCCTATCTGGTCGGTGAACATCTTGTTCATGAGTCTTTGATATGTGGTGTCCGCATTTCTTAGTCCGAACGGCATCACCTTGTAGCAGAAGAGTCCCTGGCTGGTGACGAACGAGGTCTTCTCTTGATCTGCCTCGTCCATCCGGATCTGGTTGTACCCTGAAAAGGCGTCCATAAAGCTTAGCAGCTGGTGCCGGGCCTTGGAGTCTACTAGTGTGTCGACTCGAGGGAGGGGGTAACTGTCCTTGGGGCACGCCTTATTCAGGTCCATGAAGTCTACACACATCCGCCACTTCCTGCTAGCTTTCTTGACCATCACCACATTGGCCAACCAGTCGGGGTAGTATACTTTCCGGATGAAACCTGCTTCTCGCAACTTGCCGACCTCTTCTGCTACAGCTCGGTCTCGCTCTGGGGCGAACACCCGCTTCTTCTGTCGGACGGGCCGGAAGGTGGGCGATACGTTCAGCCTATGTACCATGACTAAAAGGTCGACTCCCGGCATGTCTTCATGGCTCCAGGCGAATACATCTTGGTTTTCCTTAAGGAAAGCCATGAGCACTTGGCGAGCTACAAGGCTGGTGAGAACGCCAATCCTGGTGGTTTTGTCAGTGTAACACCCCAAACCCTTAAAAAGGATTTAGATGCATAACCTGTCGTAGAAATAATCAACACTAATATAATGGAACAGAGCGTAATTAAAACCTCAAATAAACTTCTTATTTCATCAACGGATTTCCTTAAATATCCATAAAAACAAAACAACAATAATATTCTTGTATGTAAAATCCCCAAATAACATCTCAAAATAGTTCCAAAAAAAATAATCTCATTGTCCTGAAACAATTTTACTAAAACAACTCAGCAACTATCCAAGCTCCAAACGCAGTCATCAATCTAAGGCTCCACTGATCTACCACCAAAAGACACTCCATAACTCTAATCTGAAAGGATGGAAAAAGGGGGTGAGCTAGAGGCTCAATAAGAGACTACAAACATGAGGATGTCTTCCAAAACAAAACGATAATATCATTGACAAAATATAGTCCTCACAATACAATTACAATTAGTTTAAACTGTAATATAATTTATTCCATAAAGCTGTTAAAATAAAATATATCACTATAACGCTGTAAACATTAATACAATAATAACCACATTAATATGCCAATATGCACCAAATAGGTAGAAACACTTTATTTTGAAAATAAACACTTTTTCACCTAAAAGAACAGTAGCAAATAAACAGTAATTCAATATGAAAAATATTAGTCGAACATAGACAAAAGCTGCTAAACACTCGGTGGGTGATTTTCCCATGGGAACAATAACACTAACCTCAAAGAGGCAACACTAACTCCGAAGAGCAACAATAACACTGCACCACACCACACTAACACTACTTCGGCCGAAGACCAACACTTAACCCTGTATTGGCAAAGGTTGCAGACTGTCTAGTTGACCATTTGAAACAATTCTTGACAAATACAATTTCATAATAACATACAATAGATAATAGAGTTTGAGTATGTATAAAGCACTAACAATAGTATAAGTTTTTGGAACTTCATCTTGCAATTATATACATATATAGATAAGTATATATTTTTACCACGTGTATAAATATATAAATATATATGTCCTGAAAGACGTCATGTGCTGAAGTCTACTTACCTCTAGTGGCTAAACCAAGCTTCACTTCAATTGCTCGAAACAACGTCAACTAGAACCTAAATGATAATTAAACAATTCAATAAGGGCAGGTTCTTAATAATCACACAGTCCTCTTGATAAAACAATTCCCTAAACTAACATCTAAAATACCCATATATTTAATTGTAAAGCTACCCACAATTGCAAACCTTTTCAATTCGGTCAACCCCTAAACTAACAAAATCAGCCACCTGCAAAAACTATACGCATAACTTATATTTAATTGTAACGCTGCCCACAAGTGCAATTCTATACAATTGTTATTATTAAATTCCAGCAAATTTAATACTAACCCTAACGCTAACATCTAATATACATATATATATATATATGTAATCGGCAAACCAATTGAATTAACCCATGAACTATTGATGTAGTATATATATATAAATATATTCGGCCAAACCATGTATTAAATCCTAGCTAAAACAAATTCGGCCCAACTGAATAGAGTCATCCATCAGATGCACCTATAAGGTAATATATATATATATATATATATATATATATATATGAAATCGACCAACAAGGAGAATCAATCTTCAGATGCAATTGAAAAGGTAATATATATATATATATATATATATATATATATATATGTAATCGGCCAACAAGGAGAATCAAATCTTCAGATGCAATTGAAAAGGTAATATATATATATATAATTCGGCAAACTAAATTGAATCAAACCGTGATTCAATTACAAAATATATATATATAATGTAATATACCTATTAATCAATTGAATCAAACCGTGATTCAATAATGAATATATATATATAATGGTTATCATGAAATCAGTTTCAGCAAACACAATTGAAATTCCAGCAAACTTAAAAGAATAAAAAAAAGGCTTTCCTAGAATGATGCTTACCTCAAAACCAAGATGAAGTTGCTGGCTGCCCTGAAGTGCACAGCCTCCTATTCTTTTGTTTTTGAAAAACCCTAATTTTAATTTCATTATAAAGCTGTTGCACTTGGGCTGAAAGTTTAGAAGCCTATTCCATGATAAGGCTAATTTCAGTTGGGCTGAAAATTTAGAAGCCCACTACACTAAAAAAAAACTTCTAAGACCCACACATATTCCCACTAAACCCATTAATATTAATATTATTATCATAGCAAAAATCACAATATAAAATAATTATTTTCCTCCAAAAATAAATTAAGAAATTTATCAAATCCACTCTCTAAAAGCAATTAAATTAAATTTAAATGAGACGGGTGTTACATTCTCCCCCTCTTATAAAATTTTCGTCCTCGAAAATTCAAAACATACCTCACTGCAGAAAAAGCTGGGGATACTTGGATTGCATTTCGTCTTTACGCTCCCAAGAAGCTTCTTCTATGGAGTGGTTCCTCCATAATACTTTAACCAAATGTATAGTCTTATTACGTAACACTTGCTCTTTACGATCTAAAATCTGAATCGGGACTTCCTCGTAGGATAAGTTCTCTTTGACTTGACGTGGCTCATAACTCAAGATATGAGAAGGATCGGGAACATACCTCCTCAACATGGATACATGAAAAACGTTATGTAACCTTGACAAGGTCGGTGGTAAAGCAAGCCGGTAAGCAACAGAACCAACTCTCTCCAAAATTTCAAAGGGCCCCACGTACCTAGGGCTTAACTTACCCTTCTTGCCAAACCTCATAACTCCTTTCATAGGTGACACTCGAATGAAAACCATGTCTCCAACTTCAAATTCCACTTCTCTTCTCCGTGGATCAGCATAACTTTTCTGTCTACTCTGAGCTGCACGCAACCTTTCCCGAATCACATCAATCTTTTCACTGGTCCTTTGAACAATCTCAGGACCCAAGATTCTCCTCTCTCCAACCTCATCCCAACAAACTGGGGATCTACACTTTCTCCCATACAAAGCCTCATAAGGTGCCATCTTAATACTGGAATGATAGCTATTGTTGTAAGCGAACTCCACCAAAGTCAAATAGTCATCCCAACTCCCCTTGAAATCCAAGACACAAGCTCTCAACATGTCCTCCAAAGTTTGGATAGTTCTCTCGGACTGTCCATCCGTTTGAGGGTGGCAAGCAGTACTAAAGTTCAACTTAGTACCCAAGGCCTTTTGCAAACTATCCCAAAACCCTGAAGTGAACCTCGAATCTCTATCAGATACAATAGAAGCTGGCACTCCATGCAATCTCACAATCTCATTTATATAAAGTTCAGCTAGTTTGTCAAGAGAGTAGTTCATTCTAATTGGAATGAAGTGGGCAGATTTAGTCAACCTATCCACTACCACCCAAATAGCATCATGATTCTTAGGTGATCTCGGTAATCCACACACAAAGTCCATGGTGATATTCTCCCACTTCCTCTCAGGAATAGGTAAAGGTTGTAACAACCCTGATGGCCTCTGATGCTCCACTTTGACTTGCTGGCAAATCAAGCATTGTTCCACAAATTGAGCAATTTCTCTTTTCATGTTAATCCACCAATAAACTTCTCGAAGGTCATGATACATCTTGGTACTACCCGGATGCATTGTATAAGGCGAACGATGTGCTTCCTCCAATATCTCTCTTTTAATCAATGAATCATTAGGCACACAAAGCCTATTACCAAACCTCAAAACACCATCATCAGAGATACTAAAATCAAATCTACTTCCACCACGTACTTGTTCCATGATCTTAAACAATTGAGGGTCACCACTCTGAGCAGCTTTGATCTTATCAATTAGGGTGGGTTGTACACTTAAACTTGCCAGGTAGGATCGGGAGTCTCCAGTCACTATGTCTACTCCAAGTTTCTGAAGATCAACAATAATATGCTTCTGAGTAGTTAATAAAGCAGCTGAAAAGCTATACGACTTCCGACTAAGTGCATCAGCCACAACATTGGCTTTACCAGGATGGTAATTTATGGAACAATCATAGTCTTTAATTAATTCCAGCCATCTCCTTTGCCTCAAATTTAATTCTTTCTGAGTGTATATGTACTTCAAACTTTTATGGTCAGTGTATATTTCACATCTCTCACCATACAAATAATGCCTCCAAATCTTCAATGCAAAAACCACTGCTGCCAATTCCAAATCATGAGTTGGATAATTCTGTTAATAATTCTTTAGTTGTCGAGAGGCATAAGCAACCACCTTCCCATGTTGCATCAGAACACAACCAAGACCCTTACGAGATGCATCACTATATATCACAAAACCACCCGAACCAGATGGAATAGTCAATACTGGTGCAGAAACCAACCGTTGCTTCAACTCCTGGAAACTTCTTTCACATTCCTCTGTCCAGTCAAACTTTGCATGTTTTCGAGTTAATCGAGTCAGAGGAGTTGCAATACTGGAAAATCCTTCCACAAATCTTCTATAATAACCTGCAAGGCCCAAAAAACTTCTTACCTCACTTACATTAGTAGGGGCAGCCCAATTAACTACAGCTTCGATCTTACTAGGGTCCACTGTAATTCCATCTCTAGAGATCACATGTCCTAAGAACACCACTTGATTCAACCAGAACTCACACTTCTTCAATTTAGCATACAACTTCTTGTCTCTTAAAATCTGCAACACCATTCTCAAGTGTTCCTCATGCTCTTCTTGGCTTTTAGAGTAAACCAAGATGTCATCAATGAAAACAATGACAAACTGATCCAAATACTCATGAAATACCCTATTCATCAAATCCATAAAAACAGCAGGAGCATTAGTTAGACCAAAAGGCATCACTAAGAACTCATAATGACCATACCTGGTTCGAAAAGCTGTCTTTGGTATGTCATCCTTCTTAACTCTCAACTGATGATAACCAGATCTCAAGTCAATTTTAAAGAAGACTTGAGCGCCCTGAAGCTGATCAAACAAATCATCAATTCGTGGCAAAGGGTATTTGTTTCTGACGGTTACCTTGTTCAACTCCCTATAGTCAATGCACAACCGCATACTACCATCCTTCTTCTTAACAAACAACACCGGAGCACCCCAAGGAGAAGCACTAGGCCGAATAAAGCCTTTATCAAGCAAGTCTTGCAATTGCTCCTTCAACTCATTGAGCTCTGTAGGGGCCATTCTATAAGGTGCTTTGGAAATTGGGCCGGTGCCAGGTACTAGGTCAATAGAGAACTCAACCTCTCTGTCAGGGGGTAGTCCAGGTAAGTCCTCAGAGAACACATCTGGGAACTCTTTCACCACTGGGATGTCTTCAACTTTTAACTCTACTTTATCACCCTTCAAAGCACAAACAAGGAACCCTTCACATCCCTTCCTTAGCAATCGCCTTGCCTGCATCACTGACACCAATACAGGTGGTTTCACCACACGATCTCCCTCGAAGAAGAATTCTGGCTCCCCAGGAATTCTAAATACTACCTTCTTCCCAAAACACTCTATGGAAGCATGAAAAGTAGATAACCAATCCATCCCTAGAATCACATCAAACTCAAACATATCAAGCAACATAAGATCTGCTTTTAATTCCCTCCCAGAGACTAAAACATTACAAGACTTGTACACTTTATGGGTAATCATTTGTTGTCCAGAAGGTGTAGCAACACACAATTCATAATTTAAACTCTCAGGTTCTATGTTTAGCCTTTGTGCAAGTCTACGTGAGATGAAAGAATGGGTTGAACCGGAATCAAATAACACTTGTGCATGCTGACTGGAAACAAGAAGTGTACCTGAAACCACTGATGGGGAGGCCTCGGCATCCTGTTTAGTCAAAGCAAAAACTCGACCCTGAACCTTAGGTCTCTGTTGGCTCCCATTTGGATTTGTAGTTTGTTCAGCTCGCATATCTGGACAATCCTTGATGAAGTGTCCAGTCTTGCCACATTTAAAACACGCCCTTGACTCCAAATAACATGTTCCACTATGAGCCTTTCCACATCTTGGACAAGTTTTGTATGCCTTCTTATTTGAATTAGGCACCCCTTGCTTCTTGAATGAGCTTCCACTAGACTTCCCCTTAAGAAAATGACTCTGGGTTGGCTTCCTCTCTTGATCATTGGCCCTTGAGGAACGATTGCAATTTCTCTCTGCTATTAGAGCTCGATCCACCACTTCTGCGTATGTTTCCAATTTGAACATGGAAACCGGTCCCTGAATTTCCTCCCTTAAACCTCTTTCAAAATGCCTGGCCTTCCTTGCTTCCGTGTCAACCATGTGTGGAGCAAAGCGGGATAACTCAGCAAATTTCCGCTCATACTCATACACTGATTGAGTACCTTGTGCTATGCGAATGAACTCAGCTTCCTTTTGCACCATCAAACTATCAGGAAAATACCTCTTACGAAAGAGCTCAACAAAATGCTGCCAAGTCATAACTTCTCTTCCCTGTGTCCTCTCCGTGGACTCCCACCATTCCAATGCATCACCTTTCAGTACAAAAACAGCAAGGACAACTCGTTGCTCATCACTAACTTCCATTGCTCTAAAGAGCCTTTCTATCTCCTTAAGCCAGTTGTCAGCCTCAATTGGATCCTTTGTACCCTTGAAAGCAGGAGGATCAAGCTTCCTAAACTTCTCCAAAGCACTAGTCGGATTGGTGGCTCCAACTTGATGTTGCACTGTATTGGTTAAGCCCCCAATGGCTTCAATAATAGCCTGGAGATTAGTAGGTCCCCCAGCATTTGGTTGACTGTTCTCTGGGTTCCTCCTAGGTGGTGCCATCTCTCTAAGCAATACAATAAGATATCACAAATAAATATTTCAAATATTTCAGAGGGTTAAAACCAAACACATAGATAGTACAACAATCATTCCTACACACTTTAGAATAATAAACAAAACAAAACAAAATATAAAATCACTATGAAAGGTCAACTAATTCTAACACTAAAATTCCTTGTAATCACACTCTTGTTCCACAATAGTCTTAAGATCAAACCTATAAGTCTACAGAATCATAAACCTATGCTCTGATACCATAACTGTAACACCCCAAACCCTTAAGAAGGATTTAGATGCATAACCTGTCGTAGAAATAATCAACACTAATATAATGGAACAGAGCGTAATTAAAACCTCAAATAAACTTCTTATTTCATCAACGGATTTCCTTAAATATCCATAAAAACAAAACAACAATAATATTCTTGTATGTAAAATCCCCAAATAACATCTCAAAATAGTTCCAAAAAAAATAATCTCATTGTCCTGAAACAATTTTACTAAAACAACTCAGCAACTATCCAAGCTCCAAACGCAGTCATCAATCTAAGGCTCCACTGATCTACCACCAAAAGACACTCCATAACTCTAATCTGAAAGGATGGAAAAAGGGGGTGAGCTAGAGGCTCAATAAGAGACTACAAACATGAGGATGTCTTCCAAAACAAAACGATAATATCATTGACAAAATATAGTCCTCACAATACAATTACAATTAGTTTAAACTGTAATATAATTTATTCCATAAAGCTGTTAAAATAAAATATATCACTATAACGCTGTAAACATTAATACAATAATAACCACATTAATATGCCAATATGCACCAAATAGGTAGAAACACTTTATTTTGAAAATAAACACTTTTTCACCTAAAAGAACAGTAGCAAATAAACAGTAATTCAATATGAAAAATATTAGTCGAACATAGACAAAAGCTGCTAAACACTCGGTGGGTGATTTTCCCATGGGAACAATAACACTAACCTCAAAGAGGCAACACTAACTCCGAAGAGCAACAATAACACTGCACCACACCACACTAACACTACTTCGGCCGAAGACCAACACTTAACCCTGTATTGGCAAAGGTTGCAGACTGTCTAGTTGACCATTTGAAACAATTCTTGACAAATACAATTTCATAATAACATACAATAGATAATAGAGTTTGAGTATGTATAAAGCACTAACAATAGTATAAGTTTTTGGAACTTCATCTTGCAATTATATACATATATAGATAAGTATATATTTTTACCACGTGTATAAATATATAAATATATATGTCCTGAAAGACGTCATGTGCTGAAGTCTACTTACCTCTAGTGGCTAAACCAAGCTTCACTTCAATTGCTCGAAACAACGTCAACTAGAACCTAAATGATAATTAAACAATTCAATAAGGGCAGGTTCTTAATAATCACACAGTCCTCTTGATAAAACAATTCCCTAAACTAACATCTAAAATACCCATATATTTAATTGTAAAGCTACCCACAATTGCAAACCTTTTCAATTCGGTCAACCCCTAAACTAACAAAATCAGCCACCTGCAAAAACTATACGCATAACTTATATTTAATTGTAACGCTGCCCACAAGTGCAATTCTATACAATTGTTATTATTAAATTCCAGCAAATTTAATACTAACCCTAACGCTAACATCTAATATACATATATATATATATATGTAATCGGCAAACCAATTGAATTAACCCATGAACTATTGATGTAGTATATATATATAAATATATTCGGCCAAACCATGTATTAAATCCTAGCTAAAACAAATTCGGCCCAACTGAATAGAGTCATCCATCAGATGCACCTATAAGGTAATATATATATATATATATATATATATATATATATGAAATCGACCAACAAGGAGAATCAATCTTCAGATGCAATTGAAAAGGTAATATATATATATATATATATATATATGTAATCGGCCAACAAGGAGAATCAAATCTTCAGATGCAATTGAAAAGGTAATATATATATATATAATTCGGCAAACTAAATTGAATCAAACCGTGATTCAATTACAAAATATATATATATAATGTAATATACCTATTAATCAATTGAATCAAACCGTGATTCAATAATGAATATATATATATAATGGTTATCATGAAATCAGTTTCAGCAAACACAATTGAAATTCCAGCAAACTTAAAAGAATAAAAAAAAGGCTTTCCTAGAATGATGCTTACCTCAAAACCAAGATGAAGTTGCTGGCTGCCCTGAAGTGCACAGCCTCCTATTCTTTTGTTTTTGAAAAACCCTAATTTTAATTTCATTATAAAGCTGTTGCACTTGGGCTGAAAGTTTAGAAGCCTATTCCATGATAAGGCTAATTTCAGTTGGGCTGAAAATTTAGAAGCCCACTACACTAAAAAAAAACTTCTAAGACCCACACATATTCCCACTAAACCCATTAATATTAATATTATTATCATAGCAAAAATCACAATATAAAATAATTATTTTCCTCCAAAAATAAATTAAGAAATTTATCAAATCCACTCTCTAAAAGCAATTAAATTAAATTTAAATGAGACGGGTGTTACATTCTCCCCCTCTTATAAAATTTTCGTCCTCGAAAATTCAAAACATACCTCACTGCAGAAAAAGCTGGGGATACTTGGATTGCATTTCGTCTTTACGCTCCCAAGAAGCTTCTTCTATGGAGTGGTTCCTCCATAATACTTTAACCAAATGTATAGTCTTATTACGTAACACTTGCTCTTTACGATCTAAAATCTGAATCGGGACTTCCTCGTAGGATAAGTTCTCTTTGACTTGACGTGGCTCATAACTCAAGATATGAGAAGGATCGGGAACATACCTCCTCAACATGGATACATGAAAAACGTTATGTAACCTTGACAAGGTCGGTGGTAAAGCAAGCCGGTAAGCAACAGAACCAACTCTCTCCAAAATTTCAAAGGGCCCCACGTACCTAGGGCTTAACTTACCCTTCTTGCCAAACCTCATAACTCCTTTCATAGGTGACACTCGAATGAAAACCATGTCTCCAACTTCAAATTCCACTTCTCTTCTCCGTGGATCAGCATAACTTTTCTGTCTACTCTGAGCTGCACGCAACCTTTCCCGAATCACATCAATCTTTTCACTGGTCCTTTGAACAATCTCAGGACCCAAGATTCTCCTCTCTCCAACCTCATCCCAACAAACTGGGGATCTACACTTTCTCCCATACAAAGCCTCATAAGGTGCCATCTTAATACTGGAATGATAGCTATTGTTGTAAGCGAACTCCACCAAAGTCAAATAGTCATCCCAACTCCCCTTGAAATCCAAGACACAAGCTCTCAACATGTCCTCCAAAGTTTGGATAGTTCTCTCGGACTGTCCATCCGTTTGAGGGTGGCAAGCAGTACTAAAGTTCAACTTAGTACCCAAGGCCTTTTGCAAACTATCCCAAAACCCTGAAGTGAACCTCGAATCTCTATCAGATACAATAGAAGCTGGCACTCCATGCAATCTCACAATCTCATTTATATAAAGTTCAGCTAGTTTGTCAAGAGAGTAGTTCATTCTAATTGGAATGAAGTGGGCAGATTTAGTCAACCTATCCACTACCACCCAAATAGCATCATGATTCTTAGGTGATCTCGGTAATCCACACACAAAGTCCATGGTGATATTCTCCCACTTCCTCTCAGGAATAGGTAAAGGTTGTAACAACCCTGATGGCCTCTGATGCTCCACTTTGACTTGCTGGCAAATCAAGCATTGTTCCACAAATTGAGCAATTTCTCTTTTCATGTTAATCCACCAATAAACTTCTCGAAGGTCATGATACATCTTGGTACTACCCGGATGCATTGTATAAGGCGAACGATGTGCTTCCTCCAATATCTCTCTTTTAATCAATGAATCATTAGGCACACAAAGCCTATTACCAAACCTCAAAACACCATCATCAGAGATACTAAAATCAAATCTACTTCCACCACGTACTTGTTCCATGATCTTAAACAATTGAGGGTCACCACTCTGAGCAGCTTTGATCTTATCAATTAGGGTGGGTTGTACACTTAAACTTGCCAGGTAGGATCGGGAGTCTCCAGTCACTATGTCTACTCCAAGTTTCTGAAGATCAACAATAATATGCTTCTGAGTAGTTAATAAAGCAGCTGAAAAGCTATACGACTTCCGACTAAGTGCATCAGCCACAACATTGGCTTTACCAGGATGGTAATTTATGGAACAATCATAGTCTTTAATTAATTCCAGCCATCTCCTTTGCCTCAAATTTAATTCTTTCTGAGTGTATATGTACTTCAAACTTTTATGGTCAGTGTATATTTCACATCTCTCACCATACAAATAATGCCTCCAAATCTTCAATGCAAAAACCACTGCTGCCAATTCCAAATCATGAGTTGGATAATTCTGTTAATAATTCTTTAGTTGTCGAGAGGCATAAGCAACCACCTTCCCATGTTGCATCAGAACACAACCAAGACCCTTACGAGATGCATCACTATATATCACAAAACCACCCGAACCAGATGGAATAGTCAATACTGGTGCAGAAACCAACCGTTGCTTCAACTCCTGGAAACTTCTTTCACATTCCTCTGTCCAGTCAAACTTTGCATGTTTTCGAGTTAATCGAGTCAGAGGAGTTGCAATACTGGAAAATCCTTCCACAAATCTTCTATAATAACCTGCAAGGCCCAAAAAACTTCTTACCTCACTTACATTAGTAGGGGCAGCCCAATTAACTACAGCTTCGATCTTACTAGGGTCCACTGTAATTCCATCTCTAGAGATCACATGTCCTAAGAACACCACTTGATTCAACCAGAACTCACACTTCTTCAATTTAGCATACAACTTCTTGTCTCTTAAAATCTGCAACACCATTCTCAAGTGTTCCTCATGCTCTTCTTGGCTTTTAGAGTAAACCAAGATGTCATCAATGAAAACAATGACAAACTGATCCAAATACTCATGAAATACCCTATTCATCAAATCCATAAAAACAGCAGGAGCATTAGTTAGACCAAAAGGCATCACTAAGAACTCATAATGACCATACCTGGTTCGAAAAGCTGTCTTTGGTATGTCATCCTTCTTAACTCTCAACTGATGATAACCAGATCTCAAGTCAATTTTAAAGAAGACTTGAGCGCCCTGAAGCTGATCAAACAAATCATCAATTCGTGGCAAAGGGTATTTGTTTCTGACGGTTACCTTGTTCAACTCCCTATAGTCAATGCACAACCGCATACTACCATCCTTCTTCTTAACAAACAACACCGGAGCACCCCAAGGAGAAGCACTAGGCCGAATAAAGCCTTTATCAAGCAAGTCTTGCAATTGCTCCTTCAACTCATTGAGCTCTGTAGGGGCCATTCTATAAGGTGCTTTGGAAATTGGGCCGGTGCCAGGTACTAGGTCAATAGAGAACTCAACCTCTCTGTCAGGGGGTAGTCCAGGTAAGTCCTCAGAGAACACATCTGGGAACTCTTTCACCACTGGGATGTCTTCAACTTTTAACTCTACTTTATCACCCTTCAAAGCACAAACAAGGAACCCTTCACATCCCTTCCTTAGCAATCGCCTTGCCTGCATCACTGACACCAATACAGGTGGTTTCACCACACGATCTCCCTCGAAGAAGAATTCTGGCTCCCCAGGAATTCTAAATACTACCTTCTTCCCAAAACACTCTATGGAAGCATGAAAAGTAGATAACCAATCCATCCCTAGAATCACATCAAACTCAAACATATCAAGCAACATAAGATCTGCTTTTAATTCCCTCCCAGAGACTAAAACATTACAAGACTTGTACACTTTATGGGTAATCATTTGTTGTCCAGAAGGTGTAGCAACACACAATTCATAATTTAAACTCTCAGGTTCTATGTTTAGCCTTTGTGCAAGTCTACGTGAGATGAAAGAATGGGTTGAACCGGAATCAAATAACACTTGTGCATGCTGACTGGAAACAAGAAGTGTACCTGAAACCACTGATGGGGAGGCCTCGGCATCCTGTTTAGTCAAAGCAAAAACTCGACCCTGAACCTTAGGTCTCTGTTGGCTCCCATTTGGATTTGTAGTTTGTTCAGCTCGCATATCTGGACAATCCTTGATGAAGTGTCCAGTCTTGCCACATTTAAAACACGCCCTTGACTCCAAATAACATGTTCCACTATGAGCCTTTCCACATCTTGGACAAGTTTTGTATGCCTTCTTATTTGAATTAGGCACCCCTTGCTTCTTGAATGAGCTTCCACTAGACTTCCCCTTAAGAAAATGACTCTGGGTTGGCTTCCTCTCTTGATCATTGGCCCTTGAGGAACGATTGCAATTTCTCTCTGCTATTAGAGCTCGATCCACCACTTCTGCGTATGTTTCCAATTTGAACATGGAAACCGGTCCCTGAATTTCCTCCCTTAAACCTCTTTCAAAATGCCTGGCCTTCCTTGCTTCCGTGTCAACCATGTGTGGAGCAAAGCGGGATAACTCAGCAAATTTCCGCTCATACTCATACACTGATTGAGTACCTTGTGCTATGCGAATGAACTCAGCTTCCTTTTGCACCATCAAACTATCAGGAAAATACCTCTTACGAAAGAGCTCAACAAAATGCTGCCAAGTCATAACTTCTCTTCCCTGTGTCCTCTCCGTGGACTCCCACCATTCCAATGCATCACCTTTCAGTACAAAAACAGCAAGGACAACTCGTTGCTCATCACTAACTTCCATTGCTCTAAAGAGCCTTTCTATCTCCTTAAGCCAGTTGTCAGCCTCAATTGGATCCTTTGTACCCTTGAAAGCAGGAGGATCAAGCTTCCTAAACTTCTCCAAAGCACTAGTCGGATTGGTGGCTCCAACTTGATGTTGCACTGTATTGGTTAAGCCCCCAATGGCTTCAATAATAGCCTGGAGATTAGTAGGTCCCCCAGCATTTGGTTGACTGTTCTCTGGGTTCCTCCTAGGTGGTGCCATCTCTCTAAGCAATACAATAAGATATCACAAATAAATATTTCAAATATTTCAGAGGGTTAAAACCAAACACATAGATAGTACAACAATCATTCCTACACACTTTAGAATAATAAACAAAACAAAACAAAATATAAAATCACTATGAAAGGTCAACTAATTCTAACACTAAAATTCCTTGTAATCACACTCTTGTTCCACAATAGTCTTAAGATCAAACCTATAAGTCTACAGAATCATAAACCTATGCTCTGATACCATAACTGTAACACCCCAAACCCTTAAGAAGGATTTAGATGCATAACCTGTCGTAGAAATAATCAACACTAATATAATGGAACAGAGCGTAATTAAAACCTCAAATAAACTTCTTATTTCATCAACGGATTTCCTTAAATATCCATAAAAACAAAACAACAATAATATTCTTGTATGTAAAATCCCCAAATAACATCTCAAAATAGTTCCAAAAAAAATAATCTCATTGTCCTGAAACAATTTTACTAAAACAACTCAGCAACTATCCAAGCTCCAAACGCAGTCATCAATCTAAGGCTCCACTGATCTACCACCAAAAGACACTCCATAACTCTAATCTGAAAGGATGGAAAAAGGGGGTGAGCTAGAGGCTCAATAAGAGACTACAAACATGAGGATGTCTTCCAAAACAAAACGATAATATCATTGACAAAATATAGTCCTCACAATACAATTACAATTAGTTTAAACTGTAATATAATTTATTCCATAAAGCTGTTAAAATAAAATATATCACTATAACGCTGTAAACATTAATACAATAATAACCACATTAATATGCCAATATGCACCAAATAGGTAGAAACACTTTATTTTGAAAATAAACACTTTTTCACCTAAAAGAACAGTAGCAAATAAACAGTAATTCAATATGAAAAATATTAGTCGAACATAGACAAAAGCTGCTAAACACTCGGTGGGTGATTTTCCCATGGGAACAATAACACTAACCTCAAAGAGGCAACACTAACTCCGAAGAGCAACAATAACACTGCACCACACCACACTAACACTACTTCGGCCGAAGACCAACACTTAACCCTGTATTGGCAAAGGTTGCAGACTGTCTAGTTGACCATTTGAAACAATTCTTGACAAATACAATTTCATAATAACATACAATAGATAATAGAGTTTGAGTATGTATAAAGCACTAACAATAGTATAAGTTTTTGGAACTTCATCTTGCAATTATATACATATATAGATAAGTATATATTTTTACCACGTGTATAAATATATAAATATATATGTCCTGAAAGACGTCATGTGCTGAAGTCTACTTACCTCTAGTGGCTAAACCAAGCTTCACTTCAATTGCTCGAAACAACGTCAACTAGAACCTAAATGATAATTAAACAATTCAATAAGGGCAGGTTCTTAATAATCACACAGTCCTCTTGATAAAACAATTCCCTAAACTAACATCTAAAATACCCATATATTTAATTGTAAAGCTACCCACAATTGCAAACCTTTTCAATTCGGTCAACCCCTAAACTAACAAAATCAGCCACCTGCAAAAACTATACGCATAACTTATATTTAATTGTAACGCTGCCCACAAGTGCAATTCTATACAATTGTTATTATTAAATTCCAGCAAATTTAATACTAACCCTAACGCTAACATCTAATATACATATATATATATATATATATATATGTAATCGGCAAACCAATTGAATTAACCCATGAACTATTGATGTAGTATATATATATAAATATATTCGGCCAAACCATGTATTAAATCCTAGCTAAAACAAATTCGGCCCAACTGAATAGAGTCATCCATCAGATGCACCTATAAGGTAATATATATATATATATATATATATATATATGAAATCGACCAACAAGGAGAATCAATCTTCAGATGCAATTGAAAAGGTAATATATATATATATATATATATATAGTAATCGGCCAACAAGGAGAATCAAATCTTCAGATGCAATTGAAAAGGTAATATATATATATATAATTCGGCAAACTAAATTGAATCAAACCGTGATTCAATTACAAAATATATATATATATAATGTAATATACCTATTAACCAATTGAATCAAACCGTGATTCAATAATGAATATATATATATAATGGTTATCATGAAATCAGTTTCAGCAAACACAATTGAAATTCCAGCAAACTTAAAAGAATAAAAAAAAGGCTTTCCTAGAATGATGCTTACCTCAAAACCAAGATGAAGTTGCTGGCTGCCCTGAAGTGCACAGCCTCCTATTCTTTTGTTTTTGAAAAACCCTAATTTTAATTTCATTATAAAGCTGTTGCACTTAGGCTGAAAGTTTAGAAGCCTATTCCATGATAAGGCTAATTTCAGTTGGGCTGAAAATTTAGAAGCCCACTACACTAAAAAAAAACTTCTAAGACCCACACATATTCCCACTAAACCCATTAATATTAATATTATTATCATAGCAAAAATCACAATATAAAATAATTATTTTCCTCCAAAAATAAATTAAGAAATTTATCAAATCCACTCTCTAAAAGCAATTAAATTAAATTTAAATGAGACGGGTGTTACAGTCAGGCCTGGACTCGTCGAGGACTATTTCTTCGAGCTCCTCCACAGGTTCGGCCCCCGCTCTCTGTTCTATGTTCATCGTTTGTAGTTGGCTGTTCATTTCTACCATCGTGACGTAGCATTCTCACGCGGCTACCTGGTCTCCCCATAGCTCCCCTACTCCGTGCTCAGTAGGGAACTTGACCTTCAAAGCATAGGTCGAGGTCGTAGCCTTCCATAGGTCAAGGTCGTAGCCTTCTAGGTGTTGAGGGTGGGCCGTCCTATGATTGCGTTGTAGGCGGAGGAGCAATCTACGACGAGAAAGGTAACGTCCCTGGTGGCCTGCCGAAGGTATTCCCCGACAGTGACAGGCAATGTAATCGAGCGGAAGGGGTATACTATGGTCCTTCCAAACTCGGTGAGTGGGGTCTTGGCAGGGACCAAGCGTTCTTTATCGATCCGCATTTGTTGGAACGCCGGATAGTAGAGGATATCTGCGGAGCTTCCGTTGTCGATTAAGACCCGGTACGTGTTGTAGTCTCCTATCCAAATGTTGACGACAAGGGCGTCGTCGTGTGGATGATGAAGATGTTGGGCATCTTCTTCTGTGAACTCCATAGTGAAGCTGTTGATTCACGGCTTTTTCTGGGCAAGGCTCACAGTCTGGACATTCTGAACTGCTCTGAGGTAGGATTTTAGAGCCTTCTTTGTTGAGCCGATGGCTGCCGCACTTCCAACGATCATTCTTATGTCCCTTATAGGTGGTCTGGGACGCTCATTATCCCGGCGAGGGACTTGTTCTTGTCGAGGTACTTCTGTTCTTTTTCGGCTGACGAACCTCTGTAACTTTCCTTGCCTAATCAAGGCTTCAATCTGCTGCTTCAAATCGTAACAATCGGCAGTGTCGTGGCCATGGTCTCGGTGGAAGCGGCAGTATCTATCTTTTGGTCATCTATTAGGGTCTCCCTTCAGTTTTCCCGGAAAGGTTAGGGACCCGTCGTCCTTGATCTGCATCAGGACTTGGTCGATCGGAGCTGTCAAGGGGGTGAAGCTTGTGAATTTTCCAGCAGGGAGCTTCTTGCGTCGGTCGTCTCGGCCTTCTCCTATCCGAGGCACTTTTCACCCCTTGTCTTGTCGCGCGTCTTCTTGTCTTTCCCTCTTCTTGGAAGGCTTCTCTTCCCGGGCAAGTAATGCATCTTCCGCATTCATGTATTTAGTTGCCCTGTAAAACACGTCCGACAGAGTTTTCGGGTCATTTTTGTAGAGAGAAAACAAGAATTTACCCTTCCGTAGCCTGTTTGTGAATGCGGCGACTTGTATCTTATCGTCCGCCTCATCGATCGAAAGTGCCTCTTTGTTGAAGCGGGCTATGTAGGATCTTAGCGTCTCATCCTCCCGCTGCCTAATGTTCATCAGGCATGCTATGGATTTTTTGTACCTGTGTCTCCCGATGAAATGCGAGGCAAACTGAGCACTCAGCTCTCTGAAGGCACCGATAGAGCTGGGCGTCAGCTTGCCGAACTAGGTCCTTGCGGGGCCTTTTAGCATCGCTGGGAAGGCCCGGCACATGATTTCGTCCGGCACGCCGTGTAAGTGCATCAATGTCTTAAAGGACTCCAAATGGTCTAGTGGATCCTTGGACCCATCATAGCTTTCCATCTAGGGCATGCAGAACTTTGGTGGTGGGGGGAACAAGATGACAGGTGTGGTGAAAGGGGAGTCCGTGTGCTGGACGAGGTCGTCGAGGTCGTTGGATACCCGTCCCTTGAGGGCGTTCATCATGAGATCCATGCGCTCCCTCATTATTTGCATCTTCACGACCACGTGGGATGGGACAAAGTCATTGGCCGACGGACGGTTCGTCTCCTGTCCTTCGGGTCGGCGCAAGGCATTGCTTCCCTCGGGGCCTCCATGATTCCTCTCCTCGGCACTGTTTTCCTCCTGATTTTCTCCTTGGTTGTCAATCGTCGCGTTCCTCCTTGGTTGCAGCTATTCTTCCAAGTCGTTGTTACGTTTTGTGAGGCGTTCCACCGCGGCCGCCAAAGTTTGGACCTATCTCTCAAGGGCCTGGTGCGCTGTTCATTACCTTGATCGTTCATGGTGGTCGCCCTTGAACCCGTGAGTACCATGCAACTTTTTGTCCGGAAAGCACGGAACACAGTCTACGTACTTCTTACAGACGGCGCCAACTGATGATGTCAAGAATCAACTCACTAAGCTGCAGGGCCTTTACGTACTTTGGACGAACCTACACAAGTAAAAAGAACCTCAAAGGGAAGTATCAACGTGGTATCGGCCGACGACCCTCCGATGGTTAAGTTAGTATTGCTCACAACTCTAGAGTGCAAGAGTCGGGTAGAATCATGCGTACCTCGATTTAGGAGGGCCTGGAAGTATTTATAGTAGCATGGGGGCCTTAGCCAAGGCTTGCTGGGGAAGATACCTCTATACCGGAATTACCCCTGATTAGTGTGTGGCGCAAGATACCCTTTGGGCAACAAGCGTGTTGGGCAAGTCATCCCTTTGGGAGCAATCGTGTCGCGCAAGATATCGGTCCGAGTATGAGCGTACGTGGCAAGACTCATTTCCTCAGGGAAGCGTGCGTGGCAAGATAGGCCTTAGTGCCCCCTGCCTCACCCCGTCGACCGTTGCTCCCGTCATCTAGTTTAAGAGTCGTGTCGTCCAGGTGTCGCGTCCGTCGTCTATGTCCGTCATCATACCTCGCACCGTCAGCCCGCACAGGCTGCCGGTGTATAGTGGGAGTTTTATCCCTATCAATAGTTAATCCACTTAATCTTTCTTATGATATAGTAGACTCTAAATAAAATTTTGTTAATTTTAATTTTAATATAGCCAATCCACTTAACCTTCTTTTTCAAATAAAAATTAATTTATTACATAGTTCAATAAATTAGTGTCACTATAATATAAATGAGTTGATATAATACACATCAAATTATTAATTGGTATGACAATTTATAATAATTGATAAAGTAAGAAAATGTGTTGTCTTATGACTGTGGGCCACTAGGCTATGCAGCCTGTGCAGTGTGCAGTGCGCAACTGTGCAGCCTGTGCTATTGTGTAGTGTGCAACTGTGCAGAAAATGTGCTGTCCAACCTAAATTTAATTTTGTTAGCTGAAGTTTGACTATTTTTGGTTTTTCCCTTTTTAATCTTCTGCATTTTAGGATACAATGGGGCCTTTTTAATGCATTTTATTGACAAATAAAAGTACTTAAATTTTTTTTAATTAAAATATATAGATAAATATATTTTATATTTTTTTTTTAACAAGTAGGGGACTTTTTTTATTTGGGGCCTTAGGCGATTGCTTCAATTGCATCAGCTATTTAGCCGGCCCTGCCCTTGTGTATGCTTTCATGAGATAGAGAGAGAGCATGCTGAGAGTAAGATATTCCCACAACAGAGTTTAAAGGTACGCACCAATTCTCTGTGTTCGAACTTGAATTGAAATGCGAATGTTCATTCTCTTTCTTTAGATACTTTGTTGTGAATATTGATTCTTACGGCATGGACAAGAATGCCAAACCCTAGAATTATGAGAGACCATCTATAAATCAGACCGATCTCTTCTTCGAATTTGATTTGCATGTTAACATTTTGTGACCATCTATTTGGCCACTGGAAAAAAGGGGAATAAATTAATTGGGACATAATAATTATACATATCAATTTAATCCAAAATAAAATTTTAATTTAATACAAATAAAGATGAGATAAACAGAAAAAAAAAATTACATAGATTATTATCAAAGTCAGGGCCCATGGATACCAGGATACAGATGTGTATTTGGTAGTGGGGTTGTGGGGGTGGTATTGAAGAGCCTCTTAGCCAATTGCATATCCAAGAAAAAAAAAAAAAAGTACCTGCTATGTAATACTACCAATTGCCTCACATTTGTTTCATAATTCATTTTTTCCCCTGCTTAATTGTCTAGGGTTCTTCTTTTACCCTTTTTGAAAAATAGATTGGTTGATTCTCTTCCTTTGGATGCCTTGGTTTGGTTTTTTTATTTTGGTAATATTAAGGACTTATTGTTTGATTTATTATAGTTAAAAGTAAAATTTCACCTTGGATTGTTTAAAATCTTTATAGCTAAGATGAAAACAAACTTTCTAGTTCAAGTTTGTGCCAAAAAGTGTTATTGTTTGATGTTAATCTTGCTTTAAGTATTTATTTTATATATCCTAGGCTAATGGAAGCCAAATCCTTAGTCATCATCATATGAGAAATAGCCAACAAATTGTTAAAAACAAAAACAATCTTTCATATTTTTGCAACTTAAACCATATTACAATGTTTGCTTCCACTTCTTTTGTAGTCTCTCGTTTATCTTTCTTTGTTGTGATTTTAAAAAACTTCTTCCCTTGTCATTTTGTTGAATACTGAGTTCTTTACCAGGTACAACACGGGTATTTTGCAACAAAAGGTTTGGATAGCCTGATTTTCCCTCCATTTATCTCATAATTTGAATTAAATTTTCTCCGTTGATCTGTTTGGTTTTGATTTGGCTCTGAATTGCATATTTTAATCTGCTTTTATCTTCATTTTTTTTAATTCAATGAATTCTTATTTTGTATTCTACTGAACTGTAATACTGTTATGATTTTCTTTTTTGCTATGCTTTTAGGGGCCTGCATTTGGTACCCTCCACTATATTCACGTATTGGACTGACTTGATATATAAACCATTTCACACCAAGGTCAGCATTTTTTTACTTGAATATGTTTAGGAAAAACCATGTCTGCCACTCAATAATGGTTGATTTCTCAATGTTGCTGCTCTGAGCATCTATTATTTGAATCTTTTTTGGTAGAAAATTATGTTTCTTTTTCATTTATTGAATTTGATTAAATAGCCAACATATTGCTTAAAATTATGTTGTTGAATATTTAGGGACTATTTACTAAAGATTGTTGTGTGGTGTACACATTAATGTTTCAATTAGTTTGTTGATCTTTAGAAAAAGCTTTTTATTTTAAAAGCCAATAAAATATTATGCAAACGTCTTTAATTCTTGGTTCCACCTAATGACCAAAGAACAACAATATTCTACATACTTTTATTGATCCACTAATTCTCTAATTGTCTTCGATTAATGTTTTTGATTAGTCCATTGATCTTTATTATTATGTTTGCTTTGTTTGGTCATGATCACAATCTGGAGACTGACGCAACAGTAGTCTGTTTCAACTTTCAACAGTTTTTTTTCTCTTTCTTCTAAAAAAAAAAAAAAAAAAAAAAAAAAAAAAAAAAACTCTCAACAGCTTTTAATTTCTTTTCAGTTTTTTTTTTTTTCACCCCTAATCATCGATGAACAATATTATTTCCCCCTAAACATCAATGATCCCCCTTAAAAAAAAAAATCAATGATCAATGAACAAGACAACAACCTAACATGCAATATATAATAAATAATCCGGACACTAGACAGTGAATGTGTGTGTATATATATATATTGTTCTTCACACCACTGACTATTTCAAGCACTAGAAGCCCAAAGCACTAGAACCCGTTTTTGCTTCGGGTCAAAAAAATCGGGTTCGGGTCAAATATTTTTCGGGTCAGGCCGGGTCGGGTCAGGTCAGAAAATTCTGACCTGTTTTGCCATGTCCACTTCTAGACAAACCCAATAACAATTATTTTACCACCACAACTTTTTCAATAACCAATGAAGTAGACCATAATTTTTTTTTTTTAATCTTATTATTGAGATAGATAGATAATGGGAGAGGAGGTGATATAGAACACAGCAAACGTTATATAATTAATTATTTATTATCATTGGATTATTAATTGAATCTTAAGTGATTGACTGTTCGACTATTAGCTCACTATTAAAAGAACCACCCAATAATTTTTCTTCACCAGTCACTCTGTCATTGTACATCAGAATTCTAGGGTCAAAAGTTTGGGAAATTCTTACTAGTCCCGGACTACAAGGTTACCAAGCTGACCTTGTAGTCCTAACCAATAGGAAAATACCACATCAATAGAAATTTGGCCGACATCATTTAATGATTACAGCTCATCAACAATGGCAGCACACTCTTGAAGTCCCCTACGTTAATTCTCAAAAAAATAAAAAATCAAAAGTCACCAACATTAGTCAACAGTTAACGTTAATGTTATTAAAAGAATAAAATATAAAAAAGAGAGCCAGCCAACTATTTTCCAATTGGGACTTAGGACAAAGAGAACCTTTTAGGGTTCTCACTCTTGTGAACAAAGGCCACAAGGTCTTACTCAGTGTCGACAAAAAACAAGTACACAGTGTGACGACAAACAAATGTTACTATATATGAGTGATTTTTAGTAAAATCAAGTGAAAAGTTCTAGTGTAAAGAGACAAAATCTTGTTCACATAAGCATGGAAGAACCCAATTTTCAAAGTAATAGAGGTATAATTTATTTTGTCTTATTGTGTTTTGTTTCATTTTTTAAAGAATGTATTATCATTTGCTGTGATATGTTTGCTCCTAAATAAAATATATAGAAATGTAATGAGGTACGAATTTAATGCTTTTTTATTTGGTGAAAAATTTAATGCTTTGTTGTGATATGTTTGCTCCTAAATAAAACATATAGAAATGTATTGATGTATGAATTTAATGCTTTGTTTTTGGTGAAAAATTTAATGCTTTTTTATTTGGTGCAAAATTTAATGCTTTGTTGTGATATGTTTGCTCCTAAATAAAACATATAGAAATGTATTGATGTATGAATTTAATGCTTTGTTTTTGGTGAAAAATTTAATGCTTTTTTTTTTGGTGAAAAATTTAATGCTTTTTTTTTGGTGAAAAATTTAATGCTTTGTTGTGATATGTTTGCTCCCAAATAAAACATATAAAAATGTATTGAGGTATGAATTTAATGCTTTTTTTAGTGAAAATTTTAATGTTTTGTTGTAATATGTTTGTTCCCAAATAAAATATATAAAGGTGTTTGCTCCCAAATAAAATATGTGTAGTGATATATGTTTTTTTTTTTTATCGGAAAAAAAAAAAGTTGAACTAGTTTTCAAGGTACACGTCATTGAGTAGAGTGTAGTAGGTCTTTGACAAGTTGATGATAGCTTGCATTTGCCTCTTTCATATGTCGAATAACTGATTTAATTTATTTTTATTTTTATTTTCAAAAGAAGAATGACTGATTTCAGCTATTTGAGTCAGACGTGTTAATTAAGTTGCACGTTGTGTCTTTGTCATGGCTTTCATAATTTCATCTCCCCAACTCCCTTGTCAGACTTTCTTAAAATCCATGTCGGTGCAATGGTTTTTTTTTTTTTTTTCCAGAATTTGGATTTCAAATCTTCCTAATCTAAAAGTCAATCAATATTTTAAGTTTGATGATAAAAAATAATTATCATAGAATAGTGTTGCAAGTAGTGTCTTTGTCATGGCTTTCATAGTTTCGTCTCCAACTCCATTACCAGAATTTATTAAAAGGTTTGTGTTAAAATAGCTTTTTGCACCTATTTTTTTTTTTTTTACAGCCTTTTATTCTTTTTGAAAAATTTTTAGTAATTTTTTTATCCTTTTAATAATTTTTTGTCATTTTTATTAACACAACATAAGCACCACACGGTGCTTGTTAACATTTTCCTTATTAAAATCCATGTGGGTGGAAAGATTCCTTTGTCGAATTTGGATTTCAAATCTTCCCAAACTAAAAATCAATCAGTATTTTAAGTACGATGATAAAAAGTAATTATCTTAGAATCTGACATGTAAGTTAAAAATAAAGAAATGAATAGAAAGCTACATCCAAGACTTTCAGTATATATGGCTATCAAGCTCTATACCAGCCAGTCAGGTCAGCCACAATTTTTGTGTCACAACTCGCCACGTGGAGAGTTGTGATTGGTGAATGTATGATTGTGGGTTATGTAGAGATATATTTTCACCATTCGTAACTCACCACGTTGCAAGTTGTAGAACAAAATTGTGCATTTTTTTAAGTCACATAGCATGACTCATCTTTCACTAATGTGAATGGGTTTTCAAGGTAAACGTGATTTAATTGTGTGGGTCCTGGACAAGTGGACGACAGCTTGCGTACGTCAAACGACTCATTTAACTTTATTTATAAAAGAAGAAGAACTGATTTTTTATATGGCTATAAAGCTCTCTATAGTCTATACTAGCCAGTCAACCACAAGTCCTATTACTGTACTCTTCATTAGAAAAAATGATGAATCCTACTAAATGGAATACAGGGATTCTAGCCTTTTGCCCTTATTGGGCAAAATATTTGACATTATGCCCCTGTTTCCAAACTATATAGGGGCGTGCCCTTGTTTCAATACTCGACCACCCAGTAATCGAGTTACTTAAGTAACTCGACTATTGCGAAGCCGAGTTCTGGCAGGTTCTTGCCAAACTGGCAATCCAGCTTGGCTTTTGGGCAATAAAATATTCCCACGTAACTATTTAAAACTCGGTAATGGGGAAACCGAGTTACTGACGGGATTTCAAATCACCTGTTTGCATGTGAAGCTAAACCCAATGAATGGGAAATCGAGTTATTAACTTTACTTGGCTCTGGTATAATCGAGTTGTTCTGCTATTTACTACCCGCCTACATAGATCAGCTTCTCATGCAACATTACTTTATATTATCCTCATCATTTTCAGATCATCTTCTCCTCATTTTCTGAATTTTTTGCTAGAAGTTAGGGTTATCTCTCTATCATCTCAGGTGAGAAACTCATTTTCTTCTTTGAAATACTTAGAGAATTTTATTGTGTAGGTAAAAGTAGTTGTAGATATTATAAAAGTTTATCAACCATAGTGTATGTTTTTGTTAGAGAAGAATTTTCATTTAATAGGTTGCATTACTTGTACTTTGGTATTGTCTTGAATGAGTGTTATGTGAGTAGATTAGGGTTATATTAGTTGTTTGGTGTTGTTTGGTGCTACAAGAAATGTACAATAATCTATAAAAACGGTGATGAGTGTTATGCGTGTACATTGGGTTATATTGGGTCTTTGCTGGTGTAAATTTCATCGACAAAAAATGAAAATCTTTAGATTTGCTAAAACTAATGAACAGCTAATCTTTAGATTTGCAAAAGTTGAACGTACATACTCATCATTAGTTAGACATTAACAACAACATTTTGTATTGCACACAACGTGTAGACATGAACAACAACGTCTAATGTTTATGGTCAAATGTGAGTGTTAGTATTTCATTTTGAGCATGTAATAGTACACAAATTTATGAATGTCTTTGTCGTGTACCATCTGATGCAACATTACATTATTTACCAACAATTGATGCACACTATTAACTTGATCATTTGATGTTATTGTATTCAACGTCAATGTCTGGTTCTGGCAGCCCACAACTCTATAGGCCTCACGATGTGTTCACTGCTATGGGTTGTTGCTGGGTATTGGAAGATGAGTTCAGCTATCCAATCAATCCGAATTTGTGAAATAGTGCTTACGTTCACAATACCATGAGATAGGAGTGGGCTTGGTTATTTTGTGAACAACAAATGTTTTATGATGAGTTGGTTGGTTATAAGTTGCTAGTGCCTCGGCGACTCGCATCGCAAATGCCCAGAGACATGATCGACGAACTTCGTAAAAAATTGAACCACATAAGAGAAGAAAATAATCGAATGAAGATACGTCTTAATCGATATCGGACCCAAGTCGAGATTCGAGAGTTAATGGAGGGAGGGTGGTATGAGCACGCAAAATTCACGCAATCACTTCTTGTTGATCCCATTTATCAGTCAAATGTGGAGATGTTAGATGAAGAGTAATCGTGTCGTGGTGTAATTAGACTTTGTTGGATAACCATTTTGCTTAACTATGTTTTATATGTATGTGTGTCACTATTGTTGCATTTGTCCTATGTAAACGTTATTATTGATTGTGAGGAGCATGCACGTTATTCGTAATCTAGATTATTCCCACATAACGCATAAAAGTTAAATATTCACACACATGATGTTTTCAATAAGCACGTACAACATAACATAGAAAACTTAAAATAACTTACACGATGCCACCAATATGCATGCATTGCATATTGAACACTAACGCTACTAACATTATTAACTTAACCCTAGACATAACACACACACCATATAGGCATTCACTCAGATAGGTAATCCTCGTAGTTGAGGATATTATTACGTTCCGCCGGAGTGAGTTACCTATTGGCTGCGGCTGCTGCACCTACGACATAACACAGAAAACTTAAATATTCTTACACGAAACCACCAATATGCATGCATTGCATATCGAACACTAACGCTACTAACATTATTAACTTAACCCGTAGACATAAGACATACACCACATAGGCATTCATTCTGATAGGTAGTCCTTGTAGTTGAGGATATTGTTACGTTTCGCTGGAGTTCGTTGCCTGTTCGTTGCGGCGGCTAGCTCTTCCGTCCGTTGTAGCATGTGATACCTGGACCAATGGAGTATCATAAGATTGTTCTCTTTTTTTATTTTAGTCACTGCATGCTCATATTGGTGCATGTTTTGCCATGGCAGTGTGAACGAGATACGATCGACAAGAAGTGCTCCGAGTCACATAAGATCATGTTGCAGAGCGTTGGACTCGTTCAGGCAAAAGTCCCACTCCCACCGCAGTCCGGCATAGTATTCCCTCTTGTCGGAATCTCTTTCCCTCCTATAGTTATCTGGAAAACGAGGTAGCATCTAATTGCGCATTGACATTGGAAAATGTGACTTCAGATTGGTATGTGTAGATGTTTTGCTAAGGTAGATGTAAATGGGAGTTCAGTATGTGTAGATGTTTTGCAAAGGTAGATGTAAATGAGACTTTATATAGGAGTTTTGCAAGGGCAAGTATTCACGTGGATGTGACTATATGTAAGGGTAAGTATTCACGTAAATAAAGATGATATGACTCGACAATGTATTGTTTAGTGAGGTGTTAAGGAGCACATGCAAAACTATGAACATGACTTGACTGTACAGTGGCGTTTGTTGGTGCATGTGGTTCGCTGAGGCAACTGTTTGATATGGCTATAGCTTGTGCTATAGCAATGGGCTGGTGATGTATACTGTAAAGGAGGTTACGTATTTATTCATGTGAAGACTATTCAGCATTTCTGTGCTTCATCGGACATGACTTGACGAGACAGTGCCGAGCTGTGTTAAATGTATCATAAACTTTTCAATGATGCTCTGCATCCTTGAAAACAGTGCATTGCAAAAGGATACATATCTGTGTATTGACGTGCGTGTAGGTGATATGACTGGACAGGGTTCAACAATGCGAAGCTGTTGAGCAGCACATGCATCACTGCAAACAACAGTGTAGCAATGATGGACAGCTCACCCCCAAAATTGATGCATAAACTTTTTTGAGTCATCCAAGGGCTATATTGTTCCTGATGTTGCTGATTAATTGGTTGGCAACGTTTAATCTTACCCTCCTTTTCTTTTAAAAAATTTCTAGACATGTCATATAAACTTTTATTCTATTTTTTAAGGCATTTTTCTTGTATGCCTTTAGGATACTTGGCTCTGTCCTTTTTAATTAAATTTAAAGAAAAAAAAAAAAAAAAGAGGATCTTGCTTTACAAAATTCAAGACATGGGCAACATCTCTATATGAACTTGATGAATTTGGAAGTTTATGCTAGACGAGATAAACATGAGCATTCCTAGCCAACCTCACATGGGCAACATCTCTGTATAAACTTGATGAATTAGGAATTTTATGCTAAAAGAGATAAACATGAGCATTCCTAGCCAACCTCGCAACCAAATCAGTACATCTATTACCCTGCACGATAATTTTTGGCTCATGCGAATCAATTGACTTACCTCAAATTTGCTTACATTTTTATTACATGCTTGAAAATGTGCATTTGAAAATTAAATGATCTCAAGTTTCAATAACAGCTCTGCAGAAGATACTACGAGAGTGTCCTTTAAAATCTCCATTCAATCTATTTGTCTTTTATAGTAATCTCTTCTAAATAGCTAACAAGGAAGTAAACCTTTGTCAAGAATAGCTCCTAGAATCCATGCCAGATGAAACCCAATCAACCTAGTCTAATCTGGTCCTAGCATTCAATTAAGGCTATAAAGTAAATTTGGATTTATATTAAAAATGGATCCAAACTATAGTTTAATAAGTTCTAGAGAAGTTTGGAACTAGATCACAGTAAACAGACAAATTTCTAAAGTTGCTGAGTATGTGTACCCTCAACTTTTTCTTTTGGCTTATTTGATTGTGTACAGCTTTTTAAGCCTCATTTTTCAAGGTACAACCATACTTTAACCAACTTTCAGCTAATAAGCAATCAGTAAGAAGCTGCATCCAAATGTACAACCACAAAAAAAGTTTGCTTACCATTAGCATTTGTGTTCTCAGAAAGGCCTTGAAAGTTGTCTAGGATTAAGGGTCTTCTAACTAAGAGGCTGAATTATGCTTGAAATCTTCTAACTAAGAGGCTTACAACTGTTGTCATGTGCTAGTAATTAGAGGCACTCCCAAGCTTCTCACTCATAGTTTCCCTTGCCCCATACCGCAAGACCCAAATAATCTGGCCCTAAAATGTGTGTCGTTTATCCCTAAATACAACACTGACTTTTTTATTAGCTTTTTACCTTGGATCTTGTGAAATTGTTCCTGCACATCCATTTTAAATGGTCCAAAAGTTTTAATATTCATCAAAAGGTAAGTCTAATTTATGAACTAGGGAAGGCCATTAGAAATACTAAGAGCCAAGAACACAAATGATGCTAAAATGACTTGGACTTGAAATTTCATCCTAATTTGCTAATATATAATTTCATCCTATTTTGCTAATATATAGACACATGCACGATGAATGACAAATGGCATGACAATTGTATCAAATGTATTAATCAAATAACATACCTCCTAGCGAGGGGACCTGCCTCCACTGGCAGTTGTGGCGGCCTCGTAACAGGGCATATAAGTGGGAACCTCAAATACGCCCACAGCTGCACCAACATCAGTGCTCCTCCAATCTACTTCACCTTCATCTCCGATGCCTTGCATAGGTGCCTGTACAGCCAGGCAATGCTCCCTTGCCCCAACTATTCCTCTTCGCATTGCTAATTGGGTTTAGGAATTGTAGAGGTATGACTGACACCCAGTTTGCCGACTTGTCCATAAACAGAATGGACCCCAACCACACTAGTATGTGATAGCGCGCATGTTGCTGCACTACCTCGTCAGCTGCATCCGCAGGTAAAGGACCTCTAAACTATTCCTTCAGCCAGCTGACTCTTGACCTCGCCCCAGCAAGGATAGACATGTTTTCATGGGGATGCAGTACCGGGTCTGAAGGACGATGACCTAGTAAATCACGACACAACACAGGCCACTCCAGCTTGACACTCCTAGTCACTGGCAACCCATCAACAGGAACCGCTAGCATCACCTCAATGTCTTGTAAGGTGATACCCATCTCTCCATGCGATAAGTGAAACGTGTGCGTCTCCGGACACCAACGCTCGACCAGAGCTGTGATCAATGCATGATCAACTTCCATGTTTAGAACCTTACATAACCCTTCGAAACCCGCCTTAGCTATGTAATGGGCAATCCGTGGGTCTAGCCCATGCTGGGGTAACTGGCAAAGATCGACGTCTGCACTTTAGCATGCCTGGCACTACCTGCACACGAAAGAGTGTTGTCTTAGGATAGTGCACATTAAATAACTATAAGAATGCTACATAATAATAATATGCAATAAATAGTAGACTAAATGGTTAGTTATGAACATTTTGCAATATGTTAGTTACGATATTAACTGGTTATTCACTCTAGCTCAATAGTAGATAGGATCAATTCAAGATCAGTGACATTAAATAGAACAAGATTCTCCACAAAAAAAAAAAAGTAAATAGAACAAAAATAAAGAGAGATAAACACTAGGATATCACACCTAAGTTTTCTTAAGCAATCACACTTAGCTAGGAGAAGAAATCACACTCTCAAAGCTTACAATGAGCTATTGGAATTTTATTAAATAATCTCATATCTACATTATGAATGTTATTGACCACAATAATTGCTTTTGTATAGGCTATTGCTAAATCATTTCTTGGCAGCGGATTCATTTTAATTGATTACTATAACTTTTAAATGAGATCTACTGACTTTGAATATACCTTTTCATTAGCCACTACTAATGTTTAATATTTTTTTTAGCATTAGTAGTTTCAATATATCTGGTAATAAAACTTGATGCTGTTAAAGAAATCGTTGTTTTAAATTCACGATTATTTCTGCTTCATACCATTTTCTCTTTGGATTAAATAAAATTCTTCCTAAACCAAAAGAGAAATGATACCATTTCCAACATCTATTTACAAATAATCAAAGAACCCTACAGAAAGAAAAAGAAATGATTTCGACATGTCCAAAGTTCAGTACAACTACGTACCTCACTGGCGGCAGGCATCTCCCACAACGCCGTGGATCGATGAGCTAGCTGCTGCATCAACTGTGTACCAACCGCGGGTCTAGGATCCATATTTGGCAGTTGCTGCATATCTGACATGCATGCAATCATGTTAATAAACCATTGATAATGAATATAGTCCAAGAGTTAACAATCTTGAGATTATGGATAATGAATCTTTTCTATTTCTCTTATTCTTCAAATTAGTTAGAAAAAAAAATCATCAATTTTATAACTAAATAATTAGTTTTTTTTTTTCTCTTACAACAAGTGAAGAAGGAAAATTCAAACCTTAACTCTTTCAAGATTCATAATAAGAAACTTGGATGGAGTGTGGAGTACATACTATCTAAAGTCGGGTCATGAAAGTGAAGTCTCTAGCTAGCTTTCAATATGAATATTATGTTTTAAATTATAAAATTTAGGCTAGCTATTCCTTTTGTTAGAGAAATCAAGAAACGTAATTGAGACACAATCCATGTGTCTGATTGGTCAATGCAAAAGCTCGAATTTGAGTACGGGTCTGGGGATTTGGAGAGTTGTAGCATGAAGCCACTTAGTGGTGACCCTGACTAGTCCTACAATGGATCTTTGAGAAGCTCATGGCTTCAGAGAAAATCCAAAGACACTGAGGTTGATGTTCGTATCATCGACGATGAGGTTACCATCAAGCTAGTTCAGTGTAAGAACAATTGCTTGCTATTTGTGTCTAAAGTCCTCGACGACCTTCGGCTTGATCTTCACCATGTTGCTGGAGGCCACATTGGTGATTTCTACAGCTTCTTATTCAACACCAAGGTTAGTAATCAATATACTATGTATGTCTACATAAATGTCCTCATCAAAATTAGTTTTTCTGCCAAAAAATTTGGTTCAGTTTAACATTATAAATTTACGTTTGCATTTGTTTTTTTGGTTTAATTTGTCAGATATATGAAAGGTCTTCTATGTATGCAAGCCACACTCAAATCAGAGTACATGCACAAGCGACACTTAACTCAAATTACATGCAAAGGGAAAAAAATTGAACTCAACATTTACAAATTACCTTAATACGTTTCTAATCCTTTAACTCTGAAGATGGATTGGGTTAACCTTTGGCTATGGTGAGGGTTATGGTGACAGTTTTGGGTGTGGGTTTGCGTTGAGCTTCGGCCTATGAACTTGGAAATAAGAGAACTTGAAGCTGTGAACTTGGAAAGGGTCTACTCTGAACGGATTGAGGGTGGGAGACAAAACAGATTAAGGGTGGCTACTTATCAGAGTGAGTGAGGGAGGGAGACGAACTGTTTTAGAGATGTTACATTCAAAATTCCAATTTATTTTGCATATAACTCGGTTTCCCCATTGCTGAGTTTTAAATAGTTACGCAGGAATGTTTTATTGCCCAAAAGCCACGCTGGATTGCCAGTTTGGCAAGAACCTGCCTAGAACTCGGCTTTGCAATAGTCGAGTTACTTAAGTAACTCGATTATTGGGTGGACGAGTATTGAAACAGGGGCATGCCCCTGTATAGTTTGGAAACAGGGACATATTGCAAAATTTTTTGCTCAATACGGGCAAAAGGTTAGAATCCCTAAGGGAATACATCATTGCTTCTTCTCTCCCTTCTTCTTGTTTGCCCAATCTGCACTTCCCTTAACACCATAGCACCAAACCAACCCCTCAAGGATGGTGATGGTTAGACTCTATTATTTCGTTTTGATGGGTTCCAACTGGGTAGCTTAGTGGAGCTTATACATGGGTCAGACTCTCTTATTTCGTTTGGGATCTTGGACTGGCCTAACATGGTGCGGTATACCTAGAATCGCATTAAATTACTTCAAAGTTAGCATTGGGAATAATCAAGATGAAAGCACCGTTATGTATAGTATACGTCCAAATTTACCCACCAAAGTTATTGTTAAAATGGTGGTGGAAGAATCAGGAATTGTGGAACGGTCCTTATGGCAGGAGACCACATGGGTCGAATATTGCTCCGCCCCACAACAGATGTGCGATAGGTATTTGAATTGTGGCCCAAATAGTTATTGTGACCCACACAATAATATGGTCAGTTTTGAGTGCAAGTGCTATCCTGGATTTGAACCTAAGTCGTCTCGTGATTGCATGGGGGAAAAGCTAGAAGTGTCAATGTGCAACATCGAAGAAGGGTTCGTGAAGTTGGCACGTATGAAGGTGCCAGATACTTCAATAGCACATGTGGACATGAGTTTGAGTATGAAAGAGTGTGAGCAAAAGTGTTTGAGGAATTGTTCTAGTATGGCTTACGCAAGTGCAAATGAGAGTGTGGGAGGGATTGGTTGCTTAACATGGAATGGGGACTTGGTGGACACAAGAACATTTCCTGATAGAGGACAAGATTTATACATACGTGTGGATGCGGTTGTATTAGGTACTCTTAAATTTTTTTCCTTTAAAAATTTAGTAAAATATTTTCTAAAAATACACAGTGACTTTTCTCACTACATTTGGTGGCTGGGTCACTGGTTCAATGAGCTAGGCAGATGACGTCGGTAGTCCGGTGGTTAGAGCTACCACTCTGATGATCAGCGCCAACATTCTGGTAGCTAAATCCATCACTCTGGCAACCGATGCTGGCAATCCAGTCATTGAAGCTATTTGCTAGAGGTTTGATAACCGAAGCCACCATATTAGTGGCCGAAGACATCGCTCTGGCAGTAGTTGCCCCCTGTTCTGTTAGGTTCTAAAAGCTTAGAACAATTGGCAAATCGTGAGCACACAAGAACATACAAGCTGCAGAAAGAAGAATTCAGAATCTGCCTAGTTCGATCGATCGAAAGACAGGCTCGATCGATCGAGAATCGTATCTGCAGAATTTTAAGTTGGCCCAAACAGCAGTTCTAGCCCATTAAGGATTAGGGTTTCAGATCTGCTTCTCCCACTATATAAAGGAAACCCTAAGCACGTTTTTTACAAGGCTTTTTAGAGAGAAAAGAGTGTGCCTCTTTTGTATTTAGGGTTTTGTTCCTAAAATCTCTCTTATAACTTCTACTGGTGTTGTTCCTTGAAGAATCTCAAGATCCGGTATTGCTGAAGTTGCTGCCTTCTCTAGTCATCAAAGGAGCTGATGATTTAAACTTTCAAGGGTGGTCTTGGAGTCACAAACAGGAGAGTTTGTGTTGCTAAACCTTTGAGTGGGATCTCAAAGTCACAAACGGTCGTGTTTGTGTTTTGTAAAGATTAAGGAAAGAAGGAGTCCGTGGATCTCGGAGCTATCATGGGGTCGTGGTAGTAAGTTTCCTACACTTGGGTAGCAATAGGATGTTAGTGGACTAAGTCGCTATTGTGTAAACTTCAATTCTTTCTAGTGGATTTGCTATTTTACCTTGAGGATAGCTAGGTTAAATCCTCCCCAGGTTTTTTACCAGTTTGGTTTTCCTAGGTCATCATATCTTTGTGTTCTTTATTTTTCCGCTGCTTTACTTGATATGATTGTTATTGTTTTAACCTAAATCTGAATAATAAACCTAAGTATTCACTTGGTTAATTAATTAGGTTAAACAATCTAGTTTACAGGGGTCTAAACGAACTGACATGTTCAATTGTAGAAGACATTGTTCAAGCTACAATTACAACAGTCTAGTCACTAGACCTCCTACACCAGCAATTCTGGTGATTCAGCTACTGATTTTGTTTGTTTGCTTGAAAATATTTATTTGTGATACTAAATACCTGAAAATTTTATTTATTTTACTTCAAAACAAATAGAGTGTTAGTCAAAGTTCAAGTCTATTGTATTATATTAGTCTAAAATTTATGCAGAATACTAGTTCAACATCTAATTTGCCCTATGGTACTAACCTTGTTTGGTACTAACCTTAAAGTTGACTTAGGTCATACTATTGAAAAATGATTTTCTCTATTTAAAATAGATCTATTTCATATTACAAATCTAAATGTGTATTACATTCCATATGGGAAAGAAATTATATATGGTTTTGTTAAATTATCTAAAAATATCAAAATTTTCACAATGCTGCCTTATTTATTTCATATAATTCGAAACTCAAATGATATGTGGAGAAGTCGAAATTATTTAAGAGTTGTATACCATTAACAACACAAGATTTCTACAATTATATTCATCACTCATAGTAGGTCCTACTATGTAATACTTGTTTTATTTTATTTTTATATAGTTACAATAATAGGAGAGAGAGAATTTGAACTGTAATTCTACTTATATTAATAAGAAATACTCTCTTGCCATTTGACATTGTTGTTGCAAAAATAGGTTTGCATTTTTTGTTTTTCGTTGCCTCTTTTAACAAGTTTTCGGCCTCAAAAAAGAGAATCACATATGGACATGACATTGTTGTGAGAAAATGTTTGTCTTTTTGTTTTGTTCTTTTGATATGTTGGACCTCAAAATGAGAAACGCATTTTCTCCATTTAAAAAAAAATAATAATAAAATCACATATTTTCCTTAAACCCATTGTTTCATCTCTACTCTCATTTTCCTGTAAAACTGCATCAATAAATATTTATGTGTCAATCAACTTCTGAAATTTATGGTGTCATTTGAATTTTTTTTTTTTTTTTTTACTCAGCTCAATATGCTAAGAAAAATGGTCTTACTCAGAAAAAGAGGATGCTGGCAATTCTGGGAGTTTTTGTTGCTGTAATGTTTCTTCTTATAGTCTCAATTATGTATTGTTTTGTACTGAAGAAGAAGAAAGGTAAGGAAGTTTAGAGCAATTTTTTTAACCTATTTTTATACTTATAAGGCCAGTGAACAAATGCTCCCAAGATTACTCCAACACTATGTTTCAGAGTTTATAAAAGAATAGGCAGAATACGTAAATCATGAAATAAAATTGAATAAAATGGAATGGAACTTGATATATTTTTCAAGCGTAGAAGTTGATAAAAGAAAAAATGAAAAAGAACTGGATATATTTTGTTAGTATACTCATAATCATTTCTTCGGATCTAAAGATGGTATACTGAAGCAGCCAAGGAAATTTTTCAAATGCTATTCTTAAACTTCTTGCCTTTCAGCCTACGAATAAATGCATTAGCTCATTCCATTTGCAAATTCTTTCGTCTACCATACCCAAATGTCAAATTCAAAAGAAAGAACACTTGATCTCGAAGATGACATGATCAAAAATCCCTTTTAACTTCTACAAAAAACATACATGCGCACCATTGTACCCCATTTTACAATCCTTTCTTAGGAGGAAAACCTGTCCTTCACTGCCAGCCAAGATATGAAGGACTTGTTGGGCAAAGTTGCTTTAGACCATACCAGTTTCTACCATTCATTGAGACATACATGTTTCTTATTTAATTCTACTTTGAATTACAATTCATCCTTCACTGTCAGACAAAGACAAAGCATTAAGGAATGCTTAGAAGCAACTGCTTTAGACCATACCACTTTCCACCATTCAGCTGTATCCATCTTGTTTCTTATTTCACTCCAGGTTGAAATTCATGTGACTTTTCCATATTTAAATGAAATCCGTTACATTAAGTTGTCTTTAGCTAATTTTAACTTATGAAAATAAGCTTGTAGGGTAGTATCTTTTGATCTGATAGGGTTTCCAAGGCTACTGTATTTCTTTCAAAATACTGGATACTTTTGCAAATTCAGAAATTGAAGTATCATACACCCCCTTTTGGACAAAGTTGGGGATCAAAACACCTTCAAGGTGTCAATTATCATGCCACATGGGTAATTTTTTCACCCTTTCAACTAAAAGCTTGATGAATGGCCCAACCAATTCCCTTACATTTTAAGATTTTCTCCAGCCCCATCAGAAGGCTTGAAGAACTTTCATCATCCATAAGCACTTACCTCTTAGAAAAGTGCATTTTAACCAAATGGCATTTCCTGTCAATGATAAATAGAAAATTGTAAACTTCAAATTTTTCTCTTATTTTCCCCTGTTTCATTCTTTTATTTTAGTGTGTTTCTCAATTTTATTAAATTAGGCTTTTGTGTGAGAATTCCTAATTGGACAAAAATGGTTACTAGCATTATTAATTACTTGTTTTATGACAGAGACGAGGCATAACACATATTTAGATAGTGCTGACTCCACTTTACCATACTTCGAAGACTCTCCAAGTAGAAGGAAACTCGATGGAACTAGAAGAAATTCAAATTTGCCATTATTTAATCTAAGAACCATTATTGCAGCTACAGATAACTTCTCTATTGCTAACAAGCTTGGCCAAGGTGGTTTTGGCCCAGTTTATAAGGTAGTCTCATTGAACGAGTCCCAGAATTTGCATAATCTCATTTCAAGTGTGTTTATGCGTCATAAATTCCATCATGACTGTTTACAGGTACTCATTGAGTACGATTTTGTTGTGTGCAATTGGGCTTCCCCAAATAATTCATCAAGTTAAGTTTCTTTCAACAATTGTGCACTATGACAATGATATTTGGACTTTAATTACAGGGTTTGCTACAAAATGGAATGGAAATAGCAGTAAAAAGACTATCAAAATGCTCTAGACAGGGAATAGAACAATTCAAAATAGAAGTTGCACTAATTGATTAAACTCCAACATTGAAACCTTGTGAGAATTTTTGGTTATTGCATTCACAAAGAAGAGAAGATGTTGATCTATGAGTACTTGCCAAATAAAAGCTTGGACTCTTTCATTTTTGGTATGTCTTTTTTTTCACATTAACCTCACTCATCATCACTAGAAAATGATCCTCCCATTACAAACATATCAGCTCCAAATAGCAGGATTTATACGTAAGTAAGAAAGCACGAATGCAATATAATCTAATCCGAGTTCTCATTTCTTCATTTAGATGAAACAAAAAGGTCATGTTTAGATTGGGAAAAGCGATTTGAGATTATTTGCAAAATTGGTCGAGGGATCTTATATCTTCATCAAGACTCAAGATTAAGAATTATCCATAGAGATTTAAAGGCCAGCAATGTTCTACTTGACAATGCATTGAATCCAAAAATTTTAGATTTTGGTTTGGCTAGAATTGTTGGAGGGGACCAAATTGAAGTTAATACAAATTGCATAGTTGGAACATAGTAAGTTTTCTAGAAAACAAGATATACTTTTTAATTGATTACTTGACTACCATTTTTACATCTAAGGAGAGTACAAACTACAGGCCTATGTAAGAAAAAAATACTAAGGATATATTTGTAATTTGTTTTCATATTGTGATACTTCAAATTTACGTGTATGTTAGTGCCCAAAGGGCTATCTTTGATCATTTTATGTTGAGGTTCAATATCTTCCTTTTCATTGTGTTATGACAGTGGTTATATGTCACCTGAGTATGCAATGCAAGGACTTTTTTCAATAAAGCTTAATGTATATAGCTTTGGGGTATTGCTATTGGGGATCATTACTGGGAAAAGGAATAGTACTTACCATCATCATGGCCCTTCCTCAAATTTGATTGGACATGTAAGTACATGTGCAAACAATGACTACAAAATTAAGCCTATATTGTTGAACCTAATATGATTAATATCTTGTCTCAGGTTTAGGACCTATGGATAGAAGACAATTCCATGAAAATAGTTAACCTGTTACTAGATGAGACATACGTTGCTAATGAAGTTTCAAGATGCATTCAAATTGGGCTTTTGTGCATGCAAGAACATGCAACAGACCGGCCAACCATGTCAACTGCTGTTTTTATGTTGGGTAATGACACTCCTTTTCCTTGTCCAAAACGACTTGCATTTATTTTGAAGGGTACTTGTACGTTTTTAGACCCCTTAAAACATAACTGGATTAACCTAGTTAATTAGCCAAGTAATTACTTAGTCAAATTATGAAGTCTAGGTTAACACAATATGTTATATCATTGCAAAGTGCAGAAAATAAAGAACGCAACAATATGATAACCCAGGAAAACCAAACCGGTAAAAAACCTGGGGAGGATTTAACCTAGCTATCCTCAAGGTCAAACGAATCCACTATGAAAGAATTGAAGTTTACACAATAGTGACTTAGACCACTAACATCCTATTGCTACCTTGAGTAGGAAACTTACCACCACGACCACGTGACAGCTCCGAGTCCACGGATTACTTCTTTCTTGAATTCTCAGCAAACACAAGCACTCCCGCTTGTATATCTTTAAGATCTTGAAACTGCAACTGAATTGATCGCCAAACTCCAAACTATTTGAAGCAAGTGTACAAATATTCCATTACAACATAGGATCGAGTTACTCTAAGTCTACTTTACATTACTATTTTTTTTTGTATGAACAATTGAACATAATGTATGCATTGTAAAATTATTACAAAAAAGAAGATAATATATAATATTACACAAACTGTTATTGTCCAGAACTTGTGATGAAATCACTACCATCTCCTTTAGCTTTTTCTTTCAAGTGGTTTTTAAAATTAATATACAAAAAGTTAACTGCGTATATATGTTCTGTGGAGATAACTTCATTGGTTTTCAGAACAAGATGTCCAAAGTTACAAAGATCTTTTCTTTTGGTGTGAAATTTACTAAGTTTAACCATGAAGATTTAAAAGAGGAATGCTGCATGCATAATATTGGAATTTAATTTGGATTTCAGGGTGTTTTACTCAAAACGGAACCATTGTATTTATGAATTGTGCCAAGCCTATTGATATGCTTGGGCATGGCTAATATTTTTAACTTAAAGAACACTTCAACCAAGACAATATTAGAAAATAAGTTAGAACAATAGTTTATAACTTTGATGGCAGATCCTTTTGTACAACAAGGAGAAGTGTGAAAACATGGGTGACAAAAAGTTGTAATCATTTCCTCATTTTTGCTTAAATTTGGCTCAATTCTACTTTTGTGGTCACTTATGTTTGTGAAGGTGCCTTATTGAGAGTGTGTAATTCTCTCTTTGAAGTTCAACCGAAAAAAAAAAAAAAAAAAAAAAAAAAAAAACTAGTTTTCACAACATCTGCATCATATGGACCAAATTAATGTTATATAGCAAGACACAAGTGATGAATATAATTGTAGAAAATCTTATTAAGTTAGACATTTACAAATTTTAAACAATTTCAATTTGTCAACCTGCTGCTTATAGGTTTGCCAATTTTATTTTATTGGTGAAATGGGGATAGGTTTGTAAAAATTTTAAGAAAAAGAGAAGATCCATTGAGAGAATTTTAATATTTTTTGGGATGGTTTAACGAAACTATATATGACTAATAAGTTTCTTGTGCGATGCACGGATAATTTTGTGATTTTTTATGTAAAACAGTTTTGAATAATGTCGTACATAAATTATAAAGAAAAAGTAAACTAAATTAGAGTAAAGAAACATATATATTTTGAGATATTAAAAATTGGTTTAGCAGCTTCACTACATATTTGTAGCCTTCTTAAAGTAAAAATATTATTTTTTTAAATCAAGAAACCAAAAATAAATGCAAAAGAGTAATGGGACCATGAAAATCAACTAATTTGTGTTGTGTTCACACATTTCATACTATGAAATATAAGTATACTCTACTCTCTGACTGTCTTCCACTCATTGATAGTGCGACATTAAGACATTATGTAGGCAAGTGTATATGCATGTTTCTTATAAATTATTTAAAATTAAACCATAGTAGAATATGACTTTACGTTGCGCACCAAATATTCATTCTACTTATATACCCAAAACAAAAACTAACTAACCAAATTACCTAAACCTAAATCATATTTAAGCCCATAATTTAAAATGAAAAAAAGATTACCCATAGGGGTTTTGGTGTCTTGATGGTGGTGGAAGGCTAGAATTACGGAGGTTGTGACCCCTCAGATTCCTCATTCTCTCTCTTTCATTACCGTGGGGGTTTTGGTGTCTTGATGGTCGCTACGCTTCAAATACCAAGCCTCATTGCCTATAAATAGTAGAATTCATCTCCTACCCTTCACATTTCTAAAATTATCTCACCTCGCTTCAGATACCAAGCCTCGTTGCCTATAAACAGTAGAATTCATCTCCCACCCTTCACATTTCTAAAATTCTCTCCCCTGACATTTCTTGTCCAGCGCCTCGTCTAGAAGTCCTCCTGCGTCCTTAGGCCTTCCTCATTTAAAACCAGGTATTTTCTTCATCTTCGTCTTTAGGTTTTGCTTTAAGTTTTTCAAATGTTTGAAGTTGTGATTCCCTTGTCTAACGATAGTGATAATAGATGAGCATCACGATAGTACTGGTGATAGTGGTTCCAGTAGCAACAGTGGCAGTAGGAGTGATAGTAGTAGTAGTGGAGGGAACACCATGGACGAGCAATACACATCCGGAGTTCCAAGGGCTCCTTTAGAGGTTCTTCAGGAAGCACTTAGGATGAGAACAGCCTCTGGGTTACAAGCTGGTACCTCCACGAGTGTTCCCTCGTTCACTGATTTAGACGAGGTAGAAACTATGTATAGTTGTGCTATAGGTGTCCATTCCAAGATAAATTTGCAAAGGCTTATCTCCCTTAGAAGTTGTTACAAAGTTCCAAATGACCTTAACCCTAGGTTAGCCTTCTGTGGTGAGTGGTGCTGTAAACCTCATTTTGGAATAGGTGTTTATGAGGCTTATCTTTTGGGGGGACTTAGATTGCCTCTCAATGCATTTGTTAAAGAGTTACTTACTAAGCTAGGTTTAGGAGTATGCTAATTTAATCATAATGCATGGAGGCTAGTCGTCTCTATGCAAGTTTTGTGGAGTGAGGTGTTTGAAGGGGATCTTCCTCTCACTGTAGACGAGTTCCTTTATTGCTACAAACCCTCAGAAATTAGTCAATCCCTTGGTTTTTATTAGTTCACAGACAAGGGTAAAAATTGTAGGTTAATAAGGTCCCTTCCCACATCTGATAGAAATTGGAAAACGAAGTTTTTCTTCATCTCTGGTTTTCAGGCTGGAAACCCTGTTGAGGTTGGCAGAGATCCATTCACCCTCTATACTGGAGAACTTGGGAACCTTCGTCTAGAAGGTATGTTTCTTTCCTATTCAATATTTTCAATCTTTTTTAGACTCGTCTAACATTTTTCTTCCTTTTTCCTTTTTTAGCTGTTAGATGACCTTCTTTAAACAGATTTCATCTTCAACCCGTCCAGAAGGCTCGTCTATTTGCTGATAGGAGCTTTCATTCTTTGGTTGCTCTCCAATAACATGCTTCTCCATAGGGATGGCAACCATGAAGAAAAACAAAGGAAACGGATTAGTGGACAAAGTGACCTTGCCCAAGTCCCAGCGTCATCCTTCTATTGGAGATAAAAGAAAGAGTTTATCCAAGATGCTTGACTTGGGAAATCTTCCCAGTCGTCGAGGAAATAAGAAGGCGAAGCATGGGTCGTCCAAACCTAGGGTAGCCAAGTCTGGCTTAGTTATCCCCCTACCTCTCAAAAACCTCCCATCCCAATTCTTGATTTAGACTCGTCTGCACCTGCTAGAGTTACCCCGTCCAAGCCAGTGGTAACCATCTCGTCCTAGCCTTCTGGAAGAATTCCCATGAACCTTCTTGAGAATGAATATCTAGCTTGGGAAAGGTTCCAAAGGCTATGACTGATGAGGATGTGGCTGTGTGCTATGACTTGTCCTTGAAAGAATTTGAACACTCTGCCGTTCATGATCTCTTCAAGGTATGTTTTCATTATTTTGTTTTTATTTTGTCTTGTCATATTTCACATCTCTTGTCTAACTAACTTCAATCAATTGCATATGTAGGCCATGTCAAAGTTCATAGCAGCATCCAGACAGGCTATTGAGATGGATTAGAATAGAGGAAGGCTTGAAGCGAAGATTAGTGAGGTGCAGGTAGACTATAGGGGCAAGGCTATGGACGAGGTCAAGGAGTTGAAGAACCTCATCGAAGAGCTTAAAGCTGACATTGTCGAGAAGAATAGTCATCTTGATCATCTTTAGAAAGGGAATGACGAGCTACGCGTCCTTCTCAAAAAAGCCAAAGAAGATGCTATTGAGGAGTTCAAAGCTTCCATTTAGTTTGCCGTCTTTTTGGATGGAAACTATGCCGTAGGCTTTGAGGATTTTCGTATGGACGTTGAAGAACACTTCCCTGAAGTTGACTTTAGCTCCATTAAGCTCAATATTGGTGCTACAAGCTCTCTCCTTCAGACGAGCTCTGGGATGTCAACATTAAGGACAACGCCACTACTCAGCCTGCTCAGGACAAGCCTAATTCTGGAGATAACCCACCTCAGTAGAAGACGTTTGAAATTTTGTCTTGTCATAATTCATCTCCCCTTCTTTTTTATATATTTAAGTATGAGGTCCGTTGTTTTGGACCATTTGAATTTATTTAAGTACATTTGACTTATCCATATTTTTGGAGCAAGTCCTGATACAATTGCCTTTTAGGCTAACTTTATAAGGGTTTTTTGGACGATGGTTGTCTACCCTTTTAGATATTTATGAATGAATGTTTGTTTTTGTTAGGTTCTAAGAATTAGGAACAAATGTATTAGAACTTAAATTTGTATGTTGGCAAACCATGATCAAAACAATGTTTAGTCTTGTGTTAGACTTTGCTCAAAGTATGGCGTTTATGTAAAGTTGGAATCGAGTTTACTGCAGATGTTATTGTTAACTTTCTGTCCAACTCGATCGATCGAGAATTAGACTCGATCGATCGAAAATCGGGCAGATCGTTTTTCTGCAGAAAATTCCAACTCAGCCCTAGTCCATTTAATGTATAGGGTTTTATGTTTTGCCCTAAGTATAAAAGGGAAAACCCTAGCCACGTTTTTAGAGTTCTGAATGCTGTGTTTGTGAATCTCATTGTGAGATCTAGAGGTGTTTGCCTTCACATACACTTAGGGTTTACAAACTTGAGATTCATGTCAAGAGTTGTGTAAATCAATACAGTTGCAGAATCAAAAGAGCATAAAGATATACAAGCAGGTGCGCTTGTGATTTGCTGAAGAATTCAAGGAAAGAAGGAGTCCGTGGATCTCGGAGCTATCATGGGGTTGTGGTAGTAAGTTTCCTACACTTGGGTAGCAATAGGATGTTAGTGGTCTAAGTCTTATTGTATAAACTTCGATTCTTTCATAGTGGATTCAGTTTACCTTGAGGATAGCTAGGTTAAATCCTCCCCAGGTTTTTATCGGTGTGGTTTCCTGGGTCATCAGATCTTTGTGTTCTGTTATTTCCGCTGCTTTATTGTTTTTGATTATTTGTGTTAACCTAGACTTCTTTAAATTACCTAAGTTAATCACTTGGCAAATTCTCTAGGTTAATCTATTGGGTTTAAGGGGTCTAAACAAACTGACAAGTAGTATCAGAGCGGGTAGCTTTTGTGTTTGATCCTTTGATCTTTTTGCTGATCCTTGACCCCTGTTGTCATGGAACACAGACACTCTCTTGTTGTTCCACCTCACTTTGATGGAAATAACTATGCTTATTGGAAAGTAAGGATGAAAGCATTCCTAAAATCCATTGATGAGAGAGTTTGGAATTCCGTTGAGTACGGATGGGAGAAGCCCATTACTCCTGTGAGTGAGTGGCAAGCTTCTCAAAAGGAGGCAGCCGCTTTCAATAGCAAAGCTATGAATGCTATTTTTAATGCTGTTTCCATGGAGGAATTCAAGAGAATCTCTAATGTTGAGGTTGCTCATACTGCTTGGAATATCCTCCAGACTGTGCATGAAGGCACAAAGGCAGTTAAGATAAACAAATTGCAGCAATTAACTACTAGATTTGAAAGCATTAGAATGAATGATGATGAATCTTTTGATGAATTCTATGCTAAATTGAATGATATTGTTAATTCTGCTTATAATTTGGGTGAAATCTATGATCAACCTAAAATTGTTAGGGAAATTCTTAGATCTTTGACTGAGGATTTTAGACCCAAAGTGACTGCCATTACTGAGAGCAAGGATGTGGACTCCATCCCTGTTGAAGAACTTGTAGGATCCCTTCAGTCCTATGAGTTAGACCTCCCTAAGACTAACAAATCCAAATCAATGGCTCTTAAGTCTGTTGATGATGTTGAGGATGGTGGATTTGATGATGAACTCTCTGCTACAGAGATTGCCTATCTTGCCAAGAACTTTAGAAACTTTCTTAGAAACAATAACAGAAGGGCAAGAGGCAAGAACACTGTTGAACCTAGAAATTTTAGGAGGAATGATCCCACTAAGGTCAATAACACTGAAAAACCTAAGGAGAAAGTAGGTCAGCCTTCTAATAATTCTTTGGGAAAACAATGTTATGGTTGTCAAGGGTATGGTCATTTAAAATCTGAATGTCCTACATATTTGAGGTCTAAGGGTAAGGCTATGGCTGTAACCCTTAGTGATGACGAAGTTTCCGACAATGAATCCGCCAGTGATGAGGATGGAAACTTCATTGCTTTCACTGCTACTACTGTAGTCAATGAAAGCATGTTTGTTGAAGAGAACCCTTCAGATGGGGAACTCTCTGAGGATGCAGATTTACAAGAAGCCTATAAAAAGCTTTGCAAAGTTGCTGCAAAGGATGCCATGAATGTTGATTTAGGCTTGAAGAAAATTGCATCTCTTGAACTTGAAAAGAAAAATTTACTTGTGAAATTGTTTGATGCAAATGAGCTTTTGAATAATGTGAAAACTGAGAACATGCTTTTACTTGATAAAGTTAAATGTTTGGAACTTGATTTATCTGTTGCTAGAGAACAAACTAATAGGTCTGCAAGCTCCAAACTTGATCACATGCTGAGTGTTCAAAAGTCTCCTTTTGATAAAACTGGTTTAGGTTTTGTGGATAGCATCTCTGTGCCTGAACCTTCTTCCACTAAATTTGTTCCCTCTACTGAACCTCCTAAGAGTGAGATTGTCAAACCCTTGGTCAGTGAACCTGTCAAACCGATAGATGTTACTCCACCTAGAATGATTAGGGTTGATCTTCAAGCTTCTCATTCTAGAGCTTCTACTTCTACTAAGGGCAAATTGCATGATAAGCCTGCATGGGTTTGTCATTTTTGTGGAAAACCTGGACACATTCGTCCAAATTGTTTTAAGTTGCAAGCTGCGAAGCGAGCAAATAAAACTAAAGTACCTGTGCCCTAAGCACATGATCCTATGGTACTTATTGGTGAATTGGTAAAGGCGTTAAACCTTTATTCCAATCCTGGAGTTGGTCAAAATTCTAATATGAATCATAACTTCAATGCAAGAGTTGCATCTAAAAAGTTTTGGATGCAAAAGGCTCAACTTAATTGAGTCTGTCTGACATGGTCCTTGTGCTTCATTGCTCTATCTTTTGTGACCTCTGTTTCTAGGATTTCCTTTGCATTACATTCATGCATTTCATTCTAGGATGTTTGTTTTTTTATAAAAAAAAAAAAAAAAAAAAAAAAAAAAAACAAATTGTGTTTTTGCAATTTTTTCCTTGAATCTGAAAACAAGGTTGGTCAATCAAATTTTGCATATCATGTGAATGTACCTTGTTTAGCTTTGATGCACTTATTTTTAATGCACTTTACTAGCTAAAGTTTTGTTGTGCATGTTGTGTGGGAAGATGCTATATTTGTTGATCACATGATCTTGATCTTGAAGTCTTATGTCTTTGATTGTTGGACTTGATCTTATTGAGAAAGGCATAAATAACCATCTCACCACTGTTTATTAGCCAATCATGAACACCTTAGTGCATATCGTAAGATTTTGTGCTCGAGAAAGTGTAGCACATGCACAAAAGAACATAAGGTGTAGCCTCTATTAAAATTGGTGTGTACATTATTGGGCTATAATCTCACAAATTCAAATAAAATCGGCGTGTACATTATTCCAGCTTTTATTAAGTTTCTAATCAATTAAATTGAATAATAAGGCAAATTAAGAAACTTACATGATTGCAAGCTTTTATTCTAGGAGATGTGAGAGTTATAGGATGTAACTCTTTAAGTAAAAGTCTCTTTCAAATTCATGTGATGGATTTTGTAGAAATTGTGATTGATCTCTATGTGTATATCACCTCACATGTTTATCAAGCTTATGCTAGTTGCACACACTACACAAGTTATTCTTTGCTAAACTGTGTACATGTTATTGTGTGTGTTTTTGGTCTGACCAACCAAGTTTGAGAATTTCTGAAAATTGATGCAGAACATGTTTGCTTGTTTTTTATTTGGGGATATTGAAAGAAAAGTTTGCTTTGAGAAATCTGGGTTGAAATCATGTGTTTTTGGAAAACATCTAATCTCATACTCATGCATTTTTCTCATAAAAACTGATGCTTTGAGAAGTGACTGAACTGAAATTGGTGTGTTTTTCAAAAAATTAATTTTTTCCAGAATTTCAATCGATCGAAATTGATTTTCGACCGATCGAAAATGTTTTAAAATCAATGGAAAAGTTTCTGGTTGACTCGATCGATCCAAGCTGAATTTAGATCAATCGAAGCTGTTTTCGACCGATCGAATGTAATTTTCGATCGATCGAAAATCGGGATGATTGTTTTTAAAAAGGAGTTTTCCACGTGATTTTTTTTACTTTTTCAAAAACTTTTCAAACCTTTTTGTCTCCTACCAACCGATCAAAGAGAATTTTGCTGGATTCGTCGTTTTCTTCCGATCTTTTTGCATAATCTCTCTTTCCCAAGGCCGGTAAGACCTTTTTGCCCCTCCCTTTGCATTTATTTTCAAGTTTCATGCATTTTTTCATGCATTTTATGGGTTATTTTCGGAATTTTTATTCTGGCAAATTTGGAATTGATTTTGAGTGTTTCTTTCTCAAATTTTTCATGGGTTTTTGTGGGGACACTATATACAAGCACTACAAGTGGTTTAATTTGATTATTTTTGTGTCTTGTGGACAATTTGAAATTCTAGGGCTTGAAATTCATAAAATTGGGGGTTTTGTTCAATTTGATTGAAATTGATGAAATTGGCTTGTTAGATTGATTAATTTGATCATTATATTGTGTTAATTAACTGTTGTGATGATCAATTTATCAATTTGTTGTGTTTTGAAACTTGGGTTTTTCCAAAATTGGGTATTTTTGATATAACCTTCTATGCTCAAGCTAATTTTGTTAATTTGAATCATAATCGAACTTGTTACTGCATTAGTACATGCATCATTTGGTGTTTATGCTCATGCATCATATAGATTTGCTATTTTCTATATTTTATGCTGTGCTAACTTGCAGTCTGCCCTTGGTCTTTGGTTTTTGCTCTTCTCTTGCTGTTTTTTTTCTCTTTCCTTAGCACCATGCCTAGGAAAACTAGAGCCCGTAGGACTTCTGACCCTTCACCTTCTTTCGATAGTGATCGGTTTCCTAGTGCCCAAAACCAAGAGACCTATGAGACCCTTAATCTTAGGCGTCAAATTTGGGGTGAGCGTAGGGTCATCTTAGATGAGGTTGATCCTGAGGTGAGACGGAACTTTGAGCGTCGGGGTTGGTTACCTCGTCTTGATTTTGAGCATCCTCCTCTTGCTTCCTTGATTAGAGAGTTCTATTCGAACCTCTCTATTCATGTCTACGATAACGACACCTTGGTAAAGGTGTGGTTACGTGGTGTGGAGTATCGCATTACCCCTCGGGTAGTGTCTGATGCTCTTGGGGTGCCCATTGTTGACCATCCCGTTTTTCCTTATGAGGAGTCTCCGCCTCTTGATGACGTGCTGTCATACATCACTGGGTCTTCTATCCAGTGGGGTTCTGATCCTCGGATCACTTCTGGTGAGCTTTCTGAGCTTCACTATCTTTTCTTTAGGATAGTGTGTCATTCTTTGTGGCCTATTTCTCATGTCCACACCATTCCTATTGAGCGGTGTGTCTTTTTGTATGCGCTAGTTACTGATGCTCCTATCAGTTTTCCTCATTTGTTCCTTCATTCTTTGAACGAGGTTCATCGGTCTAGCTCTACGGCTCATGCTTTATTCTTTCCTATTTTCATTCATAGGATTCTCCTTCATCTCGGTCTAGATGATTTTCCTGTTTCTGAGCCTGTTCATATTATTGCTCCTATTGGTGCTACCTTTTTGAGGCAAAGGGCTGCTCAACTTCGAGCTAGCTCTAAGCGTCCTAGGGTAGAGCCTTCCGGTGTCACTCCACCCCCCTCTTCTTCTACAGATGTTCCTGCAGCTGAGACGTTTGCTGATCCTGCTGCTGCTGCTGATGTTCCTCCACAGTTTGATGCGGTTTCAGATCTTCGTCGCACTTTGGATACTGTCATGACCGTTCAGGCGGCTCATGGTCAGCTTTTGGTGGACATCCTTGATGAGCTACGTGCATTGCGAGCAGATTTGACGAGCTCTCGTCATTCTCCTCCACCACCTTTTGATGATGAGTGAGTGCCCTTTGGCAATTTGTCACAAAAAGGGGGAATGCATATTGTATATCTTGGAGATTTTTGTAGAGGAGATTTTTGTTTTAGGGGGAGTTTTGAGCTTTTGTAGTTTTTGTGATACCTTGGAGCTTGTGGAGTTATTAGACTGTATCTAGGTGCTTCACTTTGTATTTACATTTTTGGCTCTTGATTAGGAGATATATTTTGTGATACATTGGTTACTGATATGTTTCTTGTTTCACTATACTTCATTGCTTATTGATTTATATTTATGATGTTATTCATGATATATGTCGTTATTTTGTGTTATGTGAAATCAATAAGTTTTTTTTATTCCTTGTTTTTTTCCTTCCACACATGCGTTGATGTGTTTGTTAAGTGTTACAGGAATATACAGGTTGTTTTCAGTCGAGCTACTATCTACTTTGCAACTGTTAGATAGTAGTTTAGGTTGAATTGTTTAAGTGGCTATTTATTTTGTAATGGGCTATTTCAATTTGTAAACTTTGAGCTTTTTTGTTAAGTCTGTGTTTTGTCACGGATTGCCAAAGGGGGAGTTTGTTAGGTTTTAAGAATTAGGAACTAATGTATTAGAACTTCAATTTGTATGTTGGCAAACCATGATCAAAACAATGTTTAGTCTTGTGTTAGACTTTGCTCAAAGTATGGCGTTTATGTAAAGTTGGAATCGAGTTTACTGCAGATGTTATTGTTAACTTTCTGTCTAACTCGATCGATCGAGAATTAGACTCGATCGATCGAAAATCGGGCAGATTGTTTTTCTGCAGAAAATTCCAACTCAGCCCTAGTCCATTTAATGTATAGGGTTTTATGTTTTGCCCTAAGTATAAAAGGGAAAACCCTAGCCACGTTTTTAGAGTTCTGAATGCTATGTTTGTGAATCTCATTGTGAGATCTAGAGGTGTTTGCCTTCACATACACTTAGGGTTTACAAACTTGAGATTTATGTCAAGAGTTGTGTAAATCAATACAGTTGCAGAATCAAAAGAGCATAAAGATATACAAGCAGGTGCGCTTGTGATTTGTTGAAGAATTCAAGGAAAGAAGGAGTCCGTGGATCTCGGAGCTATCATGGGGTCGTGGTAGTAAGTTTCCTACACTTGGGTAGCAATAGGATGTTAGTGGTCTAAGTCTTATTGTGTAAACTTCGATTCTTTCATAGTGGATTCAGTTTACCTTGAGGATAACCAGGTTAAATCCTCCCTAGGTTTTTACCGGTGTGGTTTCCTGGGTCATCAGATCTTTGTGTTCTGTTATTTCTGCTGCTTTATTGTTTTTGATTATTTGTGTTAACCTAGACTTGTTTAAATTACCTAAGTTAATCACTTGGCTAATTCTCTAGGTTAATCTTTTGGGTTTAAGGGGTCTAAACGAACTGACAGTTTTCATCCTTATTTTTTATTCTTTATTAGACATGCTAAACTTTATTGATCAACGAGCTTTCTTTTGTTTATATCGTCCATGTTTTATCTAATGGTTTTAAGTGTGGTCCGTCCACTTTATGAAGGCATTCAGTTCGTCCATAGATTGGATTGTTTAATTGATGAGGTTTATCCATGGATTTTGAATATTTTTATGTGCATGCGTTTTCCTCGTCTATTAATTAGGCAAATATACCTTAGGTTTCACCTTGTCAATTGAGTAGACAAACCTCATCCATTGATTAGAGGAGTGTACCTTAGGTTTGTTTTTCTTTGCTCTATATGAAAAGCTTATAGATATTACATTCCTGCGTCCAGAGATTTCACTCGTCTCGTCTTGGGCCTTTAGCCTTGTTGTGGATTAGTTTAAATGAAAATAACATGAAAGTTAGAAATTCACACAACAATATATATATATATATATATATATATATATTGGGAATTCAAACATAAACATTGTCCACAAGCATGGCACATGCTTAGAAGCTAGTGCCTTAAGTACATGACTTTGTCCATCATAAACTTGTCCTTAGACAGTGCATAAGTTAGAATACTAAGCCACATATAGTACTAATAACGAACACAAGTAGACATAAGTAATGGAAAGCCATATATAGTACCAATAACGAACACAGGTGGACATAAGGAATGGACAACAATATACTTTGGCTTGTCTAGGATGATCTCGTCCAATATGATGCTTGTTTTGGATGATACCTCATTGGTAATACTTCCTTAAATGCTCAACATTCTGAGGGTGTTCCAACTTTCTTCCATCTAGGGTTTCCAAGTAGTACGATCCTTACCTGTTACAATTGATAACCTGATAAGGTCCTTCCTAATTAGGCCCTAGTTTCCCATGAGCCGGGTTTCTGGTTGCTAAGGAGACCCTTTTTAGGACTAGGTCTCCAATGTTGAAGAACTTGGGTTTGACCATTGCATCATATTGTCTTGCCATAAGGTTTTTATACATTGCTGTCCTCTACTCTGCATCCATTCTTACCTCGTCTATAAGATCGAGGTTAAGACGAAGTTGTTCTTCATTCCTTTCATCCTGATACTTCATCACCCTGTGGTTAGCCATGTGTACTTCTGCAGGTATAACTGCTTCACTTCCATGAGCTAGTTTGAAAGGAGTTTCTCTTGTAGGGGTCCTCACAGTCGTCCTATAAGCCCATAAAACACCTGGTACCTCGTCTGGCCATACTCCCTTTGCCCCCTCAAGCCGAGTCTTGATGATTTTCAACAAATATCGGTTCACAACTTCTGCTTATCCGTTGGCTTATAGGTGGGAGGGTGAGGAATAATGATTCTTGATTCTAAGTTGCTCACAAAAATCTCTGAAAGGTGTGTTATCAAATTGTCGTCAATTGTCAGACACTAGTACCCTAGGTACCCCAAACCTGCATACAATGTTTTTCGAGATGAAGTTCTTGACATTTTGTTGTGTAATTTTCGCTAAGGGTTCGGCTTCCACTCACTTAGTGAAGTAATCAATCCCCACCACCAAAAAATTCATCTGTTTGATTCCAATTAGAAAAGCACCCAAAATATACAATCCCTACTATGCAAAGGGCCATGGGGCCATCATTGGGGTAAGGTACTCCGACGGCTATTTAGGGACGTTATTGAATCGTTGACATTGATCGTATACCTTGACATACGCCTTAGCATTAGCTTGAATTGTTGGCCAGTAGTGACCTGCATGGACGACCTTGTGGACGAGTGATCTAGCTCCTGAATGATTGCCATATGCTCCTTCATGAACTTCTCTTAATACATAATTTGCTTCATCTAGAGCTAAACACCTCAGGTAAGGCTGAGAAAAGCCTCTTTTGTATAACACCTTGTCTATAAGGACATACTTGGCTGATCTGATCGTTAGCTTTTTGGCCTCATCTTTTCCTTTTGGAAGCCTTCCTTCTTTTAGATAGGTGACCATTGAGGTCATCCAATTTTCTTTGCCTTTTATCTGCTGTACCTCTGGAAGATCTATGCTTGGCATGTATTGGATTTCATCAAACTCGTCCATCAATTCATTTGTTGATGCTTCTTTTGCTAAGGCGTCTGCTTTAATGTTCTCTTCCTTTAGGACTTGAATGAAACAAGCTTCCTTAAATTTCTTTATCAGGCATTTCACCTTATTAAGATATTTCCTCATCGTTCTTCCTTAACTTCATACATTCCATTCACTTGACCCATAACCAACTAAGAGTCTCCCTGGACGAGTATTGACTCTGCCTCTAAGGACTTAGCTTAAAGGGCTTCATACTCAACTACATTGTTAGTTGTTTGATACTGTAGATGAACCTTGTGCTTCAACTTATCTCCTTCTGAGGACTGCAAAACAACTCATATTCCTCCTGCATGTAGTGTAGACGATCCATCCACATAGACGACCCATGTTTTAACGTCTTCCATCTCATCTAAGTCACCATGACTTGGAGTCAATTCCGCAATGAAATCTGCTAGAGCTTGAGCCTTTATTGCATTTCTTGGTTGGTACCAAATGTCAAACTCACTAAGCTTGACAGCCTATTAGATCAATCGTCCAGTAGCTTCCAACTTGTTCATCGCCTTCTTGAGTGGAAGATCTATCATAACATTGATTATGTGAGCTTAGAAGTAATGCCTCAGCTTCTTGGAAGCCGTTATTAATGCAAAAGCCAAATTTTCCATCAGCGGATATCGTCCTTCTGCTCCCTTCAGTGCCCGGCTTGTATAATACACAAGCTTCTGCACCTTCCCTTCTTCCCTAATCAATGTTAAACTTACCGCATGTGGGGACGCTGCTAAGTATAAATACAACTCCTCACCTGATATGGATGGACTTAGCAGGGGAGTTGTGGTAAGATAGACTTTAAGATCCTAGAAGGCCGTTTGGCACTCGTCCGTCTATTTGAATGCTTTCTTGAGAACTTTGAAGAAGGGTAAACATTTATCTGTAGCTTTTGAAACAAACCTGTTCAGAGTTGCAACTCATCCAATGAGGGACTGTACTTCCTTGATATTCTTTGGTGGTTCCATGTTTAATATGGCTTGGATCTTATCTGGATTTGCTTCAATTCCCTTTTGTGAAACCATGAATCCTAGAAACTTCTCAGACAAAACTCCGAATGCACATTTACTTGGATTCAGCTTCATTTGGTATCGTCTAAATGTATCAAAGGTTTCCTGTAGGTCGTCCAAATTTTTCTCCTTGTCCAAGCTTTTCACCAGCATATCCTCCATATACACCTCTACATTCTGTCCTATCTGTGGATGGAACATGTGATAACTAACCTCTGATAAGTTGCCCACGCATTCTTCAAACCAAAAGGCATTACTTTATAACAAAATAAACCTTGACTGGTAATGAAAGATGTCTTCTCTTGATCTGCCCCGTCCATCTTTATCTGATTATACCTTGAGAAAGTGTCTATGAAGCTTAGCAACTAATGACCTGCTGTTAAGCCCACCGACTGATCAATACGTGGCAAAGGATAACTATCCTTAGGGCAAGCTTTATTCAAATCAGTGAACTCTACATACATCCTCCACTTGCCATTTGCCTTCTTGACCATCACCACATTAGCAAACCAATCTGGGTAATAGACCTCTCAAATGAATTGCACTGTGGTTAACTTCTGGACTTCTTCCTTGATTGCATTGTCTCGCTTAGGAGCAAAGATCATTTTCTTCTAACGAACAGGCTTGGAAGATGGATGCACATTCAACTGATGAGTGATAACACTTGGGTCAATTCCTAACACATCTTCATGACTCCATGCGAAAACATCCATACTCTTCCTTAAGAACTGGACGAGGTCTTACTACGTCTTCTCTTTCATACTTGTTCTAATTTTGGTAAACTTCTCAAGATTACCCTCTTCTAGAGGGATGTCTTCCAGTACTTCAGTGGGTTCTACAACAACCCTTCTCTCCTCAATGCTCATTGTCTTCATGTGTTCGTCCATAGCCAACATAGCTAAATAACACTCTCTTGCTACTAACTGATCTCCTTGCACTTGTCCTATCCTGAACTCTGTAAGGAATTTGACTGATAAGTGGGTTTCTGCCTTCCAACTGTTTAAAGTTGGCCTTCTAATGATGGCGTTATAAAAAGACGAACAATCCACCACGAGGAAATTCACTTCCTTGGTTATCTGTTGTGGGTATGATCCTACTACTACAGGTAATGTAATGGTGCCTACAGGTTGCACTTTCATTCCTCTAAATCCCAAAAAGGGTGAACATATTGGAAGAAGATGGTCTCGTCTGAGCCTCATTTGTTGGAAGGTAAGGTAATACAAGATGTCTGCTGAACTTCCATTTGTTAGGATATGTGCCCTTAAATCCTATTGTATAATGCTATGTAAGATATTATGTATGACATTATGTGAGAAATGATGTATGACTTAATATTGTGTTTCATAAAGTTGTTTTATTCTTATCTAAAATAATGGTAACATGAATATTCGGACATTATCAAATAATTCATGAGATGCATAGTATGTGATTTATATGATTTAGTCACAGAAGATATAAATCACAAGTTCTTTGCAAAACTCAGAATTTTGGTTCGTAGTCGGTGATGAAATTGGGCATGCGAAGACTATAACATATTAACTACGATGATTTGTCTTGATCATGGAAATGGTGATTTCTAGTTAATATGTTGATATATTTTAAGAGTTAAGACATATTGAACTGGACCGCTGTGAGATTTATTATTCTCCTAACGACTGTCAATTGAATAATAAATCTCACGACTTGTATTCACATGAACTCTTAATCCTGAGAGAATAATGGACCTGATCATGAAATGTAGGTTGCTTTGATATATCAGGAGTGAGATCTAAAGTAACGGTCAAAACCTCAGTATGTTGGGCAGCCACATTTAGTGTTGATGGAACATATATTCTCAAGATGGAATTCATAGTCTCTTAACGGAGATATAAAATATTCCCTTGAGATAAGTTTAATGGGTACAGTTATTCAGAGAGTTAGGCCTAACCACTTTAGTAAGACTAAAGTATATATTTATGAAATTGGATTTCATAAATGTATGGAGAATAACTTAAAAGGATTGAACCGGGTACTCAAGGATTAAGATGTAGTAATTTACAAAGTGGCAGTCTATATTCATGACTTTGTATTACTACGAATATTTTATGAAGGGGTTGCATGTATAATAAAGTCTTGGGATATAATTTATTAATGAGGCCTAGAGTGCAATTATATTTATATAGTGGTATTAAATATAATTAATGGTAACTTTGGACTTGTCAAGAGTTGACAGAAAAGCCCAAGGCCCACTGGAGCTAGTGTCTTATTTGTTCCCTTTTGGTCCCACTCCAAGCCACACACTAAAGCCCAATTGGGAAGGCCCAAAAGGCTAGCCCAATTAGATAATCAGTTATGTGGAGAGAAACATACAGAATTTTATATAGAATAAATGGTTTGTATGTTTAATATGTGAAATAACATAAATAAGGAAGAGAGATACTCTTTCATATTCTCTCTAGATACATAGAACTGATTGAGAGACCACACATCTTGGGCATCAAGTAGAATTGGAGTGAAGATTGAAAGTGTTCCCGAGAACTTCTTCATTCGGTTTTGAATTTCACCGCATCAAGGTACACTCTCTTGTTCTTATATTCTGAAACCTACATAGTGCATGTTATCAATTACGAATGAAGTAGATCCGTTTAGTTTCCGCTGCGTATGTTTTGTATTCGATGCAAACATGATTATTACCCAACACCATTATCCACCAGCACCCTTCTAGTTGTACAATCCGTGATGAGTAAAGTGATGACAATCGCATCGTCATGTGGGTGATGGATTCTTTCAGCATCCTCGTCCATGAAAGTAATGGCTGGCTCGTCTGTCCCCCTCGTCCTTGGAGATCATCCAGAGAGTTGGACATTTTGTACCACCTTGAGATATGTCTTCCTTGACTGGGAAGACTGTCCTGTTGAAGTTCCTCCTATAATAACCCTTATTTCTCCAAGTGGGGGCTGTGATGACTCTTCTACCTTTCCTTTCAACTTCTTGTCTTTATGATCTCTTCCAACGAAATGTCTTAACTTTCCTTATTTGATGAGATTCTCTATCTACTACTTTAAGTCATAGCACTCGCCTATGTAATGCCCATGATCTCTATGAAGTGGCAATATTTGTTCTTATTGCACTTATTAGGATCTCCCTTCATCTTCTCTGGCCATTTCAAGGATGGATCATCCTTGATTTGCATAAGTACTTAATTAAGTGGAGTATTCAAGGGCGTGTAGTGCTGTCTCCTTCTTGGAGACGAACCTGCCTTCCTGTTGTCTCGATCCTTCTTCTCTCCTGTCTGAGCCTTCTTTGGATGAAAACCCTGTTCAGGATGACATGGGAGATCTGCTTCCATTCACTCGTCTTTCTTCCTCTTCTTGGCTATGATTGTATCCTCTACATCCATGAAGTTTTGGGCTAAATGGACGAGTTCAGCCATGGTTTGAAGCTCTTGCTCATAGAGCTTATGGATGAATAAATCGGAATTAACTCCATTATGGAAGGTTGCCATAACAACTTGTTGTCCATCTCATTTACCGTTAGGGTTTTCCTGTTGAAACAAGTAAGGAAGGACCGCAAGCTTTCATTTTCCCCTTGCTCTATGGTTAATAGGCTAGACAAGGAGCGCTAATGCCTTTGTCCCCCAATAAAATTGTTGACAAACAACTTACTCAATTCTTCGAAAGAACTCACAGTGTTTGGAGGTATCTTGTTGAACCACACTTGTGCTGGCCCTTTAAGGGTGGTAGGGAAGGCCTTACACATAATCTCATCCAGAACCCTTTGGAGATGCATTGTAGTCTTGAAGGTTGTGATATGATCACACGGTTCGCACGTTCCATCATATGAGTCCAAGGAAGGCATCTTGAACTTAGAAGGCATGGGATGACTGTTGATTGAAGCCACGAAAGGGGAATCAGTTCGATGAATTAAATCATCTACGGGATCCACCCTTCTAATGTTCTCCCTCATCTTGTCCATGGCCTTTCTCATTTAATCCATCTCCCTCTCCTTAGAGTAATCTCCTTAGTCAATTCTTGGTTCTGATGGGTTAATTCTGCCACGGTGGCTGCCACGAATTGTACTTGTTGTATGGAAGATGGTTGCATGACAGGTGTTGACTGGTGATCATGGTTAGGATGACTAGAAGTGTTCCCACTTTCTTGGTGGCCTAGACTAGTAGCCATTGATCTTATCCGAACCATGCAGCCTTTTGTCAAAGAAAGATAAATTACAAAATGCAAGTTTAATCGTTCCCCACAAACGGTGCCAATCGATGATGCACAGAAAATCAGTGGACTGGATGCTCGGGGCTTCAATGGGCTAGTGGTTGCTTAAAAGGCCTAAAAAGAAAGAAAAACAAGATCAAAGGTGACCGGGGTGAACCGGCCAAGAACCCTTCAATGCTTAAGTTAGTTTTTCTCTTTAGAACTCAAGAATTCCAACTTTTTGGGATAGTGGAAACTTACTTTCGTTGATGTGGATGAGTCTTTATATAGTGAGCCTTGGAGTGGTTACTCGATTGGTAACTTCCTCAAACCGTACGGAAGTTACAAGGTTCAGACACGAATTCTACAACTGCTATAGAAGTTAGAAGATTTAATCTTATCTTCTATAACTGCCATTGGAAGTTGAGAGTTTAGTGAGAAGTTAGAGCGATAAAAAAGGATTTTGCTTATACTCCAAAACAGTAGAACATAGTTCAAAATATAAGGTTTTGTGTATAAATTCATTCTGAAGATATTCCAAGTGTCGAAGGGTCGTCCATCTGCTTACATGTCTAGACGACCTTCCTTAATTTGGACGGCCTCCTTATATTGGACAACATTATATATTAGGACAACTTATGAATGATACAATGGACGAACTGGAGCAAGCCCAATCGTCGTGGTTTCCTATGTTCTCTGGACGACAACTCAAGGATGAGCTATACTTGTCTTTTCCCCATCAATATATATATATATATATATATATGATTTAAAATCTAATTGGATCTAGACTCTTTCGGTTTTTGTACCAAATAATTCACCTACTACAAAAATTAAAATATTAGATGGGATACGTGGTGCAAAATTGAACTCCAATTAAAATTCAATTTAGAATCTAATTGATTTTAGACTTTTTGATTTTTGCACATAATAATTCACTTGACACACAAATTTAAAAATTAGATGAGACACGTGGCGCAAAATTAGACTCCAATTTAGAATTTAATTAAATTTTCTCTTAGTTTTGACTATATAAATATATGTATGTATAGCTACCTACCAACACTTTATTTAAAATTACATGTTAATCATGAAATCACAGTCCCATATATGGCCCTTTTTTAGGAGCCACTATCTCATTACAAAAACTATCTCATAAAAAAAAAAAGTTAGTATATTGCAATGTATTGGAATGGTGAGTCCATCGGTATTTGGAAATCAATGTTTTTTTAAAAAAAAAAAAAAAACCTTAAATTGGACACGTGGCACAAAATTAGACAACAATTGGAATCCAATTTAGAATCTAATTCGATTTTCTCCCAGTTTTGGCTTTAATTATATATATAGACTGGTTATTGGCCTGTGTGTTGCACGATTTTTTTTGGTATGATCTTTTTTGGTAAATATTATGATTGGAGAACATTTTTTTGAGAAAAAAACTTCTTTCATTTTTATCTAGTGATTTTAAAAATTACAATGAAGGGTTTTATGATAAATTTTGTTAATTTTATGAAATACATTTATATAAATAAAACTCATAAAATGCATAAGATATATGTAAAGGTATAATTCATGACTATGCATGAAAGTTATTGTTTCTTTTTTTTTTTTTAATTTCTATTAGCTAGATCACATTTCTTAAATAAATTGAACAACCATTTCATCACCCCATTATGCACGTAATCTTTGGAATATTGTTAGTTAGTGCATGATTGCTTGATAAACAATATTTAGCAAAAAATATTTTAATTCTATTTAAGAAATTTTTTGTGCAATTTTTATTTTCATGTCCATTTTTTTTAATCTAATAGATTTAATTTTTCACGTTAGTTTAATTGAATAGTATTGTGTTTATACTATTTTTCTTAACTATAATTGATAATTCACAAAATGAGTAAACAACTTATTGAGTATTGCAAAAGATACAAATATGAACTTTAACATGAGCATGAACATGAAGGGAGATTTCTATTCATTTTCTTGAAGAAAAAATATACTTACAGAAAATTCCAAACTTTATTAGGTAAAGAAGAATCAAAGTTATAGATAGCAAAATCAATAAACCAAAAATTTTAAGAGCCTAAGAGGAGCCATTACTCATTTGAAACAATCCAAAATACTCAATGACTAAAAAAAAACCATCCACTCCACACTTCCATCGCAACTGCTTTAGCTCAAGGAAAACAATATATATATCTCTATATCTTTTTTTTTTTAATTTAGAAATAATTAGAATATGCTGCTAATCCTGTAACTTGAACCTTTTTTCCCTGACTCCTACAATTTGAACCTTTCTCCCCTTAAACCCCAGACACTTTGTGTATGGGAAGGTGCCAATTTAGCTACATGGCCCTCGACATATGTATATATATATCGCATTTAATAAATATAGAACTTCCTTTATAAAAAATTAATATGTTTATCATAATTAAGGGAAATCCTAATGGGTACTTCACTTGAGCATATGTGAAAAGGCAGATACATACCACAAATGGTAAAGGAGAAAGAAAAAGTTGCTAATCCCTTTTAATATGGTTAATTGATTTGCCTCAATCAATCGCCCAAACAACATACCACTTATTCATACCATAACTACAAATGACAATGCAGCATTAGCCATCTATAATTGCTAATCTGAAAGTACAAATTTCTTTAGTAGCTCTACCTTCGTTTCTTTTGGCTAATATGTCTTTACTGAATCAAAATCAAACCACAAAAATTATAAAAAAATCACCAAATTTGAGTTTAAAATTGTAATTAAATTTTTAAAAGAAATCTAGGCACAATTGCATAAAAATTCCATGTAACTAAGTCACACTTAGGAATATTGAACCCTTTTTCCTTTGTATAAATAGGGGGTCCCAATGGATGAGGGGGCTAATAATTTTCTCTCCATAACATTTATTGTAGGAATATAAAAGTTTTTCACTCCATAACTAGAGTTTTTAGTACCTATAGCAATTTCACAACATCAAGAACAAACCCCAGTGTATACATTGTCAAATTCCATACTCTCCTATTACATCTAATGAGTGTTTAATTTTTCTCGCAAAGTATTGAATAGTAAAGCTTCTGGGCCATAGTATCAATTACAACTCTTAATCATGTTGGACTTGGATGACACCTATCAACAATGTATAATTATGAGATGCAGAAAAATTTGGAGTGTACACAATGTTTAGTGAGGATGGGAAGAAATTTCATCCTATTCCAATTGGTTAGGTTAGTAAGGGGCCTATTCCAATTTAATGATCCTGGAATTTTGTATACAAGTAATAATCAAGGAAACTTCCCCCTAAAATAAGTCGAACTTTTAGCAAAAGAGAAAATTGATGTCTAGACAAATCAAGCTAAGGCTGACCAAAATGGACCATATTCTTAATTTCTTATCTCTATTTGTTCCATTTACAAGACTTACAATCAACACTTGGCGTATAAAAGTTGAACATCTTATCTAAAGTCCATCCACTGAAAGCTTGAGAAAAAATTCATTTAAACCGACACAATATATAAATTATAAAGGCATCAAAGAAAAATTTTCAAAAATAATGAAAATTTAATCTATGCTTAAATTCTTATAAGGATGAACACAATTGCAATATCCTTTTTTAAAAAATAAAGATAAAAAAATCTATGCTTATTTTGTACGTATGATAAAGTCCTATCACAAAGTTTTTTGAGACTCATGTTGATTAGTGATTAGGAGTTATAAAGGAATAATCATCAATATATATATATATATATATATATATATATGTATAAGCAGAGATCTCATGCGGGAGTGCATGAGGTATTGCCAACTGACGCTCTAATTTTGCATTTAGCATTTTTTAGCTGTTTCATTAAGATTTTTTTACTATTACTCAAAAGTTTACATTAACTTATTTTTCTATTATCTTATTAGTCTCTTAGTAATTGCCTAAGCTTACATCACACATTTCTCTCTTTTTCATGTCTTTTAGTATACCCACCATTTTAATATTTTAAAAAAGCAAAAAAATAATAATTAAGGACAAATAGTAATAACTAACCAGATAAGACCTTGGAGGGAGATAGAGAGACAAAAATGTTGTGGATTGTTAAATAAAACACATTATTTCACTACAAAATTAAAATACATTGTTTCACTATAAATGACTTGCGGCTGACAAAATATTTGAAAGAGAGATAAAGAGATATCTGAGGGGCCGCTGCCTTTGTCATATTGGCCTCCCAACACCATCAAGATGCCGAAACCCCTACGGGTATTTTTTTTTTCTTTTTAAATTAGGGGATTAAATATGATCTAGGCTTGGGTAATTTGGTTGGATAATTTTTGTTTTGGGTATATAAGTCGAGAGAATATTTGGTACGCAATATAAAGCCATATTCTACCATGGTTTTAAATCATCAATAAGACACATGCATACACACTTGCCCACACCATGTTTTAATGTCGTATTATCAATGGGTAGATGACAGTGAGAGAGTTGAATATACTTTTATTTCATAGTATTTAATATGTGAACACAATACAAATTATTTAATTTTCATGGTCTCATTACTCTTTTGCATTTATTTTTGGTTTCATGATTAAAAAAAAAAAAAGAACTTACCTTGAGAAGGCTTTAAATATGTAGTGAAATAATAATTATAAATTGACACACATAACCATTATAATTATTCAGTTCAAGGAATGAGTCAAAAAAAATTTTTTGGAGGAATATTGTAGAGTAAAAGTTGTAACAAAATGTCTCTCTCTTAGAGACCTTATGCGAGAGTGCATGAGGTCCTGCCAAATGGCACTCTAATTTTGCATTTAGCCTTTTTTTACCTCTTTCATTAAGCTTTTTTTTTTTTTTTTTTTTTTTTTTTTTTTTATTGTTACCCAAAATTTCACATTATCTTATTTTTCTGTTATCTCATTAATTGCCTAAGCTTACGCCTCATTTGAAAGTGAAAATTCAAATAGCGTATAAAACACTATGAACGTTTAGACCCCCAATTTACAAAATACCAATTCAAGCTTTAAAACAAACAATAAACGTGCGGAAGATGAACTAAAGCTTAAAACAGAATTGATAAACAATCTACGTCACATAAAATCATATCCATAACAGAAATTAAATGACAAAGATAAAAGGGAAGAGAGATGCAAACACAAGGACAACACTCGATGTGTTATCAAAGAGAAAACCGAAGACCTCGGTGAAAAACCTCTCTGCCGCCCTCCAAGCGGTCTACGCATGTATCTAAACCAACATGACTATTGACTAGTCATTCATGACAAGCTTGAAGATCAATTTACAACAATCACACAAAGATGTCAAGATTTTTCCCACAAAGATATAAGTGCATAAAGAACAAGCTAAGCTCATAAATGCATAAAGCCATTTGTACGAAGGTACAAGGCAAAACTCACATGAGATATGTGCTCAAACATATACGATCAAACTTTTTGAATTTTCTACTTTTTATGTGTTTTTGGAATTTTTATACACAACAAACAAAAGCATAAAATTAAGATCAAATGCAAAGACACCAAAAACAATGCAGATAAAGAGATGCATGATGCAAATATGCATGACAATGAAGCATCTAATGCATGAAAGGTCCAACAAAGATCGAAAGAATTAGATCAAGGACCAAAAGAGCATAAGCTCAACCATAGGAACCCTTCCTCATCCAAACGGAGTGATTTGTTTGAAATGAGTGTCTCATGAGAAGTGAGACGAGGGTCGGAAGAATGAGAACCGGAGATACGCATAGACAAGGAGTTAAGAGCATTGAGCACTTTCTTTAATAACATACTATTTTCACTCAAATCCAGTTTACCCTTTTTAGTACAACTTCCAAGAAGCTCAAGTTTCACTTTTCTTATGATTCTTTTAAGAGCATGAAACTTAGAGCATTGAGGTCTTAGATGACCAAAGGCATCACAATGGTGACAAACAATGTGTTTAGGTCCACTTGGCTTTTTGGGAAGGGATCTAGCAACATGTTTTTGTTCTCTCTTCAACTTGGAACATTGAGGTCTTATGTGACCGATCACATTGCAGTGGTGGCAAGTTGGAACAAATTTAGATCCATTCAAAACCTTAGATTGAGACCCAAACAAAGGGTTTGGCTTAAGAGCCTTTCTCTCCACCTTTTGATTTCTTTTATATGAAGAAATGTACACCGATTTGTCCTTTGAGGTAGAATACACAATAGGCACATAATCGGGTACCACAATATGATTGCAACAAACAATTTCATCCTTTTTAGCAATAGGTTCAGTAATCAAACACTTGGCATGCATCTTAAGAGAATCATTTTCACATTTTAGCTCATCAACAAGTTTGTTAGACAAAACAAGTTTAGCATCCAAGTCCATATTCAAACATTCAAACTCTTTCAGCTTTTCAAGAGAAATTTCAGCAAGTTTCTTATATTTTTCAACCAATTTGTTGGATTCATTGAGCTTGACAATCAAATCATCCTTTTCACAAATGAACTTGCTAAGATTCTTTTGAAACTTCTTAGCTCCTTTCTTCAAGAGTTTGTCAACAACACCCATAGATTCAAGTAACATGTCATCACAATTATGAGGATTAACACTCATAGAGGCATTTTCACAAACACATGGCATGTCACACTCACAAACATCCATAGAAGCATACAAAACACTATCCATGACAAAACACACAAGGGGTCAAGGATCACACTTAGGTAATGAAACCAAAACAAATGTACCCGTTCTGATACCAATTGAAAGTTCAAATAGCGTATAAAACACTATGAACGTTTAGACCCCCAATTTACAAAATACCAATTCAAGCTTTAAAACAAACGATAAACGTGCGGAAGATGAACTAAAGCTTAAAACAGAATTGATAAACAATCTAAGTCAAATAAAATCAAATCCATAACAGAAATTAAATGACAAAGATAAAAGGGAAGAGAGATGCAAACACAAGGATAACACTCGATATATTATCGAAGAGGAAACCGAAGACCTCGACGAAAAACCTCTCCGCCGCCCTCCAAGCGGTCAAATGATCCACTAAAGAATGTAGTTGGGATACAAGGACAGCAATAGACCCTCCAAGCCTATTCTACCCAGGTACCTAAGCCCTCCAAGCTTCTTGCTCCAACGAGGTTACGCCGAACCTATTTCTTCTTTAGCTTCCCGGATCCCGCTACTAGTCCATAGCATCTACCAATATGAATTGGTTCCTTCCTAACTGCTTCCCAAAGCACCAAAGTGCCTTCTCACAGATATGGGTATGGTGAGCAAAAGATTTGGCAAAAGTACCTCTCAAGGATCTACAATGGAGAGGAAGAGAGTAGAGAAATTTGAAGAGTCACAAGGTAAAGATTGTGGATGAATCAATCTTGTTTTTCTCTAGGGTTTCTCTCTCAAAATTCTCTCTGGAAGCTCTTTATATTTCGTGGGTATAAGGGGTATATATACTGGTGGGTGTTAGGAATGCGAAGAGACAGATTTTCCAAAACAGAGTTGGCTAGTGGCTTGGCCTCGCGGCTAGATTGAGTCGTGAGTTCAAGCCGCGAACAAACTGAAAGGCCAGTTTGGAATTTTTGTCCTGTAGTGCAACAGCTAGCACGACGGTTCAAATTCTGGCAGCTTTCCAGTCGCGAGCCACCTGCGAGATCCAGTCGCAAGTTCTCCTCTGCACACTTCTCTTGTGTGCAACATCTGGCGGCTTGCCAGCCGCGAGACACCAGCGAGGTCCAGTCGTGAGTCTCTGTTCTGCAGCACAGTCTTGAGCAATTCTTCACACTCTCTCGCACACTACCCTTGCATGATTCCCACCTAAATACAGGGTTTCTAAATGCTGAAATACAACTAAATTGGCACGGAATAAAGCCAACACAATGGTTGATAAATTTCAACCTTACAGAAAGAGAGAGAAGGAGGAATCTAAGGGGTTACCACCTTCGTTATACTGGCCTCCCACCACCATCAAGACACCGAAACCTCTACGGGTAATCTTTTTTTCTTTTTAAATTAAGGGCTTAAATATGATTTAGGTTTAGGTAATTTGGTTAGTTAGTTTTTGTTTTGGGTGTATAAGTAGAGAGAATATTTGGAGCGCAATGTAAAGCCATATTCTACTATGGTTTAATTTTAAATCATTTATAAGACACAAGCATATACACTTGCCCACACCATGTCTTAATGTCGCACTATGGATGAGTGGAAGACAGTCAGAGAGTTGAGTATACTTATATTTCATGGTCCCGTTACTCTTTTGCATTAATTTTTGGTTTCATGATTTTAAAAAAAAAAATAATCTTACCTTAAGAAGACTACAAATATGTAGTGAAGCTACTAAACCAATTTTTAATATCTCAAAATATATATGTTTCTTTACTCTAATTTAGTTTACTTTTTCTTTATAATTTATGTAAAACATTATTGAAAATTGTTTTTGTTAGGTTCTAAGAATTAGGAACTAATGTATTAGAACTTCAATTTGTAATGTTGGCAAACCATGATCAAAACAATGTTTAGTCTTGTGTAAGACTTGCTCAAAGTATGGCTCTTCATGTAAAGTTGGAATCGAGTTTTATGCAGAATTCACTGTGCACTTTCTGCCTGACTCGATCGATCGAAAATTAAACTCGATCGATCGAAAATCATACAGATTGTTTTTCTGCAGAATTTTCCAACTCAGCGCTAGTCCATTTAATGTATAGGGTTTTATGTTTTGCCCTAAGTATATAAGGGAAAACCCTAGCCACGTTTTTAGAGTTTTGTTTTGCTTTGTTTGTGAATCTCATTGTGAGATCTAGAGGTGTTTGCCTTCACTTACACTTAGGGTTTCCAAACTCAAGACTCATGTCAAGAGCTTGGTAAATCATACAGTTGCAGAATCAAAGATCTTAAAGAAATACAAGCAGGTGCGCTTGTGGATTGCTGAAGAATTCAAGAAAGAAGGAGTCTGTGGATCTCGGAGCTATCATGGGGTCGTGGTAGTAAGTTTCCTACACTTGGGTAGCAATAGGATGTTAGTGGTCTAAGTCTTATTGTGTAAACTTCAATTCTTTCATAGTGAATTTAGTTTTACCTTGAGGATAGCTAGGTTAAATCCTCCCCAGGTTTTTTACCGGTTTGGTTTTCCTGGGTCATCAGATCTTTGTGTTCTTTATTTTCCGCTGCTTTATTGTTTTTATTTATTTGTGTTAACCTAGACTTGTTTAAATTACCTAAGTTAATCACTTGGCTAATTCTCTAGGTTAATCTGTTGGGTTTAAGGGGTCTAAACGAACTGACAGTTTTACATAAAATATCACAAAATTATCCGTGCATCGCACAAGCAACTTATTAGTTATATATAGTTTCTTTAAAACATCCCAAAAAAATATTAAAATTCTCTCAATGGATCTACTCTTTTTTTTAAATTTTTACAAACCTAACCTCATTTCACCAATAAAATAAAATAAAATAAAATTGCAAACCTATAAGCAGCAGGTTGACAAGTTGAAATTGTTTAAAATTTGTAGATGTCTAACATAATAAGATTTTCCTCAATTATATTCATCACTTGTGTCCAGCTATATAACATTAATTTGGTCCATATGATGCTGATGTTGTGAAAACTTGCTTGAGGTTTTTTTTTTTTTTTTTTTTCCCCAGTTGAACTTCAAGGAGGGAATCACACACTTTCAATAAGGCACCTTCACAAATATAAGTGACCACAAAAGTAGAATTGGGCCAAATTTAAGCAAAAATGAGGAAATGATTACAACTTTTTGTCACCCATTTTTTCACACTTCTCCTTGCTGTATAAGAGGATCTGCCATCAAAGTTAAAAACTGTTGTTCTAACTTATTTTGTAATATTGTCTTGGTTGAAGTGTTCTTTAAGTTAAAAATATTTGCCATACCCAAGCATATCAATAGGCTTGGCACAATTCATAAATACAATGGTTCCATTTTGAGTAAATGAAATCCAAATTAAATTCCAGTATTATGCATTCAGCATTTCTCTTTTAAATCTTCATGGTTAAACTTAGTAAACTTCACACCAAAAGAAAAGATCTTTGTAACTTTGGACATCTTGTTCTGAAAACCAATGAAGTTATCTCCACAGAACATATATACGCGGTTAACTTGTTGTATATTAATTTCAGAAACCACTTTTAAGAGAAAGCTAAAGGAGATGGTAGTGATTTCATCACAAGTTCTGGACAATAATAGTTTGAGTAATATTATATATTATCTTCTTTTTTGTAATAATTTTACAATGCATACATTATGATCAGTTGTTCATACAAAAAAAAAAAAAAATAGTAATGTAAAGTAGATTTAGAGTAACTCGATCCTATGTTGTAATGGAATATTTGTGCACTTGCTTCAAATAGTTTGGGGTTTTAAGGACCTTCAATTTTAGAAAGTGTTATTTCATTTAAAGAATTAGATGCTGCACTAGTTGATCTGTTTGTACTATTGTAAGTACCCTTCAAAATAAATGCCTGTTGTTTTGGCGAAGGAAGAGGAATGTCATTACCCAACATGAAAACAACAGTTGACATGTTTGGCCGGTTTGTTGCATGTTCTTGCATGCAAAAAAGTCCAATTTGAATGCATCTTGAAACTTCATTAGCAGGGTATGTCTCATCTAGTAACGGGTCGACTATTTTCACGGAATTGTCTTCTCTCCATAGGTCCCAAACCTGAGACAAGATATTAATCATATTAGGCTCAACAATATAGGCTTAATTTTGCAGTCATTGTTTGCACATATACTTACATGTCCAATCAAATTTGAGGAAGGGCCATCATGATGGTAAGTACTATTCCTTTTCCCAGTAATTATCTCCAGTAGCAATACCCCAAGTCTTGCCAAGTGGCGCTCTAACTTTGCATTTAGCCTTTTTTTACCTCTTTCATTAAGTTTGTCTATATTAATATGTGTGGTGATAGTCCCAAGTGTTTTCACTTTTCAGTTTTCTATTAAAAAGTGAGAATACACAATTTGACCGATTCGCCAATATTTAATACTTTTTTTTCCCTTTTTTGATGAATTTTCATACTTTTCTCACAACCCATAATTTTGAGAAAATTTTGTGTTCTAGAAATTTTCTTAGCACAATCCTTCAGACTGTCCCATTATTTTTTCAAAGAAGACCTTTCTTTTGACGAAATTGTTTAATGCAATCCTTCTATGTACAATTCTCTCTTCTTCCTTTTCCCTTCCCTGACTTTTTCCTCCCTTGTTTCCTTTTCATCTCCCTTATAATTAAATAGGATATTAGTTTCCAAATTCAGCTAAAAAAAAAGTGTTTTGAGGATATTAATAAAAAGAGTTTGAATTTGGTAGGAATGGGGTGTAAAATTCATGTTTTACACCATCCAATAAGAGATGTCACATCATCTTTTACTTAAAACTCAATACATTATACCACAATTAATAACATCTTAATAAACTCTCAATTTGGTTGAATTTTCAGATGAGTATTATAATTGATTAAGTGTGGTTGTTCTTATTTTTTAATACGTGATAAGATGATGTGGCATATTGGGCTTGAAGGGTGTGAAACTTAGGTTTTAAACCACATCCTTATAGAATTTAATCTTTAATAAAAATATGTAAAAAAAAAAACATGTTTAATTACCGTTTTAGTCTTTAACACTAGTACAGTTGTAATATGTATCAAAATGGTTTTTAACATCTTAAACGTGTCAATTTTGTTTCTAAACTTTTGGTATTCAAAATAATCCTTATTATTAAGTGGCACATGAAAAGAATTGATGTATCTAACATTAATATCAAAATAATATTTTTATGCCATCTAAGCTATCCTTTGAATTATCACGTGTCCTTAATTAGAAAATAAAATAAAATATTTTAAAATATTCTTTTCCTCTACTTTCATGGCAACGAAATGGGGTTTAAGTCTTGGCTTTTTAGTTAAAGTGCTCATGAACGTCATCTAAAAAACATACTATTTACTTAATATGAAAATTTTTGTTAAAAAAAAAAGCCAAATGTCAATTTTTTACATTATCATTTTTTTAAGAAGTTAAAGTTATTACCAATTATATTATAAAAATCCTGTAAACTAACATGGTAATGAATATAATTAGTATCATGTCAACAAGGTAATAAATCAATTTCCTAATTATTTTTCTATTTTGTGTTTAAAAATTAATACATTCATTAATAAAAGTAGTGTGTAACCTCAAGCATATACACATGTAAATTTAAAAAAAAAATCACAATTATGTGTGACTATGTGTGTATATATATATATATATATATATATTTATATGATTTAAAATCTAATTGGATCTAGACTCTTCGGTTTTTGTACCGAATAATTCACCTGCTACAAAAATTAAAATATTAGATGGGATTCATGGCTCAAAATTGAACTCTAATTAAAATTCAATTTAGAATCTAATTGATTTTAGACTCTTTGATTTTTGCATCTAATAATTCACTTGACACAAAAAATTAAAAATTAGATGAGACACGTGGAGCAAAATTAGACTCAAATTTAGAATTTAATTAAATTTTCTCTCAGTTTTGGCTATATATATATATATATATATATATATGTATATATATGTATGTATGTATAGCTACCTACCATCACTCTATTTAAAATTACATGTTGTTCATGAAATCACAGTCTCATATATGGCCCTTTTTTAGGAGCCACTATCTCATCACAAAAACTATCTCATAAAAAAAAAAGTCAGTATATTGCAATGTATTTGGAATGGTGAGTCCATTGGTATTTGGAAATCAATTTAAAAAAAAAAAAAAAAAAACCTTAAATTGGACACATGGCGCAAAATAAAACAACAATTGGAATCCAATTTAGAATCTAATTGGATTTTCTCTCAGTTTTAGCTTTAATTATATATATATATATATATACATATTGGTTATTGGCTTGTGTGTTGCACGTTTTTTTTTTTTTTTTGGTATGATCTTTTTTGGTAAATATTATGACTGGAGAACATTTTTTTGGGAAAAAAACTTCTTTCATTTTTATGTAGTGATTTTAAAAAATACAATGAAGGGTTTTATGATAAATTTTGTTAATTTTATGAAATACATTTATATAAAATAAAACTCATAAAATGCATAAGATATATGTAAAGGTATAATTCATGACTATGCATGAAAGTTATTGTAGCTAAACTTTGCCATTTTTTTTTTTTTTAATTTCTATTAGCTAGATCACAATGCTTAAATAAATTGAACAACCATTTCAATACCCCATTATGCACGTAATGTTTGGAATCTTGTTATTTAGTACATGATTGCTTGATAAACATTATTTTAATTCTATTTAAGAAATTTTTTGTGCAATTTTCATTTTCATGTCCATTATTTTAATCTAATAGATATAATTTTTCACGTTAGTTTAATTGAATAGTATTGTGTTTATACTTTTTTTCTTAACTACAATTGATAAGTCACAATATGAGTAATCAACTTATTGAGTATTGCAAAAGATACAAATATGAACATTAACATGAGCATGAACATTAAGGGAGATTTATATTCATTTTCTTGACGAAAAAATGTACTTGCGGAAAATTCCAAACTCTGTTAGGTAAAGAAGAATCAAAGTTATAGATAGCAAAATCAATAAACCAAAAATTTTAGGAGCCTAAGCGGTGCCATTACTCATTTGAAACAATCCAAAATACTTAAGGTCTAAAAAAAAAAACCATCCACTCCACACTTCCATTGCAATTGCTTTAGCTCAAGGAAAACAATATATATCTCTATATCTTTTTTTTTTTTTTAGAAACAATTACAATATGCTGCTAATCCCACAACTTGAACCTTTTTTCCCTGACTCCTGCAATTTGAACCTTTTCTCCCTCAAACCCTAGACACTCTGTGTGTAGGGAGGTGCCGATTTAGCTACATGGCCCTCGACATATATGTATATATATATATATATATATATCTCATTTAATAAATATAGAACTTCCTTTAAAAAAAATTAATATGTTTATCATAATTAAGGGAAATCCTAATTGATACTTCACTTGAGCATATGTGAAAAAGGCATGTACATACCACAAATGGTAAAGGAGAAAGAAAAAGCTGCTAATCCCTTTTAATATGGTTAATTGCTTTGCCTCAATTAGTCGCCCAAACAACATACTGCTTATTCATACCACAACCATAAATGACAATGCAGCATTAGCCATCTATAATTGCTAATCTGAAAGTACAAATTTCTTTAATAGCTCTACCTTCGTCTCTTTTAACTAATATGTCTTTATTGAATCAAAATTAAACCACAAAAATCATATAAAAATCACCAAATTATAGTTTAAAATTATAATTAAATTTTTAAAAGAAATCTAGGCGAAATTGCACAAAAATTCCATGTAACTAAGTCACATTTAGGAATATTGGACCCTTTTTCTTTTATATAAATAGGGAGGTCCCAATGGGATGAGGGGACTAACAATTTTCTCTTCAAAACAATTATTGTAGGAATACAAAAGTTTTTCATTGTATACTTTTCACGATCAAAGAACATGACTTGCCAACTAATCAAACTAGAGTTTTTAGTACCTATAGCTATTTCACAACATTAAGAACAAAACCCAGTGTATTCATTGTCCAATTCCATAGTCTCCTATTGCATCAAATGAGTGTTTAATTTTTCTCACAAAGTATTGAATAGTAAAGCTTCTGGGCCATAGTTTCAATTACAACTCTTAATCATGTTGGACTTGGATGACACCTATCAACAACGTATCATTATGAGATGTAGAAAAAATTTAGAGTGTACACAACGTTTAGTGTGGATGGGAAGAAATTTCATCCTATTGCAATTGGTTACGTTAGTAAGGGGCCTATTCCAATTTAATGATCCTGGAATTTTGTATACAAGTAATAATCAAGGAAACTTCTGCCTAAAATATGTCGGACTTTTGGCAAGAGAGGAAATTGATGTCTAGACAAATCAAGCTAAGGCCGACCAAAATGGACCATATTCTTAATTTCTTATCTCTATTTGTTCCATGTACAAGACTTACAATCAATGCTTGGCATATAAAAGTTGAACATCTTATCTAAAGTCCATCCTCTGAAAGCTTGAGAAAAAATTCATTTAAACCAACACAATATATAAACTATGAAGGAATTAAAGAAAAATTGTCAAAAATAATGAAAATTTAATCTATGCTTAAATTCTTATAAGGATGAACACAATAGAATATCCTTTATATATATATATATATATATATATATAAAGATAAAAAAATATATGCTTATTTTGTACATATGATAAAGTCCTATCTCAAAGTTTTTTGAGACTCATGTTGAATAGTGATTAGGAGTTATAAAGGAATAATCATCAATATAATATATATATATATATATATATATATATATATATATATATATATATATATAAGCAGAGATCTCATGCGGGAGTGCATGAGGTCTTGCCAAGTGACGCTCTAATTTTGCATTTAGCATTTTTTTACCTCTGTCATTAAGATTTTTTTACTATTACTCAAAAGTTTACATTAACTTATTTTACTATTATCTCATTAGTCTCTCATTAATTGCCTAAGCTTACATTACACATTTCTCTCTTTTTCATGTCTTTTAGTATTCCCACCATTTTAATATTTTAGAAAAAACAAAAAAATAATAATTAAGAACTAATAGTAATAAGTAACCAGATAAGGCCTTGGAGGGAGATAGAGAGACACAAAAATGTTGTGAATTGTTAAATAAAACACATTATTTCACTTCAAAATCAAAAAGTATTGTTTCACTATAAGACCTGAGGTTGACAAAATATTTGATAGAGAGAGAGAGAGAAATCTGAGGGGCCACTGCCTCTGTCATATTGGCCTCCCACCACCATCAAGACGCCGAAACCCCTACGGGTATTTTTTTTTTCTTTTTAAATGAGGGGATTAAATATGATTTAGGTTTGGGTAATTTGGTTGGATAATTTTTGTTTTGGGTATATAAGTAGAAAGAATACTTAGTACACAATGTAAAGCCATATTCTACCATGGTTTTAAATCATATATAAGACACATGCATATACACTTGCCTACACCATGTTTTAATGTCGCACAATCAATGGGTGGATGACAGTGAGAGAGTTGGACATACTTTTATTTCATAGAACTCCCTCCATCCCAGTTTGTTTGTCCTCTTTTCCATTTTGGGATATCCCAAAATATTGTCCTGTTTCTGAAAATAAAATTAATTAATTTACTAATGTTCATATTATACCCCTACTTTATTTTAAAAACTATTTGATAAGAAAACTAACAAATATTTAAAAAATCAATCTAATTGGAGCACCTTTTTAGTTGCCTTATTAAGAATAACTCTTCTTAAAAAAAAGCTGAAAAACTTATTTAAGGATAGTTTTGTAAACTTATATATTTTTATAAGGCAGACAAGACAATAAATAATGTTCCCTTAAAAAGTTTGACTTTTCAAACAGGACAAACAAATTAGGACGGAGGGAGTAATTTTCATGATCTCGTTACTCTTTTGCATTTATTTTTGGTTTCATGATTTAAAAAAAAAAAAAAAAAAAACTTACCTTCAGAAGGTTTTAAATATGCAGTGAAACAACAATTATAAATTGTACACGCATAACCATTATAAGTATTCAGTTCAAGGAATGAGTAAAATTTTTTTTTTTTTGGAGGAATATTGTAGAATAAAAGTTTTTACAAAATGTCTCTCTCTCAGAGACCTCATGCGAGAGTGCATGAGGTCCTGCCAAGTGGCACTATAATTTTGCATTTAGCATTTTTTTACATCTTTCATTAAGCTTTTTTTTTTTTTTTTTTATTGTTACCCAAAATTTCAAATTATCTTATTATATTGTTATCTCATTAATATCTCATTAATTGCCTAAGCTTACACCACACTTTTCTCTATTCTTCATGTCTTTTAGCATATCCATTATTTTAGTATTTAAAAAAGAAAAAAATAAGTAAGGGCTAATAGTAATAACTAACAAGATGAGACTCTAGAGAGAGATAGAGGAACACAAAAATGTTGTGGATTGTTAAATAAAAGGCACTATTTCACTATATATTACCAAAATAAAAGACTTGAGACTAACAAAACATTTGAAAGAGAGAGAATGAGGAATCTGAGGGGTCACCACCTCCGTAATACTGGCCTCCCACCACTATCAAGACCCCGAAACCCCTACAGGTAATCTTTTTTTCTTTTTAAATTAAGGGCTTAAATATGATTTAGGTTTAGGTAATTTGGTTAGTTAGTTTTTGTTTTGGATATATAAGTAGAGAGAATATTTGGTGCGCAATGTAAAGTCATATTCTACTATGGTTTAATTTTAAATCATCTATAAGACATGCATATACACTTGCTCACACCATGTCTTAATGTCGCATTATTGATGAGTGGAAGACAGTCAGAGAGTTGAGTATACTTATATTTCATAGTATGAAATATGTGAACACAGCACAAATTAGTTGATTTTCATGGTCTCGTTACTCTTTTGCATATATTCTTGGTTTCATGATTTAAAAATAATAATAATCTTACCTTAAGAAGGCTACAGATATGTAGTGAAGCTACTAAACCAATGTTTAATATCTCAAAATATATATATGTTTCTTTACTCTAATTTAGTTTACTTTTTCTTTATAATTTATTTACAACATTATTCAAAACTGTTTTACATAAAATATCACAAAACTATCCGTGCATCGCACAAGCAACTAATTAGTCATATATAGTTTCGTTAAACCATCCCAAAAAATATTAAAATTCTCTCAATGGATCTTTTCTTTTTCTTAAAATGTTTACAAACCTATCCCCATTTCACCAATAAAATAAAATAAAATAAAATTGGTAAACCTATAAGCAACAGGTTGACAAATTGAAATTGTTTAAAATTTGTAGATGTCTAACATAATAAGATTTTCTACAATTATATTCATCACTTGTGTCCTGCTATATAACATTAATTTGGTCCATATGATGCTGATGTTGTGAAAACTAGTTTAAGCTTTTTTTTTTTCCTTTTTTTTTTTTTTCAGTTGAACTTCAAGGAGAGAATTACACACTCTTAATAAGGCACCTTCACAAATATAAGTGACCAAATAAGTAGAATTGGACCAAATTTAAGCAAAAATGAGGAAATGATTACAACTTTTTGTCACCCATTTTTTCACACTTCTCCTTGCTGTACAAGAGGATCTGCCATCAAAGTTAAAAACTGTTGTTCTAACATATTTTGTAATATTGTCTTGGTTGAAGTGTTCTTTAAGTTAAAAATATTAGCCATACCCAAGCATTTCAATAGGCTTGGCAAAATTCATAAATACAATGGTTCCGTTTTGAGTAAAACACCCTGAAATACAAATTAAATTCCAGTGTTATGCATTCAGCGTTCCTCTTTTAAATCTTCATGCTTAAACTTAGTAAATTTCACACCAAAAGAAAAGATCTTTGTAACTTTGGACATCTTGTTCTGAAAACCAATGAAGTTATCTCCACAGAACATATATACATAGTTACCTTTTTGTATATTAATTTCAGAAACCACTTGAAAGAAAAAGCTAAAGGAGATGGTAATGATTTCACCACAAATTTTGGACAATAACAGTTTGTGTAATATTATATATTATCTTCTTTTTTGTAATAATTTACAGTGCATACATTATGTTCAATTGTTCATACAAAAAAAAAAAAAGTAATCTAAAGTAGACTTATAGTAACTCGATTTTATGTTGTAATGGAATATTTGTACCTTCAAATAGTTTGGGGTTTTAACGACCATTAATTTTAGTAAGTGTTATTTCATTTATAGAATTAGATGCTGCACTAGTTGATCTGTCTGTACTATTATAAGTACCCTTCAAAATAAATGCAGGTCGTTTTGGAGAAGGAAGAGGAGTGTCATTACCTAACATGAAAACAACAGTTGACATGGTTGGCTGTTCTGTTGCATGTTCTTGCACGCACAAAAGTCCAATTTGAATGCATCTTGAAACTTCATTAGCATGGTATGTCTCATCTAGTAGTAGGTCGACTATTTGCATGGAATTGTCTTTTCTCCATAGGTCCCAAACCTAAGACAAGATATTAATCATATTAGGCTCAACAATATAGGCTTAATTTTGCAGTCATTGTTTGCACGTGTACTTACATGTCCAATCAAATTTGAGGAAGGGCCATCATGATGGTAAGTACTATTCCTTTTCCCAGTAATGATCTCTAGTAGCAACACCCCAAAGCTATATACATCAGACTTTATTGAAAAAAGTCATTGCATTGCATATTCAGGTGACATATAACCACTGTCACAGCGCAATGAAAAGGAAGATATTGAACCTCAATATAAAATGATCAAAGATAGCCCTTTGGGCATTAACATACACGTAAAATTTGAAGTATTACAGTATGAAAGCAAATTATAAGATATCCTTAGTATTTTTTTTTTCTTACATAGGCCTGTAGTTTGTACTATCCTTTGATGTAAAAATGGTAGTCAAGTAATCAGTTAAAAAAGTATATCTTTGTTTTCTAGCATACTTACTATGTTCCAACGATGCAATTTGTATTAGCTTCAATTTGGTCCCCTCCAACAATTCTAGCCAAAACAAAATCTGAAATTTTTGGATTCAATGCCTTGTCAAGTAGAACATTGTTTGCCTTTAAATCTCTATGGATAATTCTTAATCTTGAGTCTTGATGAAGATATAAGATCCCTCGTCCAATTCCGTAAATAATCTCAAATCGCTTTTCCCAATCTAAACATGACCTCTCTGTTTCATCTAAATGAAGAAATGAGAACTTGGATTAGATTATATTACATTCGTGCTTTCTTACTAACGTATAAATCCTGCTATTTGGAACTGATATGTTTGTAATGGGAGGATCGTTTTCTAGTGATGATGAGTGAGGTTAATGTGAAAAATAAGACATACCAAAAATGAAAGAGTCTGTGAGTTTGTTTAGACCCCTTAAACCCAAACAGATTAACCTAGAGAATTAGCCAAGTGATTAACTTAGGTAATTTAATTAAATCTAGGTTAACACAAAATAAACAAAAACAACAAAGCAGCGGAAAATAAAGAACACAAAGATCTGATGACCCAGGAAACCATACCGGTAAAAACCTGGGAAGGATTTGACCTAGCTATCCTCAAGGTAAAACTGAATCCACTATGAAAGAATCAAAGTTTACACAATAAGACTTAGACCACTAACATCCTATTGCTACCCAAGTGTAGGAAACTTACTACCATGACCCCATGATAGCTCCGAGATCCACGGACTCCTTCTTTCTTGAATTCTTCAGCAAATCACAAGCGCACCTGCTTGTATATTATTTATGCTCTTTTGATTCTGCAACTGTATTGATTTACACAACTCTTGACATGAATCTCAAGTTTGTAAACCCTAAGTGTATGTGAAGGCAAACACCTCTAGATCTCACAATGAGATTCACAAACACAGCATTCAGAACTCTAAAAACGTGGCTAGGGTTTTCCCTTTTATACTTAGGGCAAAACATAAAACCCAATACATTAAATGGACTAAGGCTGAGTTGGATTTTTCTGCAGAAAAACGATCTGCTCGATTTTCGATCGATCGAACCTAATTCTCGATCGATCGAGTCTGACAGAAAGTTAACAGTAATTCTGCAAAACAACTCGATTCCAACATTGCATTAAGACCCATCCTTTGAGCAAGTCTAACACAAGACTAAACATTGTTTTGATCATGGTTTGCCAACATACAAATTGAAGTTCTAATACATTAGTTCCTAATTCTTAGAACCTAACAGTGTCCAAACTTTTATTTGGCAAGTACTCATAGATCAACGTCTTCTCTTCTTTGTGAATGCAACAACCAAAAATTCTCACAAGGTTTCTATGTTGGAGTTAAGCAATTAGTGCAACTTCTGTTTTGAATTGTTCTATTCCCTGTCTAGAGCATTTTGATAGTCTTTTTACTGCTATTTCCATTTTGTAGCAAACCCTGCAATTAAAGTCCAAATATCATTGTCATAGTGCACAATTGTTGAAAGAAACTCAACTTGGTGAATTATTTGGGGAAGCCCAATTGCACACAACAAAATCGTACTCAATGTGTACCTATTAACATTTGTGATGGAATTTATGACGCATAAACACACTTAAAATGAGATTATACAAATTCTGGGACTCGTTTAATGAGACTACCTTATAAACTGGCCAAAACCACCTTGGCCAAGCTTGTTAGCAATAGAGAAGTTAGCTGTAGTAGCAATAATGGTTCGTAGATTAAATAATGGCAAATTTGAATTTCTTCTAGTTCCATTGAGGTTCCTTCTACTTGGAGAGTCTTCGAAGTATGGTAAAGTGGAGTCAACATTATCTAATATGTGCTATGCCTCGTCTCTGTCATAAAACAAGTAATTAATAATGCTAGTAACCATTTTTTTCCAATTAGGAATTCTCACACAAAAATTGTGAAACACACTAAAATAAAAGAATGAAATAGGTGAAAATGAGAGGAAAAATTGAAGTTTACAATTTTCTATTTATCATTGGCCGGAAATTCTATTTGGTTAAAATGCACTTTTCTAAGAGGTAAGTGCTTATGAGTGATGAAAGTTCTTCAGGCCTGCTGATGGGGTTGGAGAAAATCTTAAAATGTCAGGGAATTGGTTGGGCCATTCATCATGCTTTTAGTTGAAAGGGTGAAAAAATTATCCATGTGGCATGATAATTGACACCCAGAAGGTGTTTTGATCCCTAACTTTGTCCAAAAGGGGGTGTATGATACTGCAATTTTTGAATTTGCAAAAGTATCCAGTATTCTGAAAGAAATGCAGTAGCCTTGGAAACCTATCAGATCAAAAGATACTACCCTACAAGATTATTTTCATCATTTAAAATTAGCCAAGACAACTTAGTGTACCGAATTTCATCTAAATATGGAAAAGTCACATGAATTTCAACCTGGAGTGAAATAAGAAACAAGATGGATACAGCTGAATGATGGGAAGTGGTATGGTCTAAAGCAGCTGCTTTTAAGCATTCCTTAATGCTTTAGCTTTGTCTGGCAGTGAAGGTCGAATTGCAATTCAGAGTAGAATTAAATAAGAAACATGTATGTCTCAATGAATGGTAGAAACTGGTATGGTCTAAAGCAGCTTTTCCCAACAAGTCCTTCATATCTTGGCCAGCAGTGAAGGACAAGTTTCCCTCCCAAGAAAGGCTTGTAAAATGGGGTACAATGGTGCCCATATATGTTTTCTGTAGAAGTCAAAAGGGATTTTTGATCATGTCAACTTCAAGATTGAGTGTTCTTTCTTTTATATTTGACATTTGGGTATGGTAGACATAAGAATATGCAAATGGAATGAGCTAATGCATTTATTCGTAGGCTGAAAGGCAAGAAGTTTAAGAACAGCATTTGAAAAATTTCCTTGGCTGCTTCAGTATACCATCTTTGAATCCGAAGAAATGATTATGAGTATAATAACAAAATATATCCAGTTCTTTTTCATTTTTTCTTTTATCAACTTCTACGCTTGAAAAATATATCAAGTTCCATTCCACTTTATTCAATTTTATTTCATGTTTTACGTATTCTACCTATTCTTTTATAAACTCTGAAACATAGTGTTGGAGTAATCTTGGGAGCATTTGTTCATTGGCCTTAGAAGTATAAAAATTGGTTTAAAAAAATTGCTCTAAACTTCCTTACCTTTCTTCTTCTTTAGTACTAAACAATACATAATTGAGACTATAATAAGAAACATTACAGCAATAGAAACTCCCAGAATTGCCAGCATCCTCTTTTTCGGAGTAACACCATTTTTCTTAGAATATTGAGCTGAGTAAAATATATATATATATATATATATATATATATATATATATATATATATATATATTCAAATGACATCATAAATTTTAGAAGTTGATTGAACATAAATATTTATTGATGCAGTTTTATAGGAAAATGAGAGTAGGGATGAAACAATGCGTTTAAGGAAAATATGTGATTTTTTTTTTTAAATGGAGAAAATGCGTTTCTCATTTTGAGTTCCAACGTATCAAAAGAACAAAACAAAAAGACAAACATGTTCTCACAACAATGTCATGTCCATATGTGATTCTCTTTTTTGAGGCCGAAAACGTGTTAAAAGAAGAAACGAAAAACAAAATTTGCGAACCTATTTTTGTAACAACAATGTCAAACACCATGAGAGTATTTCTTATTAATATAAGTAGAATCACAGTTCAAATTCTCTCTCTCCTATTATTGTAACTATATAAAAATAAAATAAAACAAGTATTATATAGTAGGACCTACTATGAGTGATGAATATAATTGTAGAAATCTTGTGTTGTTAATGGTATACAACTCTTAAATAATTTTGACTTCTCCACACATCATTTGAGTTTTGAATTATATGAAATAGATAAGGCAGCATTGCAAAAATTTTGATATTTTTAGATAATTTAACAAAACCATATATAATTTCTTTCCCATATGGAATGTAATACTCATTTAGATTTGTAATATGAAATAGATCTATTTTAAATAGAGCAAATCATTTTTCAATAGTATGACCTAAATCAATTTTAAGGCTAGTACCATAGAAGGTTAGTACCATAGGGCAAATTAGATGTTGAACTAGTATTCTGCATAAATTTTAGACTAATATAATACAATAGACATGAACTTTGACTAACACTCTATTTGTTTTGAAGTAAAATAAATAAAATTTTCAGGTATTTATTATCACAAATAAATATTTTCAAGCAAACAAACAAAATCAATAGCCGAGTCACTAGAATTGGGTTTATTTATTTATTTATTTTTAAACAAGATAGAAATTCTACTTTAGTCTAATCTAAGTGTATATGTGTGAAACTCTCTCTTCAAAACTTGAACTTTGTCTCTTGCCCCCCACACCTTACAAATATTTATAATTGTGGAATGACCATTCACCCTACAAACGTTTATAATTGTGGAGTGACCATTGTGCTAAGGGTGCGCAGTGGTAATTATTGGGTTCTTTAAATAGTGATTATTTATTGCTAACAGTCGGGGGAGGCGCCAAATGTGACCACCCTGACTTGATTTTTTTTAAAAAAAATACCTTAAAAAAATTGAATTTTAAATTAATATGGGTTGTTGACCGCTTAAAAAAGAAAAAAAAAAAAAAAAACTTGACCACTCTAAAAAAACTTGAACACCTTAAATAACAATTTGAGACCATTAAAAATTAAATTCAACTTCTCCAAAATTTTGGTTTGTTGAATATTGAAAAAAAAAATTGTGAGAAATGCTGTGTTCACAACATTTTCGCAATAAATCCTAAGTAGCAGGTTGTTACCTGTGGACAAAAAAATAATTTCAATGATATGTTCAATTTTGAACTGGCTAGTAAAAACTTACCACTTAGACTTTGTTGTGTAAGTGTTGTAAAAATGTTTTGAACATAGCACTTTCAAAAATTGCCCAAACAAACAAATTAGCCTAAAATCCCAAATCAAACATTTAATTGTGATTTTTTAAATTGTGTTTTCAAATGGCATATTTTAAAATTGCTATTTTTTTTTTCAAAAAAATGCACACTTTTCAAATAGCTAGTCTATTAGTGCTTGCTTCAGTCTTTAGTCGAATTTGTTAGATTTATGTGATACATTTTTTCAAAAAGGTAATGCACTATGTTTATATTGTTACTTATTTAGGCAATATGTTGGTAATTGAAAAGGAGATCAATAGTTTAATGATTGTTTAATTGTGTATATTGTTTCATAACTCCTGATTCATCCATGACCATTTTAGTAAAAACTTTGGGGCCAACTAATTTTGAAGATGTACCGTACATAATGGTGACTTCATCTTGATTATTCACAAAGCTAAATTTGAAGTAATTTGATGTCATTTTGTGTACACCACTCCATCTTAGACCAGTCCAAGATTTAGCACGCCATAATAGAGTCCGACCCATGTATAAGCTCAATTGAGGGACCCAGTTGGAACCATTCTATATGAGTAGTTGCCAATTCTTGGGTCATCTTCGGACTTCTAGGTTGTTAGGAACCGGTTCAACCCAGTCTGCCGTTCTAGCCCAAGTTTCATAAATGGAAGCAAAGTATTGGTGGGATAATCAAAACTTTCCCATGTAACACGTTGGCTGTCTTGTTGAACCAAAACAAGATTTCCTATATCTAAGAGCTTAGCCATATAATTATTTGTGGATGAGACAGAAAAAGAAACATTGGTGGATCAAATGGGAATGGTTTAGTTTTGGGTGTTGAGTTCAAGGTTTCCCTTACCATTGATGGAGAGGACTCCAGAGGTATCATTAAGAGGAGTGTCTCTGTTTGCAACCCACACAACGGTTTTTTCGGCAGTTTGGTTATACCACATTCCAACGTATTAGTGACTGGAATTGTCGGGGTTGAAAAACCCAAGTGCGAAGGCTTTTTGTTTTGAGAGTAGAAGTTAACCATCCTTGAGGGGCTGATCTGGTGTTACGGTGTCAAGGGAAATGTAAATTGGGCAAACCAGAAGGGAGAGAAGCAGCAATGTATTCCATGACCCTTTAGCAGGATTCATCATTTTTTTTCTAATGAAGAGTATAGGTTGTGGCTGACCTGATTGGCTGGTATAGAGCTGGTATAGAGCTTGGATGTAGCTTCTTTTTATTTATTTATTTTTGACAAATATAATAGAATTTTAACTTAAAATATTGATTGATTTTTAGTTTGGGAAGATTTGAAATCCAAATTCGACAAAAAAAACTTTCCACCCACATGGATTTTAATAAAGTCTGACAAGGGAGTTGGAGATGAAACTTTGAAATCCATGACAAAGACACTACATGCAACTTAATTAACATGTCTGACTCAAAAGCTTAAGTCAGTCATTCTTCTTTTAAAAATAAAAATAAATTAAATTAGTTATTCGACATATGAAAGAAGGCAAATGCAAGCTATCGTCAACTTGTCAAGGACCTACTCAATCACGTGTACCTTGAACACCAGTTCACCTTAATGAAAGATACTCAACGAAAACTCCGGTCTTCTTAGGCAACTTTAAGTCTTAGGTAACTTTTGACCCTAGAGCTCAGATGTGCTTCTCAAAAAAAAAAAAAAAAAAAAAGAACTCAAATGTACAATGTCAGAGTAACTGGTGAAGAAAAATTATTGGGTGGTTCTTTTAATAGTGAGCTAATAGTCAAACAATCAACCACTTTAGATTCAACTAATAATCCAATGTTAATAAATAAATAATTCTATGATGTTTGTAGAGTTTTATATCGCCTCCTCTCCCATTATCTATCTATCTCAATAATAAAAATAAAAAAAATTGTGGTCTACTTCATTGGTTATTGCAAAAGTTGTGGCGGTAAAATAATTGTTATTGGGTTTGTCTAGAAGTGATTGTTTATAGCCAAATAGTCAACAACTAAGCTTCAAGTGATAACCCAACGATGATAAATAAATAATAATATATCCTTTGTAGTGTTTTATTAAAGTACCTTTCAAAATAATATATCCAATATATCCAATTTATCATATCAGACAAAATGCAGTGAACTATAATTAAACGTATATAATGTATATCAAACATTTTTCATACTATACTTGTTCACAAATATTTCAACTTATGTACAATATTTCAAACTTCATTACTTTTATTGATAGTATTGAATCTATTGATGTTATTTATTAAGGAGTGTCGTTATGTATGTAACACTTTTTACCAACAGATAAGGAAAATATATAAATTATTTTACTTCTCTAGTTTAAGTAAAAATTTAAAAATATTCTTAAATTTTATAATTTTTTGGACGGTTTAAATCCATACATGATATGATTTTTATATATTAAAAAAAATGAAATGACATGATCAAGGTTTTTTTTTTTTTTTTTTTTTTTTTTTTTTGTTCCCTTGTGCAGGGCTGGCTCAACAACTTTAGGGGCCTTAGGTGAAAATTTTAAGTGGGGTCTTTTTTAAATTTAAATATTGATAAAATAATATATATATATATATATTGAATTTTTTTATTTAAAATATATTTTCTTGTTTATTGAGATGCAAAATTACTAATTAAGTTTTTGTATTTAAGTTCCTCTAACATTTCTTTTTCATTTGATAATATAGCTAATCCACTTAATCTTTCTTGTGACATAGTAGACTCTAAATAAGATTTTGTTAATTTTAATTTTAATATAGCCAATCCACTTAATCTTTCTTTTTCAAAGAAAAATTAATTTATTACATAGTTCAATAAATTAGTGTCACTATAATATAAATGAGTTGATATGGTACAAATCAAATTATTAATTGGTATGATAATTTAAAATAATTGATAAAGTAAGAAAACGTGTTGTCTTATGACTGTGGGCCACTAGGCTGAGCAGCCTATGCAGCCTGTGCAGTGTGCAGTGCATAACTGTGCAGCCTGTGGTACTCTGCAATGTGCAACTGTGCAAAAAATGTGCTGTCCAACCTAAATTTAATTTTGTTAGCTAAAGTTTGACTATTTTTGGTTATTCCCTTTTTAATCTTCTGCATTTTAGGATACAACGGGGCCTTTTAAATGCATTTTATTGACCAATAAAAGTACTTAATTTTTTTAATTAAAATATATAGATAAATATATTTTATATATATATATATATATATATATATTTTTTTTTAACAACTGGAGGACTTCTTTTATTTGGAGGCCTTAGGCGATTGCATCAAATGCATCACCTATTTAGCCGGCCCTGCCCTTGTGTATGCTTTCATGAGATAGAGAGAGAGCGCGCTGAGAGTTAGATATTCCCACAACTGAGTTTAAAGGTACACACCAATTCTCTGTGTTTGAACTTGAATTGAAATTCGAATGTTCATTCTCTTTCTTTAGATGCTTTGTTGTGAATATTGATTCTTACGGCATGGACAAGAATGCCAAACCCTAGAATCATGAGAGACCATCTAAAAAATTAGACCGATCTCTTCTTCGAATTTGTTTTGCATGTTAACCTTCTGTGACCATTTATTTTGCCACTGGAAAAAAAGGAATAAATTAATTGGGACATAATAATTATACATATCAATTTAATCCAAATTAAAATTTTAATTTAATACAAATAAAGATGAGATAAATAGAAAAAAAAAATTTACATAGATTATTATCAAAGTCAGGGCCTGTGGATACCAAGATACAGATGTGTGTTTGGTTGTGGGGCTGTGGGGGTGGTATTGAAGAGCCTTTTAGCCAATTGCATATCCAAGAAAAAAAAAGTACCTGCTATGTAATACTACCAATTGCCTCACATTTGTTTCATAATTCATTTTTTCCCCTGCTTAATTGTCTAGGGTTCTTCTTTTACCCTTACAAAAAACTAGATTGGTTGATTCTCTTTCTTTGGATGCTTTGGTTTGGTTTATTTATTTATTTTGGTAACATTAAGGACTTATTGTTTGATTTATTATAGTTAAAAGTAAAATTTCACCTTGGATTGTTTAAAATCTTTATATCTAAGACAAAAAAAAAACTTTCTAGTTCAAGTTTGTGCCAAAAAGTGTTATTGTTTGATGTTAATCTTGCTTTAAGTATTTATTTTATATATCCTTGGCTAATGGAAGCCAAATCCTCAGTCATCATCATATGAGAAATAGCCAACAGATTGTTAAAAACTAAAACAATCTTTCATATTTTTGCAACTCAAACCATATTACAATGTTTGCTTCCACTTCTTTTGTAGTCTCTCTTTTATCTTTCTTTGCTGTGATTTTAAAAAACTTCTTGCCCTGTCATTTTGTTGAATACTGAGTTCTTTGCAAGAAGAGTTGCTGCATTAAACTAAGAGGTTTGGATAGCCTGATTTTCCATCTATTTATCTCATAATTTGAATTAAATTTTCTCCGTTGATCTGTTTGGTTTTGATTTGGCTCTGAATTGCATATTTTAATCTCCTTTTATCTTCATTTTTTTTTTAAAATCATTGAATTCTTATTTTGTATTCTACTAAACTGTAAAACTGTTATGATTTTCTTTTTTGCTACGCTTTTAGGGGCCTGCATTTGGTACCTCCACTATATTCATGTATTGGACTGACTTGATATAAAAACTGTTTCACACCAAGGTCAGCATTTTGTTACTTGAATATGTTTAGGAAAAAACATGTTTGCCATTCAATAATGGTTGATTTCTCAATGTTGCTGCTTTGAGCATCTATTATTTGAATCTTTTTTGGCAGAAAATTATGTTTCTTTTTCATTTATTGAATTTGATTAAACAGTCAACATATTGCTTAAAAATTATGTGTTGAATATTTAGGGACTATTTACTAAAGATTGTTGTGTGGTGTACACATTAATGTTTCAATTAGTTTGTCAATCTTTAGAAAAAGCTTTTTATTTTAAAAGCCAATAAAATATTATGCAAGTGTCTTTAATTCTTGATTCCACCTAATGACCAAAGAACAACAATATTCTACATACTTCTATTGATCCACTAATTCTCCAATTGTCTTCAATTAATGTTTTTGATTAGTCCATGGATCTTTATTATCATGTTTTCTCCATTTGGTCATGGTCACAATCTGGAGACTGACGCAGCTGCAGTCTATTTCAACTTTCAATAGTTTTTTTTTTCTCTTTCTTCTCAAAAAAAAAAAAAAATCTCTCAACAGCTTTTAATTTCTTTTCAGTTTTTTTTTCACCCCTAATCATCAATGAACAATATTTTTTCCCCCTAAACATCAATGATCCCCCCTAAAAAAAAATCAATGATTAATGAACAAGACAACAACCTAACATGCAATATATAATAAATAATCCGGACACTAGACAGTGTAAGTGTGTGTATATATATATACTGTTCTTCACACCACTGACTATTTCAAGCACTAGAACCCCAAAGCTATAGACATTTACTTTTTCCGTTAGTCTTCCTTGAACAAGGTATTCAGGAGCCATGTAACCTCTTTCAAGCATTAACAAGAGAGAGTATTTGTTAGTATAGTGAATGATTCAAAAGAATTCAAGTTCTAAATACCCGACTAGAAGTTATGAAGAATAAGAAGAATACTATTAAATAAGCACACTTACAGTGTGCCAACAATGGCATTGCTGATTTGTTTCTTAAGATTGCTGTTTTTTTTTTTTTCATTTTAAATTTTATTACTATCTCTTTTATGCTGTGGGTTTTTTTTTAGTATTTAGGGTGAATCTTATCCTCTGTGGTTTCAACAACAATGTTTGACTCTGATTTCTTCGTGTAGTGCTGTGGTGTGGTAAATTGTTATGTTGCCTTTTCTTTCTACTTGATTTTTTTTAGGATGTTCACAACTAGATTAAGAAACTAATTTATCACCATGTTGGGCATGAGTAGATGGAATACACCAACTGTTATATAGTTTAAAGTATATTGGGCTGTTCATTTTCTGCAAAATACTGACGTTGGTTTCAGAAAAATTTATAAAGGGTAGCTTTTTGCAAATAATTGCAGGTTCTTCTAAAAATATTAGAACTATTAGTTGTGTCCTAATTTGGTCCTAATGTTGGCATTTTTCTGTTATTTTCAAAACAGATGTTCAACAAGTGATCTTTGCTATGCAATCTTCTAACTCCAAATTTTAAAGCTATGGACTTTTAGTTGATGCTATTTTAATATTTTATGCTCTTTCTAACTCCAAATTTTAAAGCTATGGACTTTTAGTTGCTCCTATTTTAATATTTTATGCTCTGTTTCCAGGATTGCATTAGTTGAAATTCAATTTCATTCCAGCCAAGCTAAATAGGTTGCTATAATGTTAGCTAATTGGGCAGGATGAGGTTATCTTCATTTTCATGATTTCTCTTTTATATACATTGTTACAACTTACAACATTTTGTTCAAAATCCTAAATTTCTTGATGTCCATCTCTCTATTTTCGTGTCATTGCTTTGGTTTTTTTAAAATTTTTTTTGTAATAATGTTTTGTTATTTGAATTTGAATTAAAATCCGGATGTTTATTTTCTCTCTTTCAATGTTTTGGCCTCAGATTATAATTTTTGTTTTTCCTGCTTTACTAACATTATAATCTTTTCCAAATTGGAATTATTATATTCTTTGATTATTTATTGCCTTCTTGATTTATCATAATCCATTTTTAATGGAGGTGGCATCATGGGGTTTAGCCCTTGAATATGTGTTAAAAAAAAAAAAAAACATGTTTGTCGTTCAATAATGGTTGATTTCTTAGCTTTTTTTTTTTTTCCCAATGTTTGTAGGTTTTGATGTTTTGGGATTCTCTGAATAAGTATATGATTCCTAAAGTATTTTGTGTTCACATAATTTTTCATATGCGTGTGCATCTACCCTTTGGTGTTAGTGCTTGAGTTTTTATTGAAAATTTTGATTCGCAACCCAATGAAGAGATAAAAAGAAGGTAGTGGGCTGATTTTCTATTGATGAGTAATGGAATCTTAGAGATGTGCTTCAGCAATACAACATTTCGAATCAAAAGAATGAGTCAATTATTAGGTTTTACTTTCTCTATTAGCAGAGGTTATATTTATTAAATGTGTCCATTAAGTGTTGATTTTCTTAATAGGTTGTTGCTTTCTTTTAAGACTTTGTTAAATACTGTTTTGCAACATTACTCAATCAAGGATTAAGGTTTGACTACTTTTTCCCCCTTTTTTATTTTTTCAATTACTCGAGTTCTGTTTTGTTTAGTTTTCTTGAACTAATTATGTTTTGTCGATGACTACATGCTAAGAGATTACTAAATCAAAGTTTTTTTTTTCTTTTTTTTTTTTTTCAGTTTATCTAAAGTCTTTAACTTCTCATTCCCAATTACTTAATGCTACAAAGGGTCCTCTCACTAATAAGACCATTTATTATACTTCAATAAGAGTTACTGAATTAATTTGAAAGGTCAAATTCTGATTTCATTTTTACGTAAGTGCCTATAGAGTACAGAGTGACATGATTTAGAGGTAATAATAGATGAAGCTTTTTCTTTGTGTCCATTAAGTGTTGATTTTCTTAATAGGTCGTAGCATTCTTTTCAGATTTTTTGTGTTGGCTTGTAATGATTTTTCCTAAGGGAATCTTTGCCTATAAATATATATAAATACATATATATTTTAAATTATCAATATATATTTTCTGCACTAGAATAGTGCAATGTTATTTCCTATTGGCTTTTCTTTCATATATGGCTATTAGAACCAAGTTTGTGATGCCATCTCTAATCACCTATGTTTTGTATTCTATGTTTTTGTTAATAGCCATTTTTGTAAGATGGATGTTTTAAAATCTGAATGTTTGGGGAGTACAGTTATTTTGTAATTTTTTGTAAATAGAATTATTGGTTTTTTTTTATGTTAATTACTGAGTTTTTGCAGATTGAACTGCATTTTCTCTGATCGCCTTTGTTATTTTACTTCTTGATATTTAATTTTACTATTATTTCTCTATTGATATATGTCTCTGATTTATTAGAATGCTTATTTTGTTTTTGTTTTTGTTTTTTTTTTTTTTTTTTTTTTTTTTGGAGCATCTTATGCTTTCCTTTTGCGTTAAGAATAATTTCTCATATATTTCAAAATTGTTCTATTAGACTTTGTTTCTTTTAATTTTTGTACTGCTCAGGCTATTAGGCTCAGTTTATTGGCAAGTTTTTTTTTTAAATGTTGTTGTTGTTAGCTGTGTTAATTTTGTTTATTCATTTGTTTTTATTGTGCATGTCTTGGTATTTTGGATTGAGTACTTATAGATGCTTTGATTTTATTTATTTATTTTATGAATAGAAGATTACATAATAATGGGTGAAAAGCTTCATGAATTCCATAACTTGGGTGCGTGTATAATCTAATCTATCTCCGTGTAATATTGAAACAAAGCCTAAAAATTTGAAGAACTTTAGTGTAATTAATCTTGATTCATGCTATCTTATTGAGTGTTTATGTTTAGATGCTTTTGTTTCTTTATGATTTGGCTTTCATGAAAGTGTTAAGAAAAAGTTCAAGAGGAAGGATTATTTGATTAAATGAAGGTTTTGTAATAGCCAAATCATGATCCATATGAAACTTAATTTGTCAAAAATTTCCAATTATTAACTCTAGTGACCACAAAGCTGAAACTGCAAAGGGGTATCAAATATTTGCAGTGTTAATTACTCTTTAATCATCTTCAGTTTTAGTAGAAAACTTCAAAAATTAACTTTGACTAAGATTACCAATTGAAAATTAGTCTCTTAAAGAAAGATTGACTATGTCAATGACATATATTAGTACTTTATTAATTTGTTTCTGTTAGGTTCTAAGGAATTAGGAACTAGTGTATTAGAACTTCATTTTGTAAGGTTGGCAAACCATGATCAAAACGGTTTTAGTCTTGTTTAAACTTGCTCAAAGTATGTGCTTTTTATGTAAAGTTGGAATCGAGTTACTGTGCAAATCTGCCAGGCTCGATCGATCGAGAATTAGACTCGACTGATCGAAAGTCATTCAGATTGTTTTTTTTTTTTTTGCAGAATTTCCAACTCAGCCCAAGCCCGTTTGACGTGTAGGGTTTTATGTTTTGCCCTAAGTATAAAAGGGAAAACCCTAGCCACGTTTTCAAGGTTCTGAATGCTGTGTGTGTGAATCTTTTTGTGAGATCTAGAGGTGTTTGCCTTCACATACACTTAGGGTTTCCAAACTCAAGATTGATGTCAAGAGCTTGGTGATCATTCAGTTGCAGATTCAAGAACTTAAAGATATACAAGCAGGAGTGCTTGTGCTTGCTGTGAATTCAAGAAAGAAGTAAACCGTGGACTCAGAGCTGTCACGTGGTCATGGTAGTAAGTTTCCTACTCGAGATAGCAATAGGATGTTAGTGGTCTAAGTCGCTATTGTGTAAACTTCAATTCTTTCATAGTGAATTCTGTTTTACCTTGAGGATAGCTAGGTTAAATCCTCCCCAAGTTTTTTACCGGTTTGATTTTCCTGGGTTATCATATCGTGTGTTCTTTATTTTTCGCACTTTGTATGATATGATATATTTGCGTTAACCTAGAATTGCTTAATTTACCTAAGTTAATCACTTGGCTAAATATCTAGGTTAATCTGTTTGGGTTTAAGGGGTTTAAATTTCTTACAAGTGGTATCAGAGCGGGTAGCTTTTTTGTGTAGATCCTTTGATCTAAAAGCTGATCCTTAACCCCGGTTGTCATGGAACACGGATACTCTCTTGTTATTCCACCTCATTTTAATGGGAATAATTATGCTTATTGGAAAGTAAGGATGAAAGCATTCCTGAAATCTATTGATTTGAGAGTCTGGAATTCTGTTGAATACGGATGGGAGAAGCCCACTACTCCTATGAGTAAGTGGCAAACTTCTTAAAAAGAGGCAGCCGCTTTTAATAGCAAAGCTATGAATGCTATTTTTAATGCTGTCTCTATGGAGGAATTTAAGAGAATCTCTAATGTTGAGGTTGCTCATACTGTTTGGAATATCCTCCAGACTGTGCATAAAGGCACAAAGGCAGTTAAAATTAATAAATTGCAGCAATTGACTACTAGATTTGAAAGCATTAGAATGACTGATGATGAATCTTTAGATGAATTCTATGCTAAACTTAATGATATTGTTAATTCTGCATATAATTTGGGTGAAATCTATGATTAACCTAAAATTGTTAGGAAGATTCTTAGATCTTTGACTGAGGATTTTAGACTCAAAGTGACTGCCATCACTAAAAGCAAGGATATGGATTCCATCCCTGTTGATGAACTTGTAGGATCTCTTCAGTCCTATGAGTTGGACCTACCCAAGACTAACAAATCCAAATCAATGGCTCTTAAGTCTGTTGATGATGTTGAAGCTGGTGGATTTGATGATGAGCTCTCTGCTACTGAGATTGCCTATCTTGCCAAGAACTTTAGAAATTTTCTTAGGAACAATAACAGAAGGGCAAGAGGTAAGAACGCTGCTGAACCTAGAAATTTTAGGAGGAATGATCCTACTATGGTTAATAACACTGAAAAACCTAAAGAGAAAGTAGTTCAACCTTCTAACAATTCTGTGGGACAACAATATTTTGGATGTCAAGGGTATGGTCATGTGAAATCTGAATGTCCTACATACTTAAAGTCTAAGGGAAAGGCTATGGCTGTAACCCTTAGTGATGATGAAGTTTCTGACAATGAATCCGGCAGTGATGAGGATGGAAACTTCATTGCTTTCACTGCTACTACTGTAGTCAATGAAAGCGTGTCTGTTGAAGAGAATCCTTTTAATGGGGAATTCTCTGAAAAACCCCAAACTTGATCACATGTTAAGTATTCAAAAGTCTCCCTCTGACAAAACTGGCTTAGGTTTTGTGGAAAGCATCTCTATGCCTAAATCTCATTCTACAAACTTTGTTCCTTCTACTGAACTCCCTAAGAGTGAGATTGTCAAACCCTCTGTGAGTGAAGCTGTTAAATCTGTAGAAGTTACACCTCCTAGGAAGATTAGGGTTGATCTTCAAGAGTCTAAATCTAAGGCTTCTAATTCTTTTAAGGGCAAGTTGCATGATAAGCCTGCATGAGTTTGTCATTTTTGTGGAAAGTCAGGGCACATTCGTCCAAACTGTTTCAAGTTGCAAGCTGCTAAGCGAGCAAATAAACCAAAAGTACTTGTGCCTCAAGCACAAGATCCTATGGTACTTATTGATGAATTGGTAAAGGCGTTAAACCTTTATTCCAATCCTGGAGTTGCTCAGAATTCTAATGTGAATAATAACTCCAATGCTAGAGTTGCATCTAAAAGGTTTTGGATGCAAAAGGCTCAATCTAATTGAGTCTGTCTGACATGGTCCTTGTTCTTCATTGCTTTATCTCTTGTGACCATTTTTTTTCTAGGATTTGCATTGCATAACATTCATGCATTTCATTCTAGGATGTTTTTATTTTTTATAAAAAAAAAAAAAAGGTAACAAGATTGTATTTTGCAAAATGTGTTTTGCAGTATTTTTCTTGAATTTGAAAACAAGGTTAGTCAATCTATTTTTACATAACATTTTTATGTACCTTGTTTAGCTTGGATGAGCTTATTTTATTGCACTTTACTAGTTTGAGCTTTGTAGTGCATGTTGTGTGGGAAGATGTTTATAGTTTTTGATTACATGATCTTGATCTTGATCTTGAAGTCACATGCCTTTGATTGTTGGAATTGAACTTTTTGAGAAAGGCATAAATAACCACCTCACCACTGTTTACTAGCCAATCATGAACACCTTAGTGCATATCATAAGATTTGGTGCTCGAGAAAGTGTAGCACATGTACAAAAAAAACATAAGGTGTAGCCTCAGTTTAAATGATAAAACTGGTGTGTACATTATCCGGCTACTTTAATAAGTTTCTGATAACTTAAAATTAGTGTGTATATTATGAGGCAAATCAAGAAACTTACATGATTGCAAGCTTTTATTCTAGGAGATGTGAGAGTTATATGATGTAACTCTTTAGGTGATAGTCTATTTCAAATTTATGTGATGAATTTCGTAGAAATTGTGATTGATTCTATTCACATATCACCTCACATGTTTCTCAAGCTTTTGTTAGTTGCACACACTACACAAGTTACTCTTTGCTAAACTTTGTACATCCAAATTTGACAATTTCTTGAAATTGATGCAAAACATGTTTGATGTTTGAGAATTTGAGGAGAATTAAGTGAAAATCTTAATTTTGGAAAACTGGGATCAAAACAAGCGTTTTTGAAAAGCATTTCTTCTCATACTCATGCATTTTATTCATAAGTTTTAATGCTTTGAGAAGTTTTAACACAAAAATTTTTTTTGTTTTTCAAAAAATTGTTTTTTCCAGAATTTCGATCGATTGAACCTGTTTTTCGACCGATCGAAATTGCGATTAAATCCTTTGGTCAGCTTCTGTCTGTTTCGATCGGTGCTCAATTGGTTTTGGATCAATCGAAGTATTTTCGACCGATCGAATCTAATTTTCGATCGATCGAAAATCGGGATGAGAGTTTTTAAAGAGGCTTTTTCTTCTCGTGTTCTTCACTTTTCAAAAACTTTTCAAAAATTTTTTTTTCTCTCTCACCAACCGGTCAACTCTCCAAAGCTATTTTTTGTCGTTATCCTCTGGACTTTTTGCAAGGATTCACTCCTCTTGAGTCGGTAAGACAATTATACCCTTCCTTTTGCATTTATTTTCATTTTACATGCATTAAATCATGCATTTTCTTTGAAATTTTTGGACCTATGCAAATTTGGGGTTTTTCATGTTACAAGTTTTTTCTTTGTGAATTGAACATTGGGTTTTTGTTGGAACACTATATACAACTGATCCATATGATTTAATTTGATCAATTTGATGTTTTGTGAGAAATTGAAAATTCTAGGGCTTGAAAAATACCAAATTTGGGGTTTTTGTTCAATTTTTCTTAAATTGATGAAATTAGCTTGTTAGATTGACTTATTTGATCATTATATTGTGTTTTCCAACTTGTATAATGATCAATTTCTCAATTTGTTGGTTTTTGTGAAAATGGGTTTTTCAAATTTGGGAATTTTTTATAAAAAATTCTTGCTCAAGCCAATTTTGTGAATTTGGAACATAATTGAACTATTTTCATTGCATTAGATCATGCATCATTTGAATATTCTGTTCATGCATCATATAGAATTGTTGTTTCTATATTGTTTTTGAGCTAATCTTGCAGTCTGCCTTTGGTTTCTCTTTTGTTTTTTTTTTTTTTTTTTTTTTCTGTTTCTCTGTGTCTCTCTATCTGGTCTGTAGCATCATGCTTAGGAAAACTAGAGCTCATAGGACCTCTTCTTCTTCACCATCCTTCGATAGTGATAGGTTTCTGAGTGAGAAACATTAAGAGACATATGAGACATATGAGACACTTAACCTTCGGCGGAACATTTGAGGTGAGCGTAGGGTTCTTCTAAATGAGTTAGATGATGAGGTGAGGCGTAACTTTGGGCGTCGGGATTGGTTACCTTTGTTAGACATAGATCATCCGCCTTCAGCTACCTTGATTAGAAAGTTCTACTCGAACCTCTCTATCCATGTCTATGGTTCTAACACTTTAGTAAAGAGTTGAATACGAGGTGTAAAATATCGCATTACTCCTTTGGTAGTGTCTGATGCTTTTGGGGTACCCGTGGTTTCTCATCCTATCTATCCTTATGATGAGTTTCCTCCCCTTGACGACGTTATGTCATACATCACTGGGTCTTCTATCCAATGGGGTTCTGATCCTTGGATCACGTCCGCTGAGCTTACTGAGATTCACTATCTTTTCTTTAGGATTGCCTGTCATTCCTTATGGCCTATCTCTCATCTACACACTATCCCTATTGAGCGATATATGTTTTTATATGCTCTTGTCATTGATGCTTTTATCAGTTTTCCTCATCTTTTTCTTCATTCTTTGAACGAGGTGCATAGGAGTAGTTCTACTCCTCATGCTTTGTTTTTTCCCGTTTTTATTCATAGGATTCTTCTTCATTTAGGGTTAGGTGATTTCCCTGCTTCTGAGCCCATTCATATCATTGCTCCCATAGGTGCCACCTTTCTTAGGCAAAGGGCTGCTCAGCTTCGAGCTAGCTCTAAGCATCCCTCCTCCTCCTTCCTCTTCTATAGGTGCTCCTACGGCAGAGACGTCTCTTGATCCGACTGCTAATACTGCTGTTGTTCCTCCACCTTCACCTACAGATGATTCGGACATTCGTCGGATGTTGGACACTGTCATGACCGTCCAGGCGACTCATGGTCAGCTTCTGGTGGATATTGTTAGGTTCTAAGAATTAGGAACTAATGTATTAGAACTTCAATTTGTATGTTGGCAAACCATGATCAAAACAATGTTTAGTCTTGTGTTAGACTTGCTCAAAGTATAGGTCTTAATGTAAAGTTGGAATCGAGTTGTTTTGCAGAATTACTGTTAACTTTCTGTCAGACTCGATCGATCGAGAATTAGGTTCGATCGATCGAAAATCGGGCAGATCGTTTTTCTGCAGAAAATTCCAATTCAGCCCTAGTCCATTTAATGTATAGGGTTTTATGTTTTGCCCTAAGTATAAAAGGGAAAACCCTAGCCACGTTTTTAGACTTTTGAATGCTATGTTTGTGAATCTCATTGTGAGATCTAGAGGTGTTTGCCTTCACATACACTTAGGGTTTACAAACTTGAGATTCATGTCAAGAGTTGTGTAAATCAATACAGTTGCAAAATCAAAAGAGCATAAAGAATATACAAGCAGGTGCGCTTGTGATTTGCTGAAGAATTCAAGAAAGAAGGAGTTCGTGGATCTCGGAGCTATCATGGGGTCATGGTAGTAAGTTTCCTACACTTGGGTAGCAATAGGATGTTAGTGGTCTAAGTCTTATTGTGTAAACTTCGATTCTTTCATAGTGGATTCAGTTTTACCTTGAGGATAGCTAGGTTAAATCCTTCCCAGGTTTTTACCGGTGTGGTTTCCTGGGTCATCAGATCTTTGTGTTCTTTATTTTCCGCTGCTTTGTTGTTTTTGTTTATTTTGTGTTAACCTAGATTTAATTAAATTACCTAAGTTAATCATATACGTCCAAATTGTTTTAAGTTGCAAGCTGCGAAGCGAGCAAATAAAACTAAAGTACCTGTGCCTCAAGCACATGATCCTATGGTACTTATTGGTGAATTGGTAAAGGCATTAAACCTTTATTCCAATCCTCGAGTTGCTCAGAATTCAAATGTGAATCATAACTCCAATGCAAGAGTTGCATCTAAAAAGTTTTGGATGCAAAAGGCTCAATCTAATTGAGTCTGTCTGACATGGTCCCTGTGCTTCATTGCTCAATCTTTGGTGACCTTTGTTTCTAGGATTTTCTTTGCATTACATTCATGCATTTCATTCTAGGATTTTTTTTATTAAAAAAAAAAATTTGCAAATTGTGTTTTTGCTATTTTTCTTAAATTTGAAGACAAGGTTGGTCAATCAAATTTTGCATAACATGTTTATGTACTCTGTTTAGCTTGGATGAGCTTATTTTATTGCACTTTACTAGTTTGAGCTTTGTAGTGCATGTTGTGTGGGAAGATGTTTATAGTTTTTGATCACATGATCTTGATTTTGAAGTCGTATGTCTTTGATTGTCAGACTTGAACTTAATGAGAAAGGCATAAATAACCATCTCACCACTGTTTACTAGCCAATCATGAACACCTTAGTGCATATCGTAAGATTTTGTGCTCGAGAAAGTGTAGCACATGCACAAAAAGAACATAAGGCGTTGCCTCTAAATAAAATTGGTGTGTACATTATTGGGCTATAAAAATCTCACAAATTCAAAAAATTGGTGTGTACATTATCCCGGATATTATTAAGTTTCTAATCATTTAATTTGAATATTAATTATGAGGCAAATCAAGAAACTTACATGATTGCAAGCTTTTATTCTAGGAGATGTGGGAGTTATAGGATGTAACTCTTTAAGTAAAAGTCTCTTTCAAATTCATGTGATGGATTTTGTAGAAATTATGATTGATCTCTATGTGCATATCACCTCACATGTTTCTCAAGCTTATGCTAGTTGCACACACTACACAAGTTATTCTTTGCTAAACTGTGTACATGTTATTGTGTGTTCTTTGGTCTGACCAACCAAGATTGAGAATTTCTAGAAATTGATGCAAAACATGTTTGCTTGTTTGTTTTTTTGGGGGTAATTGAAAGAAATTTTTGCTTTGAGAAATCTAGATTGAATTCATGTGTTTTTTGGAAAACATCTCATCTCATACTCATGCATTTTTCTCATAAAATCTGATGCTTTGAGAAGTGACTGCACTGAAATTGGTGTGTTTTTCAAAAATTAATTTTTCCAGAATTTCGATCGATCGAAACTGATTTTCGACCGATCGAAAATGTTTCAAAATCATTGGAAAAGTTTCTGGTTGACTCGATCGATCCAAGCTGAATTTGGATCAATCGAATCTGTTTTCGACCGATCGAATGTAATTTTCGATCAATCGAAAATCGTGTTGGATGTTTTTAAAAGGGGAGTTTTCCACGTGATCTCTTTACTTTTTCAAAAACTTTTCAAACTCTTTTTGTCTCCTACCAACCGGTCAAAGAGATTTTTGCTGTTTTTGGCATTTTCCTCCAATCTTTTTGCACAATCTCTCTCTCCCAAGACCGGTAAGACCTTTTTGCCCCTCCCTTTGCATTTATTTTCTAGTTTCATGCATTTTTTCATGCATTTTGTGGGTTATTTTCGGTATTTTTAATTTGGCAAATTAGGAATTGTTTTTGAGTGTTTCTCTCTCAAATTCTTCATGGGTTTTTGTGGGGACAGTATATTCAAGCACTCCATATGGTTTAATTTGGTTAATTTGGTGTCTTGTGGAAGATTTGAAATTCTAGGGCTTGAAATTGATAAAATTTGGGGGTTTTGTTCAATTTGATTGAAATTGATGAAATTGGCTTGTTAGATTGATTAATTTGATCATTATATTGTGTTAATTAACTATTGAGTTAATCAATTTATCAATTTGTTGTGTTTTGAAAACTTGGGTTTTTCAAATTGGGAATTTTTTATTAATATGTATGCTCAAGCCAATTTTGTTAACTTGGATCATAATTGAACTTGTTACTGCATTAGTACATGCATCATTTGGTGTTCATGCTCATGCATCATATAGATTTGCTATTTTCTATATTTTATGCTGTGCTAACTTGCAGTCTGCCCTTGGTCTTTGGTTTTTGCCCTTCTTTTTTGTGTCTTTCTTTTCTTTCCTTAGCACCATGCCTAGAAAAACTAGAGCCCGTAAGACTTCTGACCCTTCACCTTCTTTCGATAGTGATCGGTTTCCTAGTGCCCAGAACCAAGTGACCTATGAGACCCTTAATCTTAGGCGTCAAATTTGGGGTGAGCGTAGGGTTATCTTAGATGAGGTTGATCCTGAGGTGAGACGGAACTTTGAGCGTCGAGGTTGGTTACCTCTTCTTGATTTTGAGCATCCTCCTCCTGCTTCTTTGATTAGAGAGTTCTATTCGAACCTCTCTATTCATGTCTACGATAACGACACCTTGGTAAAGGTGTGGTTACGTGGTGTGGAGTATCGCATTACCCCTCGGGTAGTGTCTGACGCTCTTGGGGTGCCCGTTGTTGACCATCCTATTTTTCCTTATGAGGAGTCTCCGCCTCTTGATGACGTTTTGTCATACATCACTAGGTCTTCTATCCAGTGGGGTTCTGATCCTCGGATCACTTCAGCTGAGCTTTCCGAGCTGCACTATCTTTTCTTTAGGATAGCGTGTCATTCCTTGTGGCCTATTTCTCATGTCCACACCATCCCTCTTGAGCGATGTGTGTTTTTGTATGCCTTGGTCACTGATGCTCCTATCAGTTTTCTGCATTTGTTCCTTCGTTCTTTGAACGAGGTTCATCGGTCTAGCTCTACGGCTCATGCTTTATTCTTTCCTATTTTCATTCATAGGATTCTCCTTTTTCTCGGTCTAGATGACTTTCCTGTTTCTGAGCCTGTTCATATTATCGCTCCTATTGGTGCTACCTTTTTGAGGCAAAGGGCTGCTCAACTTCGGGCTAGCTCTAAGCGTCCTAGGGTAGAGCCTTCCGGTGTCACTCCACCCCCTTCTTCTTCTACAGATGTTCCTGCAGCTGAGACGTCTGTTGATCTTGCTACTGCTGCTGATGTTCCTCCACAGTTTGATGCGGTTTCAGATCTTCGTCGCACTTTGGATACTGTCATGACCGTTCAGGCGGCTCATGGTCAGTTATTGGTGGACATCCTTGATGAGCTACGTGCATTGCGAGCAGATTTGACGAGCTCTTGTCATTCTCCTCCACCACCTTTTGATGATGAGTGAGTGCCCTTTGACAATTCGTCACAAAAAAGGGGAGTGCATATTGTATACCTTGGAGATTTTTGTAGAGGAGATTTTTGTTTTAGGGGGAGTTTTGAGCTTTTGTAGTCTTTGTGATACCTTGGAGCTTGTGGAGTTATTAGATTGTATCTAGGCGCTTCACTTTGTATTTACATTTTTGGCTCTTGATTAGGAGATATATTTTGTGATACATTGGTTACTGATATGTTTCTTCTTTCACTATACTTCATTGCTTATTGATTTATATTTATGATGCTATTCATGATATATGTCTTTATTTTGTGTTATGTGAAATCAAGAAGTTTTTTTTTTTTTTTTTTTTTTTATATATATTCCTTGTTTTTTCCTTCAACACATGCGTTTATGTGTTTGTTAAGTGTTACAGGAATATACAGGTTGTTTTCAGTCAAGCTGCTGTCTACTTTGCAACTTTTAGATAGTAGTTTAGGTTGAATTGTTTAAGTGGCTTTTTATTTTGTAATGGGCTATTTCAATTTGTAAACTTTGAGCTTTTTGTTAAGTCTGTGTTTTGTCACGGATTGTCAAAGGGGGAGTTTGTTAGGTTCTAAGAATTAGGAACTAATGTATTAGAACTTCAATTTGTATGTTGGCAAACCATGATCAAAACAATGTTTAGTCTTGTGTTAGACTTGCTCAAAGTATGGGTCTTAATGTAAAGTTGGAATCGAGTTGTTTTGCAGAATTACTGTTAACTTTCTGTCAGACTCGATCGATCGAGAATTAGGTTCGATCGATCGAAAATCGAGCAGATCGTTTTTCTGCAGAAAATTCCAACTCAGCCTTAGTCCATTTAATGTATAGGGTTTTATGTTTTGCCCTAAGTATAAAAGGGAAAACCCTAGCCACGTTTTTAGAGTTCTGAATGCTGTGTTTGTGAATCTCATTGTGAGATCCAGAGGTGTTTGCCTTCATATACACTTAGGGTTTACAAACTTGAGATTCATGTCAAGAGTTGTGTAAATCAATACAGTTGCAGAATCAAAAGAGCATAAAGAATATACAAGCAGGTGCGCTTGTGATTTGCTGAAGAATTCAAGAAAGAAGGAGTCCGTGGATCTCGGAGCTATCATGGGGTCATGGTAGTAAGTTTCCTACACTTGGGTAGCAATAGGATGTTAGTGGTCTAAGTCTTATTGTGTAAACTTCGATTCTTTCATAGTGGATTCAGTTTTACCTTGAGGATAGCTAGGTTAAATCCTCCCCAGGTTTTTACCGGTGTGGTTTCTTGGGTCATCAGATCTTTGTGTTCTTTATTTTCCGCTGCTTTGTTGTTTTTGTTTATTTTGTGTTAACCTAGATTTAATTAAATTACCTAAGTTAATCACTTGGCTAATTCTCTAGGTTAATCTGTTTGGGTTTAAGGGGTCTAAACGAAACTCAGAGATATGCTTGATGAGATTAGAGCGTTGCGGGAAGATTTTGAGAGTTTTCGACGTTCTTCTCCGCCACCTCCTTTTGATGATGAGTGAGTGCCCTCTGGCAATTCGTCACAAAAAGGGGGAGTATATTGATGTAGTGGAGTTTGTTCATTATAGTAGAGGAGTTTTTTTGTCTTAGGGGGAGATTTTGTTTCTTGTTGTGATTCTGTGTTGCTGTGGAGCTTTCAGTTTGTATCTAGGTGCTTCATTGTGTATTTATCTTTTTGGCTCATGATAGGGGGAGATATATGAGATACATTTTTTTTTTGGCATATGTTTCTTGTTTCACTATGCTACATTGCTTATTGATTTATATTTATGAGGTTATTCATGATATATGTCTTTATTTTGTGTTATGTGATATCAAGAATTTATTTTCTATGTTACTTGTATTTTCCACATATGCGTTTATGTGTTTTTAAATGTTACAGGAATATACAGGTTGATTCAGTCGTACTGCTGTCTACTCTTGCAACTGATAGATAGTAGTTAGGTTAAATTTGTTTAGTTGGGCTTTTGTTTTTGTAATGGGCTGTTTATTTTGTAAACTTTGAGCATTTTGTTAAGTTTGTGTTTTGTCACGGATTGCCAAAGGGGGAGTTTGTTAGATTCTAAGGAATTAGAAACTAATGTATTAGAACTTCATTTTGTAAGGTTGGCAAACCATGATCAAAATGGTTTTAGTCTTGTTTAGACTTGCTCAAAATATGTACTTTTATGTAAAGTTGGAATCGAGTTACTGCAGAAGTTACTGTGCAAATCTGCCAGGCTCGATCGATCGAGAATTAGACTTGACTGATCAAAAGTCATGCAGATTATTTTTTTCTGCAGAATTTCCAACTCAACCCAAGCCCGTTTGACGTGTAGGGTTTTATGTTTTGCCCTAAGTATAAAAGGGAAAATCTTAGCCACGTTTTCATGGTTCTGAATGCTGTGTGTGTGAATCTTTTTGTAAGATCTAGAGGTGTTTGCCTTCACATACACTTAGGGTTTCCAAACTCAAGATTGATGTTAAGAGCTTGGTGATCATTCAGTTGCAGATTCAAGAACTTAAAGATATACAAGCAGGAGTGCTTGTGCTTGCTGTGAATTCAAGAAAGAAGTAGTCCGTGGACTCGAAGTTGTCACGTGGTCGTGGTAGTAAGTTTCCTACTCAAGGTAGCAATAGGATGTTAGTGGTCTAAGTCGTTATTGTGTAAACTTCAATTCTTTCATAGTGAATTCTATTTTTGCTTGAGGATAGCTAGGTTAAATCCTCCCCAAGCTTTTTACCGGTTTGGTTTTCCTGGGTTATCATATCGTGTGTTCTTTATTTTCCGCACTTTGCATGATATGATATATTTGCGTTAACCTAGAATTGCTTAATTTACCTAAGTTAATCACTTGGCTAAATATCTAGGTTAATAATAATAATAATAATAATAATAATAATAATAATAATAATAATAAAAGGAAAGGTTTTTTTTTTCCTTTAAAAAAATCAGTATATTTCTTTTAATTGTCTATGGAGTTATCATAATATTTTTATGATATCATGATAATGTTTGATTGGCCAATGGAGTTAGCACAAAATTTTTGTATCAAGATTATGTTATTAGAGTTTTATAGCACATAATATTTCTTCTGAATGATTTGCTTAGATTGATAGGTTTGGAGCCCTGTAGTGGGTTTTGCTAATTTCAATTATTGGACGCATTGCTCTCTCTTTTGTATTTCAGTAATTCAATCAACACTTTGTTTCCTATCAGTTTCCTTTTGTGAGAGGCAAATTGGTCCAACCACAAGCCCAAGTTCAAGGCCACCATCAACTTTAGTGGCAAGGAGTTGTTAGCTGCCTCATCTGTACGAGCCGTCGATATTTACATCTGCTACAAGGACTGTATATCAAGTTGAGGTATACTTAAAATTTATTTTCTACGTATATTTAAAATTTTTAGGGTTAATTCTTCCGTGTTTTCCTCTTTGGGTATTGAGTTTATGGTCTACAGTTTTTTGTATTTTTAGTTGTTGCCGTTGGCTGTAAAGAAAAGGTCAGATATTAGGGTAAGGAAAATTACCCTAATCTGTGATTATTTTTATTAGGCTTATATGAAGTTGACGTTATACAACTTCAGGAAGATCAGAGGAAGAGTGCTTCCACCTTCCTTGTGCAAGCTGGCATTGTGAAGAAGGAACTTATTAAGATTCATTGTTTTTTGAAAGTTCAAATAGCCTATAAAACAATATGAACATTTAGACCCCCAATTTACAAATTATCAATTCAAGCTTTAACTCAAACGATAGACGTAGGGAAAATGAACTAAAGCCTAAAAAAAAATTGATAAACCATCTAAGTCAAATAAAATCACATCCATAATAGAAATTAAATGACAAAGATAAAGGGAAGAGAGATGCAAACACAAGGACAATACAAGACGTGTTATCGAAGAGGAAACCGAAGCCCTTGGCGTAAAACCTCTCTGCCGCCCTCTAAGCAGTCAAATGATCCACTAAAGAATGTAGTTAAGATACAAGGACAGCAATAGACCCTCCAATCCTAATCTACCCAGGTACATAAGCCCTCCAAGCTTCTTGCTCCAACGAGGTTACGCCGAACCTTTTTCTTCTTTAGCTTCCCGGATCCCACTTCTAGTCCATAGCATCTACCAATTTGAATTGATTCTTTTCTAACTGCTTCCCAAAGCACCAAAGAGCCTTCTCACTGATATGGGTGAGGTGAGAAAAGGTTTTGGCTAAAGTACCTCTCAAGGATCTACAATGGAGAGGAAGAGAGTAAGGAAATTTGAAGAGTCACAAGGTAAAGATTGTGGATGAGTCAATCTTGTTTTTCTCTAGGGTTTCTCTCTCAAAATTCTCTCTGGAAGCTGTGTACATTTCGTGGGTATAAGGGTTATATATACTGGGGTGAGAGAGGAATGCGAAGAGACAGATTTTCCAAAACAGAGTTGGTTGGCGGCTTGGCCTCACGGCTTTACTGAGTCGAGAGTTCAAGCCGCGAACAAACTGAAAGGTTAGTTTGAAATTTTTGTCCTGTAGTACGACAGTTGGCATGACGGTTCAGATTCTGGCAGCTTTCTAGTCGCGAGCCACCCGCAAGATCCAGTCGCGAGTTCTCCTCTGCACGCTTCTCTCATGTGAAGAAAACTATTGCCAACAAAATGGTTGATAAAATTCAACCTTACAATCTCCCCCTTTGGCTATTTCGTGACAAAACCGTACAACAAACTCTAGACTTAACGTCTGAGTTGGGAACAGTTGACCAAAACTCACTCACACCTAACTCTAGAATCTGTGAAGCTCTTGAATCATAAGTACAAGTATCTCCTGAAAAGCAGTCACATAATAAGATCATTGTATGCAGAAAAACTTGTATTACATATGTAGCAAGCACAATGCGATCAAGAAAAATGTATTAAAGCAATAGAGCATGGCTTGACCAAAAACAAACAATCACTATAAATAGTGATCACAATGCTTATTCACACATGGAATGAACATTCGGACATGCAATCTAATAAGCTCAATGAAAAGTATCATTTGCATGACCAATACTCAACCAATGCAACAACATAAAGTAATTGCATTAAGGATACAAATCCAACAATGGGCACAAGAGTGATGTACTTAAAGATAAAAGCATAACATTTAAACATAAAGTACGAAAGCCACAAGGCAAGAAAACATACTATGCTTACAAAAGTCAGGTACAAAACATAACCATAACGCCACCTATGCAAAGGTACAAAATAAAAGGCTACAGAAGCATAGGTACAAATCATAAACTAAATAACATCTAAAATATATAAAAACCAGAGTACCAAAACAAAGTACCATATCCAACAATTTATACCAAATGTGTTTAGCAGAAAGATAAAGTAATATCAAGACATAAGAAAGAAAACATAATTATAAGTGCTCCCCCTCAAGAGTTATCCCTAGCTATCCTCCACCAAAAATCTCCCCCTTTTTGACCGGAATGGCCAAAGGGTCACTGCTGTGTAGTGAAGCTGTCAAGTTTTGCTGAGAGAATGTTCATTTGATCTTGAAGTGCAGTCAGCTTGTGAGCTTGTCAAATTGTTCATTTTGTATTTCTTTGAGTCCATCAATTCTTTCAAGGATGATCTGGAATGCATCTGGAGGTACTTCTGATGAAGATGATGCTCTGCTTCTCTTACTGCGACCTCTTGAACTTGAGGGTTGGCCAGCAGCTTCTGTTTCAGTTTCATGCCTTCACCTCCTTCATGATCACCTCCTTCTTCATCACCCGAAAGACGCACTCGTATCCTTGAGATGGTTAGGTTGTTAATTGCTGATGGAGTAGACATGAGTCCTATATCTTGAGGAATTTCCACCCCTTTTAGTCTAAAAATTCTCATGAGAAGACTAGGGAAAATCAGCTTGGCTCTGGAAGTTGTTCTGGTCTCATCAACAATGGTATAGTATATATGAGCACTGATGTCTATGAAAGTCTTTTTCTTGAGCTCCATTAGAAAAATTGCTCTGGCATTGTTGATTGTTGTCAACTTCCTCACAGGATAAAGATTGAACATCATTATCACAGTTAGACATCTCATGTCTGCTGGAAATGCATTTGTGTTGAGACATTTCCCTTCTCTAATTCCCCTAATATGTGCCTGTGCAGTTTCATGGACATCATTCTATCCTTGTAATATGTGAAATCATGATCATCCATTCCCTCAAAACCCAGCACCTCATCAATGTCATCCACATCTAGTATGAATTCATGTTCTTTTACCCAACAGTTAATCTCATTCTCTCTCAGCACAGCATTAGCATAAAACTCCCTAATCAGAGGTTCACATACTCCAGGGAGATCACTCAGCAACTTCTCCCAACCTCTTCCCTCAAAGCAGCCAGGAATGAAGGTATCTTTTAGATCTGCCAAGTCCACAAATCTTTCTTGAATAATAGGTGCCTTCAAGTAGAATTGGGTGTATCTCTCAAAATGCTGAGGAGACCTGAACTTAAAGTTGTCCATCTTCATTCTTCTATCACCTTTCTTGGCAACAGTTTTCTTCTATGTAGGAGTCATCTGAAAAATCAATGACAACAACAACCACAAGGACAGAACACAATAGATGAAACATTCAAAACATCAGTGCCCGATTAGATGGAAACAGAAGGCTAAACCAGAAGATCATACCACATAGTGATAAAAATTCTAAGGATATAACATACTATATAGTATGAAAATACTACCAAAGAGGGAGTTAAACCCTAAAATGATATAATGCAAACACAGGACAAAAACCCATATGGTTCACAATGCAGTACAGAAAATGTAGATGTACGACAAGCAACAATGTTTAGACAAACACAACAGAAAGCCAAACTAAATCATTGAAACCCCTATGACTCAATCAAATTCCAACAAGACATATCACGATGGGTAGGATAAGCTCAACAAAGGTCAAATCAATAAAAGTACACAATGAGGGTAGACAAGCATGACAAAAGGCATAACAAGCATAAAATAAGAAGGATCAACAAAACCCATTCAAGCAAGTCAAACAAAATGATTCAAGCCCATAGTCAAAATCCAAAATAACTCATCCATTCAAAACAACACAAAATCCAAGAAAATAAGGCATAAAAGCATGAAATAGGTAATGAAAAAATGAAAACCCATACCTTATTCTTGAAGATTGATGAAGAAACGATGAAGAACAAGGAGATCTTTGAGAAGAAAACGGTGAGTTTGAGAAAGAACACAGTTATGACAATGAACAGTCATAAATATTCGAGGGAAAACTGAAAACTTTTGAAAAACTGAATTTAAAAGTGCAAAACACGCGATTTTCGCGACTGCAACAAGTCGCATGAAAGTCGCTAGGTCCAGCCACTAGAACACTTTAAGGAAAAATTTTGAAAACATATTTTTAAGTGTTTTTCGTGACTGGAGGTTCAAACTGCAAGATAACCACGAGCTGAGCTGCGAAACCTTCTGTGTAAATCTCGCGACTGTACCTCCACTCGCGACAAAGTTGCCACATCAAGTCGCAAGAAGCATAAAAATCCAAATTTTTGAAAAATTTTCTAAGTCTATTTCACGACTTGGGTATTGACTCGCCAGAGAGACGCGAAAACAATCTATATAGAGCTCGCGACTAGGGCATGCGACGGGACAAACACGCGAATGAGTCGCCAAAACAGGACATAACAGTTTTTGAAAATTTTGACATTTTGTTAAAACAAAAAGACTTTTTCAAAAAAACCTAAACATACTCAAAAATCTTTTTGTGCTTAATCAACAAAAATTGAGCATGAGAAACACATTTTATCAAGTACAATCACACAAATGAATAAGGCATTCAATGAACATAAGCATGTGTGATGTGTGTGGATATCAACAATGAGATAGTCTTTAGTCTAATGTGAAGCTTCAATGATCAATTCAACCAAGGCATACACAATTAGGACTAGATAATGTGATCCATCTCAATTATAGAAATATGCATATATGACCTCCCACAAGAACTTGATAACTTCACATGGAAGCTTTTCATTTGGCTTCAAATACAACATTTCATTTGATCTTTTTGAAACAAAACATCTCACTTTGGAGATCGATGCCTGAAATTTTTGATACTACAACTTGATGAATAAGCCTTTGGCTTTTGGGCATCATACATTATATTTTAAGTCGCTTTCCCTTTTTCCTAGTCAAATACTAGTATGTGTGACAGGCTTTTGCAGCTCAATATCTCTTTTCATTTGGAGATTTACATTTGAAGAGCTCTTTTATGCAAAAACAAAAATAAAGAGTGGGAAGATATATAGACACAAGTCTATGCATGTCTCAAGATCAACAAAATCATTGACTAATCATTCATGACAAGTTTGAAGATCGATTTACAACAATCACATAGATTTCAAGATTTTTCCCACATTGATATGAGTGTATTAAAAACAAGCTACGCTTATGAATGCACAAAGCCATTAGTACAAAGGTATAAGGTAAAACAGGTTTAGGATAAAAACTCAACAAAGATGATCAAACCTTTTAGATTTTCTACTTTGTATATGTTTTTGAATTTTTGACCAAAAGAATTTTATCAAAAGCAAACCATGTAAAAACATTTAAAGGCAGGAACACAAACAAACAAGCATAAAAACAAATAACCAAGCATAATCATAGAAAAATAGGAAGTATTAATGCATGGACATGTTGTAATGCTTATGCATGAGTACCCTTTTTCACCCACACGTCATGTGCGTTTGGGGTGATATCCTTATAGGATTGGCTACAAGAATTAGAGTTTTCAAACCTTCTAGTGAAGCTTTCCAAACAAGTGGTGAATGCACCAATCATCTTCATCACATACATCACTCTGGAGTCACCATTTCGACCTTTTGATTGCTCAACAGCCCAAATTTTCTTGTCATTTCTTGGTCCTCTTGGCCTTTGATCACTTGCATTCTTCAATGCTCTCAGCTTATGATAGTTTGGTCTGGTGTGGCCTTGAAGTCCACAATGATGGCAGAAATGGTTCAATCTTGGACCTCTTTGTGATCTTGGGAGTGATTTCCTTTTAACTTCAGGTATGATTTCTAAGTGGCTACGGGACTTGTTGAGCACCCGTTGATCAGCTACATTCTTCTTCTTCTCTGGCTTCACCTTTTCAACAACTGGAGTTTCCATAACAGGCTCCTTTGCCTTCACAAACTTCACGTCCTTGGAGATTTTGACAGCAGAATTGCTTTCTCTAGTATATCCCAAACCAGATTTGTCTGAGAAGTGTTTTTGCGAGGAGATCACATCATCTAGCCTCTTTGTGGAGACTCTTTCTATCTTGGCATTTGCTTGAATCACCTCAAGCTCAGGAAACCTTACCTTTGCATAGGCTTCCAAAATTTCTCCATTTAGCTTCTCTATCTCACACTTGGCCTCGTTGTGACGCACTAGAAGACTTCTATAGTCCTCTTCAGCTTTCTTCATCTTCTTCACAGCTGCCTTGGCCACACGTGTATAGTCTCCAGACTTTTCAAGAAGTAAGTTGTAGTTTTCTTGAAGACTTTCAGCACACTCATTTTCTTCACCATCTGATTCTTCAACAATCCCCATTGATTTCTCATCACTGTACTCTCCAAGTTCTTGTACAAGCAAATTCAAGTCCTCCGAAGATTCAATATGAGCAATAATCATAAACATGGAGTAATTCCCTTTTTCATCACAGCTTTCCTCAGAATCGGATTTGGATGAATCTGAATCACTAAAAGTTGCGGCATAAGCCTTACCCTTCATTTTCAAATAGTTTGGGCATTCTTTCTTGATGTGTCCATGTCCATTGCACTCAAAACATGTGATTCCTTGAGAGGATTGAGACTTCTTACCATCTTTCCTTTTAAAATCCTTTTTCTCCTTTCCGAAACTTGGAAATTTTCCTTTCTCAGTAAACTTTCCATTCTTCTAGAACTTCAAGAACTTTCGGAAGTTCTTCACAAGATATGCAACATCTTTATCGACAACATCTTCATCAGATGAGTCATGAGCTTCCACCCTTTCATCAATTGTCTTAAGAGCAAGAGATTTGCTCCTCCTTTGTGATGGCAAAGACAGCTCATAAGTTTGAAGGGAGCCAACTAATTCTTGAACCTTAATATCATCCAGGTCTTTACTCTCTTCAATTGCAGTAACTTTTGCATGGAAGCTCTTTAGCAATGATCGAAGGATCTTCCTTACAATCTTTGAGCCCTCAGTTTTCTCACCCAAGTTGAACTTGCCGATGACTACTTCATTCAGCTTGCTATAGAAAGAGTCAAAGGACTCATCCTCACTCATCTTGAGCTCCTCAAAGCGAGTGGTCAGCATCTGTAACTTGGTATCTTTCACCTTTTTGGTTTCTTCATTCGTTGTCTCCAATATTTGCCACGCCTCCTTAGCCACCGAGACATGGGACATCCTGTGAAACTCATCTGGAGACACACCACAAAAATAGCATTCAAAGCTTTACTGTTAGCATTAGATGCAGCAAGGGCTGCTTTATCCCAAATGGATTTTTCGGCCTCCGGCCTAACCCATCCAATATTAACAGTATCCCACACACTTTCATCAATAGAACATAAAAATGCCCTCATTCGGACTTTCCAAAAAGCATAGTTGCTACCATCAAAATATGGTGGTGCATTCAAAGATTGAGACCGATCCATCTCAATATGGGGTCAAGGATTGCACAAATGTAATTAAACCACAATAAGTGCACCCGCTCTGATACCAATTGAAAGTTCAAATAGCGTATAAAAAACTATGAACGTTTAGACCCCTAATTTACAAATTATCAATTCAAACTTTAACTCAAACGATAGACGTGCGGAAAATGAACTAAAGCCTAAAACAAAATTGATAAACCATCTAAGCCAAATAAAATCACATCCATAACAGAAATTAAATGACAAAGATAAAGGGAAGAGAGATGCAAACACAAGGACAACACAAGACGTGTTATCGAAGAGGAAACCGAAGCCCTCGGCGTAAAACCTCTCCGCCGCCCTCCAAGCAATCAAATGATCCACTAAAGAATGTTGTTAGGATACAAGGACAACAATAGACCCTCCAAGCCTAATCTACCCAGGTACTTAACCCCTCCAAGCTTCTTGCTCCAACGAGGTTACGTCGAACGTTTTTCTTCTTTAGCTTCCTGGATACCGCTACTAGTCCATAGCATCTACCAATTTGAATTGGTTCCTTCCTAACTGCTTCTCAAAGCACCAAAAAGCCTTCTCACTGATATGGGTGAGGTGAGAAAAGGTTTTGGCTAAAGTTAAAGAAGTTTGAGAAATTCTATCTCACAAGGTTGAGATAGAGAGAAGACTTCTATATCTTATATATAATCAATTACAAAATGTTTTTGGTCCATTTTATGGACTTGTACAGGATGGCTACAACCAAGTAAATATACAACAAATATGGAATACCACAATCTTAGCTTTCCTAGAATAGATAGAGTGATATATGCCTCTATTTAATAATGCTAGAATCATGGAGGAGCCTTTTTTACTACAGCTGTAATCACAGTGCCTGATTTGCAGGTCTGCTCATTGCTAGGATCATGCTCTATGGGTGTAATTCTATCACTCCCCCTCAAACATGGCCGTGGATAAGGACAAAGGCCAAGTTTGACACGCAAAGACTGAAATTGAACTTTTGACAAAGGCTTGGTAAATATGTCAGCAAGCTGATTTGAAGATGAAACAAACCAAGTCAGCAATGCTTCAAGTGCCACACGTTCTCTAATATAGTGGTAATCCAATTCGATGTGTTTTGTTTTGGCATGGAGAATTGGATTGACAGACATATACAGAGCACTTAGATTATCACAATGCAGAATAGGCACTTGAGGTTGTGGAACGCCTAAGTCACGTAGAAGGAAAGAGAGCCAAGTAATTTCAGCTGCAGTAGAGGCCATGGACCTATACTCAACTTCAGCACTAGATTGAGCCACAGTGGCCTGCTTCTTTGCACTCCATGATATGCAATTGCTGCCAAGGAAAGTGCAAAAGCCTGTAGTGGATCTTTGAGTGGTTGGACATCCAGCCCAATCTGCATCGAAGAACCTATAAAGGTCTAGAGTGCTCTCAGCTATAATTTTCATCCCAAAGTGAGCTGTTCCTTGAACATACCACAAGAGTCGTTTGACAAGCTAAAAGTGTACCACTGTTGGAGATTGCATAAATTGGCTGACATAATTGACACTATAAGCAATGTCTGGTCTTGTAAAAGTAAGGTATTGGAGTCCACCTACAAGACTTCGAAATTTGCTAGGATCAAAAAATAGCTCAGAGTTATGTGAGAGATGTCTACCTTTGCAAGGCATGGGTGTGGAAATAGGTTTGCAAGCACTCATGTCAGCTCGAGCTAAAAGATCCAACGCATATCGATGTTGGGACAAGAAAAGACTATGTCTAAAATTATGAACTTCAATGCCGAGAAAATGGTGAAGGAAGCCAAGATCTTTAATTGAAAACTGTTGAGCCAGCTGATTTATGAGCCAATTAATACAATTTGGGTTGTCACCGGTGACTACCATGTCATCTACATACAGAAGTAGTACAAGAATACCCCCTAAAGAACGACAGATAAACAAACTGGGGTCAGTGATGCTGCAATAAAACCCAAGATGGAGAAGGAAGTCACTAAGTCGATCAAACCAAGCTCTAGGAGCTTGTTTGAGACCATAGAGAGCTCGACTTAGCTGACAAACATGTGTTGGGCAAGCAGGATCCACATATCCAGGTGGTTGTTGCATGTAGACAGGTGCACTAAGGTGGCCATGCAAAAATGCATTTTTGACATCAAGTTGTCGAAGTTCCCAGTGTTTAACAACTGCAATTGTGAGGACAACTCTGATACTGGCTCACTTAATGACAGGTGAAAAAGTCTCAGAAAAATCCACTCCATTGACTTGATTAAAGCCTTTTGCCACTAAACGGGCTTTGAGGCATTCAAGAGAACCATTGGGCTGAAGCTTGGCTTTGTAAACCCATTTGCATCCCACCACATTCATTTCTGGTCTACCGGGAAAGAGGGTCCAAGTTTGATTGGCAGAAAGGGCAGCCAACTCCTCATTCATTGCTACAGACCAACCAAGGTGTTTTTTGGCTGCAATGACTGATTTTGGGACTGCTGGAATCTCATGGACAACATGAAAATTTGCATATTTTGGATTTGGCTTACGTATGCCAACCTTGGATCTAGTAAGCATAGTATGCTGAATTGGTTGAGGTCTGATAGTAGCTAGCTGTTCTGAGATGGGTGAATCATTTTCAGATAGTGCTATTACTGCTGGGTCTAACTGTGGGCTAGGAGGTGGTGGTTGAGGTAAAGAGAGTTGAGAATCAGTTGGAGATGGTGGTAGAGCAAATGCTGTCAACGGTGGAGAAGGATTTGGTGATGTAGGAATGGTGTTGTTAGCTGCAAAGTTCTCCCATTCAGAGAAGGTGCAAAGCTCCCCTTCAACTAGTTCATGGCCATAAAGACATGTGGGTTGTGAGTATGGTAGAATGGACTCATCAAACACCACATGTCGTGAGATGTAAATGCGACCTATTGGAGGATAAAGGCACTTGTATCCCTTGTGTTTGCTGCTATAACCAAGAAACACATAAGGCAGTGACTTTGGCTCCAATTTGTGTTGTCTATAGTCCCCAAGATAAGGAAAACTCCTACTTCCCAAGATTCAAAAAGTGCCATAGTCTGGATGTTTGCCATAAAGACGATAGAAGGGTGAGTCCATCCCTAAAGTAGGAGAGGGCAATCTGTTGAGCAGAAAAACTGCTGTGGAGAAGCATTCCAGCCAGAATCTTGGTGGAATTTTAGCATGGAACATCATGGTTAACCCCAGTTCTGTGATGCTTAGATGCTTTCTCTTAGCCTTGCCATTTTGTTCCGGAGTCTTAGGGCATGCGGATTGATGATGGATACCCTTAGCTGTCAAAAAATCAGTGAATGCTTTGGCTGCAAATTCCCCTCCTTCATCACTTTGAAATATGTGTATTTTAGCATCAAACTGACAAGAAACATAATTATGAAATTGGACAAATACGTCAAATAGATCAGATTTATGTCTAAGAGGAAAGAGCCATGTAAAGTTTGTGAATTCATCAACAAAAATGGCATAGAATCGAAATTTGTCTCTGGAAACAATTGGAGCTGGCCCCCATAAATCACAATGAACTTTATAGAAAGGAATACTTATATTATTATTACTTTGTAGAAAAGGTAACAAGATTTTCCCATTTGACAACTGGTACAAACATCAGGCAGTTGAGATTGAGAAGAAGTGATAAACTTCTGAGAATGGAGATAATCTATAATTTTTTGATGAGGATGTCCTAAGCGTTGATGCCAACACTGTTTATTGACTTGGCAAAATGTGTTTGAGAAAAGAGCTGTTGGATCTTTATCTAAGATTCTGTTAGGCGGTCCTCCATCAAAAATATATTGTCCCTTCTGTTTCCTTCCCCTCGCCACTATCCTCTGAGTGATCCTGTCCTTTATCACAAAACCAGGGCCATCAAACTCAAATTTGAAAGGATAATTAGAAGTTAACTTACTACTAGAGAGGAGATCTTTCTTGATGTCTGGTACAAGCAAAACATCATTAAGTGGAATAAAGGAATCACCTGATCCTACAATGGCTTTGCCAATGTGTGTAATTGGAAAAATATCACCATTTCCAACCATTACACCATCATTCCCAGTATAAGGAGTTAAGGAATGAAGATTACCTGCATTTCCAGTCATGTGGTCTGTGGCACCAGTGTAAGGATGCCAAGCAGAGTCTTGAATATCACCTAATTTCATTGCTGCAAAACTTTGAGGTAGATTGTCAGCAGTGAATGAGTGATTAAATCTATTAAAACACTTGATGGCAGTGTGATTTCTTTTATTGCATATCTGACAAACAACAACTTCATCTTTGTTTTTGTTGTTTGCGTTTTGATTGCTTGACTGTCCTCGAGATTGAGAGTTGTAAGGCTTGGATTTAGGTTGGTTGCCTTGAATGAACCCTCTTCCTTTGGAACTGAATGATACTTGCTGCCCTTGATTTTTCTTGTTCTTGTTTTGCTTTTGACCATAAAACACCATCGGAGAGGTTGCTGGAGTATCAAGCTTGTATCTGTTTGCATAACTTTCAAGATGAGTCACAATCTCAGCATATGGGGGAATGGGAGGTCGAAGCATAGTTGCTGTGAAAACCTCATATTCTTTGCCGAGTCCATTAAGAAGCCACCATGACTTCTTGTGGTCAAGTACAGGTTTACTTATGGCAGCAAGTTCATCACATATAGTCTTGAATTTTCTTAAGAACACACTCAAGGTATCAGTTCCTCGAGTAATGGAGGTGAGCCTCCGCTTGAGTGCAAGGCTTCTATAGGGCGAAGCACGAGCAAAGGCATGAACCAATGCATTCCAAACCTCAGCTGCAGTGTTGAGACCAACGACAATACCAAGGACTTCTTCTGAGAGAGTGGTAGTGAGCCATCCCTTGACAAGTCGATCAGATCTGCGCCACTTCAAAAACGCAGGATTTTGCTAGGGTTCAGTTTCATCAACAGTGATGAACTGAGGTGGTGATGTAGTGTCACCATTGATAAATCCTTGAAGGTCATAGCTCTCCAAGATGTTAAGCATTTCTGTCTTCCATAGAAGGAAATTGGTGGAAGTGAGGCGGAGTGACACAAAATTGGCAATATTTTGTGTCACAGGGTAAGGGTAACTATCAGTTTGGGTGGTAGTGTTTGACATTTTGGAAAAAAAAATGTGAGAAAAGATAAACAAAGAAGACAACTTCTCTCTATCTTCCTGTCAGCTCTGATACCATAAAGAAGTTTGAGAAATTCTATCTCACAGGGTTGAGATAGAGAGAAGACTTCTATAGCTTATATATAATCAATTACAAAATGTTTTTGGTCCATTTTATGGACTTGTACAGGATGGCTACAATCAAGTAAATATACAACAAATATGGAATACCACAATCTTAGCTTTCCTAGAATAGATAGAGTGATATGTGCCTCTATTTAATAATGCTAGAATCATGGAGGAGACTTTTTTACTACAGCTGTAATCACAGTGCCTGATTTGCAGGCCTGCTCATTGCTAGGATCATGCTCTATGGGTGTAATTCTATCAAAAGTACCTCTCAAGGATCTACAATGGAGAGGAAGAGAGTAGAGGAGTTTGAAGAGTCATAAGGTAAAGATTGTGGATGAGTTAATCTTGTTTTTCTCTAGGGTTTCTCTCTTAAAATTCTCTCTAGAAGCTGTGTACATTTCGTGGGTATAAGGGGTATATATACTGGGGTGAGAGAGGAATGCGAAGAGACAGATTTTCCAAAACAGAGTTGGCTGGCGGCTTGGCCTCGCGGCTTGACTGAGTTGCGAGTTCTAGCCGTAAACAAACTGAAAGGCCAGTCTAGAATTTTTTTCCTGCAGTACGATAGCTAGCACAACGGTTCATATTCTGGCAACTTTCCAGTCGCGAGCCACCCGCGAGATCCAGTTGCGAGTTCTTCTCTGCACGCTTCTCTCATGTGCAACATCTGGCGGCTTGCCAGTCATGAGACACCAGCGAGGTCCAGTCGCGAGTCCCTATCCTACAGCATAGTCTTGAGAAATTTTTCACACTCTCTCACACACTACCCTTACATGATTCCCACCTAAATACAGGGTTTCTAAATGCTGAAAATACAAGCAAATTGGCACGGAATAAAGCCAACAAAATCGTTGATAAAATTCAACCATACATTTTTGAATAGCTGTAGCCTACAGGTCAATCTCCATATGTGGTTTACATTATTCTCGTCACGCTATAGTGGATAGTTTATGATCTGAACCTTAGATTGTAGCCATAATACACATGACTTTGTTATATGTATATCTATCTTCTGTATCAATTTGGTAGTTTTGCTACTTGTTGAGTTATTTGGGAGGGTCATTATGGATTGTACCGAAGCCTTTATCAATACCTTAATCAATAATACTAATTTCCTATTTTATATAGATGATTGTGCATTGATTGGATGTATTTAAATGTCTAATTGATTTAATTGTCACGTAATTAGGTATTGTCACATTCAGCTATGATAAATTGATAATAGAGTAGATAAACTAACAGAAAAGGCCAAGAGTTATTCAAACAAGAGATTAACACCTTAATAAGTTCTTCTTTCATTGCACATTCTTGCATTTTTTTTTTTTCATGTTTGTAGCTGTACAACATTAAGCAGGGGCTACATATGATTCTTTATTAATTGTTTTTTTTTTCCTTTGTTTTTTTTTTTTTTTTTTTTTTGGTAGTAAGCTTAATTTAATTACTACATTTTACATTTTTTTTCTCCTTCGTTCTTTCTTATGTTTTTTTTTTTTTTTTGTTCGCTCCAAAAGAATGTACTACTATATATGTAGTATGTTAGTTGGAGAAGTTAAATATTATGTTATGCTTGGTTAAATGAGATTTTTACTTCTTTCTTTTTTTTTTTTTTTGGTTTCAATTTTTATAATTTTTAGCTGTATGTTCTGCAGGGCTAAAGTTTCTTAGGGATTTTGTGCATAATAAATCTCTTTCTTTTGCTCTTAAATTTGCTTATTTTATAGAGTTTACCCAACAATTTTTTTTTTTAAATGAAAGAATTTGATTTTGTTAATTTAAATTTTGAGCATGTTATTGAGGGTTTTAGTTCATAAATTTTGCAGTTAGAATATAGTTTCAAATTTGATGAATTTTGGGGAATGTAATAGTGTGAAAATTTTATAAACTTTTACTGCCTAGGAAGCCAACTTGAGTCTAACGAGAATGCCATGAATGACTTAAGTCCAACATGAAGGCCATGAACATCCAGGTAGTTTGTTGGCATGTTTTTGTTTCAATTATTTTCCTTCCCCTAATGTAGCTTTGCTATTTGATTTGTTAGTTGAAATTAAAATAACACAATTTTCTTATTCTAAATGAAATTGTTTACGGGTTTTTATATTATGTATAGTTTTCAATGCAACTAACATCAATTCAATACACAAACATGAAGGTGGAAATGAGAGTTCTTGATGCTCTTTTTTAAAGCTCTCTGACTTATTAATTTTTGTTGCTTACTGTTTCAATATTAAGGATTCAATGACAAACTTATTTTGTATTTGTACTATTGTTTTACTTGTGGGGAAAATTTGATGAGCTTTCTATGTTTGTGTTTTGTAGTTCGTATTGATTTGCAGGATGTGAAAGGTGATGTGGGGGGACTTAGACGAAGATAATGAGCTACCTGTCTTCTATCTCAAGGTTTTTGTTTTCCTTTATATTAAGCTGTAAATGCATAATAGTTTCTTTGAAATATTATATAAATTCTATTTATAGTCATAGGTTCAACATAATATATTCAAAGAAACTCCTGTTAATTTTTTTTTACTGAGTTATTGCATCAAACATGCATCCAAAATCTGTTTTAAATGGAAATAATTCAACTGGTGATTATTTACCTTTTTTTTCTAGACTAGAGACGAATCTTTACATTGAATTGTGTACCTGATGGTGCACTCCCACACAGATAGAGTGGAAGAAAACCATAAACTGGAGTTCTTGAAAACTTGCCTCAAATTATGATTAGGAGTTCTATGATGATTGTATGTAACTTATTACAGAACATGGTGGAAAAATTGAATCTAAAGGAAAGAGGAACCATTTTGGATTAGTGCATGTTGACAAGTTTGGGGTTTGATGGGGCCATAGAAGTTTTAGTGGAAGTCTTCTCTCAGTTGCTAAGCTATCATGTATGTAAATTAGGTTACTTATTGAAAAAAAAAATTGTAAATTAGGCTAGATATTGAAAGTTCTTGTTGAATGCTATAATTACTAAAAGCTATGTTTAGCTACTAAACTACTTGATATGTTACTTAAAATTTTGGGATATAAGTTAATAAGAAATGTCTTTTACATTATAGAGAAGTAGGAACACAAGATTTGTATTTTAATTTTGTTTGTTTTTGTGTGTGCATATCCACATTCCCGCACACAATATATACACTATCAACTTATATAGTTGCATGGCTAGATAGCTTAGCAAATACCTGTTAGTCTTAAATGGGGTTTTGCATTTTAATAAAATTTAATGAATTCAAGGTGGAATTTTGTTAGATAACACCGATTGTGTTTTCAACCAATCGAATTTTCAAGAAATATTTGACATTTTTTTTAATGAATTAGTTTATATAACATGCCTCAGTAAATAGATCAATCTTCAAATATTTAGAAACAAATTATAAGTAGCATGTAACTTTGCAATATGAACGAAACATTAGACTTGCATATCTCTTTTCCAACTACAAAATGTACCAATAGTGAGCAACACTATTTGAAAGGAGATTTATTTAGAAAATAACTGTGCTTGCTAAAGGAGGAGTAAAGATTCATAAAAATAAAAGATTCATAAATTTACTTTTGTAAGTCTGGAATGAAGTATTTTTAAAGGTTATGATTATGGATTCATCAAACTTGCAACATTTAACCATTTAAACTTGCTGTTTAAGTACATGAATAATAGGAATTAATCTTATAGCTTTCATTAATCTAGAGGAGGATGAATTAAAAAAAAATGAATTTCTTGAACATTTTTCTAAATTTTCCCGTGCATCGCACGGGTTAGCGACTAGTATATATAAAAGCAGAGACCTCATACGGGAGTGTATGAGGTCTTGCCAAGTGGCGCTCTAACTTTGCATTTAGTCTTTTTTTTTACCTCTTTCATTGAGTTTTTCTATATTAATATGTGCTATGATGGTCCTAAGCGTTTCACTTTTCAGTTTCCTATTAAAAAGTGAGAATACACAATTTGACCGATTCAATAATATTTCATACTTTTTTTCTTTTTTGATGAAGTTTCATACTTTTCTCACAACCCATAATTTCGATAAAAATTTTGTGTTCTAGAAATTTTCTTAGCACAATCCTTCAGACGGTCCCATTATTTTTTAAAGAAGACCTTTCATTTGAAAAAATTGTTTAATGCAATCCTTCTATGTACAACTCTCTCTTCTTCCCTTTCCCTTCCCTTACTTTTTCCTCCCTTATTACCTTTTCATATCCCTTACAACCAAACAGGATATTAGTTTCCAAATTTAGCTAATAAAAAAAAAAGTGTTTTGAGGATATTAATAAAAAGAGTTTGAATTTGGTAAGAATGGGGTGTAAAATTCATATTTTACATCATCCAATAAGAGATGTCATATCATCTTTTTATTTAAACTCAGAACATCATACCACAATTAATAATATCTTAATAAACTCCCAATTTGGTTGAATTTTCAGATGAGTATTATAATTGATTGAGCGTAGTTATTCTTATTCTTTAATACATGATAAGATGATGTGACATGTTAGGCTTGGAGGGTGTGAAACTTGGGTTTTAAACCATATCCTTATAGAATTTAATCTTTAATAAAAATATGTAAAAAAAAAACATGTTTCATTACCGTTTTAGTCTTTAACACTTGTACAGCTGTACTATGTATCAAAATGGTTTTTAACATCTAAAATGTGTCAATTTTGTTTCTAAACTTTTGGTATTGTGTCAAAATAATCCTTATTATTAAGCAGTACATGAAAAGAATTGATGTATCTAACATTAATATCAAAATATTATTTTTATGCCATCTAAGCTATCCTTTGAATTATCACGTGTCCTTAATTAGAAAATGTCAGTTCGTTTAGACCCCTTAACCCAAACAAATTAACCTAGTGAATTAGCCAAGTGATTAACTTAGGTAATTTAATTAAAACTAGGTTAACACAAATATAACAAAAACAACAAAGCAGCGGAAAATAAATAACACAAAGATCTGATGACCCAGGAAACCACACCGGTAAAAACCTGGGGAGGATTTGACCTAGCTATCCTCAAGGTAAACTGAATCCACTATGAAAGAATTGAAGTTTCACAATAAGACTTAGACCACTAACATCCTATTGCTACCCAAGTGTAGGAAACTTACTACCACAACCCCATGATAGCTCCGAGATCCACGGACTCCTTCTTTCCGGAATTCTTCAGCAAATCCAGAAGCGCACCTGCTTGTATATCTTTGTGCTCTTTGATTCTGCAACTGTATTGATTTACACAACTCTTGACATAAATCTCAAGTTTGTAAACCCTAAGTGTATGTGAAGGTAAACACCTCTAGATCTCACAATGAGATTCACAAACACAGCAAAACAGAACTCTAAAAACGTGGCTAGGGTTTTCCCTTTTATACTTAGGGCAAACATAAAACCCTATACATTAAAACGGGCTTGGGCTGAGTTGGAAAATTCTGCAGAAAAATGTTCTGCATGATTTTCGATCGATCGAGTCTGATTTTCGATCGATCGAGTCACACAGAAAGTTAATGGTAATTCTGCATAAAAACTCGATTCCAACTTTACATTAAATCCCATACTTTGAGCAAGTCTAACACACGACTAAACATTGTTTTGATCATGGTTTGCCAACATACAAATTGAAGTTCTAAATACATTAGATCCTAGTCTTTAGAACCTAACAGAAAATAAAATAAAATATTTGAAAATATATTAATTGCATCTCCATAAGTACATGAGATGTCATTTTATTGGCAGAAATTGAAAATTTCTTTCTTTTTTTTTTTCCTCTGCTTTCTTGGCAACCAAATGGGGTTTAAATCTTGACTTTTTAGTTAAAGTGCTCATGAACATCATCCAAAAAACATACTATTTACCTAATTTTAAAATGAACTTAAAAAAAAAAAGCCAAATGTCAATTTTTTACATTATCATTTTTTTAAGAAGTTAAAGTTATTACCAATTATATTATAAAAATCTTGTAAACTAACATGGTAATGAATATAATTAGTGTCATGTCAACAAGGTAATAAATCAATTTCTTAATTATTTTTCTATTTTGTGTTTAAAAATTGATACATTCATTTGATAAAAGTAGTGTGTAACCCTGAGCATATGCACATGTACATTTAAAAACAATCACAATTTTGTGTGTATGTGTGTGTGTGTGTGTATGATTTAGAATCTAATTAGATCTAGACTCTTCGATTTTTGTACCAAATAATTCACCTGCTACAAAAATTAAAGTATTAGATGGGATACATGGCGCAAAATTGAACTCCAATTAAAATTCAATTTAGAATCTAATTGATTTTAGACTCTTTGATTTTTACACCTAATAATTTAGTTGAAACACAAATTAAAAATTAGATGAAATCACAATCGCACCTAATAATTTGACTATATATATATATATATATATGTATGTATAGCTACCTACCATCACTTTATTTAAAATTACATGTTGTTCATGAAATCACAATCGCATATATGGCCCTTTTTTAGGAGCCGCTATCTCATCACAAAAACTATCTCATAAAAAAAAAAGTTAGTATATTGCAATGTATTTGGAATGGTGAGTCCATCAGTATTTGGAAATCAAAGTTAAAAAAAAAAAAAAAAAAAACTAAAAAAAAAAAAATTAAAATTGGACACGTGGTGCAAAATTAGACAACAATTATAATCCAATTTAGAATCTAATTGGATTTTCTTTCAATTTTGGCTTTAATTATATATATAGACTGGTTATTGGCCAATGCATTGCACGGTTTTTTTTTTTTTGGTATGATTTTTTTTTTTGTAAATATTATGACTAGAGAACATTTTTTTGGGAAAAAAACTTCTTTCATTTTTATGTAGTGATTTTAAAAAGTACAATGAAGGGTTTTATGATAAATTTTGTTAATTTTATGAAATAAATTTATATAAAATAAAACTCGTAAAATGCGTAAGATATATGTAAAGGTATAATTCATGACCATGCATGAAAGTTATTGTATTTTTTTTTTTTTTTTAATTTCTATTAGCTAGATCACATTTCTTAAATAAATTGAACAACCATTTCATCATCCGGTTATGCACATTTGGAATGTTGTTAGTTTTTACATGATTGCTTGATAAACAATATTTAGTAAAAATTATTTTAATTCTATTTAAGAAATTTTTTATGCAAATTTTATTTTCATGTCCATTTTTTTAATCTAATAGATTTAATTTTTCACGTTAGTTTTAGTTGAATAGTATTGTGTTTATATATTTTTTTTCTTAACTACAATTGATAATTCACAAAATGAGTAAAAAACTTATTGAGTATTGCAAAAGATACAAATATGAACTTTAACATGAGCATGAACATGAAGGGAGATTTCTATTCATTTTCTTGAAGAAAAAATGTACTTACAGAAAATTACAAACTTTATTAGGTAAAGAAGAATCAAAGTTATAGATTGCAAAATCAATAAACCAAAAATTTTAAGAGCCTAAGAGGAGCCATTACTCATTTGAAACAATCCAAAATACTCAAGGACTAAAAAAAAAAAAAAAACCTTCCACACCACACTTCCATCGCAACTGCTTTAGCTCAAGGAAAACAATATATATCTCTCTATCTATTTTATTAATATTTAAAAATAATTAAAATATGCTGCTAATCCCTCAACTTGACTCTTTTTTCCCTGACTCATGCAATTTGAACCTTTTCACCCTTAACATGGCCCTTGACATATATATATATATATATATATATATATATATATATATATATATATATATATCTCATTTAATAAATATAAAACTTCCTTTAAAAAAAGTAATATGTTTATCATAATTAAGGAAAATCCTAATGGGTACTTCACTTAAGCATATGTGAAAAAGGCGGATAAATACCACAAATGGTAAAGGAGAAAGAAAAAGTTGCTAATTCCTTTTGATATGGTTAATTGCTTTTCCTCAATCAGTCGCCCAAACAACATACTGCTTATTCATACCACAACCACAAATGACAATGCAGCATTAACCATCTGTAATTGCTAATCTGAAAGTACAAATTTCTTTAATAGCTCTACCTTCACTTCTTTTGGCTAATATGTCTTTACTCAATCAAAATCAAACCACAAAAATTATATAAAAATCACCAAATTAGAGTTTAAAATTATAATTAAATTTTTAAAAGAAATCTAGGCACAATTGCACAAAAATTCCATGTAACTCAGTCACACTTAGGAATATTGGACCCTTTTTCCTTTGTATAAATAGGGGGGGCCCCAATGGGATGAGGGGGCTAACAATTTTCTCTCCAAAACATTTATTGTAAGAATATAAAAGTTTTCCATTGTATACTTTTCACGATTAAAGAATATGACTTGCCAACTAAACAAACTAGAGTTTTTAGTACCTATAGCAATTTCACAACATCAAGAACAAACCCCAGTGTATACATTGTCAAATTCCATAGTCTCCTATTACATCAAATGAGTGTTTAATTTTTCTCGCAAAGTATTGAATAGTAAAGCTTCTGGGCCATAGTCTCAATTACAACTCTTAATCATGTTGGACTTGGATGACACCTATCAACAATGTATAATTATGAGATGCAGAAAAAGTTGGAGTGTACACAACGTTTAGTGTGGATGGGAAGAAATTTCATCCTATTCCAATTGGTTAGGTTAGTAAGGGACCTATTCCAATTTAATGATCCTAGAATTTTGTATACAAGTAATAATCAAGGAAACTTCTACTTAAAATAAGTCGGACTTTTCGCAAGAGAGAAAATTGATGTCTAGACAAATCAAGCTAAGGCCGACCAAAATGGACCATATTGTTAATTTCTTATATCTATTTGTTCCATTTACAAGACTTACAATCAATGCTTGGCGTATAAAAGTAGAACATCTTTATCTAAAGTCCATCCTCTGAAAGTTTGAGAAAATATTCATTTAAACCAAAACAATATATAAATTATAAAGGAATCAAAGAAAATTGTCAAAAATAATGAAAATTTAATCTATGCTTAAATTCATATAAGGAAGAACACAATAGCAATATGAATTTAAAAAAAAAAAAAAAAAAAGATAAAAAAAATCTATGCTTATTCTGTACGTATGATAAAGTCCTATCACAAAGTTTTTTGAAACTCATATTGATTAGTGATTAGGAGTTATAAAGGAATAATCATCAATATATATATATATATATATATATATATATATATATATATTATATAAGCAGAGATCTCATGCGAGAGTGCATGAGGTCTTGCCAAGTGACATTCTAATTTTGCATTTAGCATTTTTTACCTCTTTCATTAAGATTTTTTTACTATTACTCAAAAGTTTACATTAACTTATTTTACTATTATCTTATTAGTCTCTCATTAATTGCCTAAGATTACATCACACATTTCTCTCTTTTTCATGTCTTTTAGTATACCCACCATTTTAATATTTTTAAAAAAAGCAAAAAGAAAATAATAATTAAGGACTAATAGTAATAACTAACCAGATAAAGCCTTGGACGGAGATAGAGAGACACAAAAATGTTGTGGACTGTTAAATAAAATGCATTATTTCACTACAAAATCAAAACACATTGTTTCACTATAAAAAACCTGAGGCTGACAAAATATTTGAAAGAGAGACAAAGAGAAATTTGAGGGGCCGCTGCCTCTGTCGTATTGGCATCCCACCAACATCAAGACGTCAAAACCCCTATGGGTATTTTTTTTTTCTTTTTTAAATTAGGGGATTAAATATGATTTAGGTTTGGGTAATTTGGTTGAATAAATTTTTTTTTTTTTTTGGTATATAAGTAGAGAGAATATTTGGTACGCAATGTAAGGCCATATTCTACCATGATTTTAAATCATCTATATGACACGAGCATACACAATTGCCCATATTATGTTTTAATGTTGCACTATCAATGGGAGGATGACAGTGAGAGAGTTGGACATACTTTTATTTCATAGTAGCAATTTTCATGATCCCATTACTCTTTTGCATTTATTTTTAGTTTCATATTTAAAAAAAAAAAAAAAAAAAACTTACCTTGAGAAGGCTTTAAATATGCAGTGAAACAACAATTATAAATTGTACACACATAACCATTATAATTATTCAGTTCAAGGAATGAGTAAAAAAAAAAATTTTTGGAGGAATATTGTAGAATAAAAGTTGTTACAAAATGTCTCTCTCTCAGAGACCTCATGCGAGAGTGCATAAGGTACTGCTAAGTGGCACTCTAATTTTGCATTTAGCCTTTTTTTTTTTATCACTTTCATTAAGTTTTTTTTAATTGTTACCCAAAATTTCACATTATCTTATTTTACTGTTATCTCATTAATTGCTTAAGCTTACACCACACTTTTCACTATTCTTCCTGTCTTTTAGTATATCCACTATTTTATTATTTGAAAAAAATGAAAAAAAAAAAAAAGTAAGGACTAATAGTAATAACTAACAAGATCAGACTCTAGAGAGAGATAGAGAGTCACAAAAATGTTGTGAATTATTAAACAAAAGGCACTATTTCACTATATATTACCAAAATAAAAGACCTGAGACTAACAAAACATTTGAAAGAGAGAGAAGGAGGAATTTGAGGGGTCACCACCTCCGTAATACTGGCCTTCCACCACCATCAAGACACTGAAACACCTACGAGTAATCTTTTTTTCCTTTTAAATTAAGGGCTTAAATATGATTTAGGTTTAGGTAATTTGGTTAGTTAGTTTTTGTTTTGGGTATATAAGTAGAGAGAATATTTGGTGCACAATGTAAAGTTATATTCTACTATGGTTTAATTTTATATCATCTATAAGACACATGCATATACACAATGTCTTAATGTCGCACTATCGATGAGTGAAGACAGTTAGAGAGTTGAGTATATTTATATTTCATAGTATGAAATGTGTGAACACAACACAAATTAGTTGATTTTCATGGTCCCATTACTCTTTTGCATTTATTTTTGGTTTCATGATTTAAAAAAAAATAATTTTACTTTAAGAAGGCTACAAATATGCAATGAAGCTACTAAACCAATTTTTAATATCTCATAATATATATGTTTCTTTACTCTAGTTTAGTTTACTTTTTCTTTATAATTTATGTACAACATTATTCAAAACTGTTTTACATAAAATATCACAAAATTATCCGTGCATCGCACATGCAACTTATTAGTCATATATAGTTTCGTTTAACCATCCCAAAAAATATTAAAATTCTCTCAATGGATCTTCTCTTTTTCTTAAAATTTTTACAAACCTATCCCCATTTCACCAATAAAATAAAAATGGCAAACCTATAAGCAGCAGGTTGACAAATTGAAATTGTTTAAAATTTGTAAATGTCTAACATAATAAGATTTTCTACAATTATATTCATCACTTGTGTTCTGCTATATAACATTAATTTGGTCCATATGATGCTGATGTTGTGAAAACTAGTTTGAGCCTTTTTTTTTTTTTTTTTTTCGGTTGAACTTCAAGGAGAGAATTACACATTCTCAATAAGGCACCTTCACAAATATAAGTGACCACAAAAGTAGAATTGGGCCAAATTTAAGCAAAAATGAGGAAATAATTACAACTTTTTGTCACCCATTTTTTCACACTTCTCCTTGTTGTACAAGAGGATCCGCCATCAAAGTTATAAACTGTTGTTCTAACTTATTTTGTAATATTGTCTTGGTTGAAGTGTTCTTTAAGTTAAAAAAATTAGACGTACCCAAGCATATCAATAGGATTGGCACAATTCATAAATACAATGGTTCCGTTTTGAGTAAAACACCCTGAAATCCAAATTAAATTCCAGTATTACGCATTTAGCGTTCCTCTTTTAAATCTTCATGGTTAAACTTAGTAAATTTCACACCAAAAGAAAAGATCTTTGTAACTTTGGACATCTCGTTTTGAAAACAAATGAAGTTATCTCCACAGAACATATATACGCAGTTGACTTTTTGTATATTAATTTCAGAAACCACTTGAAAGAAAAAGCTAAAGGGGATGGTAGTGATTTCATCAGAAGTTCTGGACAATAATAGTTTGTGTAATGTTATATATTATCTTCTTTTTTGTAATAATTTTACAGTGCATACATTACATTTAATTGTTCATACAAAAAAAAAAAAAAATAGTAATGTAGAGTAGACTTATAGTAACTCGATCCTATGTTATAATGGAATATTTGTATACTTGCTTCAAATATTTTGGGGTTTTAACGACCGTCAATTTTAGTAAGTGTTATTTCATTTATAGAATTAGATGTTGCACTAGTTGATCTGTTTGTACTATTGTAAGTACCCTTCAAAATAAATGCAGGTCGTTTTGGAGAAGGAAGAGACGTGTCATTACCCAACATGAAAACAACAGTTGACATGGTTGGCCGGTCTGTTGCATGTTCTTGCACACACAAAAGTCCAATTTGAATGCATCTTGAAACTTCATTAGCAAGGTATGTCTCATCTAGTAACGGGTCGACTATTTTCATGGAATTGTCTTCTATCCATAAGTCCCAAACCTGAGACAAGATATTAATCATATTACGCTCAACAATATAGGCTTAATTTTACAGTCATTGTTTGCACATGTACTTACATGTCCAATCAAATTTGAGGAAGGGCCATCATGATGGTAAGTACGATTCCTTTTCCCAGTAATGATCTCCAGTAGCAATACCCCAAAGCTATATACATCAGACTTTATTGAAAAAAGCCCTTGCATTGCATACTCAGGTGACATATAACCACTGTCATAGCACAATGAAAAGGAAGATATTGAACCTCCACATAAAATGATCAAAGATAGCCCTTTAGGCACTAACATACACGTAAAATTTGAAGTATCACAATATGAAAACAAATTACAAAGATATCCTTAGTATTTTTTTCCTACATAGGTCTGTAGTTTGTACTCTCCTTAGATGTAAAAATGGTAGTCAAGTAATCAGTTAAAAAAGTATATCTTGTTTTCTGGCATACTTACTATGTTCCAACGATGCAATTTGTATTAGCTTCAATTTGGTCCCCTCCAACAATTCTAGCCAAACCAAAATCTGAAATTTTTGGATTCAATGCATTGTCAAGTAGAATATTGCTGGCCTTTAAATCTCTATGGATAATTCTTAATCTTGAGTCTTGATGAAGATATAAGATCCCTCGACCAATTCCGCAAATAATCTCAAATCGCTTTTCCCAATCTAAACATGACCTCTTTGTTTCATCTAAATGAAGAAATGAGAACTTGGATTAGATTATATTGCATTCGTGCTTTCTTACTTAAGTATAAATCCTGCTATTTGGAGCTGATATGTTTGTAATGGGAGGATCGTTTTCTAGTGATGATGAGTGAGGTTAATGTGAAAAAAAAGACATACCAAAAATGAAAGAGTCCAAGCTTTTATTTGGCAAGTACTCATAGATCAACATCCTCTCTTCTTTGTGAATGCAACAACCAAAAATTCTCACAAGGTTTCTATGTTGGAGTTTAGCAATTAGTGCAACTTCTGTTTTGAATTGTTCTATTCCCTGTCCAGAGCATTTTGATAGTCTTTTTACTGCTATTTCCATTCCATTTTGTAGCAAACCCTGCAATTAAAGTCCAAATATCATTGTCATAGTGCACAATTGTTGAAAGAAACTCAACTTGGTGAATTATTTGGGGAAGCCCAATTGCACACAACAAAATTGTACTCAATGAGTACCCGTAAACATTCATGATGGAATTTATGACGCAAAAACACACTTGAAATGAGATTATGCAAATTCTGGGACTCATTCAATGAGACTACCTTATAAACTGGGCCAAAACCACCTTGGCCAAGCTTGTTAGCAATCGAGAAGTTATTCGTAGCTGCAATAATGGTTCTTAGATTAAATAATGGCAAATTTGAATTACTTCTAGTTCCATTGAGGTTCCTTCTACTTGGAGAGTCTTCGAAGTATGGTAAAGTGGAGTCAGCACTATCTAAATATGTGCTATGCCTCGTCTCTGTCATAAAACAAGTAATTAATAATGCTAGTAACCGTTTTTGTCCAATTAGGAATTCTCACATAAAATCCTAATTTAATAAAACTGAGAAACACACTAAAATAAAAGAATGAAACAGGGGAAAATAAGAGGAAAAATTGAAGTTTGCAATTTTCTATTTGTCATTGACAGGAAATGCCATTTGGTTAAAATGCACTTTTCTAAGAGGTAAGTGCTTATGGATGATGAAAGTTCTTTAGGCCTGTTTATGGGGCTGGAGAAAATCTTAAAATGTCAGGGAATTGGTTGGGCCATTCATCAAGCTTTTAGTTGAAAGGGTGAAAAAATTATCCATGTGGCATGATAATTGACACCCTAAAGGTGTTTTAATCCCCAACTTTGTCCAAAAGGGGGTGTATGATACTGCAATTTCTGAATTTGCAAAAGTATCCAGTATTCTGAAAGAAATGCAGTAGCCTTGGAAACCTATCAGACCAAAAAATGCTACTCTAAGCTTATTTTCATCATTTAAAATTAGTTAAGACAACTCAATGTACCAGATTTCATCTAAATATGGAAAGGTCACATGAATTTCAACCTGAAGTGAAATAAGAAACAAGTGCATACAGCTGAATGGTGGAAAGTGGTATGGTCTAAAGTAGCTGCTTCTAAGCATTCCTTAATGTTTTGTCTTTGTCTGGCAGTGAAGGACGAATTGCAATTCAAAGTAGAATTAAATGAGAAACATATATGTCTCAATGAATGGTAGAAACTGGTATGGTCTAAAGCAACTTTCCCCAACAAGTCCTTCATATCTTGGCTAGGAGTGAAGGACAGGTTTTCCTCCCAATAAAGGATTGTAAAATGGGGTACAATGGTGCTCATGTATGTTTTCTGTAGAAGTCAAAAGGGAATTTTGATCATGTCATCTTCGAGATCAAGTGTTCTTTCTTTTGAATTTGACATTTGGGTATGGTAGAGAAAAGAATATGCAAATGGAATGAGCTAATGCATTTATTCGTAGGCTGAAAGGCAAGAAGTTTAAGAATAGCATTTGAAAAATTTCCTTCGCTACTTCAGTATACCATCTTTGGATCCGAAGAAATGATTATGAGTAAAATAACAAAATATATCCAGTTCTTTTTCATTTTTTCTTTTATCAACTTCTACGCTTGAAAAATAATCAAGTTCCATTCCATTTTATTCAATTTTATTTCATGATTTACGTATTCTGCCTATTCTTTTATAAACTCTGAAACATAGTGTTGGAGTAATCTTGGGAGCATTTGTTCACTGGCCTTAAAAGTATAAAAATAGGTTTAAAAAAATTTCTCTAAACTTCCTTACCTTTCTTCTTCTTCAGTACAAAACAATACACAATTGAGACTATAAGAAGAAACATTACAGCAACAGAAACTCCCAGAATTGCCAGCATCCTCTTTTTCGGAGTAAGACCATTTTTCTTAGCATATTGAGCTGAGTAAAAAAAAAATTTATTCAAATGACATCATAAATTTCAGAAGTTGATTGAACATAAATATTTATTGATGCAGTTTTACAAGAAAATGAGAGTAGGGATGAAACAATGGGTTTAAGTAAAATATGTGATTTTATTATTATTTTTTTTTAAATGGAGAAAATGTGTTTCTCATTTTGAGGTCCAACGTATCAAAAGAACCAAATAGAAAGACAAACATGTTCTCACAACAATGTCATGTCCATATGTGATTCTCTTTTTTGAGGCCAAAAACGTGTGAAAAGAAGAAACAAAAAACAAAAATTGCAAACCTATTTTTGTAACAACAATGTCAAACGCCAAGAGAGTATTTTTTTTATTAATATATGTAGAATTACAGTTCAAATTCTCTCTCTCCTATTATTGTAACTATATAAAAATAAAATAAAACAAGTATTACATAGTAGGACCTACTATGAGTGATGAATATAATTGTAGAAATTTTGTGTTGTTAACGGTATACAACTCTTAAATAATTTTGACTTCTCCACACATCATTTGAGTTTTGAATTATGTGAAATAGATAAGGCAGCATTATGAAAATTTTGATATTTTTAGATAATTTAACAAAACCATATATAATTTCTTTCCCATATGGAATGTAATACACATTTAGATTTGTAATATGAAATAGATCTATTTTAAATAGAGAAAATCATTTTTCAATAGTATGACCTAAATCAACTTTAAGGTTAGTACCATAGAAGGTTAGTACCATTGGGCAAATTAGATGTTGAACTAGTATTCTGCATAAATTTCAGACTAATATAATTCAATAGACATGAACTTTGTCTAACACTCTATTTGTTTTGAAGTAAAATAAATAAAATTTTCAGGTATTTAGTATCAGAAATAAATATTTTCAAGCAAACAAACAAAATCAGTAGCTAAGTCACCAGAATTGCTGGTGTAGGAGGTCTAGTGACCAGACTGTCGTAATTGTAGCTTGAACAATGTCTTCTACAACTGGACAGGGGGCAACTGCTGCCAGAGCAGTGTCGTCGGCCACCAGAATGGTGGCTTCAGTTATTAAACCTCTAACAAATAGCTTCAGTGACTGGATTGCCAGCATCGGTTGCCAGAGTGATGGCTCTAGCTACCAGGATGTTGGTGCTGATCATCGGAGTGGTGGCTCTAACCACCGGACTACCGACGTCATCTGCCTAGCTCATCGAACCGGTGACCCAACCACCAAATGTAGTGAGAAAAGTCACTGCGTATTTTCATAAAATGTTTTACCAATTTTTTAAAGTAAAAAGATTTAAGAGTACCTAATACAACTGCATCCACACGTATGTATAAATCTTGTCCTCCATCAGGAAATGTTCTTGTGTCCACCAAGTCCTCATGCCATGTCAAGCAACCAATCCCTCCCTCACTCACATTTGCACTTGCGTAAGCCATACAAGAACAATTCCTCAAACACTTTTGCTCACACTCTTTCATACTCAAACTCATGTCCACATGTGCTATTGAAGTATCTGGCACCTTCATTTGTGCCAACTTCACGAACCCTTCTCCGTTGTTGCATATAGACAATCCTTGCTTTTCCCTTATGCAACCATGAGATGACTTGGGTTCAAATCCAGGAAAGCACTTGCACCCAAAATTGACCGTAATATTGTGTGGGTCACAATAACTATTTGGACCGCAATTCAAATACTTATCGCACAACTGTTTTGGGGCGGAAAAATATTCAACCCATCTAGTCTCCTGCCATAAGGACCGTTCCACAATTCCTGATTCTTCCACCACCATTTTAACAATAACTTTGGTCGGTAAATTTGGAAGTATACTGTACATCAAGGTGCTTTCATCTTGATTATTCACAATGTTCATTTTGAAGTAATTTGATGCGATTCCGGGTACACCACTCCATGTTAAGCCAGTCCAAGATCCCAAACGAAATAATAGAGTCTGACCCATGTATAAGATCAACTGAGGGTACCCAGTTGGAACCCATCGAAATGAATAGTTGCCAATTCTTGGGTCATCTTTGGACTTCCAAGATGTTAGGAACCGGTTCAACCCGGTCCGTCGATCCAGCCCAAGTTTCATCAACGGAAGCAAAGTATTGGTGGGATAATCAAAACTTTGCCATGTAACACGTTGGCTGTCTTGCTGAACCAAAACAAGATTTCCTATATCTAAAAGCTTAGCCATAGAATTATTTGTGGATGAGACAGAAAAAGAAACATTGGTGGACCAAATATGAGTGGTTTGGTTTTGGCTGTGGAGTACAAGGTTTCCCTTACCGTTGATGGAGAGGACTCCAGAGGTATCATTGAGAGGAGCATCTCTGTTTGCAACCCACACAACTGTTTTTTCGACAATTTGGTTAAACCAAATTCCAACATAGCGGTGACTAGAACTGCCAGGGTTGAAAAACCCAAGTGCAAAGGTTTCTTGGTTTGAGAGTAGACGTTGACCATCCTTGAGGGGTTGGTCTGGTGTTATGGTGTCAAGGGAAGTGCAGATTGGGCAAAGAAGAAGAAGGGATAGAAGAAGCAATAATGTATTCCCTTTAGTTGGATTCATCATTTTTTCTAATGAAGAGTACAGTAATAGGACTTGTGTGGCTGACTGGCTAGTATAGACTATAGAGAACTTGATACTTAATAGCCAAATAAAAAAAAGTCAGTTATTCTTCTTTTAAAAGTAAAATTAAATGAGATATTCAACATATGCAAGCTATCATCCACTTGTCAAGGACCCACACACTTAATCACGTTTACCTTGAAAACCCGTTCACATTAGAGTCATGCTATGGACACATAAAAATGCACAATTTTGGCCACAACTCGCCACATGACGAGTTGTGAGTGGTGGAAGTGTGTCCCCACATGGCACACAATCACACATCAACCGATCCCAACTAACCACGTGACGAGTTGTAGCATAAAGTTGTGCATTTTTATATATTCAAAGTATTAATCGGTGAAAGATACTTGACAAAACCTCCGGTCTTCTTTGGCAACTTTAATTTAAGTCTACGTAAACAATTTTTGACCCTAGAACTCGAATGTACATTGACTAATGAAGAAAAATTATTGGGTTTATTTATTTATTTATTTTTAAACAAGATAAAAATTTTACTCTAGTCTAATCTAAGTGTATATGTGTGAAACTCTCTCCTGTAAACTTGAACTCTGTCTCTTGCCCCCCCCCCCCCCCCCACACCTTACAAATATTTATAATTGTAGAATGACCATTCACCCTACAAACGTTTATAATTGTGGAGTGACCATTGTGCTAAGGGTGTGGAGTGGCCATTGTGCTAAGGGTGCGCAGTGGTAATTATTGGGTTCTTTAAATAGTGATTGTTTATTGCTAACAGTCGGGGGAGGCGCCAAATGTGTCCACCTTGACTTGAATTTTTTTTTAAAAAATACCTTTAAAAAATTAAATTTTAAATTAATATGGGTTGTTGACCGCTTAAAAAAAAAAAAAACTTGACCACTCTAAAAAAACTTGAACACCTTAAATAACAATTTGAGACCATTAAAAATTAAATTCAACTTCTCCAAAATTTTGGTTCGTTGAATGTTGAACAAAAAAATTGCGAGAAATGCTATGTTCACAACATTTTCGTAATAAATCCTAAGTAGTAGGTTGTTACTTGTGGACAAAAAAATAATTTCAGTGATATGTTCAAATTAGAACTAGCTAGTAAAAACTTACCACTTAGACTTTGTTGTGTAAGTGTTGTAAAAATGTTTTGGACATAGCACTTTCAAAAATTGCCCAAACAAACAAATTAGCCTAAAAGCCCAAATCAAACATTTAATTGTGATTTTTTAAATTGTTTTTTCAAATGGCATATTTTAAAATTGCTATTTTTTTTTCAAAAACGTGCACACTTTTCAAATAGCTAGTCTGTTAGTGCTTGCTTCAGTCTTTAGTCGAATTTGTTGGATTTATGTGATACATTTTTTCAAAAAGATAATGCATTTTGTTTATATTGTTACTTATTTAGGAAATATGTTGGTAATTGAAAAGGAGATTAGTAGTTTAATGATTGCTTAATTGTGTATATTGTTGCATAACTCCTGATTCATCCATGACCATTTTAGTAAAAAATTTGGGGCCAACTAATTTTGAAGATGTACCGTACATAATGGTGACTTCATCTTGATTATTCACAAAGCTAATATTGAAGTAATTTGATGTCATTTTGGATGTTAGAAACCAGTTCAACCCAATCCGCTGGTCTAGCCCAAGTTTCATAAATGGAAGCAAAGTATTGGTGGGATAATCAAAACTTTCCCATGTAACACATTGGCTGTGTTGTTGAACAAAAACAAGATTTCCTATATCTAAGAGCTTAGCCATATAATTATTTGTGGATGAGACAGAAAAAGAAACATTGGTGGACCAAATGGGAATGGTTTAGTTTTGGGTGTGGAGTTCAAGGTTCCCCTTACCGTTGATGGAGAGGACTCCAGAGGTATCATTGAGAGGAGTGTCTCTATTTGCAACGCACACAACGGTTTGTTCGGTAGTTTGGTTATACCAAATTCCAACGTAGCGGTGACTGGAATTGCCGGGGTTGAAAAACCCAAGTGCAAAAGCTTTTTGGTTTGAGAGTAGAAGATGACCATCCTTTAGGGGCTGATCTGGTGTTATGGTGTCAAGGGAAATGCAAATTGGGCAAACAAGAAGGGAGAGAAGCAGCACCGTATTCCATGACCCTCTAGCAGGATTCATCATTTTTTTTCTAATGAAGAGAATAGGTTATGGTTGACCTGATTGGCTGGTATAGAGCTTGGATGTAGCTTGATAGGTTTTAAAAGTTTAGAACAATTGGCAAATTGTGACCACAAACTTATCTAGATATAGATCCTAGAGTCTATAGGTGTTGTTAGATAATGCTCATGGTGATTCAAGCCAAGATTCAAGAACAAGTAAGCTGCAGAAAGAAGATTTCAGACACTGCCTGGTTCGATTGATCGAAAAACAGGCTCGACCGATTGAAAGTCGTATCTGCAGAATTTTAATTAAGCCCAAACAACAGTTCAAGCCCATTAAGGATTAGGGTTTCAGATCTACTTCTCCCTGTATATAAAGGAAACCCTAAGCACGCTTTTATAAGGCTTTTTAGAGAGAGAAGATTATGCCTCTTTGGTATTTAGTGTTTTGTAACCAAAAAGCTCTCTCATGTCTTCTACCGGTGTTATTGCTTGAAGAATTTCAAGATCTGGTATTGTTGAAGTTGCTGCCTTCTCTAGTTATCAAAGCTGCTGATGATCTAAACCTTCAAGGGTAGTCTTGGAGTCACAAACAGGAGAGTTTGTGTTGCTAAACCTTTGAGTGGGATCTCAAAGTCACAAGCGTGGGTGTTTGTGTTTTGCAAAGGCCAAGGAAAGAAATAGTCCATGGACTCGGAGCTATCATGGGGTTGTGGTAGTAAGTTTTCTATTCGAGGTAGCAATAGGATGTTAGTGGTCTAAGTTCTATTGTACAAACTCCAATTCTTTCTAGTGGATTTGCTGTTTTACATTAAGGATAGCTAGGTTAAATCCTCCCCAGGTTTTTTATCAGTTTGGTTTTCCTGAGTCATCATATCATTGCGTTCTTTATATTTCCGCTGCTTTGCATGATATGATATTTTTTTTTAACCTAGATCTGAATAATAAACCTAAGTATTCACTTGGTTAATTAATTAGGTTAAACAATCTAGTTTTATAGGGATCTAAAAATGTACATAGCTTCTTTTTATTTATTAATTTTTGACAAATATAATAGAATTTTAACTTGAAATATTGACTAAATTTTAGTTTGGGAAGATTTGAAATCCAAATTCGACAAAAAGCTTTCCACCCACATGGATTTTAATAAAGTTTGACAAGGGAGTTGGAGATGAAACTATGAAAGCCATTGTAAGATGTTTAGACCCCTTAAACCCAAACAGATTAACCTAGATAATTAGCCAAGTGATTAACTTAGGTAATTTAAACAATTATAGGTTAACTCAAATATAATCATATCATGTAAAAGTGCGGAAAATAAATAACACACAATATGATAACCCAAGAAACCAAACCGGTAAAAACCTAGGGAGGATTTAACCTAGCTATCCTCATGGTAAAACCGAATTCACTATGAAAGAATTGAAGTTTACACAATAGAGACTTAGACCACTAACATCCTATTGCTACCTCGTGTAGGAAACTTACTACCACGACCACGTGACAGCTCCGAGACCACGAATTACTTCTTTCCTTGAATTCTCAGCAAAGCACAAGCACACCAGCTTGTATATCTTGAAGCTTTTGATTCTGCAATTGGACGATTACCAAGCTCTTGACATTAATCTTGAGTTTGGAAACCCTAAGTGTATGTGAAGGTAAACATCTCTAGATCTAACAATTAGATTCACAAGCACAGCATTCAGAACTCTAAAAACGTGACTAGGGTTTTCCCTTATATACTTAGGGCAAAACATAAAACCATACTCGTCAAACGGGCTTGAGCTGAGTTGGAAATTCTGCAGAAAAAACAATCTGCATGACTTTCGATCGATCGAGTCTAATTCTCGATCGATTGAGCCGGACAGATCTACACAGTGAATTCTGCAGTAACTCGATTCCAACTTTACATAATAAGCACATACTTTGAGCAAGTCTAAAACAAGACTAAAGATTTTTTTGATCATGGTTTGCCAACATTACAAATTGAAGTTCTAATACATTAGTTCCTAATTCCTTAGAACCTAACAGCCATGACAAAGACACTACATGCAACTTAATTAACACGTCTGACTCAAAAGCTTAAGTCAGTCATTCTTCTTTTAAAAATAAAAATAAATTAAATCAGTTATTCGACATATGAAAGAAGGCAAATGCAAGCTATCGTCAACTTGTCAAGGACCTACTCAATCATGTGTACCTTGAACACTAGTTCACCTTAGTGAAAGATACTCAACGAAAACTCCAGGCTTCTTAGGAAACTTTAAGTCTTAGGTAACTTTTGACCCTAGAGCTTAGATGCGCTTCTCAAAAAAAAAAAAAAAAAAAAAAAAAAAGAACTCAAATGTACATTGATAGAGTGACTGGTGAAGAAAAATTATTGGGTGGTTCTTTTAATAGTGAGCTAATAGCCGAACAATCAACCACTTCAAATTCAATTAATAATCCAATGATAATAAATAATTATATAACGTTTGTTGAGTTTTATATCACCTCTTCTCCCATTATCTATCTATCTCAATAATAAAATTAAAAAAATTGTGGTCTACTTCATTGGTTATTGCAATGAAGTAGACCACAATTAAAGTACCTTTCAAATAATAATATATCCTTTGTAGTGTTTTATTAAAGTACCTTTCAAAATAATATATCCAATATATCCAATTTATCATATCAAACAAAAATACAGTGAACTATAATTAAGCGTATATAACGTATATCAAACATTTTTCATACTATACTTGTTCACAAATATTTCAACTTAGGTGAAAATATTTCAAACTTCATTACTTTTATTGATAGTATTGAATCTATTGATGGTATTTATTAAGGAGTGTCGTTATGTATGTAACACTTTTTACCAACAGATAAGGAAAATATATAAATTACTTTACTTCTCTAATTTAAGTAAAAATTTAAAAATATTCTTAAATTTTATAATTTTTTGGGTAGTTTAAATCCATACATGATATGATTTTTATACATTAAAAAAATGAAATGTCCTGATCAAGGTTTTTTTTTTTTTTTTTTTTTTTTTTTTTTTTTGTTCCCTTGTGCAGGGCTGGCTCAACAACTTTGGGGGCCTTAGACAAAAATTTTAAGTGGGGTCTTTTTTATATTTAAATATTAATCAAATAATATATATTGAATTTTTTTATTTAAAATATATTTTTCTTGTTTTTTGAGATGCAAAATTACTAATTAAGTTTTTGTATTTAAGTTCCTCTAACATTTCTTTTTCATTTGATAATATAGTTAATCCACTTAATCTTTCTTATGACATAGTAGACTCTAAATAAAATTTTGTTAATTTTAATTTTAATATAGCCAATTCACTTAATCTTTCTTTTTCAAATAAAAATTAATTTATTATATAGTTCAATAAATTAGTGTCACTATAATATAAATGAGTTGATATGATACACATCAAATTATTAATTGGTATGATAATTTATAATAATTGATAAAGTAAGAAAACGTGTTATCTTATGACTGTGGGCCACTAGGCTGTGCAGCCTATGCAACCTGTGCAGTGTGCAGTGCGCAACTGTGCAGCCTGTGCTGTTGTGTAGTGCGCAACTGTGCAGAAAATGTGCTGTCCAACCTAAATTTAATTTTGTTAGCTGAAGTTTGACTATTTTTGGTTTTTCCCTTTTTAATCTTCTGCATTTTAGGATACAATGGGGCCTTTTTAATGCATTTTATTGACCAATAAAAGTACTTAATTTTTTTTAATTAAAATATATAGATAAATATATTTTATATTTTTTTTAACAAGTAGGGGACTTTTTTTATTTGGGGCCTTAGGCGATTGCTTCAATTGCATCACCTATTTAGCCGGCCCTGCCCTTGTGTATGCTTTCATGAGATAGAGAGAGAGCATGCTGAGAGTTAGATATTCCCACAACAGAGTTTAAAGGTACGCACCAATTCTCTGTGTTTGAACTTGAATTGAAATTCGAATGTTCATTCTCTTTCTTTAGATGCTTTGTTGTGAATATTGATTCTTACGGCATGGACAAGAATGCCGAACCTTAGAATCATGAGTGACCATCTATAAATCAGACCGATCTCTTCTTCAAATTTGATTTGCATGTTAACATTTTGTGACCATCTATTTGGCCACTGGAAAAAAAGGGAATAAATTAATTGGGACATAATAATTATACATATCAATTTAATCCAAAATAAAATTTTAATTTAATACAAATAACGATAAGATAAACAGAAAAAGAAAATTACATAGATTATTATCAAAGTCAGGGCCCATGGATACGAGGATACAAATGTGTGTTTGGTAGTGGGGCTGTGGGGGTGGTATTGAAGAGCCTCTTAGCCAATTGCATATCCAAGAAAAAAAAAGGTACGTGCTATGTAATACTACCAATTGCCTCACATGTAATTCATAATTCATTTTTTCCCCTGCTTAATTGTCTAGGGTTCTTCTTTTACCCTTTTTAAAAATAGATTGGTTGATTCTCTTTCTTTGGATGCTTTGGTTTGGTTTTTTTTTATTTTTGTAACATTAAGGACTTATTGTTTGATTTATTATAGTTAAAAGTAAAATTTCACCTTGGATTGTTTTAAATCTTTATAGCTAAGATGAAAACAAACTTTCTAGTTCAAGTTTGTGCCAAAAAGTGTTATTGTTTGATGTTAATCTTGCTTTAAGTATTTATTTTATTTATCCTTGGCTAATGGAAGCCAAATCCTTAGTCATCATCATATGAGAAATAGCCAACAAATTGTTAAAAACTAAAACAATCTTTCATATTTTTGCAACTTAAACCATATTACAACGTTTGCTTCCACTTCTTTTGTAGTCTCTCTTTTATCTTTCTTTTCTGTGATTTTAAAAAACTTCTTACCTTGTCATTTTGTTGAATACTGAGTTCTTTGCCAGGTACAACACGGGTATTTTGCAAGAAAAGGTTTGGATAGCCTGATTTTCCCTCTATTTATCTCATAATTTGAATTAAATTTTCTCCGTTGATCTGTTTGGTTTTGATTTGGCTCTGAATTGCATATTTTAATATGCTTTTATCTTCATTTTTTTTAATTCAATGAATTCTTATTTTGTATTCTACTAAACTGTAAAACTGTTATGATTTTCTTTTTTGCTATGCTTTTAGTGGCCTGCATTTGGTACCTCCACTATATTCACGTATTGGACTGACTTGATATATAAACCGTTTCACACCAAGGTCAACATTTTGTTACTTGAATATGTTTAGGAAAAAACATGTTTGCCATCCAATAATGGCTGATTTCTCAATGTTGCTGCTATGAGCATCTATTATTTGAATCATTTTTGGTAGAAAATTATGTTTCTTTTTCATTTATTGAATTTGATTAAATAGCCAACATATTGCTTAAAATTATGTTGTTGAATATTTAGGGACTATTTACTAAAGATTGTTGTGTGGTGTACACATTAATGTTTCAATTAGTTTGTCGATCTTTAGAAAAAGGTTTTTATTTTAAAAGCCAATAAAATATTATGCAAAAGTCTTTAATTCTTGGTTCCACCTAATGACCAAAGAACAACAATATTCTACATACTTTTATTGATCCACTAATTCTCTAATTGTCTTTGATTAATGTTTTTGATTAGTCCATGGATCTTTATTATTATGTTTACTCTGTTTGGTCATGATCACAATCTGGAGACTGACGCAGCAGCAGTCTGTTTCAACTTTCAACAGTTTTTTTTTCTCTTTCTTTAAAAAAAAAAAAAAACTCTTAATAGCTTTTAATTTCTTTTCAGTTTTTTTTTTTCACCCCTAATCATCAATGAACAATATTATTTCCACCTAAACATCAATGATCCCCCCTAAAAAAAAAAAAAAATCAATGATCAATGAACAAGACAACAACCTAACATGCAATATATAATAAATAATCCCGACACTAGACAGTGAATGTGTGTGTATATATATATGCTGTTCTTCACACCACTGACTATTTCAAGCACTAGAACCCTAAAGCACTAGAACCGTTTTTGCTTCGGATCAAAGAAATCGGGTTCAGGTCGAATATTTTTCGGGCCGGGTCGGGTCGGGTCAGAAAATTCTGACCTGTTCTGCCATGTCTACTTCTAGACAAACCCAATAACAATTATTTTACCACCACAACTTTTTCAATAACCAATGAAGTAGACTCACAATTTTTTTTTTTATCTTATTATTGAGATAGATAGATAATGGGAGAGGAGGTGATATAAAACACAGCAAATGTAATATAATTAATTATTTATTATCATTGGATTATTAATTGAATCTAAAGTGATTGACTGTTCGACTATTAGCTCACTATTAAAAGAACCACCCAATAATTTTTCTTCACCAGTCACTCTATCATTTTACATCAAAATTCTAGGGTCAAAAGTTTGGGAAATTCTTACTAGTCCCGGACTACAAGGTTACCAAGCTGACCTTGTAGTCCTAACCAATAGGAAAATACCACATCAATAGAAATTTGGCTGACATCATTTAATGATTACAGCTCATCAACAATGGCAGCACACTCTTGAAGTCCCCAACGTTAATTCTCAAAAAAATAAAAAATAAAAAGTCACCAACATTAGTCAACAGTTAACGTTAATGTTATTAAAAGAATAAAATATAAAAAAGAGAGCCAGCCAACTGTTTTCCAATTGGGACTTAGGACAAAGAGAACCTTTTAGGGTTCTCACTCTTGTGAACACAGGCCACAAGGTCTTACTCAGTGTCGACAAAAAACAAGTGCACAGTGTGACGACAAACAAATGTTACTATATATGAGTGATTTTTAGTAAAATCAAGTGAAAAGTTCTAGTGTAAAGAGACAAAATCTTGTTCACATAAGCATGGAAGAACCCAATTTTCAAAGTAATAGAGGTATAATTTATTTTGTCTTATTGTGTTTTGTTTCATTTTTTAAAGAATGTATTATCATTTGTTGTGATATGTTTGCTCCTAAATAAAATATATAGAAATCTAATGAGGTATGAATTTAATGCTTTTTTTTTTGGTGAAAAATTTAATGCTTTGTTGTGATATGTTTGCTCCCAAATAAAACATATAAAAATGTATTGAGGTATGAATTTAATGCTTTTTTTGGTGAAAAATTTAATGTTTTGTTGTAATATGTTTGTTCCCAAATAAAATATATAAAGGTGTTTGCTCCCAAATAAAATATGTGTAGTGATATATGTTTTTTTTTTTTAATCGGAAAAAAAAAAAGTTGAACTAGTTTTCAAGGTACACGTCATTGAGTAGAGTGTAGTAGGTCTTTGACAAGTTGATGATAGCTTGCATTTGCCTCTTTCATATGTCGAATAACTGATTTAATTTATTTTTATTTTTATTTTTAAAAGAAGAATGACTGATTTCAGCTATTTGAGTCAGACGTGTTAATTAAGTTGCACGTTGTGTCTTTGTCATGGCTTTCATAATTTCATCTCCCCAACTCCCCTGTCAGACTTTATTAAAATCCATGTCGGTGCAATTGTTTTTTTTTTTTTTTTTTTCCGAATTTGGATTTCAAATCTTCCTAATCTAAAAATCAATCAATATTTTTAGTTTGATGGTAAAAAATAATTATCATAGAATAGTGTTGCAAGTAGTGTCTTTGTCATGGCTTTCATAGTTTCGTCTCCAACTCCATTGCCAGAATTTATTAAAAGGTTTGTGTTAACAATAGCTTTTTGCACCTTTTTTTTTTTTATAGCCTTTTATTCTTTTTGAAAAATTTTTAGTAACTTTTTTTATCCTTTTAATAATTTTTTGTCATTTTTATTAACACAACATAAGCACCACACGGTGCTTGTTAACATTTTCCTTATTAAAATCCATGTGGGTGGAAAGATTCTTTTGTCGAATTTGGATTTCAAATCTTCCCAAACTAAAAATCAATCAGTATTTTAAGTACAATGATAAAAAGTAATTATCTTAGAATCTGACATGTAAGTTAAAAATAAAGAAATGAATAGAAAGCTACATCCAAGACTTTCAGTATATATGGCTATCAAGCTCTATACTAGCCAGTCAGGTCAGCCACAATTTTTGTGTCACAACTCGCCACGTGGAGAGTTGTGATTGGTTAATGTATGATTGTGGGTTATGTAGAGATATATTTTCACCATTCGTAACTCACCACGTAGCAAGTTGTAGAACAAAATTGTGCATTTTTTTTATGTCACATAGCATGACTCATCTTTCACTAATGTGAATGGGTTTTCAAGGTAAACGTGATTTAATTGTGTGGGTCCTGGACAAGTGGACGACAGCTTGCATACATCGAATGACTCATTTAACTTTATTTATAAAAGAAGAAGAACTAATTTTTTATATGGCTATAAAGCTCTCTATAGTCTATACTAGCCAGTCAGCCACAAGTCCTATTACTATACTCTTCATTAAAAAAAATGATGAATCCTGCTAAAAGGAATACAGGGATTCTAGCCTTTTGCCCTTATTGGGCAAAATATTTGGCATTATGCCCCTGTTTCCAAACTATATAGGGGTGTGCTCCTGTTTCAATACTCGACCACCCAGTAATCGAGTTACGTAAGTAACTCGACTATTGCAAAGCCGAGTTCTGGCAGGTTCTTGCCAAACTGGCAATCCAGCTTGGCTTTTGGGCAATAAAATATTCCCACGTAACTGTTTAAAACTCGGCAATGGGGAAACCGAGTTACTAACGAGATTTCAAATCACCTGTTTGCATGTGAAGCTGAACCTAATGAATGGGAAATCGAGTTATTAACTTTACTTGGCTCTGGTATAATCGAGTTGTTCTGCTATTTACTACCCGCCTACATAGATTAGCTTCTCATGCAACATTACTTTATATTATCCTCATCATTTTCAAATTAGCTTCTCCTCATTTTCTGAATTTTTTGCTAGAAGTTGGGGTTATCTCTCTATCATCTCAGGTGAGAAACTCATTTTCTTCTTTGAAATACTTAGAGAATTTTATTGTGTAGGTAAAAGTAGTTGTAGATATTATAAAAGTTTATCAACCATAATGTATGTTTTTGTTAGAGAAGAATTTTCATTTAATAGGTTGCATTACTTGTACTTTGGTATTGTCTTGAATGAGTGTTATGTGAGTAGATTAGGGTTATATTAGTTGTTTGGTGTTGTTTGGTGCTACAAGAAATGTACAATAATCTATAAAAACAGTGATGAGTGTTATACGTGTACATTGGGTTATATTGGGTCTTTGCTGGTGTAAATTTCATCGACAAAAAATGAAAATCTTTAGATTTGCTAAAACTAATGAACAGTTAATCTTCAGATTTGCAAAAGTTGAACGTACATACTCATCATTGGTTAGACATTAACAACAACATTTTGTATTGCACACAATGTGTAGACATTAACAACAACGTCTAATGTTTATGGTCAAATGTGAGTGTTAGTATTTCATTTTGAGCATGTAATAGTACACAAATTTATGAATGTCTTTGTCGTGTACCATCTGATGCAACATTACATTATTTACCAACAATTGATGCACACTGTTAACTTGATCATTTGATGTTATTGTATTCAGCGTCAATGTCTGGTTCTGGCAACCCACAACTCTATAGGCCTCACGATGTGTTCACTGCTTTGGGTCATTGCTGGGTATTAGAAGATGAGTTTAGCTATCCAATCAATCCGAATCTGTGAAACAGTGCTTATGTTCACAATACCATGAGACAGGAGTGGGCTTGGTTATTTTCTGAACAAATGTTTTATGATGAGTTGGTTGGTTATAAGTTGCTAGTGCCTTGGCAACTCGCATCACAGATGCCCAGAGACACGATCGACGAACTTCGTAAAGCATTGAACCACATAAGAGAAGAAAATAATCGAATGAAGATACGTCTTAATCGATATCGGACCCAAGTCGAGATTCAAGAGTCAATGGAGGGAAGGTGGTATGAGCACACACAATTCATGCAATCACTTCTTGCTGATCCCATTTATTAGTGAAATGTGGAGATGTTAGATGAAGAGTAATCGTGTCGTGGTGTAATTAGACTTTGTTGGAGAACTATTTTGCTTAACTATGTTTTATATGTATGTGTGTCACTATTGTTGCATTTGTACTATGTAAACATTATTATTGATTGTGAGGAGCATGCACGTTATTCGTAATCTATATTATTCCCACATAACGCATAAAAGTTAAATATTCACACACATGATGTTTTCAATAAGCACGTACAACATAACATAGAAAACTTAAAATAACTTACACGATGCCACCAATATGCATGCATTGCATATTGAACACTAATGCTACTAACATTATTAACTTAACCCTAGACATAACACACACACACACACACACACCATATAGGCATTCACTCAGACTAGTAATCCTCGTAGTTGAGGATATTATTACGTTCTGCCGGAGTGAGTTACCTATTGGTTGCGGCTGCTGCACCTACAACATAACATAGAAAACTTAAATATTCTTACACGAAACCACCAATATGCATGCATTGCATATCGAACACTAATGCTACTAACATTATTAACTTAACCCGTAGACATAAGACATACACCACATAGGCATTTATTCTGATAGGTAGTCCTTGTAGTTGAGGACATTGTTACGTTTCGCCGGAGTGAGTTGCCTGTTCGTTGCGGCGGCTAGCTCTTCTGTTAGTTGTAGCATGTGATACCTGGACCTATGGAATATCATAAGATTGTTCTCTTTTTTTATTTTAGTCACTGTATGCTCTTATTGGTGCATGTTTCGCCATGGCAGTGTGAGTGAGATACGATCGACAAGAGGTGCTCTGAGTCACACAAGATCATCGTGCAGAGCGTTGGACTCGTTCAGGTGAAAGTCCCACTCCCGCCGCAGTTCGGCATAGTATTCCCTCTCGTCGGAATCTCTTTCCCTCCTATAGTTATCTGGAAAACGAGGTAGCATCTAATTGCGCATTGACATTAGAAAATGTGACTTCAGATTGGTATGTGTAGATGTTTTGCAAAGGTAGATGTAAATGGGAGTTCAGTATGTGTAGATGTTTTGCAAGGGTAGATGTAAATGAGACTTTATATAGGAGTTTTGCAAGGGCAAGTATTCACGTGGATGTGACTATATGTAAGGGTAAGTATTCACGTAAATAAAGATGATATGACTCGACAATGTATTGTTTAGTGAGGTGTTGAGGAGCACATGCAAAACTGCGAACATGACTTGATTGTACAGTGGTGTCTGTTGGTGCATGTGGTTTGTTGAGGCAACTGTTTGATATGGCTATAGCTTGTGCTATAGCAATGGGCTAGTGATGTATACTGCAAAGGAGGTTGCGGATTTATTCATGTGAAGACTATTCAGCATTCCTATGCTTCATCGGACATGACTTGACGAGACAGTGCCGAGATGTGTTAAATGTATCATAAACTTTTCAATGATGCTCTGCATCCTTGAAAACGATGCATTGCAAAAGGATACATATCTGTGTATTGACGTGCGTGTAGGTGATATGACTAGACAGGGTTCAACAGTGCGAAGTTGTTGAGCAGCACATGCATCACTGCAAACATCAGTGTAGCAATGATGGACAGCTCACCCCCAAAATTGATGCATAAACTTTTTCGAGCCATCCAAGGGCTATATTGTTCCTAATGTTGCTAATTAATTAGTTGACAACGTTTAATCTTGCCCTCTTTTTCTTTTAAAAAATTTCTAGACATGTCATATAAACTTTTATTCTATTTTTTAAGGAATTTTTCTTGTATGCCTTTAGGATACTTGGCTCTGTCCTTTTTAATTAAATTTAAAGAAAAAAAAAAAGGATCTTGCTTTACAAAATTCAGGACATAGGCAACATCTCTATATGAACTTGATGAATTTGGAAGTTTATGCTAGACGAGATAAACATGAGCATTCCTAGCCAACCTCGCAACCAAATCAGTACACCCTGCACAATAATTTTTGGCTCATGCGAATCAATTGACTTACCTCAAATCTGCTTACATTTTTATTTCATCACTCTGGCAACCGATGCTGGCAATCCGGTCACTAAAGCTATTTGATAGAGGTTTGATAACCAAAGCCACCATATTGGTGGTCAAAGACATCGCTCTAGCAGCAGTTGCCCCCTGTTCAGTTGTAGAAGACATTGTTCAAGCTATAATTACAACAGTCTAGTCACTGGACCTACTACACCAGCAATTCTGGTGACTCAGCTACTGATTTTGTTTGTTTGCTTGAATATATTTATTTGTGATACTAAATACCTAAAAATTTTATTTATTTCACTTCAAAACAAATAGAGTGTTAGTCAAAGTTCAAGTCTATTGTATTATATTAGTCTAAAATTTATGCAGAATACTAGTTCAACATCTAATTTGCCCTATGGTACTAACCTTCTTTGGTACTAACCTTAAAGTTGATTTAGGTCATACTATTGAAAAATGATTTTCTCTATTTAAAATAGATCTATTTCATATTACAAATCTAAATGTGTATTACATTCCATATGGGAAAGAAATTATATATGGTTTTGTTAAATTATCTAAAAATATCAAAATTTTCACAATGCTGCCTTATCTGTTTCATATCATTCAAAACTCAAATGATGTGTGGAGAAGTTGAAATTATTTAAGGTTGTATACCGTTAACAACACAAGATTTCTACAATTATATTCATCACTCGTAGTAGGTCCTACAATGTAATACTTGTTTTTTTTTTTTTTTTTATATAGTTACAATAATAGGAGAGAGAGAATTTGAACTGTAATCCTACTTATATTAATAAGAAATACTCTCTTGGCATTTGACATTGTTGTTGCAAAAATAGGTTTGCATTTTTTGTTTTTCGTTGCCTCTTTTAACAAGTTTTCGGCCTCAAAAAAGAGAATCACATATGGACATGACATTGTTGTGAGAAAATGTTGGTCTTTTTGTTTTGTTCTTTTGATATGTTGGACCTCAAAATGAGAAACGCATTTTCTCCATTTAAAAAAAAATGATAAAATCACATATTTTCCTTAAACCCATTGTTTCATCTCTACTCTCATTTTCCTGTAAAACTGCATCAATAAATATTTATGTTCAATCAACTTTTGAAATTTATGGTGTCATTTGAATTTTTTTTTTTTTACTCAACTCAATATGCTAAGAGAAATGGTCTTACTCAGAAAAAGAGGATGCTTGCAATTCTGGGAGTTTCTGTTGCTGTAATGTTTCTTCTTATAGTCTCAATTGTGTATTGTTTTGTACTGAAGAAGAAGAAAGGTAAGGAAGTTTAGAGCAATTTTTTTAAACCTATTTTTATACTTATAAGGCTAGTGAAAAAATGCTCCCAAGATTACTCCAACACTATGTTTCAGAGTTTATAAAAGAATGGGCAGAATACGTAAATCATGAAATAAAATTGAATAAAATGGAATGGAACTTGATATATTTTTCAAGCATAGAAGTTGATAAAAGAAAAAATGAAAAAGAACTGGACATATTTTGTTATTATACTCATAATCATTTCTTCGGGTCTAAAGATGGTATACTGAAGCAGCCAAGGAAAATTTTCAAATGCTATTCTTAAACTTCTTGCCTTTCAGCCTATGAATAAATGCATTAGCTCATTCCATTTGCATATTCTTTTGTCTACCATACCCAAATGTCAAATTCAAAAGAAAGAACACTTAATCTCAAAGATGACATGATCAAAAATCCCTTTTGACTTCTACAGAAAACATACATGAGCACCATTGTACCCCATTTTACAATCCTTTCTTGGGAGGAAAACCTGTCCTTCACTGCCAGCCAAGATATGAAGGACTTGTTGGGAAAAGTTGCTTTAGACCATACCAGTTTCTACCATTCATTGAGACATACATGTTTCTTATTTAATTCTACTATGAATTGCAATTCGTCCTTCACTGCCAGACAAAGACAAAGCATTAAGGAATGCTTAGAAGTAGCTGCTTTAGACCATACCACTTTCCACCATTCAGCTGTATCCATCTTGTTTCTTATTTCACTCCAGGTTGAAATTCATGTGACTTTTCCATATTTAAATGAAATCCATTACATTAAGTTGTCTTAGCTAATTTTAAATGATGAAAATAAGCTTGTAGGGTAGTATCTTTTGATCTGATAGGTTTCCAAGGCTACTGTATTTCTTTCAGAATACTGGATACTTTTGCAAATTCAGAAATTGCAATATCATACACCCCCTTTTGGATAAAGTTGGGGATCAAAACACCTTCAAGGTGTCAATTATCATGCCACATGGATAATTTTTTCACCCTTTCAACTAAAAGCTTGATGAATGGCCCAACCAATTCCCTTACATTTTAAGATTTTCTCCAGCCCCATCAGCAGGCCTAAAGAACTTTCATCATCCATAAGCACTTACCTCTTAGAAAAGTGCATTTTAACGAAATGGCATTTCTTGTCAATGATAAATAGAAAATTGTAAACTTCAAATTTTTCTCTTATTTTCCCCTGTTTCATTCTTTCATTTTAGTGTGTTTCTCAATTTTATTAAATTAGGCTTTTGTGTGAGAATTCCTAATTGGACAAAAATGGTTACTAGCATTATTAATTACTTGTTTTATGACAGAGACGAGGCATAGCACATATTTAGATAGTGCTGACTCCACTTTAACATACTTAGAAGACTCTCCAAGTAGAAGGAGCCTCGATGGAACTAGAAGAAATTCAAATTTGCCATTATTTAATCTAAGTACCATTATTGCAGCTACAGATAACTTCTTTATTGCTAACAAGCTTGGCCAAGGTGGTTTTGGCCCAGTTTATAAGGTAGTCTCATTGAACGAGTCCCAGAATTTGCATAATCTCATTTCCAGTGTGTTTATGCGTCATAAATTCCATCATGAATGTTTACAGGTACTCATTGAGTACGATTTTGTTGTGTGCAATTGGGCTTCCCCAAATAATTCATCAAGTTAAGTTTCTTTCAACAATTGTGCACTATGACAATGATATTTGGACTTTAATTGCAAGGTTTGCTACAAAATGGAATGGAAATAGCAGTAAAAAGACTATCAAAATGCTCTAGACAGGGAATAGAACAATTCAAAACAAAAGTTGCACTAATTGATTAAACTCCAACATAGAAACCTTGTGAGAATTTTTGGTTATTGCATTCACAAAGAAGAGAAGATGTTGATATATGAGTACTTGCCAAACAAAAGCTTGTACTCGTTCATTTTTGGTATGTCTCTTTTTTCACATTAACCTCACTCATCATCACTAGAAAACGATCCTCCCATTACAAACATATCAGCTCCAAATAGCATGATTTATACGTAAGTAAGAAAGCACGAATGCAATATAATCTAATCCAAGTTCTCATTTCTTCATTTAGATGAAACAAAAAGGTCATGTTTAGATTGGGAAAAGCGATTTGAGGTTATTTGCGAAATTGGTCGAGGGATCTTATATCTTCATCAAGACTCAAGATGAAGAATTATCCATAGAGATTTAAAGGCCAGCAATGTTCTACTTGACAATGCATTGAATCTAAAAATTTTAGATTTTGGTTCTAGAATTGTTGGAGGGGACCAAATTGAAGTTAATACAAATTGCATCGTTGGAACATAGTAAGTATGCTAGAAAACAAGATATACTTTTTAACTGATTACTTGACTACCATTTTTACATCTAAGGAGAGTACAAACTATAGGCCTATGTAAGAAAAAAAATACTAAGGATATCTTTGTAATTTGCTTTCATATTGTGATACTTCAAATTTACGTGTATGTTAGTGCCCAAAGGGCTATCTTTGATCATTTTATGTTGAGGTTCAATATCTTCCTTTTCATTGTGCTATAATAGTGGTTATATGTCACCTGAGTATGCAATGCAAGGACTTTTTTCAATAAAGCCTAATGTGTATAGCTTTGGGGTATTGCTATTGGGGATCATTACTGGGAAAAGGAATAGTACTTACCATCATGATGGCCCTTCCTCAAATTTGATTGGACATGTAAGTACATGTGCAAACAATGACTGGAAAATTAAGCCTATATTGTTGAGCCTAATATGATTAACATCTTGTCTCAGGTTTAGGACCTATGGATAGAAGACAATTCCATGAAAATAGTCTACCCGTTACTAGATGAGACATACGTTGCTAATGAAGTTTCAAGATGCATTCAAATTGGACTTTTGTGCGTGCAAGAACATGCAACAGACCAGCCAACCATGTCAACTGTTGTTTTCATGTTGGGTAATGACACTCCTCTTCCTTGTCCAAAATGACCTGCATTTATTTTGAAGGGTACTTGTACGTTTTTAGACCTCTTAAAACATAACCGGATTAACCTAGTTAATTAGCCAAGTAATTACTTAGTCAAATTATGAAGTCTAGGTTAACACAATATGTCATATCATTGCAAAGTGTGGAAAATAAAGAACGCAACAATATGATAACCCAGGAAAACCAAACCGATAAAAAACCTGAGAAGGATTTAACCTAGCTATCCTCAAGGTCAAAAGAATCCACTATGAAAGAATTGAAGTTTACACAATAGTGACTTAGACCACTAACATCCTATTGCTACCTTGAATAGGAAACTTACTACTACGACCACGTGACAACTCCGAGTCCACGGACTACTTCTTTCTTGAATTCTCAGCAAACACAAGCACTCCCGCTTGTATATCTTTAAGCTCTTGAAACTGCAACTGAATTGATCGCCAAACTCCAAACTATTTGAAGCAAGTGTACAAATATTCCATTACAACATAGGATCGAGTTACTCTAAGTCTACTTTACATTACTATTTTTTTTTTTGGTATGAACAATTGACCATAATGTATGCATTGTAAAATTATTACAAAAAAGAATATAATATATAATAATACATAAACTGTTATTGTCCAGAACTTGTGATGAAATCACTACCATCTCCCTTAGCTTTTTCTTTCAAGTGGTTTCTAAAATTAATATACAAAAAGTTAACTGCGAATATATGTTCTGTGGAGATAACTTCATTGGTTTTCAGAACAAGATGTCCAAAGTTACAAAGATTTTTTCTTTTGGTGTGAAATTTACTAAGTTTAACCATGAAGATTTAAAAGAGGAATGCTGCATGCATAATACTGGAATTTAATTTGGATTTCAGGGTGTTTTACTCAAAACGGAACCATTGTATTTATGAATTGTGCCAAGCCTATTGATATGCTTGGGCATGGATAATATTTTTAACTTAAAGAACACTTCAACCAAGACAATATTAGAAAATAAGTTAGAACAATAGTTTATAACTTTGATGGCAGATCCTTTTGTACAACAAGGAGAAGTGTGAAAGCATGGGTGACAAAAAGTTGTAATCATTTCCTCATTTTTGCTTAAATTTGGCCCAATTCTACTTTTGTGGTCACTTATATTTGTGAAGGTGACTTATTGAGAGTGTGTAATTCTCTCCTTGAAGTTCAACCGAAAAAAAATAAAATAAAAAACTAGTTTTCACAACATCTACATCATATGGACTAAATTAATGTTATATAGCAAGACACAAGTGATGAATATAATTGTAAAAAATCTTATTATGTTAGACATTTACAAATTTTAACAATTTCAATTTGTCAACCTGCTGCTTATAGGTTTGCCAATTTTATTTTATTGGTGAAATGGGGATTGGTTAGTAAAAATTTTAAGAAAAAGAGAAGATCCATTGAGAGAATTTTAATATTTTTTGGGACGGTTTAACGAAACTATATATGACTAATAAGTTGCTTGTGCGATGTACGGATAATTTTGTGATTTTTTATGTAAAACAGTTTTGAATAATGTTGTACATAAATTATAAAGAAAAAGTAAACTAAATTAGAGTAAAGAAACATATATATTTTGAGATATTAAAAATTGGTTTAGCAGCTTCACTACATATTTGTAGCCTTCTTAAAGTAAAAATATTATTTTTTTAAATCATGAAACCAAAAATAAATGCAAAAGAGTAATGGGACCATGAAAATCAACTAATTTGTGTTGTGTTCACACATTTCATACTATGAAATATAAGTAAACTCTACTCTCTGAGTGTCTTCCACTCATCGATAGTGCGACATTAAGACATTATGTAGGCAAGTGTATATGCATGTGTCTTATAAATGATTTAAAATTAAACCATAGTAGAATATGACTTTACATTGCGCACCAAATTTAAGCCCATAATTTAAAATGAAAAAAGGATTACTCGTAGGGGTTTCAGTGTCTTGATGGTGGTGGAAGGCCAGTATTACGGAGGTTGTGACCCCTCAGATTCCTCCTTCTCTCTCTTTCAAATGTTTTGTTAGTCTCAGGTCTTTTATTTTGGTAATATATAGTGAAATAGTGCCTTTTGTTTAACAATCCACAACATTTTTGTATCTCTCTATCTCTCTCTAGAGTCTTATCTTGTTAGTTATTACTATCAGTCCTTACTTAGTTTTTTTTTGTTTTTTCATTTTTTTTAAATACTAAAATAGTGGATATGTGAAAAGACATGAAGAATAGCGAAAAGTGTGGTGTAAGCTTAGGCAATTAATGAGATATTAATGAGATAACAGTAAAATAAGATAATGTGAAATTTTGGGTAACAATAAAAAAAAAAAAAATCTTAATGAAAGAGATAAAAAAAAGGCTAAATGCAAAATTAGAGTGCCACTTGGCAGGACCTCATGCACTCTCGCAAGAGGTCTCTGAGAGAGAGACATTTTGCAACAACTTTTATTCTACAATATTCCTCCAATTTTTTTTTTTTTACTCATTCCTTGAACTGAATAATTATAATGGTTATGTGTGTACAATTTATAATTGTTGTTTCACTGCAGATTTAAAGCCTTCTAAAGGTAAGTTTTTTTTTTTTTTTTTTTTTTTAAATCATGAAACCAAAAATAAATGCAAAAGAGTAACGGGATCATGAAAATTACTACTATGAAAGAAAAGTATGTCCAACTCTTTCATTGTCATCCACCCGTTGATAGTACGACATTAAAACATAATATGGGCAAGTGTGTATGCACATGTCTTATAGATGATTTAAAACCATGGTAGAATATGGCTTTATATTGCGTACCAAATATTCTCTCTACTTATATACCCAAAACAAAAATTATCCTACCAAATTACCCAAATCTAAATCATATTTAATCCCCTAATTTAAAAAGAAAAAAAAATACCCTTAGGGGTTTCGGTGTCTTGATGGTGGTGGGAGGCCAATATGACGGAGGCAACGGCCCCTTAAATTTCTCTTTCTCTCTCTTTCAAATATTTTGTTAGCCTTAGGTCTTTTATAGTGAAACAATGCATTTTGATTTTGTAGTGAAATAAAGCATTTTATTTGGCAATCCACAACATTTTTGTGTCTCTCTATCTCCCTCCAAGGCCTTATCTGGTTAGTTATTACTATTAGTCCTTAATTATTTTTTTTTTTTTACTTTTTTTAAAATATTAAAATGGTGGGTATACTAAAAGACATGAAAAAGGGAGAAATGTGTGATGTAAGCTTAGGCAATTAATGAGAGACTAATAAGATAATAGTAAATAAGTTAATGTAAACTTTTGAGTAATAGTAAAAAAATCTTAATGAAAGAGGTAAAAAAATGCTAAATGCAAAATTATAGCGTCACTTGGCAAGACCTCATGCACTCCCGCACGAGATCTATGCTTATATAATATATATATATATATATATATATATTTATATATTTATATATATTGATGATTATTCCTTTATAACTCCTAATCACTAATCAATATGAGTCTCAAAAAACTTTGTGATAGGACTTTATCATATGTACAGAATAAGCATAGATTTTTTTTATCTCTTTTTTTTTATAAAAAAAAAAAAAAAAAAAGATATTGCTATTGTGTTCATCCTTATAAGAATTTAAGCATAGATTAAATTTTCATTATTTTTGACAATTTTTCTTTGATGCCTTTATAATTAACATATTGTTTTGGTTTAAATGAATTTTTTCTCAAGCTTTCAGAGGATGGACTTTAGATAAGATGTTCAACTTTTATACGCCAATTATTGATTGTAAGTCTTGTAAATGGAACAAATAGAGATAAGAAATTAAGAATATGGTCCATTTTGGTCGGCCTTAGCTTGATTTGTCTAGACATCAATTTTCTCTCTTGCCATAAGTCCGACTTATTTTAAGTGGAAGTTTCCTTGATTATTACTTGTATACAAAATTCTAGGAACATTAAATTGGAATAGGTCCCTTACTAACCTAACCAATTGGAATAGGATGAAATTTCTTCCCATCCACACTAAACGTTGTGTACACTCCAAATTTTTTCTGCACATCATAATTATACATTGTTGATAGGCGTCATCCAAGTCCAACATGATTAAGAGTTGTAATTGAGACTATGGCCCAGAAGCTTTACTATTCAATACTTTGCGAGAAAAATTAAACACTCATTTGATGTAATAGGAGACCATGGAATTTGACAATGTATACACTGGGGTTTGTTCTTCTTGTTGTGAAATTGCTATAGGTACTAAAAACTCTAGTTTGCTTAGTTGGCAAGTCATATTCTTTAATCGTGAAAAGTATACAATGGAAAACTTTTATATTCCTACAATAAATGTTTTGGAGAGAAAATTGTTAGCCCCCTCATCCCATTGGGACCCCCCTATTTATACAAAGGAAAAAGGGTCCAATATTCCCAAGTGTGACTTAGTTACATGGAATTTTTGTGCAATTGTGCCTAGGTTTCTTTAAAAATTTAATTATAATTTTAAACTCTAATTTGATGATTTTTATATAATTTTTGTTGTTTAATTTTGATTCAGTAAAGACATATTTGCCCAAAGAAACGAAGGTAGAGCTATTAAAGAAATTTGTACTTTCAAATTAGCAATTACAGATGGCTAATGCTGCATTGTCATTTGTGCTTGTGGTATGAATAAGCGGTATGTTGTTTGGGCAATTGATTGAGGCAAAGAAATTAACCATATTAAAAGGGATTAGCAACTTTTTCTTTCTCCTTTACCAATTGCGGTATGTATATGCCTTGTCACAATGCTCAAGTGAAGTACCCATTTGGATTTCCCTTAATTATGATAAACATATTAATTTTTTTTAAAAGGAAGTTTTATATATATTAAATGAGATACATATATATATATATATATATATGTATATGTGTGTCAAGGGCCATGTAGCTGAATTGGCACCTCCCCATACACAAAGTGTATAGGGTGTAGGGGAGAAAAGGTTCAAATTGCAGGAGTCAGGGTAAAAAGGTTCAAGTTTTGGGATTAGGAGTATATTTTGATTATTTTTAAATAATAATAAAAAAGATATAGAGATATATATTGTTTTCCTTGAGCTAAAGCAGTTGCGATGGAAGTGTGGAGTGGATTTTTTTTTTTTTAGTCCTCGAGTATTTTGGATTGTTTCAAATGAGTAACGGCTCCTCTTAGGCTCTTAAAATTTTTGGTTTATTGATTTTGCTATCTATAACTTTGATTCTTCTTTATCTAAAGTTTGTGTAAGTTTTTAGATCCCTGTAAAACTAGATTGTTTAACCTAATTAATTAACCAAGTAAATACTTAGGTTTATTATTTAGATCTAGGTTAAACACAAATAATCATAAACAATAAAGCAGCGGAAAATAAAGAACACAAAGATCTGATGACCTAAGAAAACCAAACCGGTAAAAAACCTGGGGAGAATTTAACCTAGCTATCCTCAAGGTAAAACAGCAAATCCACTAGAAAGAATTGAAGTTTATACAATAGCGACTTAGACCACTAACATCCTATTGCTACCTTGAGTAGAAAACTTACTACCACGACCACATGAGAGCTCCGAATCCACGGACTACTTCTTTCTTGGCCTTTGCAAAACACAAACACCCACAGTTGTGACTTTGAGATCCCACTCAAAGGTTTAGCAACACAAACTCTCCTGTTTGTGACTCCAAGACCACCCTTGAAGGTTTAGATCATCATCACCTTTGATGACTAGAGAAGGCGGCAATTTCAACAATACCGGATCTTGAGATTCTTCAAGCAATGACACTGGTAGAAGATATGAGAGAGTTTTTAGGAACAAAACCCTAAATACCAAAAAGGCATACTCTTCTCTCTCTAAAAAGCCTTATAAAAACATGCTTAGGGTTTCCTTTATATAGTGGGAGAAGTAAATCTGAAACCCTAATCCTTAATGGGCTTGAACTACTGTTTGGGCCAACTTAAAATTCTGCAGATACGACTTTCGATCGGTCGAGCCTGTTCTTTGTTCGGTCGAACCAGGCAAATTCTGAAATCTTCTTTCTGTAACTTGTATGTTTTTGTGTGTTCACGATTTGCCTATTGTTCTAAACTTTTAGAACCTAACAATCTCCCCGTTTGACAATTCGTGACAAAACTAACATACAAAATGAAATGCTCAAATACAAGAACAACCCAAATACAATAAAATACCCAATTACATAACAAATTCCAATCTAAGACTCTTAACCTAGAAGTTGCAAGAAGAGGTAGAAGGTCTTGATCAGAATGTACCTGTCTTTCTTGAAAACACTTAAAAAACACATCACCGCATGTGTGGAAAAAAAGACGTATAAACAGTAATATGAAATAGAAATATAAATAAATTCTAACTCTCCCCTTATGTTTAAATACATCAAAAAGTTTTTATATTCTCCCCCTTTCAAAAAAAATTTTATCTCCCCCTAAATAAGACAAACAGGATTCCCACATTTTATCTATTTCTCCCTCTTTTTGTCACATATTGACAAAGACAACTCAAACAAAGAGCAGAGTGACAGTAAACATGAGAGAAAAAAAAAAAAAGAGAACCAAGGGAACATAAAACAGTTTAGCTCTATAAAAAATAGAGAGAACTCCCTCTATGAAGAGCAATAACTCCCCCTATGAACAACAAAGGCAAAAAAAAAAACTTTTCTCCCCCTATAAAAATAGGAAAAACAAAACAAGTTTTGGGAAAAATAGTTTTGGGGAAAATTTAGGAGGTGGGGATAAATAAAAACACACAAAGCTAAAAAAAAAATTAGTTGAGGATACACATGAAGAAAAATATTCTCTCTTTCAATAAATGCAAACTTGACACTATGTGACCCATAAACAGTTGCATGAGTAGAGAAAATATTTGCACATTATTATCCATCATATCTCTTAAAAAAAATATTTTCTACAATTCACACATCAAGAAAACTAGCATATACTAAAATGTACAAAGGACTCAAAAATTAATTAATCAATTTTTAATTCAAGTTGAGTATCCAATTTAGCAAAGTGTATGCATGTTATGTGTGAAAACAATGAGAGATATGACTGCAAAACTGCAAGATGGATACAGAAAACAATTCAATGCATGTGAATCTTAAACATAAATGATGCATGAAAAAAAATTTGGACAAAAACTTAGGAACTGAAAATTTTTCAGTTTCGATCGATCAAGCATCGATCGAATACCAATCGAACCAGACAAATTCAAGCCAAAATTTTTATCACAATTTCGATAGGTCGAGAAACAGATTCGATCGATCGAAAATCTAGAAAACTTAAATTTTTGAAAAACAGAGCAATTTTATGCAAAAATTCCTCAAAGCACAATATTTCATGAATGAAATGCATGAGTATGAGATTAAATATTTTTCAAAAACACATGAATTCAACCCAGATCTTCCAAAAACAAGTTTATCAACCAATTTGTCCTCAAAACTCAAATTTTACATCAAAATCATGAAACATATAATCTTGGATGGCCACAACAAAATCACACACAATAACATGTACAAAGTTTAGCAAAGAGTAACTTGTGTAGTGTGTGCAACTAGGAAAAACTTGAGAAACATGTGAGGTGATATGTGAATAGTAAGCAATCACAATTTCGACACATTTCATCACATACAATTGAGAGAGACTATCACCTAAAGAGTTACATCATATAACTCTCACATCTTCTAGAATAAAAGCTTGCAATCATGTAAGTTTCTTGTTTTGCCTCATAATGTACACACCAATTTTATTTAATTTGAATTCATTATAGCCCAATAATGTACTCACCAATTTTAGCATTTAATCCGAGGCTACACCTTATGTTCTTTTTGTGCATGTGCTACACTTTCTCGAGCACAAAATCTTATGATATGCACTAAGGTGTTCATGATTGGCTAGTAAACAGTGATGAGATGGTTATTTATGCCTTTCTCAATAAGTTCAAGTCCGACAATCAAAGGCATGTGATTTCAAGATCAAGATCATGTGATCAAAAACTATTAACATCGTCCCACAGAACATGCACCACAAAGCTCAAACTAGTAAAGTGAAATAGAATAAGCTCATCCAAGCTAAACAAAGTACATAAACATATTATGTAAAGATAAATGGCCAACCTTGATTATAAATCCAAGATATATAATACAAAACACATAAAAAATCTTTTTTGTTTTAAAAAAAATTTTATGACCAAAACTAAAAGCACACATTATGCTAAATGATTAAAATGCAAATGCAATGCATGACAGTTCTTAACCAAGCTATAAAGGGTACACAAATAAGAAATATCAATTTCTTAATTAAACCTTGAGTAGATGTACAAACCAGTACATACTCAAACAAAATCAAAAAATAGCTTAGCACTTATAGAACACATGCTATTCAAGTTTCTCCATAATGTCAAGCATGTTCTAAATCAAGAGAGAGATATCATAATTCATGTAATCCTTAAGAAAAATAAAACTAGACACAAAATAAAATATTTTTGTCTTTTTGAAAATTTTCAATGTTTTTGGATTTTTTTTAAAACAAAAAATAACTTAAAAAACAAAACATGTCCACAAATAATTGAAAGAATTAAATTAGGGACAAGTCAGCAACACTCATCTTAGAGAATCTTTTCTCACCCATATAGCACAAGTCTTCGGCTTTGTAGGTGAAAATCCATGTGAAGCAGAGTGTATTTGAGGGATTACACTAATCTTCTGAGAAAGACTAAAATCCTGCAATTTCCTTTCACAAGCCAACAAGCTTAAATTTTTCAAAAGCATATGAAACAATTTATTTAGACTTATGGCAGGAGGAATATCATCACATATCCTAGATTGAAATATAGAATGTTTAAATTTCAATTTATGACAATTAGGACGAATGTAACTGGAGACACCACAAAAGTGACAAACAGGAACAAATTTAGGAACATCAGTATTCCTTACAACAAATCTAGTCTCAGATTTTGGTTTTGCCTCAACAAAGAACAATTTGGCTTAATATGACCAACAACACCACAAAAGTGACAAAAACAGATTTCTTATGCTCTCTAACAGTAGGTTTAGACTTAGGTTTAGAAACTTCAGCGTCAACATCAGAACTTTTACCTTCGTCTAACCTAACAAAATAAGCCTTTTCTTTATTATTTCTCTTGAAAGGAGGGATAAAAACTTTTTCAGCTTTAGGCTTAAGAGAAACAGAAACACTTCTGTTATCAACAGCAAGCTTGGTAGTAGTCAAATTTTCAATTTTAGCTTTAGATTCAACTAACTCTTGTTCCAAGCTTTTCATCTTCTCATCTTTAGAGGAAATTTGATTTCTCAAAAATTCATTCTTTTTATTAGATTCATCTAATCTAACAACCAATTCCTCTTTTTCAAGATTAGTTAATTTTAACTCTTCCTTGAATTTGTTAGCAATTTTCATAGATTTCAATAATTTTTTACGAAGAGTTTCACAGGCATCAATAAAATCAACAGAAACAATAGTGTCTTTTTTATTCAAATCATCACAATCAAAAACAGTAAGACACTTAAAATTACCCATGAAAATAGAGATCAAGGATCAATTCTTAGATCAAAAGATCTAAAACAAAAGAGTTACCCGCTCTGATACCACTTGTAAGTTTTTAGATCCTTGTAAAACTAAATTGTTTAACCTAATTAATTAACCAAGTAAATACTTAGTGTTAGGTTCTAAGGAATTAGGAACTAATGTATTAGAACTTCATTTTGCAATGTTGGCAAACCATGATCAAAACGTTTTTAGTCTTGTTTAGACTTGCTCAAAGTATGAGGTTTTTATGTAAAGTTAGAATCGAGTTATTGCAGATATTACTGTGCAATTCTGCCTAGCTCAATCGATCGAGAATTAGACTCGATCGATCGAAAGTCGTGCAGATTGTTTTTTCTACAGAATTTCCAACTCAGCCCAAGCCCATTTGACGTGTAGGGTTTTACGTTTTGCCCTAAGTATAAAAGGGAAAACCCTAGCCACATTTTTAGAGTTCTGAATGTTGTGTTTGTGAATCTAATTGTTAGATCTAGGGGTGTTTACCTTCACATACACTTAGGGTTTTCAAACTTAAGATTAATGTCAAGAGCTTGGTGATCGTTCAGTTGCAGAATCAAGAGCTTCAAGATATACAAGCAGGAGTGCTTATGCTTTGCTGAGAATTCAAGGAAAGAAGTACCCCGTGAACTCGGAGCTGTCACGTTGTCGTGATAGTAAGTTTCCTCCTCGAGGTAGCAATAGGATGTTAGTGGTCTAAGTCGCTATTATGTAAACTTCAATTCTTTCATAGTGAATTCGGTTTTACCTTAAGGATTGCTAGGTTAAATCCTCCCCAGGTTTTTACCAGTTTGGTTTCCTGGGTTATCATATTGTGTGTTCTTTATTTTCTGCACTTTTGCATGATATGATATATTTATGTTAACCTAGAATTACTTAATTTTCTTAAGTTAATCACTTGGCTAATATATCTAGGTTAATCTGTTTGGGTTTAAGGGGTCTAAACTTCTTACACTTAGGTTTATTATTCAGATCTAGGTTAAACACAAATAATCATAAACAATAAAGCAGTGGAAAATAAAGAACACAAAGATCTAATGACCCAGGAAAACCAAACCGGTAAAAAACCCGGGGAGGATTTAACCTAGCTATCCTCAAGGTAAAACAGTAAATCCACTAGAAAGAATTGAAGTTTATACAATAGCGACTTAGACCACTAATATCCTATTGCTATCTCGAGTAGAAAACTTACTACCACGACCACATGATAGCTCCTAATCCACGGACTACTTCTTTCTTGGCCTTTGCAAAACACAAACACCCACGTTTGTGACTTTGAGATCCCACTCAAAGGTTTAGCAACACAAACTCTCCTGTTTGTGACTCCAAGACCACCCTTGAAGGTTTAGATCATCAGCACCTTTGATGACTAGAGAAGGCGGCAATTTCAACAATACCGGATCTTGAGATTCTTCAAGCAATGACACCTGTAGAAGATATGAGAGAGTTTTTTAGGAACAAAATCCTAAATACCAAAGAGGCACACTCTTCTCTCTCTAAAAAGCCTTATAAAAATGTGCTTAGGGTTTCCTTTGTATAGTGGGAGAAGTAGATCTGAAACCCTAATCCTTAATGGGCTTGAACTGCAGTTTGGGCCAACTTAAAATTCTGCAGATACGACTTTCGATCGGTCGAGCCTGTTCTTCGATCGGTCGAACCAGGCAAATTCTGAAATCTTCTTTCTGCAGCTTGTATGTTCTTGTGTGTTCACGATTTGCCAATTGTTCTAAACTTTTAGAACCTAACAGTTTGTAATTTTCTGTAAGTACATTTTTTCTTCAAGAAAATGAATAGAAATCTCCCTTCATGTTCTTGCTCATGTTAAAGTTCATATTTTTATCTTTTGCAATACTCAATAAGTTGTTTACTCATTTTGTGATTTATCAATTGTAGTTAAGAAAAAAAAGTATAAACACAATACTATTCAATTAAAACTAACGTGAAAAGTTAAATCTATTAGATTAAAAAAATGGACATGAGAATAAAATTTGCACAAAAAATTTCTTAAATGGAATTAAAATAATTTTTACTAAATATTGTTTATCAAACAATCATGTACTAACTAACAACATTCCAAACATTACGTGCATAACGGGGTGATGAAATGGTCAATTTATTTAAGAAATGTGATCTAGCTAATAGAAATTACAAAAAAAAAAAAAAAAATACAATAACTTTCATGCATAGTCATGAATTATACCTTTATATATATCTTATGCATTTTGAGTTTTATTTTATATAAATTTATTTCATAAAATTAACAAAATTTATCATAAAACCCTTCATTGTACTTTTTAAAATCACTACATAAAAATGAAAGAAGTTTTTTTCCCAAAAAAATGTTCTCCAGTCATAATATTTACCAAAAAAAATCATACCCAAAAAAAAAAAAAATGTGCGACGCATAGGCCAATAACCAGTCTATATATATAATTAAAGCCAAAACTGAAAGAAAATCCAATTAGATTCTAAATTGGATTCCAATTATTGTCTAATTTTGCGCCACATGTCCAATTTTAGGTTTTTTTTTTTTTTAATTTTTAAAAAACATTGATTTCCAAATACTGATGGACTCACCATTCCAAATACATTGCAATATACTAACTTTTTTTTTTATAAGATAGTTATTGTGATGAGATAGTGGCTCCTAAAAAAGGGCCATATATGCGACTGTGATTTCATGAACAACATGTAATTTTAAATAGAGTAATGGTAGGTAGCTATACACACACACACACACACACACACACACACACATATATATATGTGTGTGTGTGTGTGTGTGTGTGTGTGTGTGTGTGTGTGTGTGTGTGTGTATAGTCAAAACTAAGAGAAAATTTAATTAATTCTAATTGGAGTCTAATTTTGCGCCACGTGTCTCATCTAATTTTTAAATTTGTTTTTCAATTAAATTATTAGGTGTAAAAATCAAAGAGTCTAAAATCAATTAGATTCTAAATTGAATTTTAATTGGAGTTCAATTTTGCACCATGTATCTCATCTAATATTTTAATTTTTGTAGCAGGTGAATTATTTGGTACAAAAATCGAAGAGTCTAGATCTAATTAGATTCTAAATCACACACACGCACACACACACACACACACACATAATTGTGATTGTTTTTAAATGTACATGTGCATATGCTCGAGGTTACACATAAAACTTTTATTAAATGAATGTATCAATTTTTAAACACAAAATAGAAAAATAATTAAGAAATTGATTTATTACCTTGTTGACATGACACTAATTATATTCATTACCATGCTAGTTTACAAGATTTTTATAATATAATTGGTAATAACTTTAACTTCTTAAAAAAAATGATAATGTAAAAAATTGACATTTGTCTTCTTTTTTTTTTTAATTTCATTTTAAAATTAGGTAAATAGTATTTTTTTTTTTAGATGATGTTCATGAGCACTTTAGCTAAAAAGTCAAGACTTAAACCCCATTTGGTTGCCAAGAAAGCAAAGGAAAAGAAAAGAAAAGAAATTTTCAATTTCTGCTAATAAAATGACATCTCATGTACTTATGGAGATGCAATTAATATATTTTCAAATATTTTATTTTATTTTCTAATTAAGGACACATGATAATTTAAAGGATAGCTTAGATGGCATAAAAATAATATTTTGATATTAATGTTAGATACATCAATTCTTTTCATGTACCGCTTAATAATAAGGATTATTTTGACACAATACCAAAAGTTTAGAAACAAAATTGACACGTTTATGATGTTAAAAACCATTTTGATACATAGTACAACTATACAAGTGTTAAAGACTAAAATGGTAATTAAACATGTGTTTTTTTTTTTACATATTTTTATTAAAGATTAAATTCTATAAGGATGTGGTTTAAAACCTAAGTTTCACACCCTCCAAGCCGAACATGTCACATCATCTTATCACGTATTAAAGAATAAGAATAACCATGCTCAATCAATTATAATACTCATCTGAAAATTCAACCAAATTGGGAGTTTATTAAGATATTATTAATTGTGGTATGATGTACTGAGTTTTAAATAAAAAGTTGATGTGACATCTCTTATTGGATGATATAAAATATGAATTTTACACCCAATTCTTACCAAATTCAAACTCTTTTTATTAATATCCTCAAAACACTTTTTTTTATTAGCTGAATTTGGAAACTAATATCCTGTTTGGTTGTAAGAGAGATGAAAAGGTAAGAAGGGAGGAAAAAGTAAGGGAAGGGAAAGGGAAGAAGAGAGAGTTGTACATAGAAGGATTGCATTAAACAATTTCTTCAAATGAAAGGTCTTCTTTAAAAAATAATGGGACCGTTTGAAGGATTGTGCTAAGAAAATTTCTAGAACACAAACTTTTTATCAACACTATGGGTTGTGAAAAAAGTATGAAACTTCATCAAAAAAGAAAAAAATATATGAAATATTGACGAATCGGTCAAATTGTGTATTCTCACTTTTTAATAGGAAACTGAAAAGTAAAACACTTAGGACCATCACAGCACATATTAATATAGAAAAACTTAATGAAAGAGGTAAAAAAAGACTAAATGCAAAGTTAGTGCGCCACTTGGCAAGACCTCATACACTCCCGTATGAGGTCTCTGCTTTTATATATACGCTTTTAACCCACGCAACACGTAGGGTCATTTTATGTATGAATGAGCTTACTTTCAATAAAACTTAGTTCTCATGCTTCCACTGCATGCATTCAAGTATATATGTTCCATCTATAATTTGTACTGTTAAAATAATTTTCCTCCTTTTTTGTTTGTTTTCGATATGAATTTTTTTCAAAAGATAAGAGGTGAAAACGATAACCTGTGTATAGCTATAAAAATGGTTTCATTAGAAGTAATAAAGTTATAAATATTAGATATCATTATGTTTCCTTAAAAAAAAGGGAAGAAAGGAAAAGAAATGGAAAGAAAAATTTAGATTGTTAGATTTATATATCTGCACCCTGGCATACTATTTCAGAAAACGTGTTTTAACTTGTCATATTTCTTGGGTAAAACTCCAGTGTTCCATTAAGCAATTGAGCATGCATTCAACTACTCAAAAGATTTTCTCAAAAAAAAAAAAAAAAAAAAAACTCAATAGATGATGAGAAGAAAATATAGCCTATTTGACATCACTACATTATAGTCATGATAAAAATTCTTACACAAAATTCAGTAGAAATTATAAGGAAAATTTTGATGCATTCAAGCAGATATATAATTGATCCAAACAGCCACAATACAATTATATACACTATATGGACTTGGTTGAAAAATTAAAATAACTAAAAACATAGAAATGAAAGATGAAAAAAGTACCCTTTCCAAGCTCTCCAATTTGTTTCATAGCAATAGACACAACAAAATTATTGATAAAACATGAATATTCAAATAAAATTTAACCTTTTACATGTTTAACTTAGTTATGTCTCTCTGTTACAACAAGAATGAAAGAAGCTGAAAAAAATATGACTATAAAAAATTTATGTTTCCTCAATTTATTTTATATATAAAGTGTGTGAGGACACCATTTTTGTTGATACAAATTAAATATTATGCTTTATGTTCATTGTAAGTAGGTTACTCAGAACATATCTGCCAAGAGGGGGTGTAGTAGTCTCTAAATTTGTGAGAATATCCTTGCAAATCAAAATGGGAAATTGCTATTAACATACAAAATGCAATTAATCCATCCATTTTCAAGCTGCAAATTCCCTCTCAAACTTTGATTTTGACATTAAATCCTAAGTTTGGCATCAAGATGAAGCTGCAAACAAAGAAAAGAAGAAGTGCAATATTGTTTACCCAAGAAAGAAGAAAAAAAAAAGCTTGAAATTGGGAAAACAATTCCAAAGGATAGATTAAGCAGTCTACATAATTCATTGAAATAATCCAATATTAAATCCTAATTTAAGGTCAAGTGCAGATTTCTTCTTGGCATTCTCTATTCTTTAAAAAGACTTTTGAGAGACAGCTTAGTTTTTTGTTCTTTTGAGTCAAAGTAGTGTAAATCTCATTCAAAACTCTAATGTGATTCTGATTGACAACAATAATCAAACACATTCAAGGCAATTCATCAAATGACAAACACCCAACTCACATTTGCACCAAATCTAAGCTGCCTAACTCACTGGCTTGATGAAAGAAAGTCCAAAACCTCAGCTGAAATTTTTTACTACAAAGAGGCAAGTACTTTTAGCTGGAAAAAAAGAAAAGAAAATGGAAGTCTAAAACTCTTCCCAAACCTATATAAAAAAGAGGGGAAAAAAAGAATGAAAGAAAATGTTCATCAAAGTATCCTTCACAGTAAAATATATATTAGTGCAAGGGCATGTTATACAGCCCTTCATTTGTCCTACTTGCAGGAACGCTATGTATAAAATACAATATCACTCCATTTAAAATCAACTCCAACTATCTTTTATAGAATTAAAAAAATATATATCATATGTTACAACGGTGTCCATCTAGAAACAAAATATCAAGCACATAGTATGACACAAAACATAGAAATTAGCAGAGATCAAAATACTTGCAGCAAGTAAACTATTTAATAGAATTTACAAATTACAAATTTCTCAAATTAGCATTAAAACCAAATTATGCTCAAGTAGAAATTGTCCATCAAAAGAATAATGCCTGCTACAAAAAAGCTTACCATAGATATAATGGCAAGATGCAGAGAAATATGTTTCAAAGAACAAAATAATTTCCTGCTTCTTTGCCAAGTTTGCATTCTATTACATGTTTGAATATATATATATATATATATATATGTAAGTTCGTTTAGACACCTTAAACCCAACAGATTAACCTAGAGAATTAGCCAAGTGATTAACTTAGGTAATTTAATTAAATCTAGGTTAACACAAAATAAACAAAAACAACAAAGCAGCGGAAATTAAATAACACAAAGATATGATGACCCAGGAAACCACACCAGTAAAAACCTGGGGAGAATTTGACCTAGCTATCCTCAAGGTAAACTGAACCCACTATGAAAGAATCGAAGTTTACACAATAAGACTTAGACCACTAACATCCTATTGCTACCCAAGTGTAGGAAACTTACTACCACAACCCCATGATAGCTCCGAGATCCACGGACTCCTTCTTTCCGGAATTCTTCAGCAAATCCACAAGCGCACCTGCTTATATATCTTTGTGCTCTTTGATTCTGCAACTGTATTGATCTACAAAACTCTTGACATAAATCTCAAGTTTGTAAACCCTAAGTGTATGTGAAGGTAAACACCTCTAGATCTCACAATGAGATTCACAAACACAGCATTCAGAACTTAGAAAACGTGGCTAGGGTTTTCCCTTATATACTTAGGGCAAACATAAAACCCTATACATTAAAACGGGCTTGGGCTGAGTTGGAAATTTCTGCAGAAAAACGTTCTGCACGATTTTCGATTGATCGAGCCTAATTTTCGATCGATCGAGTCATACAGAAAGTTAAAGGTAATTCTGCATAAAAACTCGATTCCAACTTTACATTAAATAACATACTTTGAGCAAGTCTAACACACGACTAAACATTGTTTTGATCATGGTTTGCCAACATACAAATTGAAGTTCTAAATACATTAGATCCTAATCCTTAGAACCTAACAATATATATATATATATTTTTTTAAATCAATAGAAATAAAGGGGAAAATCCCTAAACTTACCATTAAATTATGATATTCATTGTAACGCAATTACATGCATTAATCATTGTGATTTGTGAACTCTTTGACCTTTACATCACAACCCCAGGAAAAATAATTAAAAAAAGAAGCCCTCAAAGAACTTGTAAACAACAAAATAAAAAGAACATAGGAAACCCAATTATAAAGAGGAGCAACATATGAAGAATAACACCTAGTATGAATTTCAAATTAAATACATAAAACACTATGTAACACCCCAAACCCACCAAGGATTTAGATGCATAACCTGTCTTAGAAATAATCAACAATGATATAATGGAACAGAGCGTAATATTTATCCTCAAATAAACTTCTTGAATATCATCAGATTTCCTTTACAATCCATAAAAACAAAACAACAATAATATTCTTGAATGTAAAATCTCCAAATAACATCTCAAAATAGTTCCAAAATAATAATCTCATTTTCCTGAAACAATTTTACTAAAACAATTCTGCTACTATCAAGCTCCAAACGAAGTCGTCAATCTAAGGCTCCACTGATCTACCACCAAAAGACACTCCATAACTCTAATCTGAAAGGATGGAAAAAGGGGTGAGCTAAAGGCTCAATAAGAGACTACAAACATGAGGATGTCTTCCAAAAACAAAACGATAATATCATTGACAAAATATAGTCATCACGATACAATTAAAATTAGTTTAAACTGTAATATAATATATTCTATAAAGCTGTTAAAATAAAACACTTCACTATAACACTGTAAACATTAATAAAATAATGACCACATTTATATGCCAATATGCACCAAATAGGTAGAAACAATTTTATTTTGAAAATAAGCAATTTTCCACCTAAAAGAACAGTAGTAAATAAACAGTAATTCAATATGAAAAATATTAGTCAAACACAGACAAAAGCTGCTAAACACTCGGTGGGTGATTTCCCATGGGAACAATAACACTAACCTCAAAGAGGCAACACTAGCTCCGAAGAGCAACAATAACACTGCACCACACCACACTAACACTACTTCGGCCGAAGACCAACACTTAACCCTGTGTTGGCAAAGGTTGGAGACTGTCTAGTGACCATTTGAAACACTCTTGACATATACAATTTCACAATAATATACAATAAATAATAGAGTTTGAGTATGTATAAAGCACTAACAATGATATAAATCTTTGAAACTTCACTTTTGCAATTATGTGTATGTATATATATATATAAATATATTTTTACCACAATTATATATATATATATATATATAAAAATATATACGTCTTGAGAGACGTCATGTGTTGAAGTCTACTTACCTCTAGTGGCTAAACCAAGCTTCACTTCAATTGCTCGAAACAACGACAACTAGAACCTAAATAATAATTAAACAATTCAATAAGGGCAGGTTCTTTAATAATCACAACGTCCTCTTAATAAAACCATTCCCTAAACTAACATCTAAAATACCCATATATTTAAAATTAGAATCAAGGACATCTAATATATATATATATATATATATCTAATTGCAAAGTTGCCCACAATTGCAATCCTTTACAATTCGGTCAAACCCCAAATTAAAAGAATCAGCCACCTGTACATATCAAACATCTAATATATAAAATTAGATTATATATATATATATATTAGAATTTAAGGGCAGCAGGTGATGGACTTCTATAATATATATATATATATATATATATATATATATATATATATATATATATAAGAATCAATGATATCTAATATATATATATATATATTGCATAGCCGCCAACAAAACACCCTATACAGTCAGATTCACCTTTAACTAAAGGGATTCGGTCACTTTGCAAATATCATACAAGTAATCTTATATACATTATATATATATACCTATCTAATATCAAATTCCACCCTTTTTGGCCAACAATTAGAACGTGAAAGTCAAGCCAAGGCCACTCGGCAAACCTTGAAATTGATTCCATGATTCAATATACGAAAACTTATATATTTATATATTTATTCATGTAGATGCCTACAATTAAAACCCTATATAACTAATATTAGATTTCCAGACAATTGAATCCGCAAAGAGACCAAAGCCTCCTTTAGACACAAGCTGTCCAGCGGAAAAACAATGGCTTGCAAACAATGTTTACCTCACAAGCACATAGAATTTGCTGGCAGCCAAGTACCCAACGAAACAAATGAAAGATCGCATAGATTGACGTTTACCTCAAAGCTGAATGAAATTTGCTGGCTGCCCCGAAGTGCACAGCCTCCTCTTCTTTTTGTTTTTGAGAAACCCTAATTTCATTTCATTATAAAGCTGTTGCACTTGGGCTGAAAGTTTAGAAGCCTATTCCATGATAAGGCTAATTTCAGTTGGGCTGAAAATTTAGAAGCCCACTACAACTAAAATAAACTTCCAAGACCCACCTATAATCCCACTAAACTCATTATAAGGTTGTTAACATAGGCTAGGACTTCTAAAGAATTCCAAAGACACTAAAACTCCTAATCCAAAAAGGTTCAAATCCTTTTAACCTTTTCCTTAACTGATAAGAGGCTATTAGTTAATTTTTGAATAGACCACAAAATAGCTATTCACGTTACCCCTTAATATTAATATTAATATTATTATTATTATCATTATAAAAATCACAATATAAAATTAATTATCTCCTCCAAAATAATTAAGCAATTTATCAAATCTACTCTCTAAAAGTAATTAAATTAAATTTAAATGAGACGGGTGTTACATTCTCCCCCTCTTATAAAATTTTCGTCCTCGAAAATTCAAAACATACCTCACTGCAGAAAAAGCTGGGGATATTTGGATTGCATTTCGTCTTTACGCTCCCATGAAGCTTCTTCCATGGAGTGGTTCCTCCATAATACTTTGACCAAATGTATAGTCTTATTACGTAGCACTTGCTCTTTACGATCTAAAATCTGAATCGGGACTTCCTCGTAGGATAAGTTCTCTTTGACTTGAAGTGGCTCATAACTCAAGATATGAGAAGGATCGGGAACATACCTCCTCAACATGGATACATGAAAAACGTTATGTAACCTTGACAAGGTCGGTGGTAAAGCAAGCCGGTAAGCAACAGAACCAACTCTCTCCAAAACTTCAAAGGGCCCCACGTACCTAGGGCTTAACTTACCCTTCTTGCCAAACCTCATAACTCCTTTCATAGGTGACACTCGAATGAAAACCATGTCTCCAACATCAAATTCCACTTCTCTTCTCCGTGGATCAGCATAACTTTTCTGTCTACTCTGAGCTGCACGCAACCTTTCCCGAATCACATCAATCTTTTCACTGGTCCTTTGAACAATCTCAGGACCCAAGATTCTCCTCTCTCCAACCTCATCCCAACAAACTGGGGATCTACACTTTCTCCCATACAAAGCCTCATAAGGTGCCATCTTAATACTGGAGTGATAACTATTGTTATAAGCAAACTCCACCAAAGTCAAATAGTCATTCCAACTACCCTTGAAATCCAAGACACAAGCTCTCAACATGTCTTCCAAAGTTTGGATAGTTCTCTCAGACTGTCCATCCGTTTGAGGGTGGCAAGCAGTACTAAAGTTCAACTTAGTACCCAAGGCTTTTTGCAAACTATCCCAAAACCCTGAAGTGAACCTCGAATCTCTATCAGACACAATAGAAGCTGGCACTCCATGCAACCTCACAATCTCATTTATATAAAGTTCAGCCAGTTTGTCAAGAGAGTAGTTCATTCTAATTGGAATGAAGTGGGCAGATTTAGTCAACCTATCCACCACCACCCAAATAGCATCATGATTCTTAGGTGATCTCGGTAATCCACACACAAAGTCCATGGTGATATTCTCCCACTTCCTCTCAGGAATAGGTAAAGGTTGTAACAACCCTGATGGCCTCTGATGCTCCACTTTGACTTGCTGGCAAATCAAGCATTGTTCCACAAATTGAGCAATTTCTCTTTTCATGTTAATCCACCAATAAACTTCTCGAAGGTCATGATACATCTTGGTACTACCCGGATGCATTGTATAAGGCGAACGATGTGCTTCCTCCAATATCTCTCTTTTAATCAATGAATCATTAGGCACACAAAGCCTATTACCAAACCTCAAAACACCATCATCAGAGATACTAAAATCAAATCTACTTCCACCACGTACTTGTTCCATGATCTTAAACAATTGACGGTCACCACTCTGAGCAGCTTTGATCTTATCAATTAGGGTGGGTTGTACACTTAAACTTGCCAGGTAGGATTGGGAGTCTCCAGTCACTATGTCTACTCCAAGTTTCTGAAGATCAACAATAATATGCTTCTGAGTAGTTAATAAAGTAGCTGAAAAGCTATACGACTTTCGACTAAGTGCATCAGCCACAACATTGGCTTTACCAGGATGGTAATTTATAGAACAATCATAGTCTTTAATCAATTCTAGCCATCTCCTTTGTCTCAAATTTAATTCTTTTTGAGTGTATATGTACTTCAAACTTTTATGGTCAGTGTATATTTCACATCTCTCACCATACAAGTAATGCCTCCAAATCTTCAATGCAAAAACCACTGCTGCCAATTCCAAATCATGAGTTGGATAATTCTGTTCATAATTCTTTAGTTGTCGAGAGGCATAAGCAACCACCTTCCCATGTTGCATCAGAACACAACCAAGACCCTTACGAGATGCATCACTATATATCACAAAACCACCCGAACCAGATGGAATAGTCAATACTGGTGCAGAAACCAACCGTTGCTTCAACTCCTGGAAAATTCTTTCACATTCCTCTGTCCAGTCAAACTTTGCATGTTTTCGAGTTAATCGAGTCAGAGGAGTTGCAATACTGGAAAATCCTTCCACAAATCTTCTATAATAACCTGCAAGGCCCAAAAAAACTTCTTACCTCACTTACATTAGTAGGGGCAGCCCAATTAACTACAGCTTCGATCTTACTAGGGTCCACTGTAATTCCATCTCTAGAGATCACATGTCCTAAGAACACCACTTGATTCAACCAGAACTCACACTTCTTTAATTTAGCATACAACTTCTTGTCTCTTAAAATCTGCAACACCATTCTCAAGTGTTCCTCATGCTCTTCTTGGCTTTTAGAGTAAACCAAGATGTCATCAATGAAAACAATGACAAACCGATCCAAATACTCATGAAATACCCTATTCATCAAATCCATAAAAACAGCAGGAGCATTAGTTAGACCAAAAGGCATCACTAAGAACTCATAATGACCATACCTGGTTCGAAAAGCTGTCTTTGGTATGTCATCCTTCTTAACCCTCAACTGATGATAACCAGATCTCAAGTCAATTTTAGAGAAGACTTGAGCGCCCTGAAGCTGATCAAACAAATCATCAATTCGTGGCAAAGGGTATTTGTTTCTGACGGTTACCTTGTTCAACTCCCTATAGTCAATGCACAACCGCATACTACCATCCTTCTTCTTAACAAACAACACTGGAGCACCCCAAGGAGAAGCACTAGGCCGAATAAAGCCTTTATCAAGCAAGTCTTGCAATTGCTCCTTCAACTCATTGAGCTCCGTAGGGGCCATTCTATAAGGTGCTTTGGAAATTGGGCCGGTACCAGGTACTAGGTCAATAGAGAACTCAACCTCTCTGTCAGGGGGTAGTCCAGGTAAGTCCTCAGAGAACACATCTGGGAACTCTTTCACCACTGGGATGTCTTCAACTTTTAACTCTACTTTATCACCCTTCAAAGCACAAACAAGGAACCCTTCACATCCCTTCCTTAGCAATCGCCTTGCCTGCATCACTGACACCAATACAGGTGGTTTCACCACACGATCTCCCTCGAAGAAGAATTCTGGCTCCCCAGGAATTCTAAATACTACCCTCTTCCCAAAACACTCTATGGAAGCATGAAAAGTAGATAACCAATCCATCCCTAGAATCACATCAAACTCAAACATATCAAGCAACATAAGATCTGCTCTTAATTCCCTCCCAGAGACTAAAACATTACAAGACTTGTACACTTTATGGGTAATCATTTGTTGTCCAGAAGGTGTAGCAACACACAATTCATAATTTAAACTCTCAGGTTCCATGTTTAGCCTTTGTGCAAGTCTACGTGAGATGAAAGAATGGGTTGAACCAGAATCAAATAACACTTGTGCATGCTGACTGGAAACAAGAAGTGTACCTGAAACCACTGATGGGGAGGCCTCGGCGTCCTGTTTAGTCAAAGCAAAAACTCGACCCTGAACCTTAGGTCTCTGTTGGCTCCCATTTGGATTTGTAGTTTGTTCAGCTCGCATATCTGGACAATCCTTGATGAAGTGTCCAGTCTTGCCACATTTAAAACACGCCCTTGACTCCAAATAACATGTTCCACTATGAGCCTTTCCACATCTTGGACAAGTTTTGTATGCCTTCTTATTTGAATTAGGCACCCCTTGCTTCTTGAATGAACTTCCACTAGACTTCCCCTTAAGAAAATGACTCTGGGTTGGCTTCCTCTCTTGATCATTGGCCCTTGAGAGACGATTGCAATTTCTCTCTGCTATGAGAGCTCGATCCACTACTTCTGCGTATGTTTCCAATTTGAACATGGAAACCGGTCCCTGAATTTCCTCCCTTAAACCTCTTTCAAAATGCCTGGCCTTCCTTGCTTCCGTGTCAACCATGTGTGGAGCAAAGCGGGATAATTCAGCAAATTTCCGCTCATACTCATACACTGATTGAGTACCTTGTGCTATGCGAATGAACTCAGCTTCCTTTTGCACCATCAAACTATCAGGAAAATACCTCTTACGAAAGAGCTCAACAAAATGCTGCCAAGTTATAACTTCTCTTCCATGTGTCCTCTCCGTGGACTCCCACCATTCCAATGCATCACCTTTCAGTACAAAAACAGCAAGGACAACTCGTTGCTCATCACTAACTTCCATTGCTCTAAAGAGCCTTTCTATCTCCTTAAGCCAGTTGTCAGCCTCAATTGGATCCTTTGTGCCCTTGAAAGCAGGAGGATCAAGCTTCCTAAACTTCTCCAAAGCACTAGTCGGATTGGTGGCTCCTACTTGATGTTGCACTATATTGGTTAAGCCCCCAATGGCTTCAATAATAGCCTGGAGATTAGTAGGTCCCCCAGCATTCGGTTGACTGTCCCCTGGGTTCCTCCTTGGTGGAGCCATCTCTCTAAGCAATACAACAAGGTATCATAAGTAGATATTTCAAATATTTCAGAGGGTCAAAACCAAACACATAGATAGTACAACAATCATTCCTACACACTTTAGAATAATAAACAAAACAAAATATAAAATCACTATGAAAGGTCAACTAATTCTAACACTAAAATTCCTTGTAATCACACTCTTGTTCCAAAATAGTCTTAAGATCAAACCTATAAGTCTACAGAATCATAAACCTATGCTCTGATACCATAACTGTAACACCCCAAACCCACCAAGGATTTAGATGCATAACCTGTCTTAGAAATAATCAACAATGATATAATGGAACAGAGCGTAATATTTATCCTCAAATAAACTTCTTGAATATCATCAGATTTCCTTTACAATCCATAAAAACAAAACAACAATAATATTCTTGAATGTAAAATCTCCAAATAACATCTCAAAATAGTTCCAAAATAAAAATCTCATTTTCCTGAAACAATTTTACTAAAACAATTCTGCTACTATCAAGCTCCAAACGAAGTCGTCAATCTAAGGCTCCACTGATCTACCACCAAAAGACACTCCATAACTCTAATCTGAAAGGATGGAAAAAGGGGTGAGCTAAAGGCTCAATAAGAGACTACAAACATGAGGATGTCTTCCAAAAACACAACGATAATATCATTGACAAAATATAGTCATCACGATACAATTAAAATTAGTTTAAACTGTAATATAATATATTCTATAAAGCTGTTAAAATAAAACACTTCACTATAACACTGTAAACATTAATAAAATAATGACCACATTTATATGCCAATATGCACCAAATAGGTAGAAACAATTTTATTTTGAAAATAAGCAATTTTCCACCTAAAAGAACAGTAGTAAATAAACAGTAATTCAATATGAAAAATATTAGTCAAACACAGACAAAAGCTGCTAAACACTCGGTGGGTGATTTCCCATGGGAACAATAACACTAACCTCAAAGAGGCAACACTAGCTCCGAAGAGCAACAATAACACTGCACCACACCACACTAACACTACTTCGGCCGAAGACCAACACTTAACCCTGTGTTGGCAAAGGTTGCAGACTGTCTAGTGACCATTTGAAACACTCTTGACATATACAATTTCACAATAATATACAATAAATAATAGAGTTTGAGTATGTATAAAGCACTAACAATGATATAAATCTTTGAAACTTCACTTTTGCAATTATGTGTATGTATATATATATAAATATATTTTTACCACAATTATATATATATATATATAAAAATATATACGTCTTGAGAGACGTCATGTGTTGAAGTCTACTTACCTCTAGTGGCTAAACCAAGCTTCACTTCAATTGCTCGAAACAACGACAACTAGAACCTAAATAATAATTAAACAATTCAATAAGGGCAGGTTCTTTAATAATCACAACGTCCTCTTAATAAAACCATTCCCTAAACTAACATCTAAAATACCCATATATTTAAAATTAGAATCAAGGACATCTAATATATATATATATATATATCTAATTGCAAAGTTGCCCACAATTGCAATCCTTTACAATTCGGTCAAACCCCAAATTAAAAGAATCAGCCACCTGTACATATCAAACATCTAATATATAAAATTAGATTATATATATATATATATTAGAATTTAAGGGCAGCAGGTGATGGACTTCTATAATATATATATATATATATATATATATATATATATATATAAGAATCAATGATATCTAATATATATATATATATATATATATATTGCATAGCCGCCAACAAAACACCCTATACAGTCAGATTCACCTTTAACTAAAGGGATTCGGTCACTTTGCAAATATCATACAAGTAATCTTATATACATTATATATATATACCTATCTAATATCAAATTCCACCCTTTTTGGCCAACAATTAGAACGTGAAAGTCAAGCCAAGGCCACTCGGCAAACCTTGAAATTGATTCCATGATTCAATATACGAAAACTTATATATTTATATATTTATTCATGTAGATGCCTACAATTAAAACCCTATATAACTAATATTAGATTTCCAGACAATTGAATCCGCAAAGAGACCAAAGCCTCCTTTAGACACAAGCTGTCCAGCGGAAAAACAATGGCTTGCAAACAATGTTTACCTCACAAGCACATAGAATTTGCTGGCAGCCAAGTACCCAACGAAACAAATGAAAGATCGCATAGATTGACGTTTACCTCAAAGCTGAATGAAATTTGCTGGCTGCCCCGAAGTGCACAGCCTCCTCTTCTTTTTGTTTTTGAGAAACCCTAATTTCATTTCATTATAAAGCTGTTGCACTTGGGCTGAAAGTTTAGAAGCCTATTCCATGATAAGGCTAAATTCAGTTGGGCTGAAAATTTAGAAGCCCACTACAACTAAAATAAACTTCCAAGACCCACCTATAATCCCACTAAACTCATTATAAGGTTGTTAACATAGGCTAGGACTTCTAAAGAATTCCAAAGACACTAAAACTCCTAATCCAAAAAGGTTCAAATCCTTTTAACCTTTTCCTTAACTGATAAGAGGCTATTAGTTAATTTTTGAATAGACCACAAAATAGCTATTCACGTTACCCCTTAATATTAATATTAATATTATTATTATTATCATTATAAAAATCACAATATAAAATTAATTATCTCCTCCAAAATAATTAAGCAATTTATCAAATCTACTCTCTAAAAGTAATTAAATTAAATTTAAATGAGACGGGTGTTACACTCATATCAATTTTATTACCAAAATCATAAATAAGCCTAAGCTCAACTTATTTTGTTACTTTTATATCAAGCCTTGGTGTTCACAAACTTGTTCGTGAACAATATTTTTTACTAAAGCTTAAGCTTGGCTTGTTTATAAACAAACAAACATGAACGAGCTTTTTATCAAGCCAAGCCCGAGCTGTTTATGAACAGCTTGGTTCATTTACCGCCCAACTCAAAGGAGAAAAACGTAATTATACCATAAACAAAAACATCTGAAACCATACTGCGACAGCTGACATGCATGTTGGCACATTTATAAAACTTGTGCCATGTACATGTTGTTGCCAATGCCATATGATGAACTTGTCTTTGGCTTTTGGAATCAGAAAATTTGGCAATGTTGACAGAATGATCATGAGGGTTGAGGAGTGTGGAGTGACTCTCATGTCAATGCTTTGGCAACTAACTAAAGTGAACTACATCCATGTGTTTTTTTCCTTCTAGAACACTCCATGTTGACTTTGTTGTGGCCTTTAAAAATTCAAAATAAATAACAATATTTTCTTGGAAGATATAGATAAAGAAGTAAAATATGAAATGATTAGTTTTATTCAAAAAAAAAAAAAAAGTAGTTGAAGAATCTAAAGAATATGGGCGATGTGAAAAAGTTGTTGATGGCGATGACAATGTCAAAGTAACGGAGACTAGTAAAACAACTTCCCTCTAGCCACATTTCTCTCTCTCTTTCTCTCTTCTTGGAGAGACTTAAGAATGGGTGTGTGAGTGTCATTTAAGAATCAGGAAAGAAAAAAATTATTAAAAAAAATTGAGACATGTTAGAATTATGTGATTAAATGATTAAATCTATCATATCTTATTAATTTAAACTTTTGGGAGAACCGGTAATTTAACAATTTTCATTTTTCATCTCTAAATTATTGAAAAGTTCATTTTGTCCCTAAATTATTAAATTTTGTATAATTTAAGGGTCCATTTAGTTAGAGAAATAGAAAAGTGGGAGGAAAATAGTGGGAGGATTGAAAATATTTGTTTTCCTTCATATTTGTTTGGTTGAGAGATGAAAAAATGGAGAATAAAAAAATGAATTTCTTTTATTAATTTGATTCATGTATATATCTTCATCAATATTCTTAATGTGAATCACTTATCAAATATTATTTGGAACATATCTAGATTCACCCCAAGTCCATTCTTGATGGAGCACTTGGTTTTCTGCAGGACTATCAACGTTTGGTAGTTGCTCAATGAAGCAACTGACAATGATCTGCATGTCTGATGCAGCTTCTGCATAATGTTAATTTCTGCATTATTATTTGTTGCTGCAGAAATTGTTCTGTTTTTCTGCATAATTACTGTTTTTGCAAAATAGGTCTGGTGTTGCACATTCTGTAGTAGATTGTCTTGTTTTGTTTTAAAAGTTTCGGATGTATTGTTTTGTGTTTCTGCAGAAGAAGTTGTTTTCTGCATAATTGTTATGCTATTAAGAATGGATCAGTTTCTCTCATTGCTGTAGATAGTGTTTAGTTTTTGTCTAGGCAGGAGTAGTTGTTTTATGTATAAGTATTGCTGTTTGATTTAGGTAGTGTTTAGTTTTTCTGGCTAGGCAGAAGTTGTTGTTCTTATGTATAATTGTTGTTGTTAGCAGAGGGTCAGAGGTCCGGATCCCCTGTTCTGTTTACACAGGGTTCTTATGTAATGTTTTGTATATTCATTAAATAAATTTCTACTTTTATCTCAAAAAAAAAAAAAAAAAAAAAAAGACAAATTTTAAGGCTTTTGAATACAAAATAAATTCATGCCCGGTCATGATTTGCTCCTGAACTCTAATTTCAGTGTAGGTGTGAGGAAGAATGAAGGGTATTATTCATTTGATGGAGAATTTCTATTTGGTCTCATTTGAGAAATTTGTCATTTGTAAATTTCATAAATTACTTTAGTTGCTATAATTTTTTTTTTCATCTCTGCTAATTTCCTCATTTTGTGTTATACATTTTCATTCTTAGGTTTTCTGATTTTGCCTAATAGAACCACAAAATTATAAGATTTGGGGAGAAATAAAAAGAAGCAGCTTCTTCGTCTTTTGGAATTTTTAATTAAGTTTTAGTCTTTGTTGAGTATTATGTAGGTATGAGAGCTGCCTATGGGAATGTGTAGAATATCATTCATTCTTCTTCAACTTATTAATATTGCATGTGATCATCATTTGGAATCAATTTAACATTAACATTTTGTTCTGAATCTTCTGATATGTCCAGGTATGCAAAAAGATTCTCAATGGCTTGGTTGCTTACAACATTAGACCCATAAAGACTTTTAACAAAGTAAGCATGAAGTCCATAAACAAAGGGCTAAACTATTTGACTTTTGGTTTATTTTAGGATTATAAATGTTATTTTGAGCTATGGATCTAAATTTTTTTGATGTTATAAAGAAAGGGTTTTCTTTTTCTTCTGCTGTAAGTTTAATTTTTTCCCATTATTCAAATTATGTTAATATATATTATTATGATGAAGTATTATTTACTTTTGATGATGTTATATAAAAAAAAGTGTACTTTTGATGATGCTATAAATAAACAACCAGCACAATTATAAAAGTCCCGTGCATTTGCACGGGTTACAAGTTAGTACTATATATAAAAGTAGAAGCCTTTAAAGAGGTGCTGCCACGTTAGGAAAAATGGCCATCTAAAATTCAGCCACATTTTTAAGTTAAAAAATGATAAATTACAATGTTTCATTAGGTTAAAACACTGTTTGAGAGCCTCTTGGTATAAAATGAAACTAACCGCTTAAAACAAAATAAAAAAGAAAAATTGGTACACAGAGAAAGGAGAGAAACCCGTAACTCCTCTCACTTCTCAGAAACCCAAAAATCAAAATCATGTCCTTCCCCCAAATCAAAATCCAAAACTTCATTCTCACGCAATCTCCGATTCTCTCACACAATGGCCACCGATTCATCAGACCAACTCAACTTCATCCCTACTACTACTGCTGTCCTGCCCACCAGATCTCCTCGAAGAAGAAGAAGAGGAAGAACCAACCGATGAGCCTTCCGATGAGCCTTCTGTAACCACTGTCGATTCCGACGTGAAGTACGGCACCAATACATTATTTTTCTTTCCATTTTTTAGATTTGGGTATGAAATGTTACTTTTGATTGAGTTTTTTTGTTGGATAGGTTTAGATTTGATTCATTTTTGTTTTGGGTTTTTGGATTCTCTATGAAAATGTTTTTTTTTTATTCAATTTTAAATATGATTTAGGCTTTTGAAGGACTTGATTTTGGTTTAGGTTTACGTTTTTAGTCCAGCACCACCCATCTCCGCCTCCATTCAATCACAGCCTCAACAGTGACTTTGATTCATTGTAAGAAGGCTACAGATGCATCAAATTTCCCCAGTTCGTTCTTTGGCCCAATTCGTCTCTACAACAGCATATTTTGAATGTCTGTATACTTTTTTTCCTCTTCAAATATTGTTTTTGTTTTCTGAAATCTGCCATGCTTTTTTTTTTCTTTGATTTGGTTATGAACTTATGAGGTAGTTTTGGGTATTTTGGTTGGGTTGGTTTTGACTTAGGATTTTGGGTTAGATTTATGTTTTGGGTTTTTGGGTTAAATTTTTTTTTATTATTTTAAAATAATCTGTATCTATATCCATCTAATTCAGGCTTTGACTTAGATTCTTTTTTGAATTAGGAATTTGGTTTATAATGGTTTTTAATATCAATTATCTATCTTAGATTTGGTTTCTTTTTGGGATATTTGGGTTCAATTCGTTTTGGGTGTATGTCTTTACTCTTCATATCTTCATGTTTCAATTTGGTGTTGTATCTCAACGAAAAAGGTTATCATCCTCTGTTGCCATTCGTTCAACAAAAATGGGCAAAAGAAAAGGAAACTCTTCCCCTTTTCATGCTTTGTTCATTTCATTTCTGCAACTTCATACACACAAGGTCAGTATAACATTGTTAATTTTCCTGTTTCAAATACTCTTTCTGTGTTTAGTTGTTTGCTATTGTATCTATGATGTTACTAAATTGGACCCGATTTGAATTTTTGGGTTTCTTTGACTGCAGATAAAAATTTACACTATTCTACATATTTGGTTTTATTGCATTCGACATGTTCGATGAAATCCCTCTTAGACTTAAAATGTGATGTTTGGATTTGATTTTCCCCACCCCATATTGTGATAAATATAAATGATTTATTCATTTATCGACAATGAATATGAAAAAAAGTTTAGAAGGATGAAGTCTAGAAGATATCAGCATGGTGGATGAAATGAATTTTGAACCAAATGTGATGCAACTGGTGAGATTACATAACATGTACATAGTTTTTTTTTTTTTTTTTCATAGCTAACAGTCCTCCAAGAACTTCTCAGGCATTTTCTACCCAAACATCAACCAACTTCATGTAATTGATGGTCTTTATGTTAAAAATATTGTTCTAATGGTAATGGTAACTACTTTTTTGTTACATGCCAAAACCGCATAGCTCCACACCCTAAAGTGTACTTACCCAACCCATTGTTAAAATCCTCACTCAATAAGGAATACACCAGATAAGATTATGTGGATAATAAATGCTCAAGGGAGGTTTATAGTGAGGTCAGAATATTTTTTGCAACAAGGGGTGATGTCAAGTATAGAGATCAGTCTAGAAGAAGTGATGGAATTTGAAAATACTATGGAAAACAACTCAGAAAATTTTACCTACTAAATGCAGGTTATAAAAGTTGGGATAGTAGCTTGATACCAGATTAGCAAGTGAGGGAGATAGAGGAGGGTGAAGGGGAGAGATAGAGAATAAGAAAGATAAGAAAAAGCTTTAGATTACTACACCAACACTGCCCTATATATATATATATATATATTTCTAAAATCTATGTGTTTTGAGTAGTTGATAGGCTAAATCTAGAAAATTTAGAGTAGATTAGAGTAGTTGATAGGCTAAATCTAAAATAAATTTGTTGTTTGGTTATTTTAATCAGATAAGAATGATCTTATTTTGTAGTTAATATTTTCATTTGTAGATTAGGAGCTGCATTCTAAAGAATTATGTTCATCCATCCTATATAAAGACAAACCATGTCATCATTTTTGACATTAGTAATAAAAACGATCGATTGATATTGATATTAATTCAAATGTTATAAATACTGCCTTACCTTATGACAATAGTAAGCTAGAAGTTTAGTTTTTATTTTATTTTTAAATTCTTACAATCATGGACCAACAAAATTAGTGATCTGCTATTTGCTCCAAAGTTAACATTGATAGTATTATTGATGTGTAGGTGTAGAAAAAAGTTTTAAGCACCCAAAAGTGGATATTGTAGGCAAGATTACCATCATGCAATTGCTACTGAAAAGCTGCCAAACTTAAATCTTTTTGTAAGTTTTTTCTTCCTTTTAATTTGCTTCCTTTATTTGATTTGTAAAAAAAAGTTGGGATTGTCAAATGATCATTGTCCATTTTTGTAATATCTGTGGCCTTTTGTAATTTCCTGTCACTGAATTATTTAAAAACAAAGTTTTGAATGTGTTTATATCTATAATTATTAATAGCTATGAATTTATTTTCTTATGCTCAACCTTTACCATTCCAATGTAAAGACTTATTATAGTTCTTTGTTTGTATAGATCATATTGTTTTAGTTTTGTATTTTGGTTTATTATCATTTATTGCTTCCGTAATTTTCTACTATGGTTTGTACCTATGGAAAACTTTTTGAACAATTTGGTGGGTTATTCCTAAGAAAAGCATGATAACTAGGAATTTTGAACTACTTATTGCTTATTCAGAAAACATAATTAGATATATACAGATAAGGAAGAATTTCTTAGAAAAGAAAATTAGAGTTTAAATGAGAATCCATATCCAAAAAAATTGTTACTACCAGTAAAGTTTTTTTTTTTTTTTTTAATGGGTTGCAAGGCTAAGAAAGCCATGAGTTATTACACAAACATGAGTTATGAAAACAAGTTTGAGTGATTGCTTACATGTGAAGAGTATTAAAATAAAACAATGCTTGAGTGGGTTACGTAAGAGATCTCAGAATTTAGTAAGAAGAAGAGTGCTAATTTTGAAAAAAATTGAGCATATAAGAAAAAATGTTATGGTGTTTGGCTTAGTTATTGTGGCTGTGATTTACTTATTTGTTCACAGTTAGGATTGTCCAATATATTTTTGAAGAAAGAAAGTATAGAAAAGACAAACACAGGCTGAATGTCAGAGGGTTCAAGCGAGATTTGACATGCATTGTAAAACAAGCGGTGAAGATTAGCTCTTTTTTAGTAGGATTTCTAGATGTTTCTTGCTTGCTTATAAAGCTTGCTAAGGTGGTAAAGGAAAATTTTTAATTATTCAAGTAGGAAGTAGTTTTTGTTATAAATGGGTGTTAATTTTGAATGGAGTTTCAATGTAAAGAAGATATGCCTATAGTTGGGTATGACAATAATAATGATGGTGGTGACAACAATGTTCCCTCATCAAGTAGTTTTTTTTTTCATTTTATTATTGCAATTTTTTACCGAAAGCACTAATTTTTACCCTAAAAAAAAATCTGATTGTGATTTTTTTTTTTCCAGCTAGCCTAGATTCTTTATGTTAATACTTACTTACATATCATTCATGTTGGGCTGGCTATGTTTGGTTTTTGGTATACTTGAGTAATGTAATGTAATGTAATATTGGATTGGGTTAGAATTCATTTTGTTTTGGGTTATTAACCAAATCCAAGTTAGTTTAGGTTGAAATGAAACTGCAAGTCAGTATAGACTTTTTTAATATTAAATAATCACATAAGAACTATTAATTATTGTTTATAAAATTCTATCAGATATCTCCTCATTATCAATAATTTAAATTAGTTCGTTCATTGAACCAATTTTTTTTTTTCAAAAATTTTGCTTATTAGTTATTGATGCAGTTCATAAAAATACTATAATCCAATCATTTATAAATTTGATTGTGATAGTTGTAACACCCGTCTCATTTAAATTTAATTTAATTACTTTTAGAGAGTAGATTTGATAAATTGCTTAATTATTTTGGAGGAGATAATTAATTTTATATTGTGATTTTTATAATGATAATAATAATAATATTAATATTAATATTAAGGGGTAACGTGAATAGCTATTTTGTGGTCTATTCAAAAATTAACTAATAGCCTCTTATCAGTTAAGGAAAAGGTTAAAAGGATTTGAACCTTTTTGGATTAGGAGTTTTAGTGTCTTTGGAATTCTTTAGAAGTCCTAGCCTATGTTAACAACCTTATAATGAGTTTAGTGGGATTATAGGTTGGTCTTGGAAGTTTATTTTAGTTGTAGTGGGCTTCTAAATTTTCAGCTCAACTGAAATTAGCCTTATCATGGAATAGGCTTCTAAACTTTCAGCCCAAGTGCAACAGCTTTATAATGAAATGAAATTAGGGTTTCTCAAAAACAAAAAGAAGAGGAGGCTGTGCACTTCGGGGCAGCCAGCAAATTTCATTCAGCTTTGAGGTAAACGTCAATCTATGCGATCTTTCATTTGTTTCGTTGGGTACTTGGCTGCCAGCAAATTCTATGTGCTTGTGAGGTAAACATTGTTTGCAAGCCATTGTTTTTCCGCTGGACAGCTTGTGTCTAAAGGAGGCTTTGGTCTCTTTGCGGATTCAATTGTCTGGAAATCTAATATTAGTTATATAGGGTTTTAATTGTAGGCATCTACATGAATAAATATATAAATATATAAGTTTTCGTATATTGAATCATGGAATCAATTTCAAGGTTTGCCGAGTGGCCTTGGCTTGACTTTCACGTTCTAATTGTTGGCCAAAAAGGGTGGAATTTGATATTAGATAGGTATATATATATAATGTATATAAGATTACTTGTATGATATTTGCAAAGTGACCGAATCCCTTTAGTTAAAGGTGAATCTGACTGTATAGGGTGTTTTGTTGGCGGCTATGCAATATATATATATATATATATATATATATTAGATATCATTGATTCTTATATATATATATATATATATATATATATATATATATATTATAGAAGTCCATCACCTGCTGCCCTTAAATTCTAATATATATATATATATATATATATATAATCTAATTTTATATATTAGATGTTTGATATGTACAGGTGGCTGATTCTTTTAATTTGGGGTTTGACCGAATTGTAAAGGATTGCAATTGTGGGCAACTTTGCAATTAGATATATATATATTAGATGTCCTTGATTCTAATTTTAAATATATGGGTATTTTAGATGTTAGTTTAGGGAATGGTTTTATTAAGAGGACGTTGTGATTATTAAAGAACCTGCCCTTATTGAATTGTTTAATTATTATTTAGGTTCTAGTTGTCGTTGTTTCGAGCAATTGAAGTGAAGCTTGGTTTAGCCACTAGAGGTAAGTAGACTTCAACACATGACGTCTCTCAAGACGTATATATTTATATATATATATATATATATATATATATAATTGTGGTAAAAATATATTTATATATATATACATACACATAATTGCAAAAGTGAAGTTTCAAAGATTTATATCATTGTTAGTGCTTTATACATACTCAAACTCTATTATTTATTGTATATTATTGTGAAATTGTATATGTCAAGAGTGTTTCAAATGGTCACTAGACAGTCTGCAACCTTTGCCAACACAGGGTTAAGTGTTGGTCTTCGGCCGAAGTAGTGTTAGTGTGGTGTGGTGCAGTGTTATTGTTGCTCTTCGGAGCTAGTGTTGCCTCTTTGAGGTTAGTGTTATTGTTCCCATGGGAAATCACCCACCGAGTGTTTAGCAGCTTTTTTCTGTGTTTAGCAGCTTTTTTCTGTGTTTGACTAATATTTTTCATATTGAATTACTGTTTATTTACTACTGTTCTTTTAGGTGGAAAATTGCTTATTTTCAAAATAAAATTGTTTCTACCTATTTGGTGCATATTGGCATATAAATGTGGTCATTATTTTATTAATGTTTACAGTGTTATAGTGAAGTGTTTTATTTTAACAGCTTTATAGAATATATTATATTACAGTTTAAACTAATTTTAATTGTATCGTGATGACTATATTTTGTCAATGATATTATCGTTTTGTTTTTGGAAGACATCCTCATGTTTGTAGTCTCTTATTGAGCCTTTAGCTCACCCCTTTTTCCATCCTTTCAGATTAGAGTTATGGAGTGTCTTTTGGTGGTAGATCAGTGGAGCCTTAGATTGACGACTTCGTTTGGAGCTTGATAGTAGCAGAATTGTTTTAGTAAAATTGTTTCAGGAAAATGAGATTATTATTTTGGAACTATTTTGAGATGTTATTTGGAGATTTTACATTCAAGAATATTATTGTTGTTTTGTTTTTATGGATTGTAAAGGAAATCTGATGATATTCAAGAAGTTTATTTGAGGATAAATATTACGCTCTGTTCCATTATATCATTGTTGATTATTTCTAAGACAGGTTATGCATCTAAATCCTTGGTGGGTTTGGGGTGTTACAATGAGCTTGACAAGTAAACTCATATCCTTCTAAGACTTTAATTAATTATTAGTTGAGGCCACTCATCCAAACCAAATAGGCTAGATAACAAACTTGATATAGGCTTGATAATATACTTGTGTTGGATCTCAAGATCAAAAACATGATATTGAGCTCAAGCTTGGCTTGACCAATGAATCAAGCCAAGCCAAGCTGAGCTCAAGCTTTTATACTTTATTACAAGCTCAAGCTTGAACATTAATTTTAGGCTCGTATTAAGCTCAAGCCAAGCTTGAACATTCTACGTTTATTGTCAAGCCAAGCTTAAAGGGAAAAACCTTTTTTTTTTTTTTTATTGGCATTTGACATCCATTTCATCAAAATACATTTTAATTAAAAATGCAAAGTTTTTATTCAAAGGTAAGTTTCCAAACTTACCCTCCATTTTAGAATTAAAATCCACTATCTAAATATTTAATTAAAAATATTAAAAAGTATTAGGTATGATTTTTGGTTTTTTTTTTAATGGGCAATGGAGAGATTTGCTGTTGCAAGTCTTTTGGTGCTTTATAAACTTTTAATTTTTATTCTAATTTATCTTATGATTTTACTAACCATGGTTAAACATTTTAAAGGAGTTTCTTATAGAAATTTAGAATATTATGTAACTTGGATCAAGCTTGCAATGCTAAGTTTGAAAGTCAATTGCATTATGACAGAAACATTTTTGGGATTCTAGTTTCAGTCAGATTGCTAGGTTGTCCGATGTTTCGACTTAGGAGCTGTTTCTTTGGTTTCCAGTTAAAGGGATTTGTGTGGATATACCAAGCTCTGGTTTGATTTACTTTGATGTTGGAGTTATGTTCAAGAAATTCTCATTGTCGCTTTTCGAAACGCCGCCAGATTGTATGGAGTTGACAACTACTAATCTGCTGCTAAACCCAACCCAACAGGAAGTTGGACAAGTTTTTAAGGTTTGATGAATGGATTCTTTGTTGTTTCATTCATCTTAAGTTTGGTTGATGAGAGAATTTATCTAGAGGAGCTTTTAAGATTTTGGATCATGTGATGATGTTATTGAAGAATTATAAGATTTTGTTTTTGCTTTACTTCAATTGTTATCCATTAGTCTTTAAAGTTAGTTTTTGTTAATCTAGTTCTTTACTTTATCAAAATGAGTCAATATGATCCTTATGAGCAAATGTGATAGCGAATGAAGTTGTTTAAACACATTCTTAGTATATATTTTTAAAATAATAGTAGTAATCAAACAACCATATCTATTAATTGGCGCATCTCATTAATATTTTCGGTTAGAATTCTATTAAAAAAAATGTTAAAGCGGTGTCGTTAGCTAATCGATTAGGATAAAAGGATTAGATTGATTCATTTTGACAAAATGAGAGACTAAATTGACAAAGATTGAACATTAAGGAGTAATTTGACAATTGAAGTGAAAGTCAACGGACTAAATTAAATTTTGGCCTTTATTTTTTTAAAATAAAGAATTTAAGGGTCATTGAATCATTTCATTTGGTTCGATCACATGCAAGTTTTTTTAATAGATGTGATTGGATTTGAATACTGCTTCATAAAGTCACTAGTTGTCAAATTCCTTATTGGACGACAAAAAATTTACTAATAAAGCTAACTTAATTGGAAACTATCCTCACAAGCAATTTGACATCATTGGATTTTTGGAATCATATTGCAGCCTTCTAGGGAACTTAGGAAAGTTTAAGATTTTGGTTTGTATGATTTATAATGCTCTTATAATGGATGTTATCTTGATAATTGTCAAATTGAAGCTTCTGATATTCTCACCCGCCCCCCTCCTCCCCCACTGGTTTTTAACCGTTGGAACTATATACCTAGAATACTATCTTAGGATGGAATGAGTTTTGGTAAATGGTTAAGTAACTTTGTGATTGCAATTTTTGTTATGCTTATAGGCTCTATGTGTATGTGACTAAACAACTGTCATTTCAAGTCTGTTGAACTTGTATGTTTTGAAGCAATAAGAAAGTTATGTGGTTTTCTATGGCAGAGTCAATCTAGGAAGCTACGGTATGAGCTTGGTCAGGAAGATTTTGTAAGGGATGTTATGTAGCTTGTGAGGGGAGAGGGTGGTATAGGTTGTGTGGCTCATGATCACTTCCATTCCTATTGTAAATGTCATTGGAGAGTCTGGATTAGGGGTTCCATGCTTCGATCCAATGTGCTTGTTTCCATTTTTCTTCCATATAGATAGTACATAGTTCACAAACTAGCCAGCTCCTGTCTATGAGAGGATGGTCGGTGAATTTGATTGAGAGGGAAAATAAGCAAGGCAGTGGATTTCATAATCACCAGATGCTTTTCCAACAGAAAGAGAAAATGAGACAAGGCCATCAAGTTGAGGCAAATTCAGGTGATAAATTAGCAATAAGTTTTATGTTTAAGTTCAATGTACCGTAAATGCCAACATGGGCGTTGTATTAATTCTTTCTTTTTGTACTATAATTTTTAAATTATAAGAAACTCATGATGATAATGATATAAGAAAATTATGAATAAAAAGCTTCCTGCATTAATTTTTGCCCTAGTTCTTTCTACTATCAATTTTGTCAATTGCTTTGCTTATATTTGATATCCTTGATATTATTCATTTGTTTCACATTTTGGCTTAAAAACTATTGTATGAGATTAATTTTGAGTTAGGGTTTAGGGGTGGGCGGAATCGAGGGTTCAAATGAGTAAGATAATCAAACTTCTTTGGTTCTCTTTCTTTTTCTTTTTTAATTGGTGTGCACCACTTTTGTTGAGGGACTTATACTTGGGTTGTTATGCTCAGGTGTAAAACTTGAAGGACTCTGTTTCCATTTTCACAGAGTTTGAAGAAGGTTTGATTAATGATGGTTATGAGTGTAGATGCCTACAATGGTTTTTTTTTTTTTTGGGACTCTATTTCCTTTCTCACAATATTGACTTTTCCTTTTTGGTTCTTAATGTGCTTTTGGAAGCAGCTCTTTGCTGATTGCTTATTTGTTGAAAGTTGGATAAAATATACTTGTACCTAGATAAATTGAGGAGTTAAAAAGTTGTACATAAGCAAATAAGCTAAAAGAAAAAACTTGTCGAAAACAATTTACTGATTTCGTGTTCTTAGATTCTGAACTTTATTCTTTGGCTATAAATGGATAAAATGATATGTTTCAACTTTACATTATGTATCATTGAGCCTTGTCAATTTCTTTTTTCCTCCCTTTGGGCTTAAGGCAGGATATTTTACATTATGTCATCGTTCATAAACTGTTTTTCCCCCTTTGTCTTTGGATTCAAAAGGTTCACATGATTACTAGCTTATGTTGCCTTGAAAGTTTGTGTTTCTTCTTTCATTAGTAGAGAAGAGATTGATGTCAAAATTTTGTGGTATAATATACCCAGTCATGGTATATTGGTATTATACCCAGTCTACGTATTAAGTTCTAGATAACCTTTCTATCAAAAAAAAAAAAAAAAAAAGTTCTAGATAACCTAAGCACTAGGAAGATGGCCTTCAATCCCAGCTGAGTTGAATCCAGATGCAGATCAACATGCATTAGATGAACTTTGCTAGAACATGCTAGGTGGAAACCATGCTTTGCCTATATAGGCTCATACCCAACTTTCAACTTTGCCCAGTGCAAAGTGGAAGGATTGTCACATCAGGCATTTTAGTCACAATAAATCAAGCCTAAAGTCCCCAGAAATTCCTTCTGTTCAATGGTTGCTGTTGTACATTTGAACTTTAGATTTATTCTTTAGCAATTTAGCTATCCCACTTCCATAATAAACACTCCCAAATTCATAGATTGGGTTGTATGTCATTATCTTCCCTTCAAGAATTTATCTGAATAGCATATTCTGATATAGGTACCATTCCTTTGCCATGATTGACATAGTTCCAATCCCTAGAGGTCCCAGTTCTTTTTATTTTCTAGCTATAAGATGGTCCATATAAGCAGTATGATATCGGTAAATCAAACAAATATATCTGTTCTTGTTCAACTACTTTAAAGCCTTTAACCAGTGGTTTGGCTATGTTGCCTGTGATTTCAAAACTTTGTTTATTGCATCTATAAACATTTTTCTCTCCATTTTTAGTATGTGCTTTGTTCATGCATGAGATTACCAATCTAAATACATAGACACACGACATGTTTAAATGATTGAATGAATTATGTGATTAAATACACCCGAATGGTCTTATGAACTATCATGTAATGAGTTAGAGGAGATTCTCTCAACCCAGTTTGATGGAAAACTTTGTCCCTGATAGAATTCAATGCTGTAATTAAAGTGGCTTAAACTGACTTGACTCATCTCTTGCTGGTTCATGACTAGTATGGTTTTGTACACATCTCTACGCGGATGTGTTAAATCTAGCTTGTTGGGATGAAATTATTCAATTATGTTGTCATTGTAAGTGTAAGTTTTTTTAGACCCCTTAAACCCAACAGATTAACCTAGAGAATTAGCCAAGTGATTAACTTAGGTAATTTAATTAAATCTAGGTTAACACAAAATAAACAAAAATAACAAAGCAGCGGAAATTAAATAACACAAAGATATGATGACCCAGGAAACCACACCGGTAAAAACCTGGGGAGGATTTGACCTAGCTATCCTCAAGGTAAACTGAATCCACTATGAAAGAATCGAAGTTTCACAATAAGACTTAGACCACTAACATCCTATTGCTACCCAAGTGTAGGAAACTTACTACCACGACCCCATGATAGCTCTGAGATCCACGGACTCCTTCTTTCCAGAATTCTTCAGCAAATCCACAAGCGCACCTGCTTGTATATCTTTATGCTCTTTGATTCTGCAACTGTATTGATCTACAAAACTCTTGACATAAATCTCAAGTTTGTAAACCCTAAGTGTATGTGAAGGTAAACACCTCTAGATCTCACAATGAGATTCACAAACACAGCATTCAGAACTTAGAAAACGTGGCTAGGGTTTTCCCTTATATACTTAGGGCAAACATAAAACCCTATACATTAAAACGGGCTTGGGCTGAGTTGGAAATTTCTGCAGAAAAATGTTCTGCACGATTTTCGATCGATCGAGCCTAATTTTCGATCGATCGAGTCATACAGAGAGTTAAAGGTAATTCTGCATAAAAACTCGATTCCAACTTTACATTAAATCCCATACTTTGAGCAAGTCTAACACACGACTAAACATTGTTTTGATCATGGTTTGCCAACATACAAATTGAAGTTCTAAATACATTAGATCCTAATCCTTAGAACCTAATAAACTCCCCCTTTGGCAATCCGTGACAAAACACAGACTTAACAAAAAGCTCAAAGTTACAAATTGAAATAGCCCATTACAAAATAAATAGCCACTTAACAATTCAACCTAAACTATTATCTAACAGTTGCAAAGTAGACAGCAGCTCGACTGAAAACAACCTGTATATTCCTGTAACACTTAACAAACACATAAACGCATGTGTGGAAAAAACAGGAAATAAATAAATAAAAATTCTTGATTTCACATGCACAAAATAAAGACATATATCATGAATAACATCATCAATATAGATCAATAAGCAGAGTAGCATAGTGAAATAAGAAACATATACATAAAAATGTATCTCAACAAAAATATCTCCTAAATAAGAGCTAAAAATGTAAATACACAGTGAAGCACCTAGATACAATCTGATAACTCCACAAGCTCCGCAGTATCACTACCAAGTAAACAAAAAACTCCCCCTAAAATGTAAATCTCCACAACAAAATCTCCTAGATACAAATGAACTATGCACTCCCCCTTTTTGTGACGAATTGCCAAAGGGCACTCACTCATCATCAAAAGGAGGTGGAGGAGATCGACGAGAGCTAGCCAAATCCGCTCGCAACGCACGTAGCTCATCAAGGATGTCCACCAAAAGCTGACCATGAGCCGCCTGAACGGTCACGACAATGTCAAGCAACCGACGAAGGTCAGAAACCTCATCAAACGGTGGAGGAACATCAGCAGCAGCAGCAGCAACAGCAGGATCAGAAGAAGTCCCAGCTGCATGAGTATCTGTAGAAGAAGAAGGGGGTGGAGTGACACCAGAAGGATCTACCCTAGCATGCTTAGAGCTAGCTCGAAGTTGAGCATCCCTTTACCTCAAAAAGGTAGCACCTATAGGAGTGATAACATGAACAGGCTCAGAAGCAGGATACTCACCAAAACCAAGAAAAAGGAGAATCCTATGAATAAAAACAGGAAAAAACAAAGCATGAGCCGCAGAACTAGACCTATGAACCTCGTTCAAAGAACGAAGGAACAGATGCGGAAAACTGATAGGAGCATCAGTGACCAAGGCATACAAAAAGACACACCTTTCAAGAGGAATGGTGTGGACATGCGAAATAGGCCACAAAGAATGACACGCTATCCTAAAGAAAAGATAGTGTAACTCAGACAGCTCAGCAGAAGTGATCCGAGGATCAGAACCCCGCTGGATAGAAGACCCAGTGATGTATGACAAGACATCATCGAGGGGAGGAGACTCCTCGTAAGGAAAAACGGGATGGTTCACAATGGGCACCCCAAGAGCATCAGACACTACCGAAGGGGTAATGCGATACTCGACACCACGTAACCACACCTTGACCAAGGTGTTGTTATCGTAGACACGAATAGAGAGGTTCGAATAGAACTCTCTAATCAAAGAAGCAGGAGAAGGATGCTCAAAGTCAAGAAGAGGTAACCAACCCCGACGCTCAAAATTACGACGCACCTCAGGATCCAACTCATCTAGCAAGACCCGACGCTCAGCCCAGATGTGACGCCTAAGATTAAGGGTCTCATAGGTATTTTGGTTCGACTCACTAGGGAACCGCTCAGTGTCAAAAGAAGGTGAAGGATCAGAAGTCCTATGGGCTCTAGTTTTCCTAGGCATAGTGCTAAGGAAAAGAAATAGACACAAAAGAGAAGAGCAAAAACAAATACCAAGGGCAGACTGCAAGTTAGCACAGCATAAAATATAGAAAATATCAATTCTATATGATGCATGAGCATGAACATAAAATGATGCATGTACTAATGCAGTGACATGTTCAATTTTGATCCAAATTAACAAAATTGGCTTGAGCAAGCAATATTTAACAAAAATCCCCAATTTGAAAAACCCTAGTTTTCAAAACACAACAAATTGATAAATTGATCAACACAATAGTTAATTAACACAATAGAATGATCAAATTAATCAATCTAACAAGCCAATTTCATCAATTTCAATCAAATTGAACAAAAACCCCCAAGTTACTCAATTACAAGCCCTAGAATTTCAAATTTTCCTCAAACCACCAAATAAACCAAATTAAACCACATGTTTAGCTTAGGTAAGGTGTCCCCACAAAAACCCATGAAAAATTTGAGAGAGAAACACTCAAAAACATTCCCTAATTTGCCACAACAATAATTCCAAAAATAACAAAAAAAATGCATGAAAAATGCATGATTTTCGAAAATAAATGCAAAGAAAAGGACAAAAAGGTCTTACCGGCCTTGAAGGAGAGAGATTGTGCAAAAAGAACGGAAGAAAACGACAAATCCACCCAAAAATAGCTTGACCGGTAGGTAGGAGACAAAAAGAAATTTTGAAAAGTTTTGAAAAAGTGAAAAGACACTTGAAAAACTCCTTTTTAAAAACATCCGGCACAATTTTCGATCGATCGAAAATTACATTCGATCAGTCGAAAATAGTTTCGATTGATCCAAATACAATTTGGATCGATCGAGTCAACCAGAAACTTTAACACAGGATTTGAAACATTTTCGATCGGTCGAAAATCAGTTTCGATCGATCGAAATTCTGGAAAAATTAATTTTTGAAAAACATAACAATTTCAGTGCAGTCACTTCTCAAAGCATCAGATTTTATGAGAAAAATGCATGAGTATGAGATGAGATGTTTTCCAAAAACACATGTATTCAACCCAGATGTCTCAAAGCAAAAATTTCTTTCAATATACCACCAATCAAAACTCAAACAAGCAAACATGTTCTGCATCAATTTTCAGAAATTCTCAAACTTGGTTGGTCAGACCAAAAACACACAAGAACATGTACACAGTTTTAGCAAAGAATAACTTGTGTAGTGTGTGTAACTAGCATAAGCTTGAGAAACATGTGAGGTGATATGCACATAGAGATTAATCACAAATTCTACAAAATTCATCACATGAATTTGAAAGAGACTATCCCTTAAAGAGTTACATCATATAACTCCCACATCTCCTAGAATAAAAGCTTGCAACCATGTAAGTTTCTTGATTTGCCTCATTAGTCAAATTAAATGATTAGAAACTTAACAAAAGCCGGGATAATGTACACACCAATTTTATGAATTTGTGAGATTATTATAGCCCAATAATGTACACATCAATTTTAATAGAGGCTACACCTTATGTTCTTTTTGTGCATGTGCTACACTTTCTCGAGCACAAAATCTTACGATATGCACTAAGGTGTTCATGATTGGCTAGTAAACAGTGGTGAGATGGTTATTTATGCCTTTCTCAATAAGTTCAAGTCCAACAATCAAAGACATACGACTTCAAAATCAAGATCATGTGATCAACAAATATAGCATCTTCCCACACAACATGCACAACAAGACTTTAGCTAGTAAAGTGCAATAGAAATAAGTGCATCAAAGCTAAACAAGGTACACAAACATGTTATGCAAAATTTGATTGACCAACCTTGTCTTCAAATTTAAGAAAGAAATAGCAAAACACAATTTGCAAAATTTTTTTTTTATTTAATTAAAAAAAACTAGAATGAAATGCATGAATGTAATGCAATGCAAATCCTAGAAACAGAGGTCACAAAAGATAGAGCAATGAAGCACAAGGACCATGTCAGACAGACTCAATTAGATCGAGCCTTTTGCATCCAAAATTTCTTAGATGCAACACTTGCATTGGAGTTATGATTCACATTAGAATTCTGAGCAACTCCAGGATTGGAATAAAGGTTCAACGCCTTTACCAATTCACCAATAAGTACCATAGGATCATGTGCTTGAGGCACAGGTACTTTAGTTTTATTTGCTCGCTTCGCAGCTTGCAACTTAAAACAATTTGGACGAATGTGTCCAGGTTTTCCACAAAAATGACAAACCCATGCAGGCTTATCATGCAATTTGCCCTTAGTAGAAGTAGAAGCTCTAGAATGAGAAGCATGAAGATCAACCCTAATCTTTCTAGGTGGAGTAACATCAACAGATTTGACAGGTTCACTCACCAAGGGTTTGACAATCTCACTCTTAGGAGGTTCAGAAGAAGGAACAAATTTAGTGGAAGTAGGTTCAAGCACAGAAATACTTTCCTCATAACCTAAACCTGATTTATCAGATGGAGACTTTTGAATACTCAGCATGTGATCAAGTTTGGAGCTTGCAGACCTATTAGTTTGTTCTCTAGCAACAGATAAATCAAGTTCCAAACATTTAACTTTATCAAGCAAGAGCATGTTCTCAGTTTTCACATTATTCAAAAGCTTATTTGCATCAAACAATTTAACAAGTAAATTTTTCTTTTCAAGTTCAAGAGATGGAATTTTCTTCAAGTCTAACTCAACATTCATAGCATCCTTTGCAGCAACTTTGCAAAGTTTATTGTAGGCTTCCTGTAAATCTGCATCCTCAGAGAGTTCTCCATCAGAAGGGTTCTCTTCAACGGATATGCTTTCATTAACTACAGTGGTAGCAGTGAAAGCAATGAAGTTTCCATCCTCATCACTAGCGGATTCATTGTCGGAAACTTCATCATCACTAAGGGTTACAGCCATAGCCTTACCCTTAGACCTAAAATAAGTAGGACATTCAGACTTTAAATGACCATACCCTTGACAACCATAACATTTTTGTCCCAAAGAATTATTAGAAGGCTATCCCACTTTCTCCTTAGGTTTTTTAGTGTTATTAACTTTAATGGGATCATTCTTTCTAAAATTTCTAGGTTCAACAGTGTTCTTGCCTCTTGCCCTTCTGTTATTGTTCCTAAGAAAATTTCTAAAGTTCTTGGCAAGATAGGCAATCTCTGTAGCAGAGAGTTCATCATCAAATCCACTATCCTCAACATCATCAACAGACTTAAGAGCCATTGATTTGGATTTGTTAGTCTTAGGGAGGTCTAACTCATAGGACTGAAGAGATCCTACAAGTTCTTCAACAGGGATGGAGTCCACATCCTTGCTCTCAGTGATGGCAGTCACTTTGGGTCTAAAGTCCTCAGTTAAAGATCTAAGAATCTTCCTAACAATTTTAGGTTGATCATAGATTTCACCCAAATTATAAGCAGAATTAACAATATCATTCAATTTAGCATAGAATTCATCAAAAGATTCATCATCATTCATTCTAATGCTTTCAAATCTAGTAGTTAATTGCTGCAACTTGTTTATCTTAACTGCCTTTGTGCCTTCATGCACAGTTTGGAGGATATTCCAAGCAGTATGAGCAACCTCAACATTAGAGATTCTCTTAAATTCCTCCATGGAAACAGCATTAAAAATAGCATTCATAGCTTTGCTATTAAAAGCGACTGCCTCCTTTTGAGAAGTTTGCCACTCACTCACAGGAGTAGTGGGCTTCTCCCATCCGTACTCAACGGAATTCCAAACTCTCTCATCAATGGATTTCAGGAATACTTTCATCCTTACTTTCCAATAAGCATAGTTGTTTCCATCAAAGTGAGGTGGAACAACAAGAGAGTGTCCATGTTCCATGACAACAGGGGTCAAGGATCAGCTAAAAGATCAAAGGATCAAAAACAAAAGCTACCCGTTCTGATACCACTTGTAAGTTCGTTTAGACCCCTTAAACCCAACAGATTAACCTAGAGAATTAGCCAAGTGATTAACTTAGGTAATTTAATTAAATCTAGGTTAACACAAAATAAACAAAAACAACAAAGCAGCGGAAATTAAATAACACAAAGATATGATGACCCAGGAAACCACACCGGTAAAAACCTGGGGAGGATTTGACCTAGCTATCCTCAAGGTAAACTGAATCCACTATGAAAGAATCGAAGTTTCACAATAAGACTTAGACCACTAACATCCTATTGCTACCCAAGTGTAGGAAACTTACTACCACGACCCCATGATAGCTCCGAGATCCACAGACTCCTTTCTGGAATTCTTCAGCAAATCCACAAGCGCACCTGATTGTATATCTTTGTGCTCTTTGATTCTGCAACTGTATTGATCTACAAAACTCTTGACATAAATCTCAAGTTTGTAAACCCTAAGTGTATGTGAAGGTAAACACCTCTAGATCTCACAATGAGATTCACAAACACAGCATTCAGAACTTAGAAAACGTGGCTAGGGTTTTCCCTTATATACTTAGGGCAAACATAAAACCCTATACATTAAAACGGGCTTGGGCTGAGTTGAAAATTTTTGCAGAAAAACGTTCTGCACGATTTTCGATCGATCGAGCCTAATTTTCGATTGATCGAGTCATACAGAAAGTTAAAGGTAATTCTGCATAAAAACTCGATTCCAACTTTACATTAAATCCCATACTTTGAGCAAGTCTAACACACGACTAAACATTGTTTTGATCATGGTTTGCCAACATACAAATTGAAGTTCTAAATACATTAGATCCTAATCCTTAGAACCTAACAGTAAGCAATGAAGAAAATGTGAGATTAGGTATGTTTGTAATGATAGTTGGCAAGGTTTGTTTAATCCTAAAACATCCCACCTGTAATGATCCCGGGAATGTTCTTTTCACCAGCAAGCATGTTGTACTCTAGTTTTTTGTGAATAGACATGTGTGATTCTAGGGGACCCCTTCCTCCCAAAAAGATTAAAAACACATTCATTTTTATTTTACTGGTCACTATCAAGAGTAATCTGTACTCTAATACTCTTAATCTTTGTTATTGTATTTGGTATTCTTGAATCCGCTTTATAGACAAGGTTATGTTTAGTAAAAGAGAAACTGTTGATTTTGTATATTAAAAGAGGAATTGTTGAAAATTTAGTATAAAATCAGTTATACATAATTTTCATAATTTGAAATAACTTTGAGTTATTTTATGATTAATTTAAATGCAAAATCGATGTTAGCTTTATTTTTTTTCATGTTTAATTTAATTTTAAGTTTTAGTATATTTTGTTATTTTTGAATGGTAAAAATATTTAGGTTCATGTTTTGGTCCCCCAGTGATAAAATTGTGGTTCCATGACTCCATCTTTGCATAAATTATTGAAATTTCGATCCTCATGATTGTGGTGGATAGACTTATCAGATTGGGAAAAATTTATTTATTTATGGCTGAATAAATATTTCATTGAAATTTGAAAACAAAGGAAAAACAAACAAAATAGAAAGGCCAACTTAGTGGAATCCCAATTCCCAAACCATCACTCTTAACTCTAATCAAGATCCAGTAGAGGATGAAAAACAAGTAATTTTTGTTGGGCCTTTATCCTCTCTCTCTCTCTCTCTCTCTCTCTCTCTCTCTCTCTCTCTCTCTCTCTCTCTCTCGATCTCTCGATCTCTCTCTTTAATGTTCATTAGGGTTTTTACTAGTTGAAATTTCCAATGATCTTGGTAGCAGTTTGATATCTTTATTTTTGTCTTTGCAATTTTTTTTTTCCTCACAGGGGATCTTGAATATTTTTGGAACCGGGAAACAAGTGTCTGTGTGTATTCTTCTGCCAAACTAAACTCATCCAAAATTTGATACCTTACTTTGTTGTTAGATTACAAAGAAAATTAAAAAGAAATAAAGAAAACTAAAAATTGTTTTAGGGGCTAAGTGTGAATTATGAAAGGAATTTCATACCTATATATCCAAAAAAAAAAGAAGGAAAAAAAAAATGGTTCATACCTTACGTTTCTCTAAATCTTACTTTCAGAGAAGTTCATCTAATTCAACTACGAAAAATTGTAAAATCATAGTGTGAGTTATGCTATAGTTTAAGAGAATTTTTACAATTTTATTAAAATGAAATGAGAAGAAGAAAAAGTGCTGCTTAGTGCTGGTATTATGAAGGGTTCTAATCATGAATTTAGATAATGAAGTTCTTTACAAAACACATAAAAACAAATTTAATGGAATGATTAACAATAATGAAGTTCTTTATATATAAAAAAGAAAAGAAAAGAAAAGAAACCAAACCAATAACCCAGGAAAGGAAAAATAGGCATACCAGATAAAATTTGACCTTATTCCTAAACTTGGCAGTGAACTTTAATGATCAATCAAGCGAGTCTCTGCAATTATGAAAGTGCAATATGAGGATCAACAGACTGTCCCTTTTTTCTGATGATTGAGCCTAAAAAGTTACTAACATGTGATGTCCACATATATAATCATGTCAAGTTATCACAAAAAAAAAAAAAAAAAAAAAAAAAAAAACCTTGAAATCTTCCTACCACAACACAAAAAAAGCAACAAAGTTTGTATATACTATACTTTACCCATTTGAAATTTAGATGGAGTTTATAGGACTATAAAACTGACTGAAATTGTTTATTAACAAATGAAACTTAGCTTAATATATAATAAACTTATTTTTGTTTGTTTGTTAATAAATAAGGTAAGAATGACTATAATTTTGAGGTTTGTCTAGTAAACAAGTTGAATTAAGCAAATTATTTTGTTTATGAACAAGGTTGAGAATAATCAAGTTGAGCCTAGACTAGGTTTAAAGTTTGTTATGGACTTGGCATGGAAAAAAAAAAAAAAAAACCCTACCTAATTTGTAGGCATACAACTCAGTTTGGCTCATTTACAACCTTATATTTATGTGAAATTATTAGTTTTCAATTGTATGCTCTTAAGATGCAATATATTCTTCTTCTTCTTTTCAATTTTACATGAACAAAAAAGCTGGTGCTTGACTAATGAAGTAAGATGACCTTACTTGAATTTTTAACTAGTCTAAGCTTGAACATTATAAGTAAGCTTGAGATGAGTGAGCTTTGAAAAATCTGGGGCTACTCAAGTCACGGATTACACTAACTAACAGCTACTTTGTTGAACTAAAATAACCAACAAATAATAGTTTCTGATGAGTCAACGACAATGATTAATAAGAAATTTGTCAAAATTGATTGACGATTTAAATAAAGTGATTAGTAAGAGATTATGAAAAATACAAAATTTTACTCCAAACCAATTTGATGAAATCTCCTCCGAGCCATTACATTAAGAATTATAATTCACATGTATTATTTAGACAAGTCATAGGATTCATTAAAATGTTCATATGACTAAAAGTACATATCGATACTCAATAGTCCTTTCAACTATCATGGAGTGGGTTGTAAAGTGGGTTTTACTAGACACCAACTTGCCACATACTTTGCCATTGTCAATTTGTCATTGCCATGACCAAATTTTTTTTTACATTGCCTAAAGTTTTAGAATTTTAATTTACACCCTAACATTATATGCAATTTTGATTAGTAGCCCTTTTGTTAATTTTTTTGTTGATGTGTCTGTTAAGTGACATGTAAACTTATGGTGTGTATTGAATGATCAAATTAAATCGCGACACATGGGTTTCATTATTCCACGTCATATAATTAGCAAAACAAAACTTTAATAATTAAAATAAAAAATATTTATTTTCATCAAATTAAAAATTAAAAACAAAAAAACTAATATGTACACGGTGGTGAAGAGCGGTGACAAGCAAGGGCACCCAGCACAACTTGAAATCTACAAACTCCAGAACACGGGTTGTGAAATCTGAGGTCTAGATCCGACAAATATTTTTGATATTAGGGTTCTTTATTTTTAAGTTGGCTAAAGGTGACTCATAAATGAAGGGTTGTGTTTTAAGGTCCAGATCAATCCAATTGGTTTCTTTACTTTATTTTAAGTACAAATCTAAGGGATACTAAAAAAAAAGGGTACAAATCAAAGAAAAAAAATGTATTATTTTAGTTTTTATTTTATCTTATTTAGTTTATGCAATTTTGAATTTTAAAGAATTTATTTTAATAATTAAAGTTTTTTTTTTTTGGCTATTCATATGACATGGAATAGTGAAATCCATGTGTCATGATTTGATTGAATCAATAGATACATATCATAAGCTTACGTGTCACTTAATGGACACACTAGTAAAAACTTAACGGAGAGGTTGCTAATCAAAATAATAATGTTAGGGGTAAAATCTAAATTCTAAAACTTTAAGGTGTAAAATCCAAACATTCCTAAAGATATGTTTTTCACTTTAAGATGTAAAATATGAACCTCAGTTGCGTGCTGTGAAATTGTGCTGTACATGATTACGTGTATGGTATGGTAGCACTTTTTAAAAGCCCATTTTTGGTATCTACGCCCATTTTGTGTGAAGGGCTTGGAAAGCAGGCTACATTTTTGGGTTCTTCAAAAAAGAAAAAAAAAAGTATTTAGCATTCTTTTTGATTACCCGACATAATGTAATTCACATTGATAAAAAAAGAAAAAAAAAATTGTTATCACTAAATCCCTTCTTGTTTGAAGACTGTTAGGTTCTAAAGACTAAGATCTAATGTATTTAGAACTTCAATTTGTATGTTGGCAAACCATGATCAAAACAATGTTTAGTCGTGTGTTAGACTTGCTCAAAGTATGGGGTTTATTGTAAAGTTGGAATCGAGTTTTTATGCAGAATTACCTTTAACTTTCTGTATGACTCGATCGATCGAAAATTAGACTCGATCGATCGAAAATCGTGCAGAACGTTTTTCTGCAGAAATTTCCAACTCAGCCCAAGCCCGTTTTAATGTATAGGGTTTTATGTTTGCCCTAAGTATAAAAGGGAAAACCCTAGCCACGTTTTTAGAGTTCTGTTTTGCTGTGTTTGTGAATCTCATTGTGAGATCTAGAGGTGTTTACCTTCACATATACTTAGGGTTTACAAACTTGAGATTTATGTCAAGAGTTGGGTAGATCGTTACAGTTGCAGAATCAAAGAGCACAAAGATATACAAGCAGGTGCGCTTGTGGATTTGCTGAAGAATTCCGGAAAGAAGGAGTCCGTGGATCTCGGAGCTATCATGGGGTCATGGTAGTAAGTTTCCTACACTTGGGTAGCAATAGGATGTTAGTGGTCTAAGTCGCTATTGTGTAAACTTCGATTCTTTCATAGTGGATTCAGTTTACCTTGAGGATAGCTAGGTCAAATCCTCCCCAGGTTTTTACCGGTGTGGTTTCCTGGGTCATCATATCTTTGTGTTATTTATTTTCCGCTGCTTTGTTGTTTTTATATATTTGTGTTAACCTAGTTTTAATTAAATTACCTAAGTTAATAACTTGGCTAATTCTCTAGGTTAATCTGTTGGGTTAAGGGGTCTAAACGAACTGACAAAGACAAAGTAAAATCATCAAGTAAGGTCATAAGAATAATATCATTTAAAACAATGTCTTAAGCAAAACATTGTAGAATATTAGTTCTACCTTTTAACTAAATGAAGGTTTGAATAGGATGTTTAGCACATCTAGAATATCCAGATTTTTATGCATGTTGCAAAGAAATCAATATATATATATATATATATATATATATATATATATATCATATACTATATATAAAAGTAGAAGCTGAGAGAAAGTGAGTTCCTACAATTAAGGAGGTGCTGACAAATAGGATAAATGACCATCTAAAATTCAGACACGTATACAGTTTTTTTTTTTTTTTTTTTTGTCAAATAGCCACACGTTGCACCGTTTGGCTATTTAAATCTCTGCTATGCTTGCAATTAAAAAAGGATAAATTCAGACACGTATAGCTTTGACACCATTTGACAATGCTACGTCACCGTTTATAAGCCTCCCTATAAATAAAAAAAAAAAAATTGGCCGGTTAAAATACTACACACACAGAGATAGAAATAGAGAGAGAGAGGCGATGAGGCCTGCGACTAGGACACAGAGAAAGAAACAGAGAAAAAGGAGGAAGGAAGATGAAGCGGCCTTCAGCATAAGCATGAAAAAAGCATTTCCTAGAAACTCTCGATATCAGACCTTTTTTCTCGGTAATTTTGAACTAATATCTTACCCTATTTTCTTCAATTATGTATACTGTTAATTTAGGGATTTCGTTGAAATCAGGGAAATAACCTAGAAGATCAAATTCAAACTGAATTGTTATTTGGAATTTTCTATTTCTGGGTTTTGTTTCAAATTCTAATTGAATTGTTATTAGGAATTTTCAGTTTCTAGGTTTATTTCCTTTGCTTTCATGAATTTCAATTTCAAATTTTGTTTTGTTTTGATTTTTTTTTTTTTTTTTTGGCTTGCTATTTGGGTCATTAGCGAAGAAGAAGGGTTATTAGATAAATTATACTGTTTCACAACTTTAAAACACCGTTTAATGTCTTTCATTATTAAAAAAAAAAAACCTTTGAAATTCAGAGGTAGAGAGGAACAGAGACAGAGTTCGTAAAAGGGAGAACCGTCAGACTCCTGTGACCCCACAGTAATTTCTTTTTTCATTGTTAAAATTTATGGATTTGGTTATATACTTATATTTGGTTGGATTGATATCAATTTAGATGTTTGGGTTAAATTTGATTTCATTCTCATCCTCACACATGTTCACCAAAAATTTACTTTTAACTTTTAAAAACCCACACCGGTTTAGTATGTAACCACTCTATCTGCCTTCCTCTATATTGTTTCTTCTCTTCAATTTTTCCTTTTTTTTTGTTATGCTCTTTTTCCTCTACGAAAAGAAATCCAGCGACGTTTGAAGAGAAAGAACAGAAGCCTGCCTTCTCTAGCATGCCACCACTGGTTAGCCAGCGAAACCACTACCGGCAAAACTGATTTCTTTCGTTTTCACCTTTCAGTTGTAGTGCTTTGGATTTTATTTCTTAATCTTCTTCTCCTTCTAAGTGAAAATTTTTTTGTGTAATTTGGATCACTCAATTTCTTTTTCCTTCCCCACTCGATGTTCACACATCACACTACCGTATTGCGTTGTTAAAAAAAAAAGTAAAAACCCAATATTGCAACATTTGCGGTGTTTTCATTTCCTTCCACTAATTTGGTAGAGATATAATTTTACCATTTTATGTTTTGATTTAGACAATTTTCCAGATTATACCATTTTTGCTTTAGTGATATAAAAACTTCCCCATGCTTTTAAGAGGTGTAGAATCAAACAAATGTTAGATATGTTGCGTTGTAGGAACTGTTCAATGTGCCGATAAGTTGTGTATTTCTGTTTTAATTCTTTTTATATATATTAACAATCAATAATATCTTAGACATTGAAATTTTGTGCACGCCATGCGTTTGACAAAATGGTTTACTAACTCTTGCATTAGTTTAGATCCACTCCATGGTTTGTGCCTCTTGGATTTAGTTGCCATTGGTCATTGCATTTTTTTTTTCCTAATGTGCATTTAGGCATTCAATGTCAACAACATAAGTGGTAATTTAGTACACTAGAACTTTCTAGCATCAAAACCTAAGTTCCACAGTTGGATTTTGATTTTCCCTATACTAGAACAATTTTAAACAACAACTCCAGGTGTTTGTTAGTTTTCGATGGTTTGTTTTTCACTTAAAGCTATCTTTATACTTTTATTTCTTTCATTCCAATTATACAAACTGCATATATATTTCTTAACAATGCATAATTTTTAATTATACCTGTTTGAACTTTTCATTATAATGTCTCTATCATGTCATAGTAACAGTAATATGTAGTTGTTGTGGGGTAGAAATCAGATTAAAAAACCTAAACATTATAATGTTTAGGTAACTCTGAAACACCATTTAATAGCCTCTTAGTATAAACAAAGAGAACTAACCATACAATCAAAAGGCTGGCTATACAATTTATCTAAAAAAGGGGCTTTCTATATGAGGAAAGAGAAAGAGATAGAAATTGCTGCTCTGTTCGTTCTCTGCCCCATCCCTGCTCTGTTCATTCACTACCCCCATCCTCTCTTCAACAACAGCGTATTTGGTATGCATTGATTTTTTCCTGGAACTTCACTTTGGCGCTTAGAAAAACACATGATTATTCATGTAGGTAATTGCAGCGTTTTAAAATTTTCTATAGGGAGGTTCTTTTACAATTCAAAATTGAATTTAAAGCTATCTTTATATATATTTTTTATAAAATTTCCCCTGCCGAATTGTCTAGGTCTTCTTTCACCCTTATTGAAAAATAGATGGGTTTATTGTTTTTGTTTTTCCCTTGGATATTTTATTTCCATTCTATCCCTACCAGAAACAGTGCTAATTGGTGGGTGTACTATTGTGGAATTGCATTGTTTTTTGGTTTAGGACTCTATCACCACGAGTCAAACTCAAATCCCACACACACGATGCAAAGAGCAAAGGGTAGTGGACAATTGGGCCTGGCTTTTCTAATTTGGAAATATTTCCTATTCTATATTTTTCTTTTTAATAAAAGCTCCTTTGGATTCCCAATTTTCTCTAAATAGTGACGAGTTGAATTTAATGCTTTGAAACTGGGTTTAGTAATTTAATTTGGATGCTTTGGTCACAATAGTGTGTTTATTATTTAGACTTATTGACAATTTTTTTCAAAATAAAAACAGTTTCCTGTAACTAATCTTAATGAAATCATGGGGATCAAATAAGTGTAGGATTGAATGTTGTGCTGATATTTGTTTTTCTTTTTTAATCCTATTTTGGTCTATTGTTCAATTAAGGTTTGTCGGAACCACAGGCAAAGAGAGACAGGCCGTATCCCTGTAACTGGTAAAGTTTTTGCTTTTTTTTTTTTTTTTTTTTTTGGTTTTACAAATTTGGGGATTGAATATGATTTGGGTTTGAATTTCTTGGTTGGGGTTTAGATTTCGTTATTTGGGTTAGGCTTCTATTTATGATGCCTCCTATAGTATAATACCAGTTTAAATATAATATGGTTTTAGATATCCAGTAAGGTAGTGTTTATGTTGGAGAGTTTGCAATCATCATTAAAAAAAAAAAGAGGGTTTGTACTTTGTACATCATACCTGTTTGATAAATGTCATATAGACATATTATTGTTACGATTTATTTTTTGGGGGTTTATTGTTGTTCTCTTCAAATTCATGTTCTTTGAATTGTATTAGTCATTGAAGGTAAAATATAACATTTTCCTTATGTTCAGTTTAATCATTATCATAGTCATCTAAACTAATTAACATTCTTTGCCTATCGCATTCAGTATATGATGGACATAATCTCTCTAATGGACAATATTGGCCAACAGCTTCTGTTTCAGTTTCCATGCCTTCACCTCCTTCGTGATCACCTCCTTCTTCATCACCCGGAAGACGCACTCGTATCCTGGAGATGGTTAGGTTGTTAATTGCTGATGGAGTAGACATGAGTCCTGTATCTTGAGGAATTTCCACCCCTTTTAGCCTAAAAATTCTCATGAGAAGACTAGGGAAAATCAGCTTGGCTCTGGAAGTTGTTCTGGTCTCATTAACAATGGTATAGTATATAAGCATTGATGTCTAAGAAAGTCTTTTTCTTGAGCTCCATTAGAAAGATTTCTCTGGCATTGTTGATTGTTCTCAACTTCCTCACAGGATAAAGGTTGAACATCATTATCACAGTTAGACATCTCATGTCTGCTGGAAATGCATTTGTGTTGAGACATTTCCCTTCTCTAACTCCCCCAATATGTGCCTGTGCAGTTTCTATGGACATCATTCTATCCTTGTAATGTGTGAAATCATGATCATCCATTCCCTCAAAACCCAGCACCTCATCAATGTCATCAACATCTTGTATGAATTCATGTCCTCTTACCCAACAGTTAATCTCATTCTCTCTCAGCACAGCATTAGCATAAAACTCCCTAATCAGAGGTTCACATACTCCAGGGAGATCACTCAGCAACTTCTCCCAACCTCTTCCCTCAAAGCAGCCAGGAATGAAGGTATCTTTTAGATCTGCCAAGTCCATAAATCTTTCTTGAATAATAGGTGCCTTCAAGTAGAATTGGGTGTATCTCTCAAAATGCTGAGGAGACCTGAACTTAGAGTTGTCCATCTTCATTCTTCTGTCACCTTTCTTGGCAACAGTTTTCTTCTTTGTAGGAGTCATCTGAAAAATCAATGACAACAACAACCACAAGGACAGAACACAATAGATGAAACATTCAAAACATCAGTGCCTGATTAGATGGAAACAAAAGGCTAAACCAGAAGATCATACCACATAGTGATAAAAATTCTAAGGATATAACATACTATATAGAATGAAAATACTACCAAAGAGGGAGTTAAACCCAAAAATGATATAATGCAAACACAGGACAAAAACCCATATGGTTCACAATGTAGTACAAAAAATGTAGATGTACGACAAGCAACAATGTTTAGACAAATACAACAGAAAGCCAAACTAAATCATTAAAACCCCTATGACTCAACCAAATTCCAACGGGACATATCACGATGGGTAGGATAAGCTCAACAAAGGTCAAATCAATAAAAGTACACAATGAGGGTAGACAAGCATGACAAAAGGCATAACAAGCATAAAATAAGACGGATCAACAAAACCCATTCAAGCAAATCAAACAAAATGATTCAAACCCATAGTCAAAATCCAAAATAACTCATCCGTTCAAAACAACACAAAATCCAAGAAAATAAGGCATAAAAGCATGAATAGGTAATGAAAAAATGAAAACCCATACCTTTTTCTTGAAGATTGATGAAGAAACGATGAAGAACAAAGAGATCTTTGAGAAGAACACGGTGAGTTTGAGAAAGAACACGGTTATGACAATGAACAGTCACAAATATTCAAGGGAAAACTGAAAAGTTTTGAAAAACTGACTTTAAAGGTGCAAAACACGCGATTTTCGCGACTGCAACAAGTCACGTGAAAGTCGCCAGGTCTACTCGCCAGAACACTTTAAGGAAAAATTTTGAAAAATTTTTTCTAAGTGTTTTTCGCGACTGGAGGTTCAAACCGTGAGATAACCGCGAGCTGAGCCGCGATACCTTCTGTGTAAATCTCATGACTGTACCTCCACTCGCGACAAAGTTGCCACATCAAGTCGCGAAAAGCATAAAAATTCAGATTTTTGAAAAATTTTATAAGTCTATTTCGCGACTTAGGTATTGACTCGCCAGAGAGACGCAAAAACAATCTGTATAGAGCTCGCAACTGGGGCATGCGACTGGACAGACCCGCGAATGAGTCGCCAAAATAGGACACAATAGTTTTTGAAATTTTTGACATTTTGCTAAAACAAAAAGACTTTTTCAAAAACACCTAAAAATACTCAAAAATCTTTTTGTGCTTGATCAACAAAAATTGAGCATGAGAAACACATTTTGTCAAGTACAATCACACAAATGAATAAGGCATTCAATGAACATAAGCATGTGTGATGTGTGTGAATATCAACAATGAGATAGTCCTTAGTCTAATGTGAAGCTTCAATGATCAATTCAACCAAGGCATACACAATTAGCACTAGATAATGTGATCCATCTCAATTATAGAAATATGCATATATAACCTCCCATAAGAACTTGATAACTTCACATGGAAGCTTTTCATTTGGCTGCAAATACAACATTTCATTTGATCTTTTTGAAACAAAATATCTCATTTTGGAGATCGATACCTAAAATTTGTGATACTACAACTTGATGAATAAGCCTTTGGCTTTTGGGCATCATACATTATATTTTGAGTCGCTTTTCCTTTTTCCTAGTCAAATACTAGTATGTGCGATAGGCTTTTGCAGCTCAATATCTCTTTTGATTTGGAGATTTACACTTGAAGAGCTCTTTTATGCAAAAACAAAAATAAAGAGGGGGAAGATATATAGACACAAGTCTATGCATGTCTCAAGATCAACAAAATCATTGACTAATCATTCATGACAAGTTTGAAGATCGATTTACAACAATCACGTAGATTTCAAGATTTTTCCCATATTGATATGAGTGCATTAAAAACAAGTTACGCTTATGAATGCACAAAGTCATTACTACAAAGGTACAAGGCAAAACAGGTTTAGGACAAAAACTCAACAAAGATGATCAAACCTTTTAGATTTTCTACTTTGTATATGTTTTTGAATTTTTGACCAAAAGAATTTTATCAAAAGCAAACCATGTAAAAACATTTAAAGGCAGGAACACAAACAAACAAGCACAAAAACAAATAATTAAGCATAATCATAGAAAAATAGGAAGTATTAATGCATGGACATGTTGTAATACTTATGCATGAGTACCCTTTTTCACCCACATGTCACGTGCGTTTGGGGTGATATCCTTATAGGATTGGGTACAGGAGTTAGAGTTTTCAAACCTTCTAGTGAAGCTTTCCAAACAAGTGGTGAATGCACCAATCATCTTCATCACATCCATCACTCTGAAGTCACCATTTCGACCTCTTGATTGCTCAACAGCCCAAATTTTCTTGTCGTTTCTTGGTCCTCTTGGCCTTTGATCACTTGCATTCTTCAATACTCTCATCTTATGACAGTTTGGTCTGGTGTGGCCTTGAAGTCCACAATGATGGCAGAAATGGTTCGTTCTTGGACCTCTTTGTGATCTTGGGAGTGATTTCCTTCTAACTTCAGGTATGACCTCTGAGTGGCTACGGGACTTGTTGAACACGTGTTAATCAGCTACATTTTTCTTCTTCTCTAGCTTCACCGTTTCAACAGCTTGAGTTTCCATCACAGGCTCCTTTGCCTTCACAAACTTCACGTCCATGGAGATTTTGACAGCAAAACTGCTTTCTCCAGTATATCCCAAACCAGATTTGTCTGAGAAGTGTTTTTGCGAGGAGATCACATCATCTAGCTTCTTTGTGGAGACTCTTTCTATCTTGGCATTTGCTTGAATCACCTCAAGCTCAAGAAACCTCACCTTTGCATAGGCTTCCGAAATTTCTCCATTTAGTTTCTCTATCTCACACTTGGCCTCCTTGTGACGCACTAGAAGACTTCTATAGTCCTCTTCAGCTTTCTTCATCTTCTTCACGGCTGCCTTGGCCACACGTGTATAGTCTCCAGACTTTTCAAGAAGTAAATTATTGTTTTCTTGAAGACTTTCAGCACACTCATTTTCTTCACCATTTGATTCTTCAACAATCCCCATTGATTCCTCATCACTGTACTCTCCAAGTTCTTGTACAAGCAAATTCAAGTCCTCCGAAGATTCAATATGAGCAATAGTCATAAACATGGAGTAATTCCCTTCTTCATCATAGCTTTCCTCAGTATTGGAGTTGGATGAATCCGAATCACTAAGAGTTGCGGCATAAGCCTTACCCTTCATTTTCAAATAGTTTGGACATTCTTTCTTGACGTGTCCATGTCCATTGCACTCAAAACATGTGATTCCTTGAGAGGATTGAGACTTCTTACCATCTTTCCTTTTAAAATCCTTTTTCTCCTTTCCGAAACTTGGAAATTTTCCTTTCTCAGCAAACTTTCCATTCTTCTTGAACTTCAAGAACTTTCAGAAATTCTTCACAAGATATGCAACATCTTTATCGACAACATCTTCATCAGATGAGTCATGAGCTTCCACCCTTTCATCAATTGTCTTGAGAGCAAGAGATTTGCTCCTCCTTTGCGATGGCAAAGACAACTCATAAGTTTCAAGCAAGCCAACTAATTCTTGAACCTTAATATCATCCAAGTCTTTACTCTCTTCAATTGCAGTAACTTTTTCACAGAAGCTCTCCGGCAATGATCGAAGGATCTTCCTTACAATCTTTGAGTCCTCAGTTTTCTCACCCAAGTTGAACTTGCCGATGACTATTTCATTCAGCTTGCTATAGAAAGAGTCAAAGGACTCATCCTCACTCATCTTGAGCTCCTCAAAGCGAGTGGTCAGCATCTGTAACTTGGTATCTTTCACCTTCTTGGTTCCTTCATTCGTGGTCTCCAATATTTGCCATGCCTCCTTAGCCACTGAGACATGGGATATCCTGTGAAACTCATCTAGAGACACATCACAAAAAATAGCATTCAAAGCTTTACTGTTAGCATTAGATGCAGCAAGGGCTGCTCTATCCCAAGTGGATTTTTCGGCCTCCGGCCAAACCCATCCAATATCAACAGCATCTCACACACTTTCATCAATAGAACATAAAAATGCCCTCATTCGGACTTTCCAAAAAGCATAGTTGCTACCATCAAAATATGGTGGTGCATTCAAAGATTGAGACCGATCCATGTCAATATGGGGTCAAGGATCGCACAAAGGTAATTAAACCACAACAAGTGCACCCACTCTAATACCAATTGAAAGTTCAAATAGCGTATAAAACACTATGAACGTTTAGACCCTCAATTTAAAAATTATCAATTCAAGCTTTAACTCAAACGATTGACGTGCGGAAAATGAACTAAAGCCTAAAACAAAATTGATAAATCATCTAAGCCAAATAAAATCACATCCATAACAAAAATTAAATGACAAAGATAAAGGGAATAGAGATGCAAACACAAGGACAACACAAGACGTGTTATCGAAGAGGAAACCGAAGCCCTCGGCGTAAAACCTCTCCGTCGCCCTCCAAGCGTTCAAATGATCCACTAAAGAATGTAGTTGGGATACAAGGACAGCAATAGACCCTCCAAGCCTAATCTACCCAGGTACCTAAGCCCTCCAAGCTTCTTGCTCCAACGAGGTTATGCCAAACCTTTTTCTTCTTTAGCTTCCCGGATCCCGCTACTAGTCCATAGCATCTACCAATTTGAATTGGTTCCTTCCTAACTGCTTCCCAAAGCACCAAAGAGCCTTCTCACTGATATGGGTGAGGTGAGAAAAGGTTTTGGCTAAAGTACTTCTCAAGGATCTACAATGGAGAGGAAGAGAGTAGAGGAGTTTGAAGAGTCACAAGGTAAAGATGTGGATGAGTTAATCTTGTTTTTCTCTAGGGTTTCTCTCTCAAAATTCTCTCTAGAAGCTGTCTACATTTCGTGGGTATAAGGGGTATATATACTAGGGTGAGAGAGGAATGCGAAGAGACAGATTTTCCAAAACAGAGTTGGCTGGCAGCTTGACCGAGTCGCGAGTTCAAGCCGCAAACAAACTGAAAGGCCAGTCTAGAATTTTTGTCCTGTAGTGCGATGGCTAGCACGACGATTCATATTCTGGCTGCTTTCCAGTTGCGAGCCACCCGCGAGATCCAGTCGCGAGTTCTCCTCTGCACACTTCTCTCGTGTGCAACATCTGGCGGCTTGCCAGTCGCGAGACACCAGTGAGGTCCAGTCGCGAGTCCCTATTCTGCAGCACAGTCTTGAGCAATTCTTCACACTCTCTCACACACTACCCTTACATGATTCTCACCTAAAAACAGGGTTTCTAAATGCTGAAAATACAAGCAAATTGGCACGGAATAAAGCCAACAAAATCGTTGATAAAATTCAACCTTACATTTTTGAATAGCTGTAGCCTGCAGGTCAATCTCCATATGTGGTTTACATTATTCTTGTCACGCTATAGTGGATAGTTTATGATCTAAACCTTAAATTGTAGCCATAGTACACATGACTTTGTTATATGTATGTCTATCTTCTATATCAATTTGGTAGTTTTGCTACTTGTTGAGTTGTGTGGGAGGGTCATTATGGATTGTACCGAAGCCTTTATCAATACCTTAATCAATAATACTAATTTCCTATTTTTATATAAATGATTGTGCATTGATTGGATGTATTTAAATGTCTAATTGATTTAATTGTCACGTAATTAGGTATTGTCACATTCAGCTATGATAAATTGATAATAGAGTAGATAAACTAACAGAAAAGGCCAAGAGTTATTCAAACAAGAGATTAACACCTTAATAAGTTCTTCTTTCATTGCACATTCTTGCATTTTTTTTTCGTGTTTGTAGCTGTACAACATTAAGCAGGGGCTACATATGATTCTTTATTAATTTTTTTTTTCCTTTTTTTTTTTTTGGTAGTAAGCTTAATTTAATTACTACATTTTACATTTTTTTTCTCCTTCATTCTTTCTTATGTTTTTTTTTTTTTTTTTTTGGTTTGCTCCAAAAGAATGTACTACTATATATGTAGTATATTAGTTGGAGAAGTTAAATATTATGTTATGCTTGGTTAAATGAGATTTTTACTTCTATTTTTTTTTTTTTTTTGGGTTTCAATTTTTATAATTTTTAGCTGTATGTTCTGCAGGGCTCAAGTTTCTTAAGGATTTTGTGCATAATAAATCTCTCTCTTTTCCTCTTAAATTTGCTTATTTTATAGAGTTTACCCAACGATTTTTTTTTAAATGAAAGAATTTTGATTTTGTTAATTTAAATTTTGAGCATGTTATCGAGGGTTTCAGCTCATAAATTTTGCAGTTAGAATATTGTTTCAAATTTGATGAATTTTGGGGAATGTAATAGTGTGAAAATTTTATAAACTTTTACTGCCTAAGAAGCCAACTTGAGTCTAACGAGAATGCCATGAACGACTTAAGTCCAACATGAAGGCCATGAACATCCAGGTAGTTTGTTGGCATGTTTTTTGTTTCAATTCTGTTCCTTCCCCTAACATAGCTTTGCTATTTGATTTGTTAGTTGAAATTGAAATAACACAATTTTCTTATTATAAATGAAATTGTTTTTGGGTTTTTATATTATGTATAGTTTTCAATGCAACTAATATTAATTCAATACACAAACATGAAGGTGGAAATGAGAGTTCTTGATTCTCTTTTTTAAAGCTCTCTGATTTATTAATTTTGTTGCTTACTGTTTCAATGTTAAGGATTCAGTGATTAACTTATTTTGTATTACTATTGTTTTACTTGTGGGGAAAATTTGATGAGCTTTCTATGTTTGTGTTTTGTAGTTCGTATTGATTTGCTGGATGTGAAAGGTGATGTGGGGCGACTTAGACGAAGATAATGAGCTACCTGTCTTCTATCTCAAGGTTTTTGTTTTTCCTTTATATTAAGCTATAAATGCATAATAGTTTCTTTGAAATATTATATAAATTCTATTTATAGTCATAGGTTCAACATAATATATTCAAAGAAACTCCTATTAATTTTTTTTTTACTGAGTTATTGAATCAAACATGCGTCCAAAATCTGTTTTAAATGGAAATAATTCAACTAGTGATTATTTACCCTTTTTTTCTAGACTAGAGACGAATCTTTACACTTTATTGTGTACCTAATGGTGCACTCCCACACAGATAGAGTGGAAGAAAACCATAAACTGGAGTTCTTGAAAGCTTGCCTCAAGTTATGATTAGGAGTTCTATGATGATGGTATGTAACTTATTACAGAACATGGTGGAAAAATTGAATCTAAAGGAAAGAGGAACCATTTTGGATTAGTGCATGTTGACAAGTTTGGGGTTTGATGGTGCCATAGAAGTTTTAGTGGAAGTCTTCTCTCAGTTGCTAAGCTATCATGTATGTAAATTAGGTTACTTATTGAAAAAAAAATTGTAAATTAGGCTAGATATTGAAAGTTTTTGTTGAATGCTATAATTACTAAAAGCTATGTTTAGCTACTAAACTACTTGATATGTTACTTAAAATTTTGGGATATAAGTTAATAAGAAATGTCTTTTACATTATGCTTTCAGATACAATTTTTATTCAACTTTGATGTTGGTTTTTATTCCCTTTTAGATTTTATAGAGAAGTAGGAACACAAGATTTGTATTTTAATTTTGTGTGTTTTTGTGTGTGCATATCCACATTCCCGCACACAATATATACACTATCAACTTATATAGTTGCATGGCTAGATAGTTTAGCAAATACCTGTTAGTCTTAAATGGGGTTTTGCATTTTAATAAAATTTAATGAATTCAAGGTGGAATTTTGTTAGATAACACCGATTGTGTTTTCAACCAATCGAATTTTCAAGAAACATTTGACATTTTTTTTAATGAATTAGTTTATATAACATGCCTCATTAAATAGATCAATCTTCAAATATTTAGAAACAAATTATAAGTAGCATGTAACTTTGCAATATGAACTAAACATTAGACATGCATATCTCTTTTCCAACTACAAAATGTACTAATACTGAAACACTATTTGAAAGGAGATTTAATTAGAAAATAACTGTGCTTGCTAAAGGAGGAGTAAAGATTCATAAAAATAAAAGATTCATAAATTTACTTTTGTAAGTCTGGAATGAAATATTTTTAAAGGTTATGATTATGGATTCATCAAACTTGCAACATTTAACCATTTAAACTTGCTGTTTAAGTACATGAATAATAGGAATTAATCTTTTAGCTTTCATTAATCTAGAGGAGGATGAATTAAAAAAAATGAATTTCTTGAACATTTTTCTGAATTTTCCCGTGCATCGCACGGGTTAGCGACTAGTATATATAAAAGCAGAGACCTCATACAGGAGTGTATGAGGTCTTGCCAAGTGGCGCTCTAACTTTGCATTTAGTCGTTTTTTTACCTCTTTCATTGAGTTTTTCTATATTAATATGTGCTGTGATGGTCCCAAGCGTTTCACTCTTCAGTTTCCTACTAAAAAGTGAGAATACACAATTTGACCGATTCGATAATATTTCATACTTTTTTTCTTTTTTGATGAAGTTTCATACTTTTCTCACAACCCCTAATTTCGATAAAAAGTTTGTGTTCTAGAAATTTTCTTAGCACAATCCTTCAGACAGTCCCATTATTTTTTAAAGAAGACCTTTCATTTGAAAAAATTGTTTAATGCAATCCTTCTATGTACAACTCTCTCTTCTTCCCTTTCCCTTCCCTTACTTTTTCCTCCCTTATTACCTTTTCATCTCCCTTACAACCAAACAGGATATTAGTTTCCAAATTTAGCTAATAAAAAAAAGTGTTTTGAGGATATTAATAAAAAGAGTTTGAATTTGGTAAGAATGGGGTGTAAAATTCATATTTTACATCATCCAATAAGAGATGTCACATCATCTTTTTATTTAAACTCAGAACATCATACCACAATTAATAATATCTTAATAAACTCCCAATTTGGTTGAATTTTCAGATGAGTATTATAATTGATTGAGCGTGGTTATTCTTATTCTTTAATAAATGATAAGATGATGTGACATGTTAGGCTTGGAGGGTGTGAAACTTGGGTTTTAAACCACATCCTTATAGAATTTAATCTTTAATAAAAATATGTAAAAAAAACATGTTTAATTATCGTTTTAGTCTTTAACACTTGTACAGCTATACTATGTATCAAAATGGTTTTTAACATCTAAAATGTGTCAATTTTGTTTCTAAACTTTTGGTATTGTGTCAAAATAATCCTTATTATTAAGCGGTACATGAAAAGAATTGATGTATCTAACATTAATATCAAAATATTATTTTTATGCCATCTAAGCTATCCTTTAAATTATCACGTGTCCTTAATTAGAAAATAAAATAAAATATTTGAAAATATATTAATTGCATCTCCATAAGTACATGAGATGTCATTTTATTGGCAGAAATTGAAAATTTCTTTTCTTTTCTTTTCCTCTGCTTTCTTGGCAACCAAATGGGGTTTAAGTCTTGACTTTTTAGTTAAAGTGCTCATGAACATCATCCAAAAAACATACTATTTACCTAATTTTAAAATGAACTTAAAAAAAAAAAAGCCAAATGTCAATTTTTTACATTATCATTTTTTTAAGAAGTTAAAGTTATTACCAATTATATTATAAAAATCTTGTAAACTAACATGGTAATGAATATAATTAGTGTCATGTCAACAAGGTAATAAATCAATTTCTTAATTATTTTTCTATTTTGTGTTTAAAAATTGATACATTCATTTAATAAAAGTAGTGTGTAACCCCAAGCATATGCACATATACATTTAAAAACAATCACAATTATGTGTGTGTGTGTGTGTGTGTGTGTGTGTGTGTGTGTGTGTGTGTGTGTGTGTGTGCGCGCGTGTGTGTATGTGATTTAGAATCTAATTAGATCTAGACTCTTCGTTTTTTGTACCAAATAATTCACCTGCTACAAAAATTAAAGTATTAGATGGGATACATGGCGCAAAATTGAACTCCAATTAAAATTCAATTTAGAATCTAGTTGATTTTAGACTCTTTGATTTTTGCACCTAATAATTTAGTTGAAACACAAATTAAAAGTTAGATGAGACACATGGCGCAAAATTAGACTCCAATTTAGAATTTAATAAAATTTTCTCTTAGTTTTGACTATATATATGTGTGTGTGTGTGTGTGTGTGTGTGTGTGTGTGTGTGTGTGTGTGTGTGTGTGTGTGTGTGTGTGTGTGTGTGTATAGCTACCTACCATCACTTTATTTAAAATTACATGTTGTTCATGAAATCACAATTGCATATATGGCCCTTTTTTAGGAGCCACTATCTCATCACAAAAACTGTCTCATAAAAAAAAAAGTTAGTATATTGCAATGTATTTGGAATGGTGAGTCCTTCAATATTTGGAAATCAAAGTTAAAAAATTAGAATCCAATTTAGAATATAATTGGATTTTCTTTCAATTTTGGCTTTAATTATATATATAGACTAGTTATTGGCCAATGCATTGCATGGTTTTTTTTTTTTTTTTTTTGTATGATTTTTTTTGGTAAATATTATGACTGGAGAACATTTTTTTTTGGGAAAAAAACTTCTTTCATTTTTATGTAGTGATTTTAAAAAGTACAATGAAGGGTTTTATGATAAATTTTGTTAATTTTATGAAATAAATTTATATAAAATAAAACTCATAAAATGCGTAAGATATATGTAAAGGTATAATTCATGACTATGCATGAAAGTTATTGTTTTTTTTTTTTTTTAATTTCTATTAGCTAGATCACATTTCTTAAATAAATTGAACAACAATTTCATCACCCCATTATGCACATAATGTTTGGAATGTTGTTAGTTTTTACATGATTGCTTGATAAACAATATTTAGTAAAAATTATTTTAATTCTATTTAAGAAATTTTTTGTGCACATTTTATTTTCATGTCCATTTTTTTAATCTAATAGATTTAATTTTTCACATTAGTTTTAATTGAATAGTATTGTGTTTATACTTTTTTTTCTTAACTACAATTGATAATTCACAAAATGAGTAAACAACTTATTGAGTATTGCAAAAGATACAAATATGAACTTTAACATGAGCATGAACATGAAGGGAGATTTCTATTCATTTTCTTGAAGAAAAAATGTACTTACAGAAAATTACAAACTTTATTAGGTAAAGAAGAATCAAAGTTATAGATAGCAAAATCAATAAACCAAAAATTTTAAGAGCCTAAGAGGAGCCATTACTCATTTGAAACAATCCAAAATACTCAAGGACTAAAAAAAAAAAAAAAAAAAAAACCTTCCACACCACACTTCCATCGCAACTGCTTTAGCTCAAGGAAAACAATATATATCTCTCTATCTGTTTTATTATTATTTAAAAATAATTAAAATATGCTGCTAATCCCTCAACTTCACTCTTTTTTCCCTAACTCCTTAAATTTGAACCTTTTCTCCCTTAAACCCTATACACTTTGTGTATGGGGAGGTGCCAATTCAGCTATGTAAGGTTGAAATTTATCAACCATTGTGTTGGCTTTATTCCGTGCCAATTTGCTTGTATTTCAGCATTTAGAAACCCTATATTTAGGTGGGAATCACGTTAGGGTAGTGTGTGAGAGAGTGTGAAGATTTGCTCAAGACTGTGCTGCAGAATAGAGACTCGCGACTAGACCTCGCTGGTGTCTCGCGACTGGCAAGCTGCCAGATGTTGCACATGAGAGAAGCGTGCAGAGGAGAACTCACGACTGGATCTCACGGGTAGGTCACGACTGGAAAGCTGCTAGAATTTGAACCGTCGTGCCAGCTGTTGCACTACAGGACAAAAATTCTAGACTAGCCTTTTAGTTTGTTCGCGGCTTGAACTCGCGACTTAGTCTAGCCGTGAGGCCAAGCCACCAACCAACTCTGTTTTGGAAAATCTGTCTCTTCGCATTCCAAACACCCACCAGTATATATACCCCTTATACCCACGAAATGTAGAGAGCTTCCAAAGAGAATTTTGAGAGAGAAACTTTAGAGAAAAACAAGATTGATTCATCCACAATCTTTACTTTATGACTCTTCAAATTCCTCTATTCTCTTCCTCTCCATTGTCACATCCTTGAGAGGTTCTTTAGCCAAATCCTTTTCTCACCATACCCACATCTGTGAAAAGGTTATTTGGTGCTTTGGGAAGCAATTCAGAAGGAGCCAATTTAGATTGGTAGATGCTATGGACTAGTAGCGTGATCCGGGAAGCTAAAGAAGAAATAGGTTCGGCGTAACCTCGTTGGAGCAGGAAGCTTGGAGGGCTTAGGTACCTGGGTAGATTAGGCTTGGAGGGTCTATTGCTGTCCTTGTATCCCAACTACATTCTTTAGTGGATCATTTTGACCGCTTGGAGGGTGGCGAAGAGGTTTTACGGCGAGGGCTTCGGTTTCCTCTTCGATAACATGTCTTGTGTTGTCCTTGTGTTTGCATTTCTATTCCCTTTATCTATGTCATTTAATTTCTGTTATGGATGTGATTTTATTTGACTTAGATGGTTTATCAATTCTGTTTTAGGCTTTAGTTCATTTTCCACACGTCTATCGTTTGTGTTAAAACTTGAATTGATAATTTGTAAATTGAAGGTCTAAACGTTCATAGTGTTTTATACGCTATTTGAACTTTCAAGCTACATGGCCCTTGACATATATATATATATATATATATATATATATATATATATATATATATATATCTCATTTAATGAATATAAAACTTCCTTTAAAAAAAATTAATATGTTTATCATAATTAAGGGAAATCCTAATGGGTACTTCACTTAAGCATATATGAAAAAGGCAGATACATACCACAAATGGTAAAGGAGAAAGAAAAAGTTGCTAATTCCTTTTGATATGGTTAATTGCTTTTCATCGATCAGTCGCCCAAACAACATACCACTTATTCATACCATAACCACAAATGACAATGCAGCATTAGCCATCTGTAATTGCTAATCTAAAAGTACAAATTTCTTTAATAGCTCTACCTTCGCTTCTTTTGACTAATATGTCTTTATTGAATTAAAATCAAACCACAAAAAATATATAAAAATCACCAAATTAGAGTTTAAAATTATAATTAAATTTTTAAAAGAAATCTAGGCACAATTGCACAAAAATTCCATGTAACTAAGTCACACTTAGGAATATTGGACCCTTTTTGCTTTGTATAAATAGGGGGGTCCCAATGTGATGAGGGGGCTAACAATTTTCTCTCCAAAACATTTATTGCAGGAATATAAAAGTTTTCCATTGTATACTTTTCACGATTAAAGAATATGACTTGCCAACTAAACAAACTAGAGTTTTTAGTACCTATAGCAATTTCACAACATCAAGAACAAACCCCAGTGTATACATTGTCAAATTCCATAGTCTCCTATTACATCAAATGAGTGTTTAATTTTTCTCGCAAAGTATTGAATAGTAAAGCTTCTGGGCCATAATCTCAATTACAACTCTTAATCATGTTGGACTTGGATGACACCTATCAACAATGTATAATTATGAGATGCAGAAAATTTTGGAGTGTACACAACGTTTAGTGTGGATGGGACGAAATTTCATTTTATTCCAATTTGTTAGGTTAGTAAGGGATCTATTCCAATTTAATGATCCTAGAATTTTGTATACAAGTGATAATCAAGGAAACTTCCGCTTAAAATAAGTCGGACTTTTCGCAAGAGAGAAAATTGATGTCTAGACAAATCAAGCTAAGGCCGACCAAAATGGACCATATTCTTAATTTCTTATCTCTATTTGTTCCATTTACAAGACTTACAATCAATGCTTGGTGTATAAAAGTAGAACATCTTTATCTAAAGTCCATCCTCTGAAAGTTTGAGAAAATATTCATTTAAACCAAAACAATATATAAATTATAAAGAAATCAAAGAAACATTTTCAAAAATAATGAAAATTTAATCAATGCTTAAATTCTTATAAGGAAGAACACGATAGCAATATGAATTTTTTAAAAAAAAAAGGATAAAAAAATCTATGCTTATTCTGTATGTATGATAAAGTCCTATCACAAAGTTTTTTGAAACTCATATTGATTAGTGATTAGGAGTTATAAAGGAATAATCAACAATATATATATATATATATATATATATATATATATATATATATATATATATATTATATAAGCAGAGATCTCGTGCGAGAGTACATAAGGTCTTGCCAAGTGACGCTCTAATTTTGCATTTAGCATTTTTTACCTCTTTCATTAAGATTTTTTTACTATTACTCAAAAGTTTACATTAACTTATTTTACTATTATTTTATTAGTCTCTCATTAATTGCCTAAGATTACATCACACATTTCTCTCTTTTTCATGTCTTTTAGTATACCCAACATTTTAATATTTTAAAAAAAGCAAAAAAAAAAATAATAATTAAGGACTAATAGTAATAACTAACCAGATAAAGCCTTGGAGGGAGATAGAGAGACACAAAAATGTTGTGGACTGTTAAATAAAACGCATTATTTCACTACAAAATCAAAACACATTGTTTCACTATAAAAGACCTGAGGCTGACAAAATATTTGAAAAAGAGAGGAAGAGAAATTTGAGGGGCCGCTGCCTCCGTCATATTGGCATCCCACCAACATCAAGACGCTAAAACCCCTACAGGTATTTTTTTTTCTTTTTTAAATTAGGGGATTAAATATGATTTAGGTTTGGGTAATTTGGTTGAATAATTTTTTTTTTTTTTTTTTGGTATATAAGTGGAGAGAATATTTGGTACACAATGTAAGGCCATATTCTACCATGGTTTTAAATCATCTATATGACACGAGCATACACAATTGCCCATATTATGTTTTAATGTTGCACTATCAATGGGAGGATGACAATGAGAGAGTTAGACATACTTTTATTTCATAGTAGTAATTTTCATGATCCCATTACTCTTTTGCATTTATTTTTAGTTTCCTGATTTAAAAAAAAAAAAAAAAAAAAAACTTACCTTGAGAAGGCTTTAAATATGCAGTGAAACAACAATTATAAATTGTACACACATAACCATTATAATTATTCAGTTCAAGGAATGAGTAAAAAAAAAAATTTTGGAGGAATATTGTAGAATAAAAGTTGTTACAAAATGTCTCTCTCTCAGAGACCTCATGCGAGAGTGCATGAGGTCCTGCCAAGTGGCACTCTAATTTTGCATTTAGCCTTTTTTTTTATCATTTTCATTAAGTTTTTTTTAATTGTTACCCAAAATTTCACATTATCTTATTTTACTGTTATCTCATTAATTGCCTAAGCTTACACCACACTTTTCGCTATTCTTCCTGTCTCTTAGCATATCCACTATTTTAGTATTTAAAAAAAATGAAAAAACAAAAAAAAAGTAAGGACTAATAGTAATAACTAACAAGATCAGACTCTAGAGAGAGATAGAGAGTCACAAAAATGTTGTAAATTATTAAACAAAAGGCACTATTTCACTATATATTACCAAAATAAAAGACCTGAGACTAACAAAACATTTGAAAGAGAGAGAAGGAGGAATCTGAGGGGTCACCACCTCCGTAATATTGGCCTTCCACCACCATCAAGACACTAAAACCCCTACGGGTAATCTTTTTTTCCTTTTAAATAAAGGGCTTAAATATGATTTAGGTTTAGGTAATTTGGTTAGTTAGTTTTTGTTTTGGGTATATAAGTAGAGAGAATATTTGGTGCACAATGTAAAGTTATATTCTACTATGGTTTAATTTTATATCATGTATAAGACACATGCATATACACTTGCCTACACAATGTCTTAATGTCGCATTATCGATGAGTGAAGACAGTCAGAGAGTTGAGTATAGTTATATTTCATAGTATGAAATGTGTGAACACAACACAAATTAGTTGATTTTCATGGTCCCATTACTCTTTTGCATTTATTTTTGGTTTCATGATTTTAAAAAAAAAAAAATTTACTTTAAGAAGGCTACAAATATGCAATGAAGCTATTAAACCAATTTTTAATATCTCATAATATATATGTTTCTTTACTCTAGTTTAGTTTACTTTTTCTTTATAATTTATGTACAACATTATTCAAAACTGTTTTACATAAAATATCACAAAATTATCTGTGCATCGCACATGCAACTTATTAGTCATATATAGTTTCGTTTAACCATCCCAAAAAATATTAAAATTCTCTCAATGGATCTTCTCTTTTTCTTAAAATTTTTACAAACCTATCCCCATTTCACCAATAAAATAAAATTGGCAAACCTATAAGCAGCAAGTTGACAAATTGAAATTGTTTAAAATTTGTAAATGTCTAACATAATAAGATTTTCTACAATTATATTCATCACTTGTGTTCTGCTATATAACATTAATTTGGTCCATATGATGCTGATGTTGTGAAAACTAGTTTGAGCCTTTTTGTTTTTTTTTTTGGTTGAACTTCAAGGAGAGAATTACACACTCTCAATAAGGCACCTTCTCAAATATAAGTGACCACAAAAGTAGAATTGGGCCAAATTTAAGTAAAAATGAGGAAATGATTACAACTTTTTGTCGCCCATTTTTTCACACTTCTCCTTGCTGTACAAGAGGATCTGCCATCAAAGTTATAAACTGTTGTTCTAACTTATTTTGTAATATTGTCTTGGTTGAAGTGTTCTTTAAGTTAAAAATATTAGACATAGCCAAGCATATCAATAGGATTGGCACAATTCATAAATACAATGGTTCCGTTTTGAGTAAAACACCCTAAAATCCAAATTAAATTCCAGTATTATGCATTCAGCATTCCTCTTTTAAATCTTCATGGTTAAACTTAGTAAATTTCACACCAAAAGAAAAGATCTTTGTAACTTTGGACATCTTGTTTTGAAAAAAAATGAAGTTATCTCCACAGAACATATATACGCAGTTGACTTTTGTATATTAATTTCGAAAACCACTTGAAAGAAAAAGCTAAAGGAGATGGTAGTGATTTCATCAGAAGTTCTGGACAATAACAGTTTGTGTAATGTTATATATTATCTTCTTTTTTGTAATAATTTTACAGTGCATACATTACGTTCAATTGTTCATACAAAAAAAAAAAAAAAGTAATGTAGAGTAGACTTAGAGTAACTCGATCCTATGTTGTAATGGAATATTTGTACACTTGCTTCAAATAGTTTGGGTTTTAACGACCGTCAATTTTAGTAAGTGTTATTTCATTCATAGAATTAGATGTTGCACTAGTTGATCTGTCTGTACTATTGTAAGTACCCTTCAAAATAAATGCAGGTCGTTTTGGAGAAGGAAGAGGAGTGTCACTACCCAACATGAAAACAACAGTTGTCATGGTTAGTCGTTCTGTTGCATGTTCTTGCACGCACAAAAGTCCAATTTGAATGCATCTTGAAACTTCATTAGCAAGGTATGTCTCATTTAGTAACGGGTCAACTATTTTCATGGAATTGTCTTCTATCCATAAGTCCCAAACCTAAGACAAGATATTAATCATATTAGGCTCAACAATATAGGCTTAATTTTACAGTCATTGTTTGCACATGTACTTACATGTCCAATCAAATTTGAGGAAGGGCCATCATGATGGTAAGTACTATGCCTTTTCCTAGTAATGATCTCCAGTAGCAATACCCCAAAGCTATATACATCAGACTTTATTGAAAAAAGTCCTTGCATTGCATACTCAGGTGACATATAACCACTGTCATAGCACAATGAAAAGGAAGATATTGAACCTCCACATAAAATGATCAAAGATAGCCCTTTAGGCACTAACATACACGTAAAATTTGAAGTATCACAATATGAAAACAAATTACAAAGATATCCTTAGTATTTTTTTTCCTACATAGGTCTGTAGTTTGTACTCTCCTTAGATGTAAAAATGGTAGTCAAGTAATCAATTAAAAAAGTATATCTTGTTTTCTGGCATACTTACTATGTTCCAACGATGCAATTTGTATTAGCTTCAATTTGGTCCCCTCCAACAATTCTAGCCAAACCAAAATCTAAAATTTTTGGATTCAATGCATTGTCAAGTAGAACATTGCTAGCCTTTAAATCTCTATGGATAATTCTTAATCTTGAGTCTTGATGAAGATATAAGATCCCTCGACCAATTCCGCAAATAATCTCAAATCGGTTTTCCCAATCTAAACATGACCTCTTTGTTTCATCTAAATGAAGAAATGAGAACTTGGATTAGATTATATTGCATTCGTGCTTTCTTACTTAAGTATAAATCCTACTATTTGGAGCTGATATGTTTGTAATGGGAGGATCGATTTCTAGTGATGATGAGTGAGGTTAATGTGAAAAAAAAAAGACATACCAAAAATGAAAGAATCCAAGCTTTTATTTGGCAAGTACTAATAGATCAACATCCTCTCTTCTTTGTGAATGCAACAACCACAAATTCTCACAAGGTTTCTATGTTGTAGTTTAGCAATTACTGCAACTTCTGTTTTGAATTGTTCTATTCCCTGTCCAGAGCAATTTGATAGTCTTTTTACTGCTATTTCCATTCCATTTTGTATCAAACCCTACAATTAAAGTCCAAATATCATTGTCATAGTGCACAGTTGTTGAAAGAAACTCAACTTGGTGAATTATTTGGGGAAGCCCAATTGCACACAACAAAATCGTACTCAATGAGTACCCGTAAACATTCATGATGGAATTTATGATGCATAAACACACTTGAAATGAGATTATGCAAATTCTGGGACTCATTCAATGAGATTACCTTATAAATTGGGCCAAAACCACCTTGGCCAAGCTTGTTAGCAATAGAGAAGTTATTTGTAGCTGCAATAATGGTTCTTAGATTAAATAGTGGCAAATTTGAATTTCTTCTAGTTCCATTAAGGTTCCTTCTACTTGGAGAGTCTTCGAAGTATGGTAAAGTGGAGTCAGCACTATCTAAATATGTGCTATGCCTCGTCTCTGTCATAAAACAAGTAATTAATAATGCTAGTAACCGTTTTTGTCCAATTAGGAATTCTCACACAAAAGCCTAATTTAATAATACTAAGAAACACACTAAAATAAAAGAATGAAACAGGGGAAAATAAGAGGAAAAATTGAAGTTTACAATTTTCTATTTATCATTGATAGGAAATGCCATTTGGTTAAAATGCACTTTTCTAAGAGGTAAGTGCTTATGGATGATGAAAGTTCTTCAGGCCTGTTTATGGGGCTGGAGAAAATCTTAAAATGTCAAGGAATTGGTTGGGCCATTCATCAAGCTTTTAGTTGAAAGGGTGAAAAAAATTATCCATTTGGCATGATAATTGACACCTTGAAGGTGTTTTAATCCCCAACTTTGTCCAAAAAGGGGTGTATGATACTGCAATTTCTGAATTTGCAAAAGTATCCAGTATTCTGAAAGAAATGCAGTAGCCTTGGAAACCTATTAGACCAAAAAATGCTACCCTAAGCTTATTTTCATCATTTAAAATTAGCTAAGACAACTCAATGTACCGGATTTCATCTAAATATGGAAAAGTCACATGAATTGCAACCTGAAGTGAAATAAGAAACAAGATGGATACAGCTGAATGGTGGAAAGTGGTATGGTCTAAAGCAGCTGCTTCTAAGCATTCCTTAATGCTTTGTCTTTGTCTGGCAATGAAGGACGAATTGCAATTCAAAGTAGAATTAAATGAGAAACATATGTCTTAACGAATGGTAGAAACTAGTATGGTCTAAAGCAACTTTTCCCAACAAGTCCTTCATATCTTGGCTGGCAGTGAAGGACAGGTTTTCCTCCCAAGAAAGGATTGTAAAATGGGGTACAATGGTTCTTATGTATGTTTTCTATAGAAGTCAAAAGGGATTTTTAATCATGTCATCTTCAAGATCAAGTGTTCTTTCTTTTGAATTTGACATTTGGGTATAGTAGACATAAGAATATGCAAATGGAAAGAATATACCATCTTTGGATCCGAAGAAATGATTATGAGTATAATAACAAAATATATCCAGCTCTTTATCATTTTTTCTTTTATCAACTTCTATGCTTGAAAAATAATCAAGTTCCATTCCATTTTATTCAATTTTATTTCATGATTTACGTATTCTGCCTATTCTTTTATAAACTCTGAAACATAGTGTTGGAGTAATCTTGGGAGCATTTGTTCACTGGCCTTAAAAGTATAAAAATAGGTTTTTAAAAATTTCTTTAAACTTCCTTACCTTTCTTCTTCTTCAGTACAAAACAATACACAATTGAGACTATAAGAAGAAACATTACAGCAACAGAAACTCCCAGAATTGCCAGCATCCTCTTTTTCGGAGTAAGACCATTTTTCTTAGCATATTGAGCTGAGTAAAAAAAAAATTTATTCAAATGACATCATAAATTACAGAAGTTGATTGAACATAAATATTTATTGATGCAGTTTCACAAGAAAATGAGAGTAGGGAAGAAACAATGGTGTTAGGTTCTAAGATTTAGGAACTAATGTATTAGAACTTCAATTTGTAATGTTGGCAAACCATGATCAAAAAATTCTTTAAGTTGTGTGTTAGACTTGCTCAAAGTATGGCTTTTTATGTAAAGTTGGAATCGAGTTAACTGCAAAATTTACTGTGCACTTCTGCCTGACTCGATTGATCGAGAATTAGACTCGACCGATCGAAAATCATGCCAGAACGTTTTTCTGTAGAAAATTCCCAATTTAGCCCAAGCCCATTTAATGTATAGGGTTTTATGTTTTGCCCTAAGTATATAAGGGAAAACCCTAGCCACGTTTTTAGAGTTCTGAATGCTGTGTTTGTGAATCTAATTGTTAGATCTAGAGGTGTTTGCCTTCACATACACTTAGAGTTTCCAAACTCTAGATTCATGTCAAGAGATTGGTAAATCATACAGTTGCAGAATCAAAAGAGCTTCAAGATATACAAGCAGGTGTGCTTGTGATTTGCTGAAGAATTCAAGGAAAGAAGGAATTCGTGGTCTCAAAGCTGTCACGTGGTTGTGGTAGTAAGTTTCCTACAGGCAGGTAACAATAGGATGTTAATGATCTAAGTCTCTATTGTGTAAACTTCGATTCTTTCATAGTGAATTTGTTTTACCTTGAGGATAGCTAGGTTAAATCCTCTCCAGGTTTTTACCGGTGTGGTTTCCTGGGTCATCATATCATGTGTTCTTTATTATTTCGTACTTTTACATGATTTGATATATTTGTTTTAACCTAGATCTAATTAAATTATCTAAGTTAATCACTTGGCTAATTCTCTAAGTTAATCTGTTTGGGTTTAAGGGGTCTAAACGAACTTATAATTGGTATCAGAGTGGGTAGCTTTTGTTTTTGATCCTTTGATCTTTGAGCTGATCCTTTACCCCTGTTGTCATGGAACATGGACACTCTCTTGTTGTTCCACCTCATTTTGATGGGAACAATTATGCTTATTGGAAAGTAAGGATGAAAGCATTCCTGAAATCTATTGATGAGAGAGTCTGGAACTCTGTTGAGTACAGATGGGAGAATCCCACTACTCCTGTGAGTGAGTGGCAAACTTCTCAAAATGAGGCAGCTGCTTTCAATAGCAAAGCTATGAATGCTATTTTCAATGCTGTCTCTATGGAGGAATTTAAGAGAATCTCTAATATTAAGGTTGCTCATACTGCTTTGAATATTCTTCAGACTGTGCATGAAGGCACAAAGGCAGTTAAGATTAATAAGTTGCAGCAATTGACTATTAGATTTGAAAGCATTAGAATGAATGATGATGAATCTTTTGATGAGTTCTATACTAAACTGAATGATATAGTTAATTCTGCTTATAATTTGGGTGAAATATATGATCAACCTAAAATTGTTAGGAAGATTCTTAGATCTTTGACTGAGGATTTTAGACCCAAAGTGACTGCCATCACTGAGAGCAAGGATGTGGACTCCATCCCTGTTGATGAACTTGTAGGATCTCTTCAGTCCTATGAGTTGGACCTACCCAAGACAAACAAATCCAAATCAATGGCTCTTAAGTCTGTTGATGATGTTGAGGATGGTGGATTTGATGATGAACTCTCTGCTACAGAGATTGCCTATCTTGCCAAGAACTTTAGAAACTTTCTTAGGAACAATAACAGAAGGGCAAGAGGCAAGAACACTGTTGAACCTAGAAATTTTAGGAGGAATGATCCCACTAAGGTAAATAACACTGAAAAACCTAAAGAAAGAGTTGGTCAACCTTCTAATAATTCTATGGGACAACAATGTTATGGATGTCAAGGGTATGGGCATATAAAATCTGAATGTCCTACATACTTGAAGTCTAAGGGTAAGGCTATGACTGTAACCCTTAGTGATGATGAAGTTTCTGACAATGAATCCGCTAGTGATAAGGATGGAAACTTCATTGCTTTCACTGCTACTACTGTAGTTAATGAAAGCATGTCTGTTGAAGAGAACCCTTCTGATGGGGAACTCTCTGAAGATGCAGATTTACAGGAAGCTTATAATAAACTTTGCAAAGTTGCTGCAAAGGATGCCATGAATGTTGATTTAGGCTTAAATAAAATTGCATCTCTTGAACTTGATAAGAAGAATTTGCTTGTGAAATTGTTTAATGCAAAAGAGCTTTTGAATAATGTGAAAACTGAGAACATGCTTTTACATGATAAAGTTAAATGTTTGGAACTTGAATTATCTGTTGCTAGAGAACAAACTAATAGGTCTGCAAGCTTCAAACTTGATCACATGTTGAGTGTTCAAAAGTCTCATTCTGACAAAACTGGCTTAGGTTTTATGGAAAGCATCTCTGTGCTTAAACCTTCTTCCACAAACTTTGTTCCTTCTACTGAACCTCCTAAGAGTGAGATTGTTAAACCTTCGGTAAGTGAACTTGTTAAATCTGTAGATGTTACTCCACCTAGGGAGATTAGGGTTAATCTTCAAGAGTCTCATTCTAGAGCTTCTACTTCTACTAAGGGCAAGTTGCATGATAAGCCTGCATGGGTTTGTCATTTTTGTGGAAAGTCTGGACACATTCGTCCAAATTGTTTCAAGTTGCAAGCTGCAAAGCGAGCAAATAAACCCAAAGTACCTGTGCCTCAAGCACATGATCCTATGGTACTTGTTAGGTTCTAAAGATTAGGATCTAATGTATTTAGAACTTCAATTTGTATGTTGGCAAACCATGATCAAAACAATGTTTAGTCGTGTGTTAGACTTGCTCAAAGTATGGGATTTAATGTAAAGTTGGAATCGAGTTTTTATGCAGAATTACCTTTAACTTTCTGTATGACTCGATCGATCGAAAATTAGACTCGATCGATCGAAAATCGTGCAGAACGTTTTTCTGCAGAAATTTCCAACTCAGCCCAAACCCGTTTTAATGTATAGGGTTTTATGTTTGCCCTAAGTATAAAAGGGAAAACCCTAGCCACGTTTTTAGAGTTCTGTTTTGCTATGTTTGTGAATCTCATTGTGAGACTAGAGGTGTTTACCTTCACATACACTTAGGGTTTACAAACTTGAGATTTATGTTAAGAGTTGTGTAGATCGTTACAGTTGCAGAATCAAAGAGCACAAAGATATACAAGTAGGTGCGCTTGTGGATTTGCTGAAGAATTCCGGAAAGAAGGAGTCTGTGGATCTCGGAGCTATCATGGGGTCATGGTAGTAAGTTTCCTACACTTGGGTAGCAATAGGATGTTAGTGGTCTAAGTCGCTATTGTGTAAACTTCGATTCTTTCATAGTGGATTCAGTTTACCTTGAGGATAGCTAGGTCAAATCCTCCCCAGGTTTTTACCGGTGTGGTTTCCTGGGTCATCATATCTTTGTGTTATTTATTTTCCGCTGCTTTGTTATTGTTTTTGTTATATTTGTGTTAACCTAGTTTTAATTAAATTAACTAAGTTAATCACTTGGCTAATTCACTAGGTTAATCTGTTGGGTTTAAGGGGTCTAAACGAACTGACAAGTGGTATCAGAGTGGGTAGCTTTTGTGTTTGATCCTTTGATCTTTTAGCTGATCCTTGACCCCTGTTGTCATGGAACACGGACACTCTCTTGTTGTTCGACCTCACTTTGATGGAAACAACTATGCTTATTGGAAAGTAAGGATGAAAGCATTCCTGAAATCCATTGATGAGAGAGTTTGGAATTCCGTTGAATACGGATGGGAGAAGCCCAATACTCCTGTGAGTGAGTGGCAAACTTCTCAGAAGGAGGCAGCCTCTTTTAATAGCAAAGCTATGAATGCTATTTTTAATGCTGTTTCCATAGAGGAATTTAAGAGAATCTCTAATGTTGAGGTTGCTCATACTGCTTGGAATATCCTCCAGACTGTGCATGAAGGCACAAAGGCAGTTAAGATAAACAAGTTGCAGCAATTAACTACTAGATTTGAAAGCATTAGAATGAATGATTTGAATCTTTTGATGAATTCTATGCTAAATTGAATGATATTGTTAATTCTGCTTATAATTTGGGTGAAATCTATGATCAACCTAAAATTGTTAGGAAGATTCTTAGATCTTTGACTGAGGATTTTAGACCCAAAGTGACTGCCATTACTGAGAGCAAGGATGTGGACTCCATCCCTGTTGAAGAACTTGTAGGATCTCTTCAGTCCTATGAGTTAGACCTCCCTAAGACCAACAAATCCAAATCAATGGCTCTTAAGTCTGTTGATGATGTTGAGGATGGTGGATTTGATGATGATCTCTCTGCTACAGAGATTGCCTATCTTGCCAAGAACTTTAGAAACTTTCTGAGGAATAATAACAGAAGGGCAAGAGGCAAGAACACTGTTGAACCTAGAAATTTTAGGAAGAATGAACCCACTAAGGTTAATAACATTGAAAAACCTAAGGAGAAAGTAGGACAGTCTTCTAATAATTCTTTGGGACAACAATGTTATGGTTGTCAAGGGTATGGTCATTTAAAGTCTGAATGTCCTACTTATTTGAGGTCTAAGGGTAAGGCTATGGCTGTAACCCTTAGTGATGACGAAGTTTCCGACAATGAATCCGCTAGTGATGTGGATGGAAACTTCATTGCTTTCACTGCTACAACTGTAGTCAATGAAAGCATGTCTGTTGAAGAGAACCCTTCTGATGGGGAACTCTCTGAGGATGCAGATTTACAAGAAGCCTACAATAAACTTTGCAAAGTTGCTGCAAAGGATGCCATGAATGTTGAGTTAGGCTTGAAGAAAATTGCATCTCTTGAACTTGAAAAGAAAAATTTACTTGTTAAATTGTTTGATGCAAATGAGCTTTTGAATAATGTGAAAACTGAGAACATGCTCTTACTAGATAAAGTTAAATGTTTGGAACTTGATTTATCTATTGCTAGAGAACAAACTAATAGGTCTGCAAGCTCCAAACTTGATCACATGCTGAGTATTCAAAAGTCTCCTTCTGATAAATCTGGTTTAGGTTTTGTGGATAGCATTTCTGTGCCTGAACCATCTTCCACTAAATTTGTTCCTTCTTCTGAACCTCCTAAGAGTGAGATTGTCAAACCCTTGGTGAGTGAACCTGTCAAACCTGTTGATGTTACTCCACCTAGAAAAATTAGGGTTGATCTTCATGCTTCTCATTCTAGAGCTTCTACTTCTACTAAGGGCAAATTGCATGATAAGCCTGCATGGGTTTGTCATTTTTGTGGAAAACCTGGACACATTCGTCCAAATTGTTTTAAGTTGCAAGCTGCGAAGCGAGCAAATAAAACTAAAGTACCTGTGCCTCAAGCACATGACCCTATGGTACTTATTGGTGAATTGGTAAACGCGTTAAACCTTTATTCCAATCCTGGAGTTGCTCAGAATTCAAATATGAATCATAACTCCAATGCAAGAGTTGCATCTAAGAAGTCTTGGATGCAAAAGGCTCAATCTAGTTGAGTCTGTCTGACATGGTCCTTGTGCTTTATTGCTCTATCTTTTGTGACCTCTGTTTCTAGGATTTGCATTGCATTACATTCATGCATTTCATTCTAGGATGTTTATTTCTTTTAATTTATAAAAAAAAAAAAAAAATTTGCAAATTGTGGTTTGCTATTTTTTCTTGAATTTGAAGACAAGGTTGGTCTATCAAATATTGCATATCATGTGAATGTACTTTGTTTAGCTTTGATGCACTTATTTATTGCACTTTACTAGCAAAAGTCTTGTTGTGCATGTTGTGTGGGAAGATGCTATATTTGTTGATCACATGATCTTGATTTTGAAGTCGTATGTCTTTGATTGACGGACTTGAACTTATTGAGAAAGGCATAAATAACCATCTCACCACTGTTTATTAGTCGTATGTCTAAGATTTTATGCTCGAGAAAGTGTAGCACATGCACAAAAAGAACATAAGGTGTAGCCTCTATTAAAATTGGTGTGTACATTATTGGACTATAATAATCTCACAAATTCATAAAATTGGTGTGTACATTATCCCGGCTTTCATTAAGTTTCTAATCAATTAATTTGAATATTAATTATGAGGCAAATCAAGAAACTTCCATGATTGCAAGCTTTTATTCTAGGAGATGTGGGAGTTATATGATGTAACTCTTTAAGGGATAGTCTCTTTCAAATTCATGTGATGGATTTTGTAGAAATTGTGATTGATCTCTATGTGTATATCACCTCACATGTTTCTCAAGCTTATGCTAGTTGCACACACTACACAAGTTAATCTTTGCTAAAATTGTGTACATGTTATTGTGTGTGTTTTTGGTCTGACCAACCAAGTTTGCGAATTTTTGGAAATTGATGCAGAACATGTTTGCTTGTTTATTTGTTTTGGGGGTATATTGAGAGAAAATTTTGCTTTGAGAAATCTGGGTTGCATACATGTGTTTTTGGAAAACATCTCATCTCATACTCATGCATTTGATTTATAAAATCTGCTGCTTTGAGGAGTTTTTGATCTAAAATGTATGGTTTTTTTTCAAAATTGTGATTTTTCCAGAATTTCGATCGATCGAAATTGATTTTCGACCGATCGAAAATGTTTTAAAATACTCAGTAAACTCTCTGGTTGGATCGATCGATCCAAGCTTGTTTTGGATCAATCGAAGCTATTTTCGATCGATCGAATGTAATTTTCGATCAATCGAAAATCGGGATGATTGTTTTTAAAAAGAAGATCTCCACGTGATCTCTTTACTTTTTCAAAACTTTTCAAACTCTTTTTGTCCCTACCATCCGGTCAAGCCCCTTTTCTTGGAGATTTTGTCGCTTTCTTCAATTCTTTTGCATAATCTCTCCCTCCCAAGTGTGGTAAGTCATTTATACCCTTCCCTTTGCATTTATTTTCTAATTTCATGCATTATTTTCATGCATTTTTGGGTATTTTTGACATTTAGGATTTTTGTCTATTTGGGACTGTTTTTGAGTGTTTCTTTCTCAAATTTCTTATGGGTTTTTGTGGGGACACCTTACCTAAGCACTTCATGTGGTTTAATTTGGTTTATTTGGTGTTTTGAGGAAAATTTGAAATTCTAGGGCTTGAAATTGCGAAAATTGGCTTGTTAGATTGATTAATTTGATCATTGTATTGTGTTAATTAACTATTGTGTTGATCAATTTCTCAATTTGTTGTGTTTTGAAAACTAGGGTTTTTCAAATTGGGTATTTTTGATAAATATTGCTTGCTCAAGCCAATTTTGTTAATTTGGATCATAATTGAACATGTCACTGCATTAGTACATGCATCATTTTATATTCATGCTCATGCATCATATAGAATTGATATTTTTCTATATTTTTATGCTGTGCTAACTTGTAGTCTGCCCTTGGTATTTGTTTTTGCTCTTTTTGCTCTGTGTCTATCTCTTTTCCTTAGCAATATGCCTAGGAAAACTAGAGCCCATAGGACTTCTGATCCTTCACCTTCTTTTGACACCGAGAGGTTCCCTAGTGAGTCGAACCAAAATACCTATGAGACCCTTAATCTTAGGCGTCACATCTGGGCTGAGCGTAGGGTCTTGCTAGATGAGTTAGATCCTGAGGTGCGTCGTAATTTTGAGCGTCGGGGTTGGTTATCTCTTCTCGACTTTGAGCATCCTCCTCCTGCTTCTTTGATTAGAGAGTTCTATTCGAACCTCTCTATTCATGTCTACGATAACGACACCTTGGTCAAGGTGTGGTTACGTGGTGTCGAGTATCGCATTACCCCTTCGGTAGTGTCTGATGCTCTTGGGGTGCCCATTGTGGACCATCCTGTTTTTCCTTACGAGGAGTCTCCTCCCCTTGATGACGTTCTGTCATATATCACTGGGTCTTCTATCCAGTGGGGTTCTGATCCTCGGATCACTTCTGCTGAGCTGTCTGAGTTGCACTATCTTTTCTTTAGGATAGCGTGTCATTCGTTGTGGCCTATTACACATGTCCACACCATTCCTCTTGAGCGGTGTGTCTTTTTGTATGCTTTGGTCACTGATGCTCCTATCAGTTTTCCGCATATGTTCCTTCGTTCTTTGAACGAGGTTCATAGGTCTAGTTCTACGGCTCATGCTTTGTTTTTTCCTGTTTTTATTCATAGGATTCTCCTTTTTCTTGGTTTTGGTGAGTATCCTGCTTCTGAGCCTGTTCATGTTATCGCTCCTATCGGTGCTACCTTTTTGAGGCAAAGGGCTGCTCAACTTCGAGCTAGCTCTAAGCGTCCTAGGGTAGATCCTTCTGGTGTCACTCCACCCCCTTCTTCTTCTGCAGATACTCATGCCGCTGGGACTTCTTCTGATCCTGCTGTTGCTGCTGCTACTGCTGATGTTCCTCCACCGTTTGATGAGGTTTCTGACCTTCGTCGGACACTTGATACTGTCGTGACCGTTCAGGCGGCTCACGGTCAGCTTTTGGTGGACATCCTTGATGAGCTACGTGCGTTACGAGCGGATTTGGCGAGCTCTCGTCGATCTCCTCCACCTCCTTTTGATGATGAGTGAGTGCCCTTTGGCAATTCGTCACAAAAAGGGGGAGTACATAGTTCATTTGTGTTCATTTGTATCTAGGAGATTTTGTTGTGGGGATTTACATTTTAGGGGGAGTTTTTGTTTACTTGGTAGTGATACTGCGGAGCTTGTGGAGTTATTAGATTGTATCTAGGCGCTTCACTGTGTATTTACATTTTTAGCTCATGTTTAGGAGATATTTTTGTTGAGATACATTTTTATGTTTCTTATTTCACTATGTTACTTTGCTTATTGATCTATATTGATGATGTTATTCATGATATATGTCTTTATTTTGTGTCATGTGAAATTAAGAAATTTTTATTTATATATTTCCTGTTTTTTTGCCACACATGCGTTTATGTGTTTGTTAAGTGTTGCAGGAATATACAGGTTGTTTTCAGTCGAGCTGCTGTCTACTTTGCAACTGTTAGATAGTAGTTTAGGTTGAATTGTTAAGTGGCTATTTATTTTGTAATGGGCTATTTCATTTTGTAACTTTGAGCTTTTTGTTAAGTCTGTGTTTTGTCACGGATTGCCAAAGGGGGAGTTTGTTAGGTTCTAAAGATTAGGATCTAATGTATTTAGAACTTCAATTTGTATGTTGGCAAACCATGATCAAAACAATGTTTAGTCGTGTGTTAGACTTGCTCAAAGTATGGGATTTAATGTAAAGTTGGAATCGAGTTTTTATGCAGAATTACCTTTGACTTTCTGTATGACTCGATCGATCGAAAATCGTGCAGAACGTTTTTCTGCAGAAATTTCCAACTCAGCCCAAGCCCGTTTTAATGTATAGGGTTTTATGTTTGCCCTAAGTATAAAAGGGAAAACCCTAGCCACGTTTTTAGAGTTCTGTTTTGCTGTGTTTGTGAATCTCATTGTGAGACTAGAGGTGTTTACCTTCACATACACTTAGGGTTTACAAACTTGAGATTTATGTCAAGAGTTGTGTAGATCATTACAGTTGCAGAATCAAAGAGCACAAAGATATACAAGCAGGTGCGCTTGTGGATTTGCTGAAGAATTCCGGAAAGAAGGAGTCCGTGGATCTCGGAGCTATCATAGGGTCATGGTAGTAAGTTTCCTACACTTGGGTAGCAATAGGATGTTAGTGGTCTAAGTCGCTATTGTGTAAACTTCGATTCTTTCATAGTGGATTCAGTTTACCTTGAGGATAGTTAGGTCAAATCCTCCCCAGGTTTTTACCGGTGTGGTTTCCTAGGTCATCATATCTTTGTGTTATTTATTTTCCGCTGCTTTGTTATTGTTTTTGTTATATTTGTGTTAACCTAGTTTTAATTAAATTAACTAAGTTAATCACTTAGCTAATTCACTAGGTTAATCTGTTGGGTTTAAGGGGTCTAAACGAAATGACAGTACTTATTGGTGAATTGGTAAAAGCGTTAAACCTTTATTCCAATCCTAGAGTTGGTCAAAATTCTAATATGAATCATAACTCCAATGCAAGAGTTACATCTAAAAGGTTTTGGATGCAAAAGACTCGACCTAATTGAGTCTGTTTGATATGGTTCTTGTGCTTCATTGTTCTATCTTTTGTGACCTTTGTTTTTAGGATTTGCATTGCATAACATTCATGCATTTCATTCTAGGGTGTTTATTTCCTTTATAAAATAAGAAAATAAAAAAATTTTGTGCAAATTGTGTTTCTGCTATTTTTTCTTGAATTTGAAAACAAGGTTGGTTAATCTAATTTTGCATAACATGTTTATGTACCTTGTTTAGCTTTGATGCACTTATTTCTATTGCACTTTACTAGCTGAAGCCTTGTTATGCATGTTGTGTGGAAAGATGCTATATTTGTTGATCACATGATCTTGATCTTGAAGTCTTATGTCTTTGATTGTTGGACTTGATCTTATTAAGAAAGGCATAAATAACCATCTCACCACTGTTTACTAGCCAATCATGAATACCTTAGTGCATATCGTAAGATTTTGTGCTCGAGAAAGTGTAGCACATGCACAAAAAGAACATAAGGTGTAGCCTCTATTAAAATTGGTGTGTACATTATTGGGCTATAATAATTTCACAATTCAAATAAAATTAGTGTGTACATTATCCCGACTATATTATTAAGTTTCTAATCAATTAATTGAAGATTAATTTTGAGGCAAATCAAGAAACTTACATGATTGCAAGCTTTTATTCTAGGAGATGTGTGAGTTATATGATGTAACTCTTTAAGTAATAGTCTCTTTCAAATTCCTGTGATGGATTTTGTAGAAACTGTGATTGATCAATATGTGCATATCACCTCACATGTTTCTCAAGCTTATGCTAGTTGCACACACTACACAAGTTATTCTTTGCTACACTGTGTACATGGTATTGTGTGTTTTTGGTCTGACCAACCAAGTTTGAAAATTTTTAAAAATTGATGCAAAACATGTTTGTTTGTTTAGAGTTTTTTAGGGATATTAAGAGAAAATCTTGTTTTGGGAGATCTGGGATAAATACATGTGTTGGAAAACCATGATCAAAACATTCTTTAAGTTGTGTGTTAGACTTGCTCAAAGTATGGCTTTTTATGTAAAGTTGGAATCGAGTTAACTGCAGAATTTACTGTGCACTTCTGCCTGACTCAATCGATCGAGAATTAGACTCGACTGATCGAAAATTGTGCAGAACGTTTTTCTGCAGAAAATTCCCAACTCAGCCCAAGCCCATTTAATGTATAGGGTTTTATGTTTTGCCCTAAGTATATAAGGGAAAACCCTAGCCACGTTTTTAGAGTTCTGAATGTTGTGTTTGTGAATCTAATTGATAGATCTAGAGGTGTTTGCCTTCACATACACTTAGGGTTTCCAAACTCTAGATTCATGTCAAGAGATTGGTAAATCATACAGTTGCAGAATCAAAAGAGTTTCAAGATATACAAGCAGGTGTGCTTGTGATTTGCAGAGAATTCAAGGAAAGAAGGAGTCCTTGGTCTCGGAGCTGTCACGTGGTCGTGGTAGTAAGTTTCCTACAGGCAGGTAGCAATAGGATGTTAGTGGTCTAAGTCTCTATTGTGTAAACTTCGATTCTTTCATAGTGAATTCGTTTTACCTTGAGGATAACTAGGTTAAATCCTCCCAGGTTTTTACCGGTGTGGTTTCCTAGGTCATCATATCATGTGTTCTTTATTATTCCGCACTTTTACATGATTTGATATATTTGTTTTAACCTAGATCTATTTAAATTACCTAAGTTAATCACTTGGCTAATTCTCTAGATTAATCTGTTTGGGTTTAAGGGGTCTAAACGAACTTACAAATGGGTTTAAGGAAAATATGTGATTTTATTTTTTTTTTAAATGGAGAAAATGTGTTTCTCATTTTTAGGTCCGACGTATCAAAAGAACCAAATAGAAAGACAAACATGTTCTCACAACAATGTCATGTCCATATGTGATTCTCTTTTTTGAGGCCGAAAACGTGTGAAAAGAAGAAACGAAAAACAAAAATTGCAAACCTATTTTTGTAACAGCAATGTCAAACGCCAAGAGAGTATTTTTTTTGTTAATATATGTAGAATCACAGTTCAAATTCTCTCTCTCCTATTATTGTAACTATATAAAAACAAAATAAAACAAGTATTACATAGTAGGACCTACTATGAGTGATGAATATAATTGTAGAAATCTTGTGTTGTTAACGGTATACAACTCTTAAATAATTTTGACTTCTCCACACATCATTTGAGTTTTGAATTATATGAAATAGATAAGGTAGCATTGTGAAAATTTTGATATTTTTAGATAATTTAACAAAACCATATATAATTTCTTTCCCATATGGAATGTAATACTCATTTATATTTGTAATATGAAATAGATCTGTTTTAAATAGAGAAAATCATTTTTCAATAGTATGACCTAAATCAACTTTAAGGTTAGTACCATAGAAGGTTAGTACCATAGGGCAAATTAGATGTTGAACTAGTATTCTGCATAAATTTCAGACTAATATAATACAATAAACATGAACTTTGTCTAACACTCTATTTGTTTTGAAGTAAAATAAATAAAATTTTCAGGTATTTAGTATCAGAAATAAATATTTTCAAGCAAACAAACAAAATCAGTAGCTGAGTCACCAGAATTGCTGATGTAGGAGGTCTAGTGACCAGACTGTCGTAATTGTAGCTTAAACAATGTCTTCTACAACTGGACAGGGGGCAACTGCTACCAGAGCGGTGTAGTCGGCCACCAGAATGGTGGCTTCAGTTATTAAACCTCTAACAAATAGCTTCAGTGACTGGATTGCCAGCATCGGTTGCCAGAGTGATGGCTCTAGCTACCAGGATGTTGGTGCTGATCATCGGAGTGGTGGCTCTAACCACCGGACTACCGACGTCATCTGCCTAGCTCATCGAACCGGTGACCCAACCACCAAATGTAGTGAGAAAAGTCACTGCGTATTTTCATAAAATGTTTTACCAATTTTTTAAAGTAAAAAGATTTAAGAGTACCTAATACAACCGCATCCACACGTATGTATAAATCCTCCGTCGGGAAATGTTCTTGTGTCCACCAAGTCCCCATGCCATGTCAAGCAACCAATCCCTCCCTCACTCTCATTTGCACTTGCGTAAGCCATACAAGAACAATTCCTCAAACACTTTTGCTCACACTCTTTCATACTCAAACTCATGTCCACATGTGCTATTGAAGTATCCGGCACCTTCATTTGTGCCAACTTCACGAACCCTTCTCCAATGTTGCACATAGAAACTACTTGCTTTTCCCTTATGCAACCATGAGATGACTCGAGTTCAAATCCAAGAAAGCACTTGCACCCAAAATTGACCGTAATATTGTGTGGGTCACAATAACTATTTGGACCGCAATTCAAATACTTATCGCACAACTGTTGTGGGGCGGACCAATATTCAACCCATGTAGTCTCCTGCCATAAGGACCGTTCCACAATTCCTGATTCTTCCACCACCATTTTAACAATAACTTTGGTCGGTAAATTTGGAAGTATACTGTACATCCAGGTGCTTTCATCTTGATTATTCACAATGTTCATTTTGAAGTAATTTAATGCGATTCCAGGTACACCGCTCCATGTTAACCCAGTCCAAGATCCCAAACGAAATAATAGAGTCTGACCCATGTATAAGATCAACTGAGGGTACCCAGTTGGAACCCATCGAAATGAATAGTTGCCAATTCCTGGGTCATCTTTGGACTTCCAAGATGTTAGGAACCGGTTCAACCCGGTCTGCCGATCCAGCCCAAGTTTCATCAATGGAAGCAGAGTATTGGTGGGATAATCAAAACTTTGCCATGTAACACGTTGGCTGTCTTGCTGAACCAAAACAAGATTTCCTATATCTAAGAGCTTAGCCATAGAATTATTTGTGGATGAGACAGAAAAAGAAACATTGGTGGACCAAATATGAGTGGTTTGGCTTTGGCTGTGGAGTACAAGGTTTCCCTTACCGTTGATGGAGAGGACTCCAGAGGTATCATTGAGAGGAGCATCTCTATTTGCAACCCACACGACTGTTTTTTCGACGATTTGGTTAAAACAAATTCCAACGTAGCGGTGACTAGAACTACCGGGGTTGAAAAACCCAAGTGCAAAGGTTTCTTGGTTTGAGAATAGAAGTTGACCATCCTTAAGGGGTTGGTCTGGTGTTATGGTGTCAAGGGAAGTGCAGATTAGGCAAACAAGAAAAAGGGAGAGAAGAAGCAATAATGTATTCCCTTTAGCTGGATTCATCATTTTTTCTAATGAAGAGTATAGTAATAGGACTTGTGTGGCTGACTGGCTAGTATAGACTATATAGAACTTGATACTTAATAGCCAAATAAAAAAAATCAGTTGTTCTTCTTTTAAAAATAAAATTAAATGAGATATTCGACATATGCAAGCTATCATCCACTTGTCAAGGACCCACACACTTAATCACGTTTACCTTGAAAACCCGTTCACATTAGAGTCATGCTATGGACACATAAAAATGCACAATTTTGGCCATAACTCGCCACATGGCGAGTTGTGAGTGGTGGAAGTATGTCCCCACATGGCCCACAATCACACATCAACCGATCCCAACTAACCACGTGACAAGTTGTAGCATAAAGTTGTGCATTTTTATATATTCAAAGTATTAATCGGTGAAAGATACTTAACAAAACCTCCGGTCTTCTTTGGCAACTTTAATTTAAGTCTACGTAAACAATTTTTGACCCTAGAACTCGAATGCACATTGACTAATGAAGAAAAATTATTGGGTTTATTTATTTATTTATTTATTTTTAAACAAGATATAAATTTTACTCTAATTTAATCTAAGTGTATATGTGTGAAACTCTCTCCTGCAAACTTGAACTCTGTCTCTTGCCCCCTCCCCCCCCCCCCCCCCCCCACACCTTACAAATATTTATAATTGTAAAATAACCATTCACCCTACAAACGTTTATAATTGTGGAGTGACCATTGTACTAAGGGTGTGGAGTGGCCATTGTGCTAAGGGTGCGCAGTGGTAATTATTGGGTTCTTTAAATAGTGATTGTTTATTGCTAACAGTCAGGGGAGGCGCCAAATGTGACCACCCTGACTTGAATTTTTTTTTTTTTAAATACCTTTAAAAATTTGAATTTTAAATTAATATGGGTTGTTGACCACTTTAAAAAAAAATTTGACCACTCTAAAAAAACTTGAACACCTTAAATAACAATTTGAGACCATTGAAAATTAAATTCAACTTCTCCAAAATTTTGGTTCGTTGAATGTTGAACAAAAAAATTGCGAGAAATGCTATGTTCACAACATTTTCGCAATAAATCCTAAGTAGTAGGTTGTTACTTGTGGACAAAAAAATAATTTCAGTGATATGTTTAAATTAGAACTAGCTAGTAAAAACTTACCACTTAGACTTTGTTCTGTAAGTGTTGTAAAAATGTTTTGGACATAGCACTTTCAAAAATTGCCTAAACAAACAAATTAGCCTAAAAGCCCAAATCAAACATTTAATTGTGATTTTTTAAATTGTGTTTTCAAATGGCATATTTTAAAATTGCTATTTTTTTTTTCAAAAAAATGCACACTTTTCAAATAGCTAGTCTGTTAGTGCTTGCTTCAGTCTTTAGTCGAATTTGTTGGATTTATGTGATACATTTTTTCAAAAAGGTAATGCATTTTGTTTATATTGTTACTTATTTAGGAAATATGTTGGTAATTGAAAAGGAGATTAGTAGTTTAATGATTGCTTAATTGTGTATATTGTTGCATAACTCCCGATTCATCCATGACCATTTTAGTAAAAAATTTGGGGCCAACTAATTTTGAAGATGTACCGTACATAATGGTGACTTCATCTTGATTATTCACAAAGCTAATATTGAAGTAATTTGATGTCATTTTGGGTACACCATTCCATCTTAGACTAGTCCAAGATCTAGCACGCCATAATAGAGTCTGACCCATGTATAAGCTCCATTGAGGGTACCCAATTCGAACCATTCTATATGAGTAGTTGCCAATTCCTAGGTCATCTTTAGACTTCCAAGATGTTAGAAACCGGTTCAACCCAATCCGCTAGTCTAGCCCAAGTTTCATAAATGGAAGCAAAGTATTGGTGGGATAATCAAAACTTTCCCATGTAACACATTGGCTGTGTTGTTGAACAAAAACAAGATTTCCTATATCTAAGAGCTTAGCCATATAATTATTTGTGGATGAGATAGAAAAAGAAACATTGGTGGACCAAATGGGAATGGTTTACTTTTGGGTGTGGAGTTCAAGGTTTCCCTTACCGTTGATGGAGAGGACTCCAGAGGTATCATTGAGAGGAGTGTCTCTATCTGCAACCCATACAACGGTTTGTTGGGTAGTTTGGTTATACCAAATTCCAACGTAGTGGTGACTGGAATTGCCACGGTTGAAAAACCCAAGTGCAAAAGCTTTTTGGTTTGACAGTAGAAGTTGACCATCCTTGAGGGGCAGATCTGGTGTTATGGTGTCAAGGGAAATGCAAATTGGGCAAACAAGAAGGGAGAGAAGCAACAACGTATTCCATGACCCTCTAGCAGGATTCATCACTTTTTTTCTAATAAAGAGAATAGGTTATGGTTGACCTGATTGGCTGGTATAGAGCTTGCATGTAGCTTGTTAGGTTTTAAAAGTTTAGAACAATTGGCAAATTGTGAACACAAACTTGTCTAGATATAGATCCTAGAGTCTATAGGTATTATTAGATAATGCTCAAGGTGATTCAAGTCAAGATTCAAGAACAAGTAAGCTGCAAAAAGAAGATTTCAAAAACTGCCTGGTTTGATCGATCGAAAAATAGGCTCGACCGATTGAAAGTCGTATCTGCAGAATTTTAATTAAGCCTAAACAACAGTTCAAGCCCATTAAGGATTAGGGTTTCAGATCTACTTCTCCCAGTATATAAAGGAAACCCTAAGCACATTTTTATAAGGCTTTTTAGAGAGAGAAGAGTGTGCCTCTTTGGTATTTAGGGTTTTGTAACCAAAAAGCTCTCTCATGTCTTCTACCAGTGCTATTGCTTGAAGAATCTCAAGATCCGGTATTGTTGAAGCTGTTGCCTTCTAGTCATCAAAGCTACTGATGATCTAAACCTTCAAGGGTGGTCTTGGAGTCACAAACAGGAGAGTTTGTGTTGCTAAACCTTTGAGTGGGATCTCAAAGTCACAAGCGTGGGTGTTTGTGTTTTGCAAAGGCCAAGGAAAGAAAAAGTCCATGGACTCGAAGCTATCATGGGGTTGTGGTAGTAAGTTTTCTATTCAAGGTAGTAATAGGATGTTAGTGATCTAATTTCTATTGTACAAACTTCAATTCTTTCTAGTGGATTTGCTGTTTTACCTTGAGGATAGTTAGGTTAAATCCTCCCCAAGTTTTTTACCGGTTTGGTTTTCCTGGGTCATCATATCATTGTGTTCTTTCCATGTAATATTGAGACAAAACCTAAAAAATTTGAAGAACTTGTTAGGATGTGTGCCCTTAAATCCTATTGTATGATGCTATGTATGATATTATGTATGACATTATGTGAGAAATGATGTATGACTTAATATTGTGTTTAATAAAGTTGCTTTATTCTTATCTAAAATAATGGTAACATGAATATTCGGACATTATCAAATAGTCCATGAGATGCATAGTATGTGATTTATGTGATTTAGTCACAGAAGATATAGATCACAAGTTCTTTGTAAACTCAGAATTTTGGTTCGTAGTCAGTGATGAAATTGGGCATTTCATCTGCGAAGACTATAACATATTAACTACGATGATTTGTCTTGATCATGGAAGTGGTGACTTCTAGTTAATATGTCGATATGTTTTAAGAGTTAAGACATATTGAGCTGGACCGCTGTGAGATTTATTATTCTCCTAACAACTGTCAATTGAATAATAAATCTCACGACTTGTATTCACATGAACTCTTAATCCTGAGAGAATAATGGACCTGATCATCAAATGTAGGTTGCTTTGATATATCAGGAGTGAGATCTAAAGTAACGATCAAAACCTCAGTATGTTGGGCAGTCACATTTGGTGTTGATGGAACATATATTCTTAAGATGGAATTCATAGTCTCTTAACGGAGATATAAAATATTCCCTTGAGATAAGTTTAATGGGTTCAGTTATTCAGAGAGTTAGGCATAACCACTTTAGTAAGACTAAAGTATATATTTATGAAATTGAATTTTATAAATATATGGTGAATAACTCAAGAGGATTAAACCGGGTACTCAAGAATTAAGATGTAGTAATTTACAAAGTGGCAGTCTATATTCATGACTTTGTATTACTACGAATATTTTATGAAGGGGTTGCATGTATAATAAAGTCTTGGGATATAATTTATTAATGAGGCTTAGAGTGCAATTATATTTATATAGTGGTATTAAATATAATTAATGGTAACTTTGGACTTGTCAAGAGTTTACAGAAAAGCCCAAGGCCCATTGGAGCTAGTGTCTTATTTGTTCCCTTTTGGTCCCACTCCAAGCCACACACTAAGCACAATTGGGAAGGCCCAAAAGGCTAGCCCAATTAGATAATCAGTTATGTGGAGAGAAACATACAGAATTTTATTGAGAATGAAATGGTTTGTATGTGTAGAAAATAATAAGATAAGGAAGAGAGACACTCTTTCATATTCTCTCTAGAAACATAGAACTGATTGAGAGACCACAAATCTTGGGCATCAAGTGGAATTGGAGTGAAGATTGAAAGTGTTCCTGAGTACTTCTTCATTCGGTTTTGAATTTCACTGCATCAAGGTACACACTCTTGTTCTTATATTCTGAAAACTACATAGTGCATGTTATCAATTGTGAAAGAAGTAGATCCGTTTATTTTCTGCTGCGTATGATTTGTATGCGATACAAACATGTATATTTCCTAACATTGGTATCAGAGCGGTCTTCATTTCGAATTGTATTACATGTTTTGTGCGTTTTGGAATTAGAGATAATAGTTTCAAGTTGATAAAGGATTATACATTTAATTTTCTGCATGGTTTTTGAAACTATGATTTGGTAAAAACTGATATTGATGTTATGATGTTGTTTAAATATGAATTTAAGAATGTTAAATTGATCTTTAAGGCTATAGCATCAATAGATTTCAGTTTTGATATCAATCTCTGTCTATCATTTTCGTATGATGGTTGTTTATTCATGCAAAACCGTTGAAAACTGCCTTAGACAAAATTTCTGAAAATTCGAGTTTTACGAATTTCGATCGATCAAAATTTACTTTCGATCGATCGAGTAAAACAGTGACCTATCCTTTTGAATCGATTGATATTCGATTGCTAGTCGATCGATCGAATTTTCTTTTCGATCGATCAAGAGGCGATCGAGTATCAATCGAACTAGGCAGAAGGTCAAGTTCGAATTGTTTAATTTTTTTGACCAATCGAGGGGCACATTCAATCGATCGAAAGAAGGAAAATCTGAATTTTTTCTAAGTGTTTTCAAACATAAAAGTGTGTGATTAAATTTCGTGGGAGAGAGATTCAAGGGTTGGATCTCACGGCCTCCATTGTCAGTTTATAGTAGTGTGATTAATCACCTCGCCTTGGCATATATGCCTTGCTCCCTACGGAGGGTGTTTAATTCATGGTACTACAGGTTAAACTTCTTAATGATAGATGAAGTGTGTTTTACATTAAGAGTGACCACGCTACCGTGGAGTTACTTGGTGACTCACATTGATTCTAGACAGTGGTGTACACTAGACTAAGTATAATGTTAACCTCCCTACGGAGCTATGTCATTATCACTTAGAGGCTAAAGGATAAGCGGCAAATTATTTTTGTTTGGTAAGAGTTACCATGATAGCATTAATAATGAGGATAATCCTCGCTTAATCATAGTGATTGGTATGACCTCGCTACCGAGGAATATTAATTGCGGGATTAGGTTGTCGTTGCATATATTATATTATGGTTTTAATAAGGTTCCATATTATATGTTCATATGCTAAATTGATAATGTCCATTTTACTTATTATATTCATGTTTATTATTTCAGATTTGAACATGGCATCATTTAGCCCACTTGTTAGCATTCTTAATCAAAACAAACTGACTGGAACCAATTATGTTGACTGGAAAAGAAACTTGGACATAGTTCTCACAGCTAAAGAGCACAAATATGTGCTTACTCAACCATGTCCTAGCTTTCCTTCATTAGATGCTCCTCTTGAGGAAAAACAACGATATGATCGTTGGCAGAAATCTAATGAAATGGCCAAGTGCTACATCCTAGCGTCCATCTCAAATGTTCTACAGCATCAAATGCAGGATGTAGAACTTGCTTCAGACATTATGCTAAGTCTGAAGGAGATGTTTGGTGAGCAAGGCCGTTCTGCAAGGCAAGAAACCATGAGGCAAATTTACAATACCAAAATGGCTGAAGGTAGTTCGATGAGAGAACATTGTCTTACAATGATCTCTAATCTGAATACATTGGAAGTTTTGGGTGCCGACATTGATGGAGAATCCCAAGTGGATATGATACTCCAGTCACTACCGGAATCATTCAAGGAATTCAGACTTAATTATAACATGAACAAAAAGATTTATTCTTTGTCTGAATTAATGAATGAGTTGGTAGCGGCGGAAGGCATCCTTGATATTTCTAATATTGAAGCCAATGTGGGTGAAGCTTCTACTTCTCAATCTAAGTCGAAAGGCAAGGGCAAGAAGAAGAAGAAGAAGGACTTCACTAAGCAGAAGGGTAAACAAATTGTCTTAGGGGTTGCCGACAAAGGAAAGAAGCTGAAAGGAAAATGTTTCCATTGTGGTGAGAAAGGACATTGGAAGAGAAATTGTCCAAAGTTCAAGGCTACCAATAAGGGTATGAAAATTTCATTCCTTCTTGAAATATGTTTGGTACAAAATCCCACGGATTCCTGGTGTGTGGATTCAGGTTGTACTAATCATATCTGCAATTCTTTGCAGGGGTTCCAGGAGACCAGAAGACTTAAAGAAGGAGAGTTGTTTCTGACCTTGGCTGATGGGAGTAGGATTCCAGTTGTAGCTATTGGAGTGTTTAATTTATGCTTTGAAACTAGGGTTTTAATATTGAAAGACTGTTTATTTGTACCTAATGTTCGTAGGAATTTAATTTCTGCAACTTATTTAGGTAAAAATGGATATTGTGTTATCCTCAAAGACAATGTTGTAATAAAGAAGGATAAAATGTTTATCTGTTCTGGCAATATTGTGGATGGTCTTTATATTTTAACTCCTGATAAACATAAATTATATAATTCTGAATTAGATAATAACTCTCATGTAAAATCATTAAAGAGAAAGTTTCCTTCTACTAATGATGCATATCTTTGGCACTTGCGTTTGGGTCATATTAATCCAAACCGAATTCAAAGACTGATCAAAGATGGTCTCTTAGAGCCATTGGACTTTGATGAATTTCCAGTTTGTGAATCTTGTTTGGAAGGCAAAATGACCAAACGACCTTTTAGTGCAAAAGGTAGAAGAGCCCAAGAGTTGCTAGAATTAGTTCATACGGATGTTTGTGGTCCTATGTCAACCCAAGCAAAAGGAGGTAATGAGTACTTCATCACTTTCACCGATGATTACTCTAGATTTGGTTATGTGTACCTAATGAGACGAAAGTCCGAAGCCTTTGAAAAATTCAAAGAGTTTAGGGCTGAAGTTGAGAATCAATTGGGTAAACACATAAAGGCCATTCGATCTGATCGTGGTGGCGAATACCTTCTTGGGGATTTCAAGGATTACTTAACTCAAAATGGGATTGTATCCCAATTGACTGCACCTGGAACTCCCCAACAAAATGGTGTAGCAGAAAGAAGGAATAGGACTCTTTTAGAAATGGTTAGGTCCATGATGAGTTACTCAACTTTACCTATTTCTTTTTGGGGTTATGCCTTAGATACAGCAATACATCTTTTGAATTTAGTTCCATCAAAATCTGTTCCCAAAACACCCATGGAATTGTGGAGTGGGCGTAAGCCTAGTATGAAATATCTCCACATTTGGGGTTGTCCAGCATATGTGTTAAAAGGGAAGTCTGATAAGTTGGAACCAAAATCAGAAGTATGTTTGCTTGTGGGTTATCCAAAAGAAACTAGGGGTTATTTATTCTATAGTCATAAAGATAACAAAGTTTTTGTTAGTACAAATGCTAAATTCTTGGAATGTAACTATATGAATAATTTTACTCCTAGAAGTAGAGTTGTCTTGGCTGAAATGAATGAACCTGTAATTAAACAACCAATGGTTGAAACTAGGGATGATGTGGCTGTATTGGATACACCACAAGATACTACTCATGAGATGTCTAGTACACAGTTGCCTCGTCGTAGTGGGAGGAATGTTAGGGCACCTATAAGATTCATAGGTCTTGGAGAGACTTATGAGGCTATCTCAGAGGAGGCCGAAACTGATCCTTACACTTATGAAGAAGCAATGAATGATATAGATGCACATCATTGGGTCCAAGCTATGAAATCAGAATTAGATTCCATGTATTCCAATCAAGTTTGGGATCTTGTAAAGGCGCCTAACGGCATTAAACCTGTTGGTTGCAAATGGGTTTACAAGAGGAAGAAAGGGATAGATGGAAAGGTTAAAACCTTTAAAGCAAGGCTAGTGGCAAAAGGGTATACTAAAAAAGAAGGTATTGATTATGAGGAAACCTTTTCACCAGTAGCAATGCTTAAATCTATCAGAATTCTCTTATCCATTGCTGCTCATTATGATTATGAGATTTGGCAAATGGATGTCAAGACTGCATTTCTCAATGGCAATCTTGAAGAGGAAATCTATATGAAGCAACCAGAAGGTTTCATAGCAAAGAACCAAGAGCATATGGTATGCAAGTTGAATAGGTCCATTTATGGACTTAAGCAAGCATCTAGGTCATGGAACATCAGATTTGATCAAGCAATCAAATCATTTGGTTTTGAACAAAATCTTGATGAACCATGTGTGTACAAAAGACATCAAGACAAAGTAGTAATGTTCCTAGTGCTTTATGTTGATGATATTCTACTCATTGGAAATGATGTAGGTGTAATGTCATCAGTAAAGGTTTGGTTGTCAAGCCAATTTGATATGAAGGACTTGGGTGAGGCTAACTTTATTCTAGGGATCAAGCTTTGGCGAGATCGTAAGAATAAGATGTTAGGCTTATCACAAGCTAGATATATAGATAAGGTTCTAGAACGGTTTAGCATGCAAAACTCCAAGAAAGGATTACTTCCTTTCAGACATGGAGTTCCTCTGTCTGATGACCAAAGGCCTAAGACTCAAGAGGAGGAATATATGATAAGACAAGTTTCTTATGCTTCTGCAATAGGAAGTCTCATGTATGCCATGCTTTGTACTAGACCGGATATCTGTTTTTCAGTGGGCATGGTCAGCCGATATGAATCAAATCCAGGACCACAACATTGGCAAGATGTAAAGCATATTCTCAAGTATCTACGGAGAACGAGAGATTATATGCTTGTTTACCATTGTGAGGATTTGATTCCCATTGGCTATACAGATTCAGACTTTCAATCGGATCTAGATTTCAGAAAGTCCATGTCAGGATGTGTATTCACCTTGGGAGGTGGAGCCATAAGTTGGAGGAGTGTTAAATAATCTTGTATTGCGGACTCTACCATGGAAGCTGAATATGTTGCTGCTTGTGAGGCGGCGAAGGAAGCTGTTTGGCTCAAGAAATTCCTTTCTGATCTTGGTGTAGTGAGAATGGAGCAAGTTCCTATCACATTGTTTTGTGACAATAGTGGAGCGGTTGCACAATCCAAAGATTCAAGGAATCACAAGAAAGGAAAGCACATTGAGAGAAAGTACCACATCATTTGAGACATTGTTGCTCATGGAGATGTGGTGATAGCAAAGATTGAAAGTGCAAGTAATCTAGCAGATCCCTTTACCAAAGTCTTGCCTCAAAGGACCTTCGAGTCACATTTGGAGGGAATGGGAGTTAGATTAGTGCACAATAGTCTTTAGGGCAAGTGGGAGATTGTTAGGATGTGTGCCCTTAAATCCTATTGTATGATGCTATGTATGATATTATGTATGACATTATGTGAGAAATGATGTATGACTTAATATTGTGTTTAATAAAGTTGCTTTATTCTTATCTAAAATAATGGTAACATGAATATTCAGACATTATCAAATAGTCCATGAGATGCATAGTATGTGATTTATGTGATTTAGTCACAGAAGATATAGATCACAAGTTCTTTGTAAACTCAGAATTTTGGTTCGTAGTCGGTGATGAAATTAGGCATTTCATCTGCGAAGACTATAACATATTAACTACGATGATTTGTCTTGATCATGGAAGTGGTGACTTCTAGTTAATATGTCGATATGTTTTAAGAGTTAAGACATATTGAGCTGGACCGCTATGAGATTTATTATTCTCCTAACAACTGTCAATTGAATAATAAATCTCACGACTTGTATTCACATGAACTCTTAATCCTGAGAGAATAATGGACCTGATCATCAAATGTAGGTTGCTTTGATATATCAGGAGTGAGATCTAAAGTAACGGTCAAAACCTCAGTATGTTGGGCAGTCACATTTGGTGTTGATGGAACATATATTCTTAAGATGGAATTCATAGTCTCTTAACGGAGATATAAAATATTCCCTTGAGATAAGTTTAATGGGTTCAGTTATTCAGAGAGTTAGGCCTAACCACTTTAGTAAGACTAAAGTATATATTTATGAAATTGGATTTTATAAATATATGGTGAATAACTCAAGAGGATTAAACCGGGTACTCAAGGATTAAGATGTAGTAATTTACAAAGTGGCAGTCTATATTCATGACTTTGTATTACTACAAATATTTTATGAAGGGGTTGCATGTATAATAAAGTCTTGGGATATAATTTATTAATGAGGCCTAGAGTGCAATTATATTTATATAGTGGTATTAAATATAATTAATGGTAACTTTGGACTTGTCAAGAGTTTACAGAAAAGCCCAAGGCCCATTGGAGCTAGTGTCTTATTTGTTCCCTTTTGGTCCCACTCCAAGCCACACACTAAGCACAATTGGGAAGACCAAAAAGGCTAGCCCAATTAGATAATCTGTTATGTGGAGAGAAACATACAGAATTTTATTGAGAATGAAATGGTTTGTATGTGTAGAAAATAATAAGATAAGGAAGAGAGACAGTCTTTCATATTCTCTCTAGAAACATAGAACTGATTGAGAGACCACACATCTTGGGCATCAAGTGCAATTGGAGTGAAGATTGAAAGTGTTCCCGAGTACTTCTTCATTCAGTTTTGAATTTCACTGCATCAAGGTACACACTCTTGTTCTTATATTCTGAAACCTACATAGTGCATGTTATCAATTGCGAAAGAAGTAGATCCATTTATTTTCTGCTACGTATGATTTGTATACGATACAAACATGTATATTTCCTAACAGAACTTTAGTGTAGTTAATCTTGATTCTTGCTATCTTATTGAGTGTTTATGTTTAGATGCTTTGGTTTCTTTATGATTTGGCTTTCATGAAAGTGTTAAGAAAAAGTTCAATAGGAAGGATTATTCGATTAATGAAGGGTTTGTAATAGCCAAATCATGATCCATATGAAACTTAATTTTTCTAAAATTTCCAATTATTAACTCTAGTGACCACAATGCTAAAGCTGCAAAGGGGTATCAAACATTTGCAGTGCTAATTACTCTTTAATCATCTTTAGTTTTAGTAGAAAACTTCAAAAATTAACTTTGACTAAGATTACCAATTGAAAATTAGTCTCTTAATGAAAGATTGACTATGTCAATGACATGTAGTAGTACTTTATTAATTTGTTTTAGATATGATCAAACATACTTGCAGATTGGGACAGCATTGTTTATATATGTATTTCGGTCTCTTGCATTTATCCCCACCAGTGTTTGTTTAGTGTTGATTCAAAATTTGTAATGTTTCATTAATATAAACCTGCCATGTTTTCTGAATTTTAAATAATTATAATTAATTATATAACATATATAATTAATTATATAACACACAATCACATGTTTTATAGGATCTCAGTTTGTAGCAGCTCATTTATATTGACAATTATCAGAAATTTTGTATTTATAATGACATATTTTCCCCCACATGTTAATTCAGATTAGTCATTTCTAACTTATTAAAAAATGGAAAATGCAAGACAAGTGTGCCTAAATTAATTGTATTCTTGAAATTAATTGTCCTTTGTGTAGTCTAAATTGGATAGTTATAGTAAGAATCCTATAATAGTGATAAATATAGTTTGTATAATTGAGGTTTTTTGTATTTTCCCTATTCAGTATGTCTTTATTTGACCATATTTAAGGGATTTTCTCATCATTTAAAATAATAATAATAGTAATAATAATAATAATAATAATAATAATAATAATAATAATAATAATAATAATAATAATAATAATAATAAAAGGAAAGGGTTTTTTTTCTTTAAAAAAATCAGTATATTTCTTTTAATTGTCTCTGGAGTTATCATAATATTTTTATGATATCATGATAATGTTTGATTGGCCAATGGAGTTAGCACAAAATTTTTGTATCAAGATTACGTTATTAGAGTTTGATAGACAATTAGTGAAAGAACTAATGTTCTACTAATAAAATTTTATTATGATTTTACATATTTTTTCGTGAATGATAAATAATAAATTTAAAAAATGCAAAGATAATACATATAAGAGAGATCGAGAGAGAGAAATCTTAAGATTTAAAAAAAATTATGTTACTAACTAATTTTATAAGGAACATTTTCCTACCATTGAGTTGACTTTTCAGATTTGGAATATATGTAGTTTTTTTAATATCTAATCCACATATGTAAAGGGTTTGTAATGTTTCCTTCCTTAGAGGTATAGAGTATGGATATATACACTTCACATGTAATTGTAATTTGTGTATACACCAATTTTACTAATAATAGAGTGATCCCGCGCATTACGCGGGTTAAACACTAGTCTAATCTAATCTAATCTAATCTAATCTAATACTATATATAAAAGTAGAAGCCTTTAAGGAGGTGCTGCCACGTTAGGAAAAATGACCCCTTAAAAAACTGACACATGTACAACTTAAACTTCAAAAAAATTGCACGGTGTGTCTGGAAGACTCACTTTCACACCAACCCGCTTATCCAAAAAAAAAATGCAAAAGAAAAACGTAGCCCCTTATAAAACAGAAACACCAAGCCACTTATCCATAAAACAAAAAAGAAAAAAAAAAACAAAAAAACAAAACAAAAGCAAACCCTAAAACCCAAACTGTATTTCTCGATCAAAATTCAAACTCAAACTTGCGATTCTTTGCTGCACCTCCATATACACACAGATCGGACACAACAGTGAAATCCTCTGTTCGTTCTTTGCAATACTGGAGACTGAAAATCTTTGTTCGTCCTCTGCAACAACAGACGAATTAGAATCTATCCCGTCCCTGCTCTTCAACAACAGACAATTCAAAAGTTAGGCATTTTTCCCCCTTTTTTGGTTTCCTATTCAATTACCGTTTCTAGGGTTTTCAAAAATATATGGGTTTTGTAGAAGGTAGGCTTTCCCCACCACCCCACCCTTTTTTTTCCATTCAATTAGCATTTCAAACAGATAGAATAACAAAGATTTTGTTAGATACTGTTTAGCCGCACTACTCAATTTTGTTAAATACAATTTCTTGAGTCCTGTTTAGTTCGATTATAGTATTGATTAAATTTAGTTTTAGATTGGAAAATTTTAGTTTGGTTTGTACTTTTTGTTTTTCCTAGTTTTCTATTCAGTTACCGTTTCTAGCGTTTTGAAAATTACTGTAGAGTGTAGATTTATTGATGATTTCTCTCAAACTGAAATTGATTTGGTGCTGGAGAACATAGATTTATGTGTTGCCAAAAAAATAAAGTTCTGTCATTTCATTTATGTTGTTTTTAATTTTTTGCTAAAAGATTTTCCCCTTTTAATATTTTTGTTTCCCCATGTCTCTTCTCTACCATTGTTGTAAAGGTTTTTGCAGTATATATTTAAAGTTTTTCATTTGTAGTTGCTCTGATTTTAAAAAAGAAACCCTAGAACATAGAGAATAAGAAGGTATTGAACATTAAAATGCCATTTTGTCTCCATTGATGCCAATTTGCTACCTTTTTTCTTAATTTTCAATTTATTTTTACAATTTCTGTCTCCACTTAAAATGCTGCTACGTTTAAGTTAAAAAGCGACACGGTTTAAAGCGAAAAGTTACACTGTTCCGCTAAAACACTTCTAAAAACTGAAACCTAAAACACTGCATTAGAATAAAAAGAAGAGAAATGATATGTCCAGAGAAAGCATCTCTCTCCCAAAACAAAAAGGAAAAAGAAAAACCTCTCTCTCAGAGAACAATGGCAAGAAAAGGAGAACGACAAAGAAAGAGAACAATAGAGAAAGAGAACGATAGAGAAAGAGATTCGATTTGTCATAGATGGTGGAGAGCAAGAAATCTGAGACCTTTGCCACCATCAGACCACCGTACCCTCCACCGATAGTCTCTGTTTTTTTGTACCGAAGGTCAGCATACTCCTTCCCTCTTGAAATACTGTTTTTGTTGTTTGAAAGACTGAAACTCCTCACCATTGTTTTTCCTATTCGAATTAGAATCTTAAATCTTCAATATATCTATGTTTTTGAATTCAAACCAGTAATTCCCCTTACTTAATTTTCTAGGGTTCTTCTTTTACCCCTTTTAAAATAAAAAATAATAATAAATGGGTTGATTTTCTTTCTTTGGATGCTTTGGTTTCAAATTTTCCCTCTGTATTTTTTTTTTTTTTTTTTTTTTTTTGTGGTAACATTAGGGATTTTGCCCTTGATTTACTCTGGTTAAAAAGTCAAAATTCACATTGGATTATTTAAAATCTAAATGTATTAGACGAAAATTGTGAAAGGTTGTTTCGTACGCATCTCAAAACTCTAAAAAGTTTTTTTTTTCTTTGGTTGAATGTGTTTAGATTTGATTCGTTTTTGTTTTGGGTTTTTGGGTTTTGTATCAAAATGTTTGTTTCCTCAATTTTAGATATTTGCTTTTGTTTTGGACTTTTGGGTTTTCTATCAAAATGTTTATTTCTTCAATTCTGGATATTAGATTGAAATCATTGGATATTTCTGTTTCTAACATTTATTTTCCTCCAATCTTATTTTAGGCTTTTCCTGCCATAACAGCATGCACCAGATAGAGTCCGTAAGGCATATAGAGACAAGCCGTGTACCGTAACTGGTAAAGTTTTTCTTTTCCTTTTCCGTTTTCAAATCTGAGGATTGAATATGATTTTGATTTGAATTTCTTGCTTGGATTGGTTTTGATTTAGTTATAGTTAGATTTGGTTTTGAGTTTGGTTTCCATTAGCATGCCTCTAATACATAATTTGTCCGGTTGTTTATTTTTTACATTTTAAATTATTTTTGCATTGGTTCTGGCTTGAATTAGATTGGTTTGGTTTTGAGTGATCATTTACGAAATTCATTGTATTTGTTTCTCAAGAAAAAAAAAAAAAAAAAAAAAACTGTCACCTACAATTCCATCTTCTCCCACTTTTCTGCTCCTTCCTTGTAACAAGAAAGGTTTCATTCTTAATTTCTGATCTTACATATTTCATGCCTTATTATTCTTTCTATACCATTCACTGTTGGTTAGATTTTTTTTTTTTTTTTTTTTTTGCTGATTTTTGTTAGATTTGTACTTTTTTCCATTTGCCCTTGAAATTTGAATAGATATCATGTTTTGTTGATTATTGTATTTTGGTTAGAATTTTTTTTTTTTTTTTTTTTGGCATTTTTTTTGTTAGATTTTTTTCTTTGTCTGCCTCTGAATTTTGAATTCATTTTTATTCTAGCATTAAAAACGCTTCAAAATTATGCACATTTCAGGTCCAAGAATTAATTCAGTTTTCACTGTTTCTGGATATCCATTTTCTTTTTTGCCACATTTGAAATGAAATCTTTCTAAATCAGGATCCG